>CM019065.1:393325192-393998393 GCA_009667805.1 Leptobrachium leishanense
CGCCTCTCTGCCGGTATAATTAATGCAGCATATGAATCCACATACTGCGGGGAAGCGCCTCTCTGCGGTATAATTAATGCAGCATATGAATCCACACACTGCTGGGATGCGCCTCTCTGCAGTATAATTAATGCAGCATATGAATCCACACACTGCTGGGAAGCGCCTCTCTGCGGTATAATTAATGCAGCATATGAACCACACACTGCGGGGAAGGCCTCTCTGCAGTATAATTAATGCAACATATGAACCGCACACTGTTGGGAAGCACCTCTCTGCGTTATAATTAATGCAGCATATGAATCCACACACTGCTGGGAAGCGCCTCTCTGCAGTATAATTAATGCAGCATATGAATCCACACACTGCTGGGAAGCGCCTCTCTGCAGTATAATTAATGCAACATATGAATCCGCACACTGCTGGGAAGCACCTCTCTGCGGTATAATTAATGCAGCATATGAATCCACACACTGCTGGGAAGCGCCTCTCTGTGGTATAATTAATGCGACATATGAATCCACACACTGCGGGGAAGCGCCTCTCTGCAGTATAATTAATGCAGCATATGAATCCACACACTGCTGGGAAGCGCCTCTCTGTGCGTTATAATTAATGCAGCATATGAATCCACACAATGCGGGGAAGTGCCTCTCGGCGGGATAATTAATGCAGCATATGAATCCACACACTGCGTGGAAGCGCCTCTCTGCGGTATAATTAATGCAGCATATGAATCCACATACTGCGGGGAAGCGCCTCTCTGCGGTATAATTAAAGCATCATATGAATCCACACACTGCTGGGAAGCGCCTCTCTGCGATATTAATTAATGCAGCATATGAATCCACATACTGCTGGAAGCGCCTCTCTGCAGGTATAATTAAAGCAGCATATGAATCCACACATTGCGGGGAGCGCCTCTCTGCAGTATAATTAATGCAACATATGAATCTACAAACTGCGGGGAAGCGCCTTTCTGCAGTATAATTAATGCAGCATATGAAAATTCCACACACTTTTGCGGGGAAGCGCCTCTCTGCGGTATAATTAATTAGAGGCGCTTCCAGCAGTGTGTGGATTCATATGCTGGCAATAATTATACCGCAAGAGAGGTGCTTCCCAGCAGTGTGCGGGATTCATATGCTGCATTAATTATACCGCAGAGAAGGCGCTTTGTCACGGATCCCTCTGATTACCAAAAGTGTGGTCCCTTTACGCAGACCGCTCTCTACCCTTCCGATCCTTGAATGGTCGGCAATACTAGACAGACAATTTACCAGACAATATATAAACAAGGTAACACCAGACAGAGGTATGGAATAGAGTATTGTCACAAATCTTTCTGACTACCAAGATATTGATCTCTTTATGTAGCTCCCTTTCTACTCTTCCGATCCTTGAATGGTCGGCAAAGCTATATAGACAATGAAGCAGGTAACAGATAAAGAAAGGAAACACCAGACAGGGGTACAGACCAGATCACAAGTCCTCCCTAGGACTTTAGTAATAGCAGAGGTAGTCTGATGCGTGCTTAGGGTGCCACATAGACTGACCTCGGTACCAACGTTAAGGCAGAACCTAGCGCAGAGTAAATGCCAATGCCAGGAGTCATACACAGGAGGGTTCGTTTGCCAATGCCAAGGGTCATACACAGGAGGGTTCGTTTGCCAATGCCAAGGGTCATACACAGGAGGGTTCGTTTGCCAATGCCAAGGGTCATACACAGGAGGGTTCGTTTGCCAATGCCAAGGGTCATACACAGGAGGGTTCGTTTGCCAATGCCAAGGGTCATACACAGGAGGGTTCGTTTGCCAATGCCAAGGGTTATACACAGGAGGATTCGTTTGCCAATGCCAAGGTCATACACAGGAGGTAGCCAAAATAACACAAGAGCTCTGCGGGAGGTGAATACCACGTCAGGGCACCGGTGTATTGGAGAGACTGGGTTTAAAGCCGGCGGGTCCGCGTCATAACGCCAGGCCCCGCCCCTCGGCGTCCCACGTGAGCGCCCCCGGAAGCGTTTACATTCGGCGCCTGGCCAGCGAGCAGCGAGGAAGCTGCTGCCAGGCGCCCCATCCCCTGAGCCACCGTGACAGAACCCCCCCCTCCAGGGGCGGCCACTGGACGACCCCAGGGGCACGGGGGTGCGCCAAATAGAAGGCCTTCACTAGCCTAGGAGCATGGACTTCCGCAGCTGGTACCCAAGAACGATCCTCCGGACCGTAGCCACCCAATCAACCAAATACTGCAAAGACCCCCTAGACATCCTGGCACCCAGAATGGCCTTAACTTCGAACTCCTCCTCGCCCTCCACAGAGACAGGAGGCGGTGGAGCATGGACTTGGTGTACCGATTACATAATAACGGCTTCAAAAGGTTAACATGGAATACATTGTGTATCTTAAAATGGGGGGGTAACGCCAAAGCATAGGAGACAGGGTTGAGTCGCCGTAGAATCTTATAGGGACCGATGTACCTAGGAGCCAACTTCATGGAAGGCACTAAGAGCTTGATGTTACGTGAAGACAGCCAAACCCTGTCCCCAACTTGATACACGGGTGCCTGCCTCCTGTGTCTGTCGGCCTTGGTTTTCTGGATGGCACTACTCTCCTCCAGTGCCCGTCTCACTCTCCCCCAAGTCTCTTTCAATGATGCCAGTTGCTCATCTAAAGCAGGAATCGTGGTATCAGGAAACGTGGCGGGGAGCACGGGAGGATCAAAGCCATAAACAGTGAAGAAAGGAGAATGACCTGTGGATTCGCTTACTGCGCTGTTAATAGCATATTCTGCCCATGGTAGCAGGTCTGACCAGTTATCTTGTTGTTCTGAGATAAAGCACCTGAGATATTTCTCTATATTTTGGTTTGCTCGTTCTGCTGCTCCGTTGGTCTGGGGGTGATAAGCCGAAGAGAAAGAGAGGTCTATCCCTACGTTCTTGCAAAACCCTCTCCAGAATCCGGAGATGAATTGGGTCCCCCTATCAGAGACTATCTCCCGAGGGACACCGTGAATGCGGACCACATTGGCAATGAATATGGGCACCAGTTCAGCTGCCGAAGGTAGTTTCCGAAGAGGAACATAGTGACCCATCTTGGAAAATCGATCTATGATCGTAAGTATCACTGTATTCCCTCTTGACTCAGGTAACTCTACTATAAAATCCATGGCTACATGTGACCAGGGTCGTTCGGGGATCGGCAAAGGCTGGAGTAAGCCAATGGGTGCTGTTTTGGGACTTTTCTGTCTTGAGCACACTTCGCACACGGCAATGTAATCTTTGACATCTCGGCGCAACGTGGGCCACCAGAGGAGTTTACTGATACTAGACACAGTCTTGGTGATACCCATATGCCCGGAAGTTTTATTATCATGATAGATGTTAAGTACTTCCTCTCTTTCGTTCTCAGGTACAAAGAGTCTCGCAGGAGGTTTTCCCCCAGGAGCTGCGCCCTGGACGGTCTGCAGCCTTTTCATTAGAGGAGACGAAACACTAATCGTGGTAGCGGCTATAATCCTTTCCTGGGGTACAATGGGATGCTGATCTTGGATATTATGTTCATAAGACTCATACTGTCTCGACAATGCGTCTGCTTTAATGTTTCTGGACCCAGGTCTATAGGTAAGCACGAAATTAAAACTTGAAAGAAACAATGACCATCTCGCTTGTCTGGAATTTAAACGTTTGGCATCTCCAATGTACGTGAGATTCTTATGGTCGGTTATGATAACAATGGGGTCCTTAGACCCTTCTAATAAATATCTCCATTCGGCCAAGGCCGCGATGACTGCTAACAATTCTCTATTTCCAATGTCATAGTTCTTCTCTGCCGGGGACAACTTCCGAGAATAGAAGCCGCATGGATGCAAGGGTTTGTCAGGAGCCTCCCTTTGGGACAAGACTGCACCAAGACCTAGTTCGGAGGCGTCAACTTCTACTTGGAAAGGCAGAGCCGGATCTGGATGTCGGAGAACAGGGGCAGTAGTAAAGCTTGCTTTAGTGCCTCAAAGGCTTGAGTGGCTTGAGGTGTCCATTTCTGATTTCCCACCCCTTTCTTTGTCATAGCCGTGAGGGGGGCCACCAAGGCCGAAAAATCTTTAATGAACCTTCGGTAATAGTTCGTAAACCCCAGAAACCTCTGAATGGCTTTAAGTCCTTGGGGTAGAGGCCAGTCAAGAATAGCTGAGAGCTTCTTAGGATCCATTTGAAAACCCCCAGGAGTTATTATATAACCAAGGAATTGCACAGTCACTATGTCGAATAGACATTTTTCTAGCTTACAGTACAATCCAGCCTTCAATAGTTTTTTCAACACTTGTTTCACGTGGACATGATGAGTGTCTACATCAGGAGAGTATATCAGGATATCGTCTAGATATACTATGACGAATTCTTGCAGGAATTCCCTTAGAGTGTCGTTTATGAGGTCCTGGAAGACGGCTGGCGCATTACACAACCCAAAAGGCATCACCAGGTATTCATAATGCCCGCTACGTGTATTAAAAGCCGTTTTCCATTCGTCTCCCTTTTTAACCCTGACCAGGTTGTACGCTCCGCGTAAATCAAGCTTCGTATAGATCCGAGCCCTTTTAATCGGTCGAACAATTCTGTTATGAGAGGTATGGGATATGCATTTCTTATAGTGATCCTATTTAAACCCCTATATCGATGCAAGGTCGCAGGTCTCCCTCTTTCTTGGAAACAAAAAAGAAACCTGCTCCTGCTGGAGAGGAGGACCGTCTAATGAATCCTCGTTCCAGATTCTCCCTTATGTATTCCTCCATAATGTCGTTCTCTCTTTGTGATAAAGGGTATACATGACCCCTAGGAGGCATCGTACCAGGGAGTAAATCAATGGCACAGTCATATGGACGATGGTGGTAGGACCTCAGTCCTGGCTTTAGAGAACACCTCCTTTAATGCCAGGTAACATTCAGGACCTCTGTGGACAAAGGAGGGGCTGTGGCAATATTGAGGCTACCAATCACATGAACTCTGCTTAGGCACTTAGACTGACAACTCTGATCCCAACATTTTATGTCTCTCTGGACCCAATCGACAACTGGGTTGTGCTCTGTTAGCCATGGAAACCCAAGAACGACAGGACATGAGGGTGATTCAATGATTTGAAATCTTATGGTTCCTGGTGCAAAACTCCTGTTTTCATACATACATCGACTGTATCGTGAGTGATATATGGACATGACAGGGGTTTACCATCTATGGCCTCCACCCTTAGAGGTCTTTCCCTGAGCACCAGAGGTATGAGGTTTTTGACAGCAAAATTCTTATCCATAAAATTGCCTGAGGCCCCAGAGTCTAAGAACGCCTCAGTCTTGAGGTGAACCCCCTCCCAGGTTAGGGAGACCGGTAACAGAATCCTGGATTTTTTTTTCTCATTATCCACAAAGGAGGCACACAGAGAACCGACAACCTGGGTGTCTCCTGTTCTGAATCCCACTCTGCTATGTTCAGCCCTGCTAACCCTGGGTCTCTGAGGACATCGAAGGCGGAAGTGATCTGCCCCTGCACAATAGAAGCAGAGCCCCTTTTCTCTTCTGTGCGCTCTTTCTGCTTCTGAAATACCTGTCTTCCCTATTTGCATGGGTTCAACGACTGGTAAATCTTTTTCACATTCTCCGAACCACCTGACGTACTGGTGTGTCTGGGTAACGAGGGTAAAGGAGGCAAGACCCTTCTGGGTCTATCTCTGGGGTGTCTCCTTTCCCTGATTTGATCGTCCATGGCTATACAGAAATCTATCAGGTGGTCCAGACTTTCTGGTAATTTTAAGGGAGCCAGTTCAAACATAAAAGCCTCGTTCAAGCCTTCGGTAAAGGCTAAGGTTAAAACGTCGTTCGGCCAAAGTACCTCAGAAGTCAAAGTTTTAAACTCTATGGCATAATCGGCGACCCTCTTATTACCTTGTTTGATGTGAAACAAGGACCTACCCGCATTGGTAGCCCTCCTAGAGGGATCAAAGGTACGTTTTAACTCAGAGGTAAAACCCTCATAGTCATAAATGATGGGTTTCTTATTTTCCCACAACGGCGTAGCCCACAATAAAGCTTTTTCTGTTAAATGATTGATCAGATATCCTACTTTGGCTTTATCAGACATACAAGAACCTGGATTGTTCTCAAACAAGATCTCGAGTTGAGTCAAAAAACCCCGACATAGGCTTGGTGTACCATCATAGCGTAGGGGTGCCTTCATACTAAGCCTATGTCCTTCAGGGGACGGAACTGACCCTAGGCAACACTGGCTCTGGAGGGTTTGTAGTACCTGTATTGGACCGATTTAACAGGGTTTGCAGAGCGAGAGAAATCTGGTCCATCCTATGGTCCTGTTCCTCTTGTCTGGCTGCGATACGTGCCAGCTGGTTAGAGAGGTCTGCGGGATCCATTGGCCCTGACGTAATGTCACGGATCCCTCTGATTACCAAAAGTGTGGTCCCTTTACGCAGACCGCTCTCTACCCTTCCGATCCTTGAATGGTCGGCAATACTAGAAAGACAATTAACCAGACAATATATAAACAAGGGGTAACACCAGACAGAGGTATGGAATAGAGTATCGTCACAAATCTTTCTGACTACCAAGATATTGATCTCTTTATGTAGCTCCCTTCTACTCTTCCGATCCTTGAATGGTCGGCAAAGCTATATAGACAATGAAGCAGGTAACAGATAAAGAAAGGGAAACACCAGACAGGGGTACAGACCAGATCACAAGTCCTCCCTAGGACTTTAGTAATAGCAGAGGTAGTCTGATGCGTGCTTAGGGTGCCACATAGACTGACCTCGGTACCAACGTTAAGGGCAGAACCTAGCGCAGAGTAAATGCCAATGCCAGGAGTCATACACAGGAGGGTTCGTTTGCCAATGCCAAGGGTCATACACAGGAGGGTTTGTTTGCCAATGCCAAGGGTCATACACAGGAGGGTTCGTTTGCCAATGCCAAGGGTCATACACAGGAGGGTTCGTTTGCCAATGCCAAGGGTTATACACAGGAGGATTCGTTTGCCAATGCCAAGGGTCATACACAGGAGGTAGCCAAAATAACACAAGAGCTCTGCGGGAGGTGAATACCACGTCAGGGCACCGGTGTATTGGAGAGACTGGGTTTTAAAGCCGGCGGGTCCGCGTCATAACGCCAGGCCCCGCCCCTCGGCGTCCCACGTGAGCGCCCCCGGAAGCGTTTACATTCGGCGCCTGGCCAGCGAGCAGCGAGGAAGCTGCTGCCAGGCGCCCCATCCCCTGAGCCACCGTGACACGCTTCCCCGCAGTGTGTGGATTCATATGCTGCATTAATTATACCGCAGAGAGGCGCTTCCCCGCAGTGTGTGGATTCATATGCTGTATTAATTATACTGCAGAGAGGCGCTTCCCAGCAGTGTGTGGATTCATATGCTGTATTAATTATACGCAGAGAGGCGCTTCCCAGCAGTGTGTGGATTCATATGCTGCATTAATTAGACCGCAGAGAGGCGCTTCCCAGCAGTGTGTGTGGATTCATATGCTGCATTAATTATACCGCAGAGAGGTGCTTCCCAGCAGTGTGTGGATTCATATGCTGCATTAATTATACTGCAGAGAGGCGCTTCCCAGCAGTGTGTGGATTCATATGCTGCATTAATTATACTGCAGAGAGGCGCTTCCCAGCAGTGTGTGGATTCATATGCTGCATTAATTATACTGCAGAGAGGCGCTTCCCAGCAGTGTGTGGATTCATATGCTGCATTAATTATACTGCAGAGAGGCGCTTCCCAGCAGTGTGTGGATTCATATGCTGCATTAATTATACTGCAGAGAGGCGCTTCCCAGCAGTGTGTGGATTCATATGCTGCATTAATTATACTGCAGAGAGGCGCTTCCCAGCAGTGTGTGGATTCATATGCTGCATTAATTATACTGCAGAGAGGCGCTTCCCAGCAGTGTGTGGATTCATATGCTGCATTAATTATACCGCAGAGAGGCGCTTCCCCGCAGTGTGTGGATTCATATGCTGCATTAATTATACCGCAGAGAGGCGCTTCCCAGCAGTGTGTGGATTCATATGCTGCATTAATTATACTGCAGAGAGGCGCTTCCCAGCAGTGTGTGGATTCATATGCTGCATTAATTATACCGCAGGGAGGCGCTTCCCAGCAGTGTGCGTATTCATATGCTGCATTAATTATACCGCGCAGAGAGGCGCTTGTTCCCTGCAGTGTGCGGATTAAGGCTAGGGTCAGACGAACGCATTTTTCACGTTGTCCGTGAAAAAGTGCGTTCGAACGAACGTACGTATTTTTTCCCGGAATACGCGATAGCGGTCATACGATGCCCCTTTTCGTCCGTGATTTTGTACGTATCGTCAATAAAACACTTTTTGTGTCTGGACGTTATGTAAGGCTGGGGTCAGACGAGCGCAGTGTTAACGTCCGTGTTGCCGCACATAAGTACGTCCGTGATAGCATACAATTGTGTTAAATGAAGCCCCACACACGAAGTACGTCCGCACAGAAGTGCGGAGGCTGACTGACGCTGCAAACGGACGCAGGTTAGGCAAGAACGTAATACTGCTAGAACGGACGTGCGGAGTGCGCCACGTCCACAACGTCCGCATAGCTTTGTATGTGAGTGATGGAGCGTGGTCAGACGGACTGCATTTATACGTCCAGCATTTTTGACGGACAGAATGTTTTTTCATTTTAATTTATTTTCCCTGCTACATCAGTGAAAAAAACGGACTGTGTGGCCACTACCTTGTCGTCAGTCAGAAAGTACGTCCGTACTGCACGGACACACAGTCCGTACAAAATGCGCTCATCTGACCCTAGCCTTAGCCGAACATTAGCAGCGTCTGACGTCTCCTAATCACACACACACGCCTCTATGCGGACGCAGCGCACTCTGTACGTCAGTAGTAGCGGTTTGACGTTCTCGAAAAAATGCGTTCGTTTGCCACTTGCGTTGCACGGACCAACTTTCGTGCGGCCGTTTGTCGTATGTTCCCCGGCATTGGACGTCACTTGCTGCTAGCACGGCCGTGATTTCGTGCGGCTAAACGCATGTGAAAAATGCGTTCGTCTGACCCTAGCCTTATGTGCTTCATTTTTGTTTTGTTTTTTTCGTTTTAAATCATTTTATTTGTTGGGTTTTTTTTTAGTTTCTGATAATTTTGTTCAGCTTTTTTTTCCGCTTTAAAACCTTTTCTTCTGTTATTTTCTTTAAAGTCAGAGCACTTGGGTCAGTTTTTTATTTTTGCCTTTTTTAAATCGTTTCGTTTGTTTTTGTTCCTTTCATACCATTTTAATATGATTTAAATAAAGTTGTGCAATGCATATTCATAAGAAAAAAAGGATCTTTGCTTAAAGCGATACTCTAGGCAACATGACCACCTAAGCTATTTTAGGCTAGGGACAGATGAGCGCATTTTCTGCGGCCACCGTCAAAATGTACGTCGATGCGTGCGCACGCATTTTTTCACAGAATACGCTTAAGTGGTCAGACGATGCGCAATTCTGGACGTATTTCATGACGATGGGGTAAAAAGAAGTCTAGGGAAATCCGGCTGTTTGAACGTTATGTTGGCCGCACACTAGCAGCGTCTGACGTCTCCTAATCACGCACACACGCTGCTATGCGGCCGCAGCGCACTCTGTACGTCAGTAGCAGCGGTTTAACGTTCTCGAAAAAATGCGTTCATTTTCCACTTGCGTTGCGCGGCCGGACTTTTGTGCGACCGTACTTCGTATATTGGCCGTCATTGCCCGTCATCTGCTGCTAGTGCGGCCGTGATTATGTGCGCCAGAACGCGCGTTCGCACTGCCTCAGTCTGACCCTAGCCTTAGGTGGTCATGATGCCCGGAGTATGCCGCCCTCTGTCCCCCCCTCCCTCCGCTCAGCCGATCGTTAGGAAAGGCTGAAAACAGCTGAGAGAGGCGGAGAGGTTTACTCCGCCCTCCCAGCTGTCAGTCAGCAGAGCGGGAATCATATTTCCCGCTTCTGCCGACTTTTGCCGAGTAGGAGACGTCATCGCGCTTTCAGCGCGATGACGTCTCCAACTCCCCGCAGAAGCTGGCGGCTCCCTCTGAGAGTTAGTGTTGCGCACATCCTCTTGCGCGCAACACTAATCCTCAGAGGGAGCCGGGAGGAAGCCTGCCGATTGGCTGGCTTATGTGAGAGGCGCACATGCGCGCTTCTCACGTAAACCAGAAGCCAAGACGCAGCAAGAAGAAGGACGGGAGCGGAAGAGGAGGGAGGTGAGTATAAAAAAAAAAAAACGCCGCTGGAAACAAGAGGATTTTAGGGTAAGTATTGCAGTTACAAGAAAAAAAAAAAAAAAAGTTTTATTAAGGGAATAGGGATAGGTTAGGGAAAAAAAACGGGGGGTGATTTTTTTGTTAGAGTGTCCCTTTAAAGATAGAATCGACAGGATTACCGTATTGATAAGATTACTGTATCGACAGAATTACTGTATCGACAGGATTACAGTATCGACAGAATTTCCGTATCGACAGGATTATCGTATTGACAGGATTACCGTATTGCCAAAATTTCACTATCGACAGAATTTCCGTATCGACAGGATTATCGTATCGGCAGAATTTCCGTATCGACAGAAATATCGAATCATTGGAAACGATGCGGAATTACGGAATCAGCAATGGAACCGAAATATACGAAATGACCAAAATGGAACCGAAATCACGAATGGAACGAAAATGACTTGCGATTTTACACATTTCACGTCCATACGAAAACACGAAAAACTTTTCGTTACGGATCGAAAATCTTTTCGTATCGGACGTTTTCGGATTCGATCCGATTCGCAAATTCGGCCGAATCTGAAGCCACGAATCGGACCGATTTGTGAAAAATACAAATCGGTCCAAATTGAAACGCACATCCCTTCCCTAATGGATATAGATGGATATATAGATATATCATATATATCATTCAGCATTGTACCTGGTTTATGTTGCTTTTCTCCTTTTTTTTTTTAAGTTTTGTCATTGCTTTCTTCCTCTTCAGGCACCATCGTCAGATGCTCATCATATCTGTGTTGTTTTATGGGCCTGTGATCTGTCCTCTGTTTACTCTTCTTGACCATACTATTCCACTATTCAGTTTTTATTACGACACCCATCCTAAAACCCATCCTAATCCCCCACCCAACCCATCCTAACCCCATCCTAATCCCCCACCCAACCCATCCTATCCCCATCCTAATCCCCCACCCAACCCATCCTAACCCCATCCTAATCCCCCACCCAACCCATCCTAACCCCATCCTAACCCCCCACCCAACCCATCCTAACCCCATCCTAACCCCCCACCCAACCCATCCTAACCCAATCCTAATCCCAGAACCAACCCATCCTTACCCCCTACCTAACCCTGCACCCAACCCATCCTTACCTCCGACCTAACCCCGCAGCCAAACCATCATACCCCTCTACCTAACCTGCCACACAACCCATCCTAACCCCATCCTAATCCTGCACCCCACCCATCCTTACCCCCTACCTAACCCTGCACCCAACCTATCCTTAGCTCCTACCTAACCCCGCAGCCAACCCATGCTACCCCTCTACCTAACCCCCACCCAACCCATCCTAATCCCGCACCCAACCCAACCCTGCACCCAACCTATGCTTATCTCCTACCTAACCCCGCACCCAACCCATCCTACCCCTCTACCTAACCCTGCACCGAACCCATCCTAACTCCCTACCTAACCCCACACCCAACCCATCCTAACACTCTACCTAACCCCGCACCCAACCCATCCTAACCCCGAACCCAACCCATCCTAAACCTCTACCTAACCCCGCACCCAACCCATCCTAACCCCATCCTAACCCCGAACCCAACCCATCCTAAACCTCTACCTAATCCAGCACCCAACCCATCCTAACCCCGAACCCAACCCATCCTAACCCTCTTCCTAACCCCGCAACCAACCCATCCTAACCCCATCCTAACCCCGAACCCAACCCATCCTAACCCCCGAACCCAACAAATCCTAACCCGCTACCTAACCCTGCAGCCAACCCATCCTAACCCCATCCTAACCCCGAACCCAACCCATCCTAAACCTCTACCTAACCCCGCACCCAACCCATCCTAACCCCATCCTAACCCCGAACCCAACCCATCCTAAACCTCTACCTAACCCCGCACCCAACCCATCCTAACCCCATCCTAACCCCGAACCCAACCCATGCTAACCCTCTTCCTAACCCCGCAACTAACCCATCCTAACCCCATCCTAACCCCGCACCCAACCCATCCTAACCCCCGAACCCAACCCATCCTAACCCGCTACCTAACCCTGCAGCCAACCCATCCTAACCCCATCCTAACCCAGAACCGAACCCATCCTAACCCGCTACCTAACCCCGCAGCCAACCCATCCTAACCCCTATCCTAAACCTGCACCCAACCCATCCTTACCCCCTACCTAACTCATCCTATCCCCCACCCTTTTGCTTGGCTCTATATTGTTCTATTCTATGATTTTGCTTCGTAAAGCTTCCAGTCCTGAAGAAGAGAGGTTACACTCTGCAAAGCTTGTCTTTAAATGTGACATAAGTCCAATAAAAAGGTATCACTATGTACGACTATACTCTGGTGATTTTATATAGATATATAGATGTTGTCATTGCAAATACATTAGGTTGACATATACAGGATAGATAATATATATGTATATATTTGTAATTATGATATTGTAATTAATTCCTCATTACTTCGCATTGGCTCAGTGTTTTTTCAGAGTTTTAACTGTGGTTTGGCGCGGCGCACGCTGTACTCTGCATGTGCTGTGTCTTGTATATCTGATTATTTCCATGGCGACATCTAGTGGGCAGAATCAGGATAACATTTATTATACACAAACATCATTAGTAAAAGAAATACAATAAGGTTATCCGTTACAAGTATTTATAAAGCGCCAGCGAGTTCCGCAGCGCTTTATTCAAAGAGCGCCGAACTAGCCCCATAATTGCAATGAACAGTGAATATTGGGGCCAATCGGCTATTCAAATGCTGGCAGTTTGCCAAATATTGGCGAATTGCCAGAGACATACGGTGCCTGTACGATGGCAGATAAATCCCCATAGAGAAGCAATGGTTAATCTATTCACAGACACTGAACAGCAGAGAAATGTCAGTGAAATGCCCTGCTGTTCGGTGGTTTCAGTCGGCAGGTTAAGGCTAGGGTCAGACTAACGCATTTTTCGTGTTGTCCGTGAAAAAGTGCGTTCGAACGAATGGACGTATTTTTTCACGGAATACGCGATAGCGGTCATACGATGCGCATATTCGTCCGTGATTTTGTACGGATCATCAATAAAACGCTTTTTGGGTCTGGACGTTATGTTGGCCGGACATTAGCAGCGTCTGACGTCTCCCAATCATGCAAACACGCCTCTAGCGGCCGCAGCGCACTCTGTACGTCAGTACTAGAGGTTTGACGTTCTAGAAAAAATGCGTTCGTTTGCCACTTGCGTTGCACAGCCGCACTTTTGTGCGTCCGTTCTTCGTATGTTCCCCGGCATTGGATGTCATTTGCTGCTAGCACGGCCGTGATTTAGTGCTGCTAAACGCACGTTAATACTGCGCTAGTCTGACCCCAGCCTTAATCAGACGAATCCCACAGGCTTCAATGTTAAAAATTCCATGTTTTAATCAAATATTTATTCAACTGTTTATTCTTTTCATTTGCAGCAAAAAGTCTCTTTATTTTTTTGTGGATTTTTTTCAGCAAAATTTTTTTCCCTATTTTTATTATTTTTTTTTTATTTTATTTTTTTCGTGCTGTGTGTATTATCAGCAATAAATCGGGGGAAAATGAACAGATTGCTAAAACCTGTGAGGCGATAACTATCACGGTTATTCAGAGAGCGGTGAAAAGCAGGAGAATGACTGGAGAATGGAAAATTCTAGGTCAAAATAGCTGATTTGGAAAGTGAAATGAATGGGAGAATTTTTCTGGTTTGGCTATTTTGACCTAGAATTTTCACTTCTCCAGTCATTCTCCTGCTTTTCACCGCTCTCTGAATAACCCTGTTTGTTATTAAAGGTCATATCAGGGTTCTCAAAATTATCTTAGCTGAGCGTTTCCATCTCTGTGGCTCCCACTCTCCGTGGAAAAAAATAAATATTTCATATTAAGGGATACCACTTTATGCCTAAAACTTTTTATCCCAACAATATTTCTGTAAGGCTGGGGTCAGACCAGCGCACTTTTAACGTGCGTTCTGGCGCACTTAATCACGGCCGCACTAGCAGCAGATGACGGGCAATGACGGCCAATATACGATGTACGGTCGCACGAAAGTCCGGCCGCGCAACGCAAGTGGAATTTGAATGCATTTTGTCGAACGCAGAACCGCTAGTACTGACGTACAGAGTGCGCTGCGTCCACTAGCGGTGTGTGTGTGTGATTAGGAGACGTCAGACGCTGCTCATGTCCGGCCAACATAACGTCCAGACACCCAAAGTTTCCTGGTTTGGATCCGTAAAAAATCACGCACAAAAATGCGCATCGTATGACCGTTTTCGCGAATTCCATGAAAAAATACGTCAATGCGTTCGGACGCACTTTTTTACGTTCGCGTGTAAAAATGCTTTCGTTTGACCCTAGCCTAAAGGATAAAGAAATGAGTGGAATTTGTTTACAATTATAATGGTTTATTTATTTATTTATTTATTTACAAAGTATTTTACCAGGAAGGATACATTGAGATTTCTCTCGTTTTCAAGTAGTTTAGCGGACATGTGCAAAAACAAACAAGTCAGAATAAATTTTTTTAATAGAAAAATTATCTGCCAGTAAATGCATCTTTTGTAATATTATGTTATATATGTTATATATTAAAACATTTTTAAAAAAATATAATATTTATAATAATATAAAATAAATACAAATAATAATTTTATTCTGTTTTTTATAAAAAAAAATTATATACAAATTATCATAAATATTTACAGAATATTATTATACAATTTTACGGTAATATTATATTATTAAAGCTTTTACAGCTTTTATACTTTTGTAGTAATATAAAATAATTATTATACAGGGTTATTCGGAGAGAGGGGAAAACCAGGAGAATGACTGGAGAAGTGAAAATTCTAGGTCAAAATAGTCAAACCAGAAAAATTCTCCCATTTATCTCACTTTCCAAATCGGTTATTTGTTCTAGATTGTTCTCTTCTCCTTCCAATTCTCCTGGTTTTCACCTCTCTTGAATAACCCTGATCGTTTATTCTTTTCATTTTTTTATATTTTCTATAAATAATCATAAAATAGTTACATAATATTAATAAACTATTTTCATGTATTTTATTAGATTAGAATATTAGATTAAAGTTTTTACCGAAAGATATTTTTGTAATAATAGTAAACAATACTCTTTTACAGTTTATTCATTTTTTATAATAATAGTTCACCAAGAAGGCAGGCACTCCAGGGAGTCTTGTGAATTAAATCAACATTTCAATCCTTTATAGACTTTTCTCAAGATTTTTTTATATTAAATATAAATAATGTTAAACTATACACATAATATTATTAAACACTTTTACTGTATTATTATTATTATTAAAAATTACATAAATATTTTTGTAATATAAAATAAATATTTTGTTATTATTATTCATATATAAAAATTAGTCTAAAATATTTACTGAATATTATTAAACAATTTTAATTCATTATTAGATTATATTCCATTTTTGTTACATAATATAATTTTTGAATCATATAGTATAAAATATTTTTATTTATATATATTTAATATTAAAAATTTGCATACAATATTTACAGAATATTATTAATCAATTTATCTGTTCTAATTAGATATTATATTACATTATTATATCTAAAGTAGGATTTTGTATGCGGTAAAAAATCCCTGTCTCCCCTATCTCCTCCAGGTTTTGCAATGTAGTCCGGTCGGGGGAACTCCCATCACTCTAGTCCAGCCAAGTCGGGTGGCGCATCAATATTTAATTGAACGGGGAAGGCGTGGAACGTGTCGGATGATTGTATCTCTGAAGGGGAGCTTTGTCCCTTGTGTTCCATATCACCTTTCAAAGGATTTTCTAGCCTGAATTTTTTTGTTCTGGGGGAAGACGGGTGATACGGAGAAACGTCTGGAAATGCGGAGCTCCAGACACGCCGCGTGCAACCCGACACACAGATTACATCAGGCTGGACCCATCATCTTGGAAAGCGAATCCTCCCGATTTGTATCGCTTTGTAGCAGATAGCCGGGATGGCAGGCCGCCTTGTCTCTGGTGGCAAAAGGATAAGAATCTCTGCGGCTAAAAAAAACCATAGAGGAGAATATTGAAAGGGGAGAGGTATCGTTTTTATCAGACGTCGCGCGCCCCCAGGTAGAAGAGGCTCCTTTGGCCCTTCACGTAAAAAGCTATTTTGAGTCGATGCCAGTGATCGATGGACCAAGAGCCAGTGACTCCGATCCGGCATTGAAAGGGATCTCGGTTATCAGAGCCGCCATGTTTTCCCAGACACACAGTGCTCTGTACCGGCCGAGTGGCATCGTGGGAAAGTGACTCTTGTGTAGAATTCTTGTGGATAAAGACAATTTCTTGGCCCATCCACGAGCCTCATCCTCTGATTTTTCTGTGTTGTATTATTGTCATCATTTATATGGCGCCAACGGTTTCCACAGAGCATTACAATAACCAAAGGGAACGAGATACAGATAAACGGACATGCGATAGAAACAAGAGGTGTAGAGGGCCCTGCTCATAGGAGCTTACAATCTAGAGGGATCGGGGTTGAGGAAGACAAGGGGAGCTTAACTGGACGGCAGGATCATTAGTGCCAGTGGTTTGGGAATGGTGGGGCCATAGAAGCAGCTTCAATCATGTGTGAGTAGGTGAGCAGAGAGATGAATGGCATTAGTGATGTGGTACAATAATCTGAAGAGATGGGTTTTGAGGGATTTCTTGAAGGCCTGAAGGTCAGGGGAGAGTTTGATAGGGCGAGGCAAGTCATTCCACAGGATCGGAGCTGCCCTTGAGAAGTCTTGGAGGCGAGAGTTGGCCGTGCTGGTGTAGACAGAGGACAGACGGAGGTCGCCTGCCGACTGGAGTTGTCTAGACCGGACGTGCTTGCGGAGTAATGAAGACATGTAAGGGGGGTCAAGTTATTGAGCGATTTGACAGTGAGCATCAGTATTTTAAACTGTATCCTGAAATGTACAGGAAGTCAGTGGATGGACCGGCAGAGGGGGGAGGTACAGGAAGCCAATGGAGGAACCGGCAGAGGGGGGACGTATGTGAGGTGCGTTTTTAGTGAGAAAAATAAGCCTTGCCCCTGCATTCATTACAGATTGCAAAGGGGCAATACGGGAGTTGGGGAGGACAATAAGGAGCGAGTTGCACTAATAAAGCCGTGAAATGATAAGAGCATGAACCAGCACCTTCACGTTATCTTGCGTCAGTAAGGGGTGGACACGGGCAATGTTCTTGAGTTGATTAATAACAGGATTTAGTCACTGTCTGGACGTGGGGAGAGAACGTTAGGTCAGAATCAAAGGTGACACCGCGGCAGCGAGCTTGAGGCATCAGGCTAATACGCGTGGTTCCATTTCTTGTAGAGAGATTGGTGGGATTGGGTTTTTCTTGGAGGGAGGAATAACGAGGATTTCAGTTTTGGTAAGATTGAGTTTAAGGAAGCGGGAAGACCTCGAAACAGCAGAGAGAAATTCAGTGACTCGATCCAGGAGATCAGGGGAGGAGAGGGATATGTGAGTGTCGTCAGCGTATAGGTGGTGCTGGAATCCAAAGGAGCCGACCAGTTTGCCTAGAGAGGTCCCCAACAGAGACAGGCTGCCGGGAGGAGGTACTTCCAGCAAATGAGACACTAAACGATCATTAGGACAGGTAGGAAGAGAACCATGAAAGAACAGAACCTTGAAGGTCTATATCACTAAGAGTTTGAAGGAGTATTGAGTGGTCGACTGTATGAAAAGCGGCAGAGAGGTCAAGAAGGATCAGCAGTGAGTAGCACCCATTGGATTTAGCATTTGCAAGGTCATTGGTCAGTTTCGCTAGAGCCGTTTCCCTCGAGTGCAGTGACCTAAAGTCAGATTTCAGAGGTTCAAGGAGAGAGTGGGTGTTGAGGTCAATCAGACAGGCATGCCCTAGCTTTTCAAGGAGTTTGGAGGTGAAAGGGAGCAGGGACACGGGGCAGTTGTTGGAGGGAGCAGGGACACGGGGCAGTAGTTGGAGGGAGCAGGGACACGGGACAGTAGTTGGAGGGAGCAGGGACACAGGGCGTAGTTGGAGGGAGCAGGGACACGGGGCGGTAGCTGGAGGGAGCAGGGACACGGGGCAGTAGTTGGAGGGAGCAGGGACACGGGGTAGTAGTTGAGGGAGCAGGGACACGGGGCGGTAGTTGGAGGGAGCAGGGACACGGGGCGGTAGTTGAAGGGAGCAGGGACACGGGGCGGTAGTTGGGGGAGCAGGGAAAGGGGTGGTAGTTGGAGGGAGCAGGGACACAGGGCTGTAGTTGGAGGGAGCAGGGACACGGGGCGGTAGTTGTAGGGAGCAGGGACACGGGGCGGTAGTTGGAGGGAGCAGGGACACGGGCGGTAGTTGGGGAGCAGGAACACGGGGTGGTAGTTGGAGGGAGCAGGGACACGGGGCGGTAGTTGGAGGGAGCAGGGACACGGGGCAGTAGTTGGAGGGAGCAGGGAAAAGGGGCGGTAGTTGGAGGGAGCAGGGACACGGGGCAGTAGTTGGAGGGAGCAGGGAAATGGGGCGGTAGTTGGAGGGAGCAGGGACACGGGGCGGTAGTTGGAGGGAGCTGGGACACGGGGCGGTAGTTGGAGGGAGCAGGGACACGGGGCGGTAGTTGGAGGGAGCAGGGACACGGGGCGGTAGTTGGAGGAGCAGGGACACGAGGCGGTAGTTGGAGGGAGCAGGGACACGGGGCAGTAGTTGGAGGGAGCAGGGAAATGTGGCGGTAGTTGGAGGGAGCAGGGACACGGGCAGTAGTTGGAGGGAGCAGGGAATGGGGCGGTAGTTGAGGGAGCAGGGACACGGGGCGGTAGTTGGAGGGAGCAGGGACACGGGCAGTAGTTGGAGGGAGCAGGGACACGGGGCAGTAGTTGGAGGGAGCAGGGACACGGGGCAGTAGTTGGAGGGAGCAGGGCCACTTGTCTGGTAGTTGGAGGGAGCAGGGACACGGGGCAGTTGTTGGAGGGAGCAGGGACACGGGGCAGTTGTTGGAGGGAGCAGGGACACGGGGCGGTTGTTGGAGGGAGCAGGGACATGGGGCGGTAGTTGGAGGGAGCAGGGACACGGGGCGGTAGTTGGAGGGAGCAGGGACACGGGGCGGTAGTTGGAGGGAGCAGGGACACGGGGCGGTAGTTGGAGGGAGCAGGGACACGGGGCGGTAGTTGGAGGGAAGCAGGGACACGGGGCAGTTGTTGGAGGGAGCAGGGACACGAGGTGGTAGTTGGAGGGAGCAGGGACACGAGGTGGTAGTTGGAGGGAGCAGGGACACGGGGCGGTAGTTGGAGGGAGCAGGGACACGGGGCGGTAGTTGGAGGGAAGCAGGGACACGGGGCAGTTGTTGGAGGGAGGGACACGAGGTGGTAGATGGAGGGAGCAGGGACACGTGGAGGTAGATGGAGGGAGCAGGGACACGAGGTGGTAGTTGGAGGGAGCAGGGACACGGGGCAGTTGTTGGAGGGAGCAGGGACACGAGGTGGTAGATGGAGGGAGCAGGGACACGAGGTGGTAGTTGGAGGGAGCAGGGACACGGGGCAGTTGTTGGAGGGAGCAGGGACACGAGGTGGTAGATGGAGGGAGCAGGGACACGAGGTGGTAGATGGAGGGAGCAGGGACACGTGGTGTCTCTATGCATTAGAGGAATATTCTATTAAAGACACAGTTCCCTTTTTTTGCCCTTAAATAATTGGGTAGATCCTGCTGACAAATATTTTTTATTTATTTCAGGTGATTTTCCTCACCTTTTCCCCCGCGCCGCGCGCTGCTCCTCCTCTTCCGAACCCGGAGGTCCTTGAAGCTTTTCTGCGCAATTTTTGCTCTTATACAACTTGTGTAGTGGCCACACATTGTGCAGCGCTGCGGGACTCACACACCTTACGTACACAAGTACCGTAGCGCCTGCGCAGAGCGTTGGATCGGAGCTGCACGCGCATGCACAGATCTGAAAAGGGTGACGTCGGAGGCTCTCTGTGTGTGACATCACTAGTGGCCGATCTGGTAACCGGCAGCCGGGAAATTCAAAATCCTGGCTGCTGGTGACACTGGGTGGAGGGGACTCCTCTACTTCACCCAGCGATTTCATTTGACCGGGGGAAAAGGGGGTGGCACTCCTCACATCCTGACCGCTTTAGAACAATAAAGTGGTCTCGACGAGTAGCCTGTCCCTTTAATTCTGATCTCAGCAAGCCTGGAGATTGTCCTCCACCTCCTTGTCCTGCCGTCCGATTATCTGACGCCATTACACAGGGTCACTTTGTCTTTTTCCTCTCAGTAACATCGGGGATTGGTGGAGATTTACAGATTTTTAGGTTTTAAGTTGGAGGCATTATTTTTTCGATTTAGTTATTTTACCCTAAAATCTCGATTTTTATTTATTTTTTCCCGGTCAGCCCCCACGGTCCAGTGAATCACCGTGACGGGAATGCCAGATCCTGCCTGTTATACACCAGCCGATTTATATTCGGATCTCTGACGCTACGTGGAATGTAAAGAATTACCAAAAATACCGACCGCGGGGAGAATTATTATTATTACTATTATTTTTGTGATGGAAAGGGCTGCTTCTGCTCTGTGGAATTCGCCCAAACCGTCGGGCCGATTCCAGTCTTGTTGGGGAACCAGTCCCTACACGCTTTATGGAAGCTAATTAAAGATGGAAAGAATGCGTGTCAGGAACTGTCAACCTTACAGAACGATAAGAATACCAGACAAGTCCTTAAATCGTGCGCCTTCAGCTTCCTCGCGGCTCCCCCTGCCCTCCCATCCTCTCCGTCTACAAATCTGGGAACCAGCAGACCTTAAAGGAAATCCAAAATCAACGCCTTATCAGCCTTTAACCCTATCGTCGCCGACCGGAAGACGCAGAACGAGGCTTACTTAGTGGTCGAATCGTTTTGCTCGAGGAACGAGTTTCGAAGAGCACTGAAATTTCGATGCTCTTTCATTCAGTGCTCTTCGGCGATTCCAGTTCGCCGACCCTGCGGTGAATTCACTATTCACCTGTGGGTCCCCGAAGTGCACCGAACAAGGAGTCGCCGAAGCCCATCGCCAATGATCCAGCAAACTGACTTCCGCACGCCTCCAAAAACAGCCGACAAGCTGCCGAACGCCACTGAAGATCGCCGATGATCTGCCGAAAAAAGCCGTTCAGCCACCGAACTGGGGATACAAAAAAAAAATGCGTTTTATGTTTTTTTTTTACATATATTGTATTTATATTTAATTTTTTTAAAAAGACGTTAAACAATGAAAATTCATGGTATTAATAAAAAAGGTCCTATAAAAATAATAAAATGGTCTGTTACAGAATAAAAACAAATGGGAATCAAAAAATTTAAATAAAAATCCTGAAAATATCTTAAAAATAAATAAATAAATAAAAAGACATTTTTGCCTGAAAATAATAAACGGTTGTATAAGAAAATTAATAAAAACTATATATTTTTTTACATTGAATCGCATGGGATTCGCCTGTTTAAAACTGTTGAATTGAACCACCGAAAATCTGGGCGTTTTGCCAACACTTTGGTGCAGTTCGATTAGTTAGATTAACCATTACTTCTCTGTGGGGCAATTTTTCTGTCGCCGAATTGCAGCGAAATGCACCGTATTTCCAGTATTTGGCGAATTGACAGCTGTATACTGTATAGACAAACTGCCACCAAATTGCACCATATGGGGAAATTCACTGTTCGCCTGTATACCTGGCTCTTGGTGTTTTTGCTTCAAGGTTTTGTTATCAGCCCACACCTTGTATGGCCCATCAGGAATGAGGCAGATCCAAACGGGAAAAAAAAAAAAAGCCGGGTTTACACGTATTCAAATATCTTAAAAAGTATAAAAGCGGCAAATTCTACAATAAAAACTAATGTCCAGACGCGTTTCACCCTTGGCAACAGCAGGGTTTCATCCACTGATCAACCCCTGCTGTTGTCAAGGGCGAAATGCGTTTACAATTACAATCACATTTACAATCACATTTATATTACATATAAAAAGTAAAAATAATGTTAAGTTTTTATCTACCATTTCCATTTTGCGAATTTTTTCCATGATGCAACATTTACCAAAATCTTGTGCCAAGTCTCCCTTTAAAACTGTGGTAATATCTATTTATTTATAAATTATTTTAGCGGGAAGGATGAAGCAGCAATGAAGAGGTAATGGGGTGGGGTAGGGAATGGTTCAACAAGGATGCAGGGGATCTATTGCATTGTCTAGGCCAGGCCTCAAAATTTCAAGTTCCAAGCTACTAGCCAGGTCTTAAGGGTTACTCGCCACTAGTTGCCCCACCTAACCCCTATCCAGCCATGCCTCTGCATTCCCACTCGCCCTCAGTTAATTTCCACTCGCCAAATGCGAGCAGGCGAGTGGAAATTTTGAGGCCTGGTCTAGGCTACCCAAGATAAGAGATGGCAGCTGAATGAGATCTGATAGTGGGATAACAACACTTTAATCTACCTGGTGATGTCCTTTGAATACATCCCACACAATACAATGATGTGAGTCGGTGACTGACCCATTCACTCCATTCTATGACCAAAGCCGCACAGTGAGGAACAAGAGATGGAATGATACAAAATATCACACAATAGATGCGCCCAGTGACACATATAGAGGAAAATATCACACAATGGATGCGCCCAGTGACACATATAGAGGAAAATATCACACAATGGATGCACCCAGTGACACATATAGAGGGAAATATCACACAATGGATGCACCCAGTGACACATATAGAGGGAAATATCACACAACGGATGCGCCCAGTGACACATATAGATGAAAATATCACACAATGGATGCGCCCAGTGACACATATAGAGGAAAATATCACACAATGGATGCGTCCAGTGACACATATAATGGGAAATATCACACAATGGATGCACCCAGTGACACATATAGAGGAAAATATCACACAATGGATACACCCAGTGACACATATAGAGGAAAATATCACACAATGGATGCACCCAGTGACACATATAGAGGAAAATATCACACAGTGGATGCACCCAGTGACACATATAGAGGAAAATATCACACTATGGATGCGCCCAGTGACACATAGAGGAAAATATCACACAATGGTTGCACCCAGTGACACATATAGAGGGAAATATCACACAATGGATGCGCCCAGTGACACATATATAGGGAAATATCACACAATGGGTGCACCCAGTGACACATATAGAGGAAAACATCACACAATGGATGTGCTCAGTGTCACATATAGAGGAAAATATTACACAATGGATGCGTCCAGTGACACATATAGAGGGAAATATCACACAATGGATGCACCCAGTGACACATATAGAGGAAAATATCACACAATGGATGCACACATATAGAGGAAAATATCACACAATGGATGCACCCAGTGACACATATAGAGGAAAATATCACATAATGGATGCACCCAGTGACACATATAGAGGAAAATATCACACAATGGATGCACCCAGTGACACATATAGAGGAAAATATCACACAATGGATGCGCCCAGTGACACATATATAGGGAAATATCACACAATGGGTGCACCCAGTGACACATATAGAGGAAAACATCACACAATGGATGTGCTCAGTGTCACATATAGAGGAAAATATTACACAATGGATGCGTCCAGTGACACATATAGAGGGAAATATCACACAATGGATGCACCCAGTGACACATATAGAGGAAAATATCACACAATGGATGCACACATATAGAGGAAAATATCACACAATGGATGCACCCAGTGACACATATAGAGGAAAATATCACATAATGGATGCATCCAGTGACATATATAGAGGAAAATATCACACAATGGATGCACACATATAGAGGAAAATATCACACAATGGATGCACCCAGTGACACATATAGAGGAAAATATCACACAATGGATGCATCCAGTGACACATATAGAGGGAAATATCACACAATGGATGCACACATATAGAGGAAAATATCACACAATGGATGCACCCAGTGACACATATAGAGGAAAATATCACACAATGGATGCACACATATAGAGGAAAATATCACACAATGGATGCACCCAGTGACACATATAGAGGAAAATATCACACAATGGATGCATCCAGTGACACATATAGAGGGAAATATCACACAATGGGTGCACCCAGGGACACATATAGAGGGAAATATCACACAATGGATGCACCCAGTGACACATATAGAGGGAAATATCACACAATAGATGCACCCAGTGACACATATAGAGGGAAATATCACACAATGGATGCATCTAGGGACACATATAGAGGAAAATATCACACAATGGATGCACCCAGGGACACATATAGAGGAAAATATTTTCTTAACTGAACAAGAGAAAAACAAACACATGTAAGATATCAGCATCACCAAATAAACACAATAAGGACATTTCATTTTATGGTGGTACTGGCCCTTTAAATCAGAAAATTGCAGTTTTGGAGTTAAATGAGTAGAGGTAGAGGTTCTCCATCCTAACACCCCAAAGGGCGAAAAAAATAGGAAAAAACATCAGCAAGAATGTCATATTTACAACCAAAAATGTTCTGCAGAAACCGCGTAGACCAATTACCCGCCACTCGTGTTAATGTCAGTTATTGATGGACAGCGGGACGATTAACCTGGCTGGCTGACACTGAGCTGATTCACCAGACCATTTCCTATCAGATCCATTGCAGGATTATTTGAGGACCTTTTGAACTCTCTTGTCATGTCCTAATCAGAGCCCCGAGCACCGCACCGCACCGTCTGCCCCTTCTCCTCCCGGTCTCTCACGCCACCACCTGACAAAAAGAAACAGCTATGTAATCATTTCCATTATTCTCTGGATCATTTGATTTAGAAACATAAGAGGGTTATTCACTAACGCCCAAATTTGCCGCCAAATTGCACCAAACCGTGAATTTCACCATATCTGCAATTTCAGAGCTATTCACAAAGCTGTTTTTTCACCAAATACAGGCGAATTAACAGCGAAACACGCTGCACGTCACTGCATTTTGTTGGCATCGAATTTGTCCCATAGAGAACTAACGATTCGTCTATTTTCAGAACGTTGAACTTTCACCAAAATTGCAGCAAAATGCCCTGATTTCGGTGTTTCAATTCGACAGGTTTAAACAGGCGAATCCCATAAGTCTCATTGTAATAAATGTAATATCCTTTTTTTTCCTAATTTTTAAAATACTTTTTTATTATTTTATTATTTATTACAGTAACGTTTTTATTGTTTAGGCTCATTTTTACTTCATTTTTATTGATTTAAGCTCCTATTAGGAGAAAAGGAGGCTTCCTTTCTTTTACTTTTTTTGCAGTTTGGTGGAATTCGGCAATGCCAATTCATCACTTGCTGATCCATTAATTTTCTACCCTCTCTTTCCTCCTCCTGCCGATACCAACTGCGTAATATTTCCAGAATTCGGCCATTTCTTACCGCTGTCACCACAAAACAACTCATACACGCCCTGGTAATCTCCCGACTCGACTATTGCAATAATCTCTTATCTGGCCTCCCTCTGTCTCGCCTCTCCCCCCTACAATCCATCCTGAACGCCTCCGCCAGACTAATTCACCTCACCCGCCGCTCTGTCTCTGCCGCTCCCCTCTGCGAGTCCCTTCACTGGCTCCCCATCCACTGCAGAATTAAGTTCAAAATCCTTATCCTTACCTACAAAACCCTCACTAACTCAGCGCCCCACTACCTGTCCTCACTAATCACCAAATACACCCCAGCCCGCTCCCTAAGGTCAAACAGTGACCTGCGCCTAGCTTCTCCCCGCATCACCTCTTCCCATGATAGACTGCAGGATTTCTCACGTGCAGCCCCCACTCTCTGGAACGCTCTCCCTCGTACTGTCAGACTTTCCCCTAACTTCTCTTCCTTCAAACGCTCCCTGAAAACATTCCTATTTAGGGAAGCCTACCACCCAACTCACTGACGCAACCATCAATCACTCTCACCTTACAGTCCTCTCCTCCTGTTTCCAACCCCAACCCTCCCAGATTGTGAGTTCCTACGGGAATAGGGCCCTCATCTCCTCCTGTACTGTTTGTCAAATGTTGTTCAATGTATTGTAACCCTGTCTGTACTGTGCTTATTGTACAGCGCTGCGGAATATGCTGGCGCTTTATAAATTAATAATAATAATAATAATAATAATACCCTGCAATATACCTATATAAGATAATATACCCCACTCCCTTCCCTGTCTCATCTGTCCATGATTTAGATCAGGGCTCAAAATTTCAAGTCCCAAGCTACTAACCAGTCCATAAGAGTTACTCACCACCAGTTGCTCCACCTAACCCCTATCTAGCTCTTAGCTCTGCCCCTAAACACACACCCTTAAATTATCTTATGAAATTACACTGTTAAAGGTTTTATTTAGAATAAAGTTACAAAAATAACATTAATGCCCAGACATCAGACCCCAGATACATGTATAACCAGACATCAGACCCCAGATACATGTATACCCAGACATCAGACCCCAGATACATGTATACCCAGACATCAGACTCCAGATACATGTATACCCAGACATCAGACTTCAGATACATGTATACCCAGACATCAGACCCCAGATACATGTATACCCAGACATCAGACCCCAGATACATGTATACCCAGACATCAGACTCCAGATACATGTATACCCAGACATCAGACTCCAGATACATGTATAATAACAACCGGCAAATGGTGATAGAAAGGAAAAATGAAATCAGAAAATCAACTTATCTTTTCCTGATAAAATGCTGAGGAGGTTCCCTGGAGATGGTCCAAAATACTCCACACATAGATAAGGCAAAGAAATAGGAAGCCTCAGCATCTGGAATAGGTCCCCGTTGCTCTATTCGATTGGATCGTGGATGTTGTAATGTGATTGATCGTGGATATTGTTTTTTATTTCTATTTTTATTTTTAATTTTAATTTTATTATTTTTTTCTATATTTTTTTCTATTTTTATTTTTATGAAGGAATATATATAAGATACTAAGGGACATCTCTTTTATGGGTTCCCCCTTTTTTCCCCTTGTCTCAGGGTGGTAATACAAACATCTTATCTATATATTTGTTTTTTATTTCTGGTTAAATTTCTTTATTTTTCGTTTTTATAAATTTTTATACATTTTTACATATATATATTTTCTTCTCCTTTTTTTCTCTTTTTTTCTTTATCTTTTCTTTCTTCTTTTTTCTTTTATGAATTAAAGAGAAAAATCTGCCCTCCGAAGGATCCGGGATACATCGGGAATAAAAAGTCGTACAAGGATCGTGGATTGGAGATCGATTATTGAGTCGTAATAAAGACGATGGCAAAGTTCCGGATGTTTTCATGGTGACGGAAGTGGAGGTGGAGATCACGAGGGAAATCAGATCCGAACAGGGGAAGATGCTGCAGTACGAAAGAACTTTCGGTCGAAATGAAATCGGAAGTCAAGATAGAAACGAATACCGGAAATGATCCCCCGGGCGCTCCGAAAACAAAACGAAAAATATCCAATGAAAATGGCCTTTTGAAAACAACAAATGAGTGGATTGGACTTAAGAACAAAGACTCATGGGAGTGTAAATGTGGTCTGTGACCTTACCATATAAGGAAAACGCCACAATTAATGAGCTGACCAATGAAATCCCTGTATGGGTAATAAAAGGAAATGATGGGTGTTCTGTTTGTTATATGATTCTTGCTTTTTATACATTTGTACTGCCCTTGAAAAAGTCTAGCTGTAGACGAAACGCGTTGGGCTTTGAGCATATCTATGCTATTTTATCTATTTATTTATTTTGGAATAATTTTTTTTTTTTACCTTACACCCATCTACTTTCCTTTTTTTGCCAAATTTGGCGATTACAACATCCACGATCCAATCGAATAGAGCAACGGGGACCTATTCCAGACGCTGAGGCTTCCTATTTCTTTGCCTTATCCAGATACATGTATACCCAGACATCAGACCCAAGATACATGTATACCCAGACAACAGACCCCAGTGTGAGCAGAGCGTGGAGGCAGGGAAGCTCCTATCCACCCCCCTGCCAGTGACAGAGACGAGCTTGATCAGGTTAGGCAGCTGTTACCTGCCACCGTGCAGCCTGTGGAAGGGGGGGGGCTGCACAGTGGCACTGCCGGAATACACAGCACAAAATAATTCATTGTGCTGCCTGTGTGTGCATTTTCACTCGCCCTCACTTAATTTCCACTCGTCAAATGCGAGTAGGCGAGTGGAAATTTTGAGCCCTGGTTTAGATAGTTCTAGTTTATCCCATCATCCATCAGTACATCGCTCACCGACAGTATGTCCTTCCCACTACTGTCTCTCTACATTCATCCACCTGATCCCTTTGCTCCCTTTAACGAGATACATACCCTATAGTGATGGTACTTCTTACCTACTTACCTTTAGATCTACTACATTTTCTCCTCCCTCATATTATTAATACAGATATTTAAAGTATTTTAGTTAATTATCTTATTCTCCCTTTATTTCTACATATATTTTGTTTATTGTACCAGGTAATTTTATAGATTCCAGCTGTTTTTATACATTTTATATATATGGTGCTATGTGTTTGAACATTTTATCATATCTTTGTATAATTAATACTCTTGTGTTTTTTGGTTATCTCCGCATGATGCTGCACTTTGGTTATACCATCTTTTGCCCCTGCTTGTTTGGGCATTTGGGTGGAATTGTCCGGCCTATAGATAGGCCCCCCTCATCATTTGGACTTTAAATAAATAAAAAAAAATTTAGAAGAAAAAAATAAAAGGAAAAAAGAGTTTTCCCTGCGGCCATGTTGGATTTTTTTTTTTTTTTCTCTTTTCACTTTCGGTTTGTAATTAAAAGTCTTTCACAGCATTACACTGACTGAGGAAGCGGTGACATACCGCGAAACGCGTTTCGGTGTACATGTTAAGCTTTACTGCTCTATGCTTTGTATGATTTTCCCTCTAATGAAGGAATAACCAGACAGAAGCGCTGACTTTGCTCATGAACCCCCCCCTCCCCTACAATTCATTGCGTATCGGTAGGGATGAGCCGAATGCCCCTGTGCTCGGTTCGACTTTGAACTCGAACAATTTCAAAAGTTCGAGTTCGAGCTCGAACGCGATCCGAACTCAATGTAAGTCAATGGGTCCCGAATGTTCGATTTTTAGAGTGTCCTCCAAGAGGGCATATATGCAAGATATTTGCCATAAAAGGTGTATGGGGGTCTGGGTAGTGCCCTGGGGGACAGGAAACAAGGACAAAAAGTAAAAAAAAAAAGGTTTTAAAGGAACAGTGAGTTTTCCATGAAATAAAGGTTAAGAATAAAAACGAAAAATTCCTTCAAATATCGTGCCTAGGAGGTCCCCATAACCTGCCCGTGAAGTGGCGGATTTCTAGGATGTATAGAAACATTTAAAAACAAAAAAATGACATTTCAAATGACGGTAAATGGTTTTCCTTTAATCTATTCATAAACAACTGCTTGGGGCGGCAGCCTGTATGAAAAGAGGAGACGTTTTAGGACACGCAGAACAAGTTTAGTGATTTTTTGGCTAACTTATGCTGAAACTTATGCAGGCTTTGGATGAAAGTAACAATAGGTGCTTTAAAATTGGGCCTTTAGTGTCGTCAACAGTGCCGTCACACCGTAACCCCTCTGTGGTATTGTGGAAAAGTGCAGGGTTGGACCCTGCGGTCAAATATTGAAATGATATGAATCTGGTATAGGCGTCAGTGGCAGTGCACCCATATATTTTACCTTTGGTGGCAGCAAGTGCCTTCACACCGTAACCCCTCTGTGGTATTGTGGAAGAGTGCAGTGGTGGACCCTGCGGTCCAATATTAAAATGGACCATTCATTCACGCGTGGTGGCCCGGAAAGTGTAGGCACGGCGCGTGACTTACCAGGCAGCGGATGGGAGGCCTATCACATGACCGCGGCCGCACGGCACAGCCAGCCTCACACACACAAGGCCAGACAGGCGGGCCGGATTTGGCAGTGGTTGGCTGCCTTGTCCGGATCCAGCGCCTGCCTCGGCCTTACACTGAGTGTGTGTGTGCCCTGCAGTGAGGCTGCCCGACGACCAGTGGCTGTTTGCATTGCGGCGGTGGGCGTCCGACTCCCCACATTCCAGGATGCGGAGCGGAGGCTGTGTGGCACCCCCCAACACTGTCACACCTGGTACCTGGGGCCTACCGACCCCCGCCCAAGTACGCCACTGGGCGTCAGTGGCAGTGCACCCAAATATTTTACCTTTGGTGGCAGCAAGTGCCTTCACACCGTAACCCCTCTGTGGTATGGTGGAAGAGTTCAGTGGTGGACCCTGCGGTCCAATATTAAAATTATATGAATCTGGTATAGGCGTCAGTGGCAGTGCTCCCAAATATTGTGCCTTTGGTGACTCACTGATACACACTGATAACAGGCAGTGCCAACACAGATTCAAATTCCCAGAAATCTCCTACAACTCACTGAAACACACTGTCCCTGAAAGCCTGGCAGTGCCAACACAGATTCAAATTCCCAGAAATCTCCTACCATGTCACTGATACACCCCAACAGAACAATCTCCTCTCCTCTCTGATTCACTCCTGCAAACTCACACGCTGGGGCTGCAGGCAGGGAAGCCTTATATAGTGTGCTACGGGACTTAGCTCTGTGAGCCCATGATTGGGCAAAATTTGCCCAATCAGGACTCTGAGCTGTGATTGGCATAGTCTTGCACCTGTCTTGCACCTGACCTGTGGTCAGGTGCAAGGCTGTAGCCAATTACAAGCTTCAGGCCAGTGGAAAAGTGCATTGTGGTCCATTGTGGTGCATTGTGGGCGAACATGCGGTGAACACACAGAAATGTTCAGGCGATGTTCGAATCGAACTCCGAATTGATCCGAACCGAACGCTCATCCCTACTTATCGGCACTTTTCACCGAAATCTGCTAACTGCTTTTGCGACTCCATTTTTGGCCACATTTGGTGAACATCGGATAAATAGTGTTCGCATTTTATTTTCAATGAAATGGAATCGCCGAGGTGCCCTGAAATGAAAAGCACCGAAACTGAGTTTGATTTCTGTGCTTTGTGAATAGACACCAATGCACCATAGTAATAGACATAGGTGTCACTACAGGGGAAAGTTTCCCCCCTAGGTTATTCCTTGTCCTCCCTTGGGTCCCACTGCAAGGGATCAGCATCCAGCTTCCCCCATTTCTATGGACCGCAGTTTCTTCGTCCCTGTGCGTGGTACATAGTCAATTGAGGTGTCACTGGAAAGGGAAGAGTCTGGACTTTCCAATGATATTCAACATGACCATATTCAGTGTTAAAATCATACATAATAAAATAAAAATGTTACTCTTTCCTTTTTTTACAGGGTTAAAATGGCTCAGCACTGAAGGGGTTAACGGTCAGACTATATATCACATTGCGTATTCAATTCATGGTTTCCCTTCATTTCTGGCATTTTAGGGGTTAATGGGTAGGCTACATGCCTCACAGTGTATTCATTTCATGTTTTCCCTTGATTAATGGCATTTTAGGGGTTAATGGGTAAGCTACATGCCTAACAGTGTATTCATTTCATGTTTCCCCTTGATTTCTGGCATTTTAGGGGTTAATGGGTCGGCTGCATGCCTCACAGTGTATTCATCTCATGTTTTCCCTTGATTAATGACATTTTAGGGGTTAATGGGTAGGCTACATGCCTCACAGTGTATTCATTTCATGTTTTCCCTTGATTAATGGCATTTTAGGGGTTAATGGGGAGCCAACATGCCTCACAGTGTATTAATTTCATGTTTTCCCTTGATTAATGACATTTTATGGGGTTAATGGTTAGGCTACATGCCTCACAGTGTATTCATTTCATGTTTTCCCTTGATTAATGGCATTTTAGGGGTTAATGGGTAGGCTACATGCCTCAAAGTGTATTCATCTCATGTTTTCCCTTGATTAATGGCATTTTAGGAGTAACAATAATGAATTATATATAATAAATAATTTAATATGTCTTTGTGTATTGGTTAATTTCTTGCCGTTATATATAAAGATGAGTTGAGAAATCAATATATACTGCCCATCCCAAAAAAATTCATCCCCTCCCATACAAGCCTGTTATGATCTGGGGTGGCATCAGTTGGTCGGGTCTAGATTCAGCGACGTTACGTGCCCATAAAACGAGGTCATGTGACTCCCTGAATATACTGAATGAGCAGGTTTCTCCATCAATGGGTTTTTTCTCCCCTGATGGCACAGCGGGCATATTCCAAGTTGGCAATGCCAGGATTCATCAGGATCAAATTGTGCGAGAGTGGTTGAGGCAGCATGAGACATCATTTCCACGCATGGTTTGGCCACCGCACAGTCCAGACCTTAACCCCATTGAGGTTAATCTTTGGGATAATGTGCTGGAGAAGACTTTACGCAGCGCCGCGACTCTCCCATCATCAATACAAGATCTTGCCACAAATTAATACCACTCTGGACGCCAATAAATGCTGTGACATTGCGTGAGCTTATCCACACGATGCCGCGGCGAATGCGTGACACAATCACAACGAAACAATGCCGCGGCGAATACGTGCCGCAATCACAGCAAAAGCCGACACAAGCACATATTACAGTGTGACACTTTATTTTGTTGGCCGGGGCGGCGTATACATTGTGCTGGATCATTGTCCTAAAGATAACTGGTCAGACGGGGATTGTGCTGGGTTGCAGTGATGGGAAGTGCGGTGTGTGAAGACAGTCAGTGACCGGTTTAATGTCACTGTGATTCCTTCATTGTCCACAAGAGGGCGTTTATGCTAAATTAGCAACTATGACCTCAGGCCTGATCCTTTCCGCTCTCCGTTAAAAGCTGTAATGGTGATTAATATTAACTTTCTTCGTCTTCTGTATAGTGTCCTCCAGGTGTTTTGGAACTACATCTCCCAGGATGTTCAGACACTCGTTTAGCTGAGCATCATGGGAAATGTAGTTCCAAAACACCTGGAGGGGAAAGGTTGCTGAGCCCTGCTGTAATACTTCAATCAATGCAACCTCTGCTTTATTATATAGTTTCACATCTGGGAAATAATGTCTGAAGTTTAGAATGTTTGAAAACTGTCTCCCAGCTCACACAATACCCGTATTAAAGGCACAATAAAACGAACACATAAGCTGTAACTAGATAACTTGCGCATTACAAACAAAACCACAATATAAAACACATGATAAACCACCTTATAAAACACATTATTAAACTCATCTGGCTGTTTTTATTTATTTGTTTGAGGTAATTGCGCGTATAAAAGGAAAATATATACTTATGTTTTTTATCTCCTGTTTCCATTTTGTGTACTTTTCCCATGATGCAACAGTTACCAAAATCTTATGATGAGCTTTAATTTGTGGCTGTGCTTTATCTTCTACAGTTTTTAACAGTTAATGGGGTGGAGGAGGGAATGTTTAGATAAGGCAGCAGGTGGTGTATTGTGTTCTCCAGGCTACCTGAGATAAGCGCTGGCAGCTGAATGAGATAAAACAGGGAGCTTAAAAGACTTCTAATCTACCCCCTGGTGATGTCCTTTGAATACATTTTTTCATACATACATATTTTTTTATTATTATTTTCTTTTCGGTAGAACTTTATACATATTAAAAAATTTGAAAAATGGGTTCTCTATGGAGGAGGAGGAGGGAGGGAAAGCGCCAAGGATGAGCAGCTGGAGAGCTGGCTGCTCAAACTGCTCAGTCGTGACGGCCTGCGCTCCATGCTACAACCTAGTTCCACACTGAGATTGTAATAAATATTTAAAATAAAATAAAAACTTTGGGGAGGTTTTTGGGTTTTCCACATTTTTCACTTTTACAGAGAAAGGTGCCCAAAACAGGAGCACCTTGCGCTGTAGAAAAAGAGCTATAAAAGAAATTAGTTTTATTATTTATTTTTTTTACATATTTTAGATTTACCGAGAAAAATATCAAACTCAGGGTAAAACTAAAATAATATATAAATAAATCCTAATGTCTATTTTTTTTATAAATTGTTTTTTTTCTTCTTTTACACCTTTACAAAGAAACTTGTCCACGACAAGGGGTTTCTTTCTCAGTGTAACCAAAATAAATTGATTAATAAACAAAAACAAAATAAACAGATTTTTATTTTTGTGTTTTTTTTTATTATGAGTTTTTAAATATTTTTTTTTTCTTTTACAGAGAAAGTTATTCGCCACAGGGCGCGTCCTGCTCTACGAAACTAAAATAAATAATTATTATTTTTTTATTTTGTATTTTTATTATAGGTTTTTTATTTCTTATTTTACCTTTACAAAGAAAGGTGTGTAACACGAGGGGTGCCTTGCTCTGTAAAACTAAAAAAGAAAAATAATAATAATAATAATTAAAAAATATTTTTATTTTTGTATTTTTCATTGTAAAAGTAAAAAAATAAATAAATAAATAACAGAGAAAGTTTCTACCACATTGTGGCAAAAATAAAAAAATAAAAATAAACTGTAAAAAATAATAACATTTGCCAGAACAAGCCCCCGCGGTGGATGCCTATTTTGCCTAATTATAAATCTGGACCTGAATAGAATATCTGAAAATAATTCTCATTTAATTTCTCATTTAATTTTTTTTAATGACTTGTTTATCAAAGAATTGGACACGATGCGCAGAATCTGCTCAACTGGTCGCAATGCAGCTTTGGTGCAAAGGTCTCGAATTGGCCGTCAGCAACCTTGGCCTTCCGGTTGTTTTAAACTACATTTCCCATGATGCTCAGCATCTCATTTGACTGGCTGAGCCTCATGGTGAATGTATTTCCAAAACATCTGGAGGGCCAAGGTTGCTGATCCCTGGTCTAGCCCTGGTCTAGAGAGAACAATCCCTGCAAAACGTGCAGCAAATGACGATGTGAGTGTTGGCGTTCTGCCGGCTGTCAACATGTCACCGTTATCGATGGACTGTGGCAGCAGCAACAATAAAACGATCCATAAAGATTAAAAAGTCACATTTGTTATTGCTACATTATGTCCTGTCATATAAAATGGGGTTTTTACAATGTTTTAATACCTTGTATGTTTGCACTGAGTCAGGAAACACACCTCCAGGTCTCGGCGTCTGCAGACGGCACGTCTCACCGGTTTTGGCGCATTCAAATAATGCGACCAATCAGCAGACAGGAAGCTGCGCCTGTTGTTGTGGAATATTTCCATGGTATTAAAGGCAAAACACCAAAAAAGAGCACTCCATAATATTGACTAGGGATGTGCATTTCGTTTCATACCGATTCATTTTTCTCATGAAACTGGCCGATTCGGTGCTTCGGATTCGTCCGATGTTCCGAACCGGACCGGCAACTAAATACATATCATTCAAAATATTTCCCGATACGAAACGAAAAAATGTCATTATTTCGTATGGACATGAAATTTGTAAAATCGCAAGTCGTTTTCGTTCTATTTGCGATTTCGGTTCCGTTTCGGTTCATTTCAGACAACGTATTTTCGTATCGTTTCGAGTTTGTTTCGGTTCCGTTGCTGATTTTGTAATTTCGTATCGTCAGTCACTTTTTTCACTTGTTCCAGCGCTTTCTTTCTGCATCAATAATATATTTATTTTAAATATTTTATTAGCTTTTCCCTAAATCCCGTCTAACAGTACAAAATAATATGATTAACCCTTTCGCTGCTGAGGCGTTTCACACCTCTGTACTGAGGTCATATTTACCGGTTTCGCTCATCATGTTTAAACGCGTTTTGAAGGCTTATTTTAGTATATGACCCAGACATATTATATATCGTTCTTTCCGTCAGACTCGGCAGATTAATAATATGTCATTATTATATGTATACGTCATGACCTGTCTGTATATTATAACAAAAAATGCAATAAAATATGAATTTTCAATAATTTACAACGTGTAAAGTGTTTTTTTTCACATTTTAACATGCGAGCAATTGCGGTTATATTTTGTATGGGGTGCGCTTGTTAAAAAAATTAGAGATGGGGTCTCGTTACATTTTTTTTGGGGGAAATTACGCGATTTTTAACAAACGCACCGCATACAACAATCGTTAGTGCAGCATCATTGTTCACATTATAATTGAAATGGGAACAATATTGCTGCATTAACAAACCAAAAAAAAAAAAACTTGTTTATTTTTTTTTTATAATTTTTTTTTAATATTTTTTTATTTTTATTTTTAATTTTTATTTTTTTTAAAAAACTTTTTTCACAGTCGTGTTTGGTATCGTTGGAACGGCCATGCTCTGGCCGATCCAACAGTACCAAACTTTAACCCCTAGCTGCCACGGATCGGGAGATAGGGGGTTCATTGGGACTCCCTATCTCCACCGTTGGTGGCAGCTAGGGGTTAACTCCAGGACTGGCGTCATCGTGCTATGCACGATGACGCCAGTCCTCAGGGGGAGTTCCCGGAAGCTTGGCTGACATCCAAGATGTCGGCCAGCTCCGGGAAAGGATCACGAACCGGCGCTTTTCAGCGCCGATTCGTGATCCGGCTCCCCAGGGGTTAATGACAGCCACCGTTTGGAAGAGCAGGCTGTGCCCTTCCAAACGGTGCCTGTCTTAACCCCCTGCTCCCCGGCGATCGGGAGGGAGAGAGGTCCGAAGGACCTCCCCCCTCCCTTTCAGGCGCCTCCTCCGCACATGCGGGGGGCGCCTGAATTAGATGTCATCGCGTCGCCGCGATGACATCTAATGTCCCCGCCGGGCTCCTGAGTGCTGGGCTGACATCCAAGATGTCAGCCCGCACCGGGGGGTGCAGCAATCCGCCGGAATCCGGTGGATTGCTGCCTCCTGTGCTCGGACGCGCTGAACGCGTCCGTAGCACAGGAGAATCACTTGGCTGGACGCGCTGAGCGCGTCCATAGCAGCCAAGTGGTTAAATAAAGTTGCGCAATGCATATTCATAAGAAAAAAAGGGTCTTTCATAAAATAACGATACGTCAGAAGAAACAAATCGGCAGGATTACCGTATCGACCGAAATATCGGAGCATCCGAAATACCATACGTCTAAAGTCAAAACGAAAATCCAAGGATGGACCCTTTGAAACGAAGAGAACAGACGATCCGATAGACCGAAATTCCCCGATTTCACGAAACAAAAATCGATACGAAACAACGAACCGAAACGAAACGATCCGAAACGAAAACTTTTAAAAAACCGAACGAGCTGAAATGAAACGAAACAAAAAAGAAAACGCGTGCACATCTCTATTATTGACCACCTTCTTCCTTCATTTTCTGCGGCAAAAAAAAGCACAGGTTTAAAAATATGAAAAAAACCTGACTGATGTAAAATGATGGGGATTCAGTCCACAAAGTATGATCATAATTTGCTTAAGCTCTCACAGTCGCCAATGTGCCCCATCTTTGACAGGTCCTATATAACTTGACCGAATCTGAAATTACAGGATCAACTCACCCTGGAGCTCTGGAGTTTTACATGGTATTAAAGGAACGCGCTATTAAAAATAGAGCCCCGCCCCCTTTTTTTGCCCTTAGTTAATTGGGCAGATCCTGCTGACAGCCTCTGCCCCATTTGTTTTTTTATACATAATTAGCAAGCAAACAAAAACCTCTAATTGTGTTTTGTTGCACAAATACATTGTATAGAAACAAGCGCAGATGACAACTTTTTTCTTGTGATATTTTATACATGAACTGGATTGTTACTCCTGATTGTTGCAGCCACTCTGAGTATGGACGCGACGCCATTTTTTCTATATGTATGTATATTTTTATTATTTAGGTGATTTTACTTCCCTTTCCCCCCTCGCCGGCGCTGCTCTTCCTCTTCAGCTCAGGGTCCCTGAAGCTTTTCTGTGCAGTTGTGCTCCTATACAGCTTGTGTAGTGTAGGAGCCGCACATTGCGCAGCGCTACGAGACTCACACACTTTATGTACACAAGTTCCGTAGCTCCTGCGCAGAGTGATGGATCAGAGCTGCAAGCGCATCCATCGCTGCCTCTCTGGGAACGCTCGCTTCAGCGATTGATCTCAAAGGGTGACGTCGCCACTCTCTGTGTGTGACATCACAAGTGTCCGATCCGATGACCGGCAGCTAGGAAATTCAAAATCCCAACTGCTGGTTACACTGGGTGTAGGGGAGGAAACTCCTCAACTTCACCCAGCGATTTCACCAGATCAGGGGTGCTGGGGAGGGGGCTCTCTTCACATCCTGACTGCTTTATAAATGTAACATTGTGTGTGACATCACTAGTGACTGACCTGGTGACCTGCAGCCAGGAAATTCAAAATCTCGGCAGCTGGTGATGCTCCACTTCACCCAGCGATTTCTGCTGATCAAGAGAAGCTGGGAGGGGAGAAGGGGACACACTCTTCCCATCCTGACCATTTTAAAACTATAAAGTGGTCAGGATGAGTAGAGCGTCCCGTTACAAGGTATAAATGGTCTTCAGTTCTCTTGATGCTCAACGATTCCACAGCTTTATGAATCCACAGGATGTCATCTGTGAGTCAAGTTAACCGTACGGTTCTAGGTCAACGTTCTAGAATCAGCATGGAAACCAATGGAACTATCCTTGACGTTTACCCTGAATTGGTCTTTTTGCACGACCTAATGTTCAGATAACAAGTCGTTTCTATGGTTTTGCTGGGCCAACTGGTCACACAAATGATACAACCCAACATCCACGGCCGTCCAAGATGCATGAGTCGTAAAACAGCCTTAAGACGGACGTGTCTTTCCAAGGAGAATGTCCAAAAATTCCGAGGCATGATCTTGCCTTTCTAAGAATCTCAGACTAAGCAGAGATGCTGAAACGACATTGTTTCCTCCTTCCTAACCTACCCCCGGCCTTTTCTTGGTCTTCTCTCCTTGACGTTGGGCGATTAGCTTGTAACCTTAGAGTTTGATCTGCATTCCTTTCTGGGTCAACTAACCAAACGGCTGCTAGATCTGGTTCAAGGTCACAGGAGCCTCAAACCCCGACGATCAGATGTATGAAAAAGACACCATCTTGTTTTGAAAGGCTTAGTGGAATTTAGTGCGAGGGAACTGAACAAACAGAGGGATGCTGGATGTGGTCTGGCAGCTGGAGGTGCTGAAAAGAGGAGGCACGGGAGCCTTCCAGCACAATCTCGTAAATCCAACTGCTGTCTTGGGTATTAAACCGGGTTTTTAGAAGGAAGGTTTGTGGTCAGGGAAATGACCTGATAAATGGCGGATCACGTCTCTCGGATTTTGGTCGTTACCATATGAAAATAGACTGCAATCTATCCCGTCCTCTCATCCCGATATGTTTATTCATCACCCCATGCTAAATACTACTTAACGGGACACCGTTTAATTAGTGTCTCGGATTTCCTGCACAATTGGCTCCAGATTACTCGATTTGGCAAGTTTTCTCCTGCGTATCCAGTTCATCCACACGCCTGTGTTTTCACATTCCCCGTAAATTTTATCTGGGTTTACGGAAAAGTCACCCGTTCGTCTTGTAGTCCATCTGAGCTCAGTCTTTTACGTCTTTCTGAAGTTTTGTACAAGACCTTGTTCTTAGGGATGATCAGTTATTGCGGGGACTCACTGGAGGGCAGGCCACTAGACGTGGACATCTTGGCCAAGGAGCCTAGAGAGGTATAAGCTATACCCTCCTGACAAGGCCTAAGTAGTCCGAAACGATGGTTGGCGTTGCTGACTAGCGATAGGCAGAACACCACCGTGTTCACATTTGAAAAAGTTCGAATTCGAACGCGAACACGATTCAAACTCAATGCAAGTCCATGGGACTCGAACGTTTGATTTTTAGAGTGTCCTCCAGGAGGGCATATATGCTAGATATTTGCCATAAAAGGTGTATGGGGGTCCCGGTAGTGCCCCGGGGGACAGTAAATAAGGACAAAAAGTTTAAAAAAAAGTTTTTAAAGGAACAGTGAGTTTTCCATGAAATAAAGGTTAAGAATATAAACAAAAAATTCCTTCAAATATCGTGCCTAGGAGGTCCCCATAACCTGCCCGTGAAGTGGCGGATTTCTAGGATGTATAGAAACATTTAAAAAGAATTAAATGACATTTCAAATGACGGTAAATGGTTTTCCTTTATTCATAAACAACTGCTTGAGGCGGCAGCCTGTATGAAAAGAGGAGACGTTTTAGGACACGAAGAAGAAGTTTAGTGATTTTTTTGGCTAAATTATGGTGAAACGTATGCAGGCTTTGGATGAAAGTAACAACAGGTGCATTAAAATTGCATGAGCATTAACATTTGCTGCGGCGTTCACTGCATATTTGTAACGATTCCCCAGGACAGACCTGGTAGGATCCCTGGTAACAGTCCTCTAACCCTCCTATCCTTGGGATGGTCAGGGCTCGTCACCACTAAACCTAACCTCTAGCAGCCACACAGGCCAGGGAGACAGCACCAACAATATACACCACAGACTGAGATCAATATATGTTTGTACTGCGCTATAGTATGGATGGAAGCGCACCAGCAGTAACAAGCATTGGAATATACCAGACAGGGGCGCAGAGCGAGAGTAGTTGTTATAACAAAACCGGGTCAGCAACGTTTAGGCACTTGTACTGCGCTACTGTATATGGTGAGAATCGGCGCACACCAGTAGCAACAGGAGGCAAACAGAGCAGGCAGGGAGTACACAGAGAGAATAGTCAAATGACAGGCAAAGCCGGCAACAGATCGGGACCTCAGAACAAGCAGGGTCAGTAACAAGTATACTTCTGAGAAGATACGCTATTAGTTTAGCGAGGACGCCGGCTGCGCATTTCGCATCGCTCCCTCTACACTAATAGTGTATCTTGTCAGAAGCTTCACACAGCGCGCCGGTGTATGCAGTGTCTAACAGCGTGGGAGACGGGAAGCTGCGCTTGTTGGTGGATCCAGGAATCAGGTGAGTAATAGAAAGAAAGAAAAAAAGTTTTATTTGATGTTCCTGGGGACATTTAAAAATGTCCTCGGATTTTTTTTTTTAGAAATGTGTCACCTTACTTTAACCTGGTGGTCAGTCAGTGGGGGCTCCCTGGATCCTGGTTGTGGGGGGGGGGCCTGCCGTGGCCGCAGGTGCAGTGGCTCCCTCCCTGCGCCACCTCTCTGCCACATGCACCCGGCCGGCCTGCCCGCACAGTCGCAGCTCTGTCATCTGGTGGCCGCATGCTCCACTAGGGATCCTTGGGAGGCCCCGGCGGGCTGCCCTCTACAGTGCCTGATTAGAGGGCCTCGTCTACCTGATGTTTTAGCAACAACATTGTTTTATCCCATAGGCTTCAATGTTAAAAATATTTCCATTTTAATTCAATATCTAATAAAGCAATGGTAATATTCTGCAGTAAAAAGTCTCTTTATTTATAGATTTTTTAGGATTTTTTAAGCAATTTTTAAAAAAAATTCAAAATTTTTTATTTAACTTTTTGCGAAGACCTGAAAAGTTCGAAGTTTGCGAACTTTCGAACGGCCGATGTTCGATGCGAACATTGAACCGATTCGAACGGGCAGCCCATCCCTATTGCTGACTGTATCTCTTGTGAGGAGTCTTCCTTGACATCTCAGTTCAGGCCACCCTTTTGGGTGGAATCGACTTATTTGCATATGCTATATTCTCCACTTTTATGGCACCTCTGGACATCTGAGGGTGCGGCCACTTGTGCGGTTGAACCAATGTCAGGGTCATGGGTGCCCAAGGCTCATTGATGCACATGGAGAGAGAAGGCCAATCACACAGAAGAGCTACTGAAGAGCTCAAATTGCTGAAGAACCTAATGCTGTCCATGATAGAAAGGTGTCAGCACACACATGACACGCACCACCTACCTAGAGATTGCTGCACACCACATTCACCCCTTCATGGCCATGATCGAAAGGTGTCAGCACACACGTGACGAGCACCACCTACCTAGAGATTGCTGCACACCAAGTACCATGGCCAAGGTGTCTCCTGATGGCAGTGGCCTCTTCAGTAGGACATTGCCCCTGGCCACGCGGCAGACATTGCTCAGGAATCGTTTGAGGAACATGACAAAGGTTTCAAGGTGTTGCCTCGGCCTCCAAATTCCCCAGATCTCAATCTGATCGAGCATTTGTGGGATGCGCTGGACCAGCAAACCCCATCCATAGAGGCCCCACCTCGCAACGTGTAGGACTTAAATGATCTGCTGCTAATGTCTGGGGGCCAGATACCACGGGACATGTTCAGAGGTCTGGGGGAGTCCATGCCTCGTCATATCAGCACGTGGGGGACCTCCATGATATTAGGCAGGTGGGTTTAATGGTGTGGATTATCAGTTTGTGTGTTTACTGAAAGTGTATCTTTTGTCATTAAAATATTAATAGTCTTTTATTTCTGAGCCTCTAGTGGCTGCAATAAAAATGATTATACGCGTCTACCCTCACGGAGGAGCGCGTCGTATAACCTTCTCACAGCAGCCGATTTGCTGCAAACGCTGAAAATTCAGCAGTAAATATCACGTTGAGGGGGAACGCGCAGCGTTGCAGTTCCTCCACTAGTTTTGCAGATGGAACAGAGTTCCCATTGGTCTCACACACTATACAACTTGTATTCAGGTGTTCAATCATATCGTACCTGTTAAGTCACAATAAATAGGATTTATCACATATTTCGCTGACGCGCCGGGGGGGAGTGAAATGAATATAAATGACCGGGGGGGCATCATAGTGACCGCTGCGGCGCATCACTGTGCTGTGTGAAACTGATCTCTCAAGATGAGCTGCAGATAGAGAGAGATCACTATGATTCAAAGTGTTTCTGTGAAAGGAACACTTTGAATCACAGATATACAAACTCCAACGTTAACCCCTCCTTTTGCAGCTGTAACGTCAGCTGAACCTGCATACACAAACCTATCCAGGCTGTATCCTACAGGAAAGCGGCACTCACCGATTCAATATTCGATTCGAATTCCAACCGTAACAGCCCATTTGATTCGTGATTCGAATCGAACGAAAATTTGTGATTCTCAGGGCCCTAGTTTCGGAAGAATTTTTTTTGTCTGAACCGAAAATTCGTTTAAATATCAATTTGGTTTGTCCGATATTTCGTTTTGGTTTGATTTTGACACATTTTGGTGTGAATCGGTAGCTTTCGGTGACATTGAAATTGTCCCATCGTGATCTAAAAATTCTTCTATTTATGTAACACCAAATTGCGGCAAAAATGACCAGATTTCGATGAGTTCAATTCGACTGGTTTAAACAGCCATATGTAATAGGTTTTATGTAATGAATGGAATATCTTTTTTAATGTTTTTTTTTTTCCAGACCATCTATTATTTTAATTTTTTTTTACAAAAAAAAATTCTTTTTAGTTTTTTTTAAAAAAGAAATTTTTTGGTCTTTTATTATTCTTAAACGACTTTTTTAGTTATTTTTAAAGACCATTTATTATTCTTATTTTTTTGCAAAAAAACTTTGTTATATCTTTTTTATTTTTTTGTATTTTTTAAAAGTCATTTTTGTTTTTTGTATTCTTAAAACACTTTTTTTATTGATTTTAACAGACCAGTTTTTTTTTGGTTTTTTTTAAAGGTCTTTTTTTTTTGGTTATTTAGACACATTTTTACTACATCTGTATTGATTTAACGCCTATAAGGATAATAGGAGACTTTCTATTTATTTTATTCAGTTCAGAGAAATGTGTGTTTGTTTCACTTTTTAAAAAAAAAAATTTTTTATGGCGTAATGAATCCAATCCATTATGTATCGATTCGCTTCGTTTCGGATGCAGCCGAAAAAATTCCGAAGAACTGAATCGTCGAACTTTCGGACAAATTGTGATTCGTTCCAAAACAAATCGCTCTCGTCTACCCTCATTTCATATTTTAGGACTTGTCTCCTGAATGCACGTGCCCCGCTGCGCGCAGTCCGGTTTTGTCTGACGATATACAGCTGTTCAGCCGAACTATACCGTCAGCAGCCACAAAATGTAACGGTAAGAAGTGAAACAATGGTTTCATCAATTTGTTGCAAAAACATTAAAAAAATATATAAAACCTAATATATAAAAAAATAAATATTAAAAAATATATATTTTAAGATGCGTTACAACATATATTATCATTTTTTTTTCTTTAGTGCCGCCATATTCCACAGCGCAGTACAACAGAGCTTTAGAGAAACGACCGCAGATCTGTCCCTTTAAATTTCCCATTTTTAACTCAATGCAAAGAAAATGTATGTTCGCGAAAGCAGCGGAGGGCGAGCGACCACAATGAACTCTCCACCCTCACGTTGGAAGCCGAGGCCAATCACCGCAGGTCAATGATGGATGAATGAGGCCCATTCTCTGCGAACGGATAGATAAATAAAACGCACCACAGTCAATGCGACCCCCAAACCACTGCCCCCCCTCTATAAAGGGGGGGGGTATATATTTATACAGGAGGGCCGTGTATATGCTGAGTCACTATATCTGGACCCCGGCATTTTTTTATTATTGCTATCATTACGGCTGAAAAACCCAAATTCTGGCGTTTGCACTGATTGAGCGTCGCCCGCTATATAATTTAAAAACTGGCCACTAGAACCTGGCGCTTTGTCCGTGGGTCAGATTTGCGTGTTTTATATTGGGGTGAAAATAACCTATTCTTTTGCTTTATTTAAAAAATATATTTTTTTTTAGCTCCTGATTCATCACCCCCTCATTTCCATCCCCCACCTCCCCCAAAATTTGCTGATTTGAGCCAAAATATAGAATTTTTGTTTTTATTAATGCCGGACTGCCAGTGTGTAATTTTAGACAATTTGGGGTTCTTTTAACCCGTTCTTGCTCTAGTGGTTTTTTTTTTTCCTTCTCCTTGGTGAAAATTCATGCTATTCTGTTCCGATATTGGAACACTGGGCAGAAATGGTTAAAAATCAGCAAAATTACTGTGAGAATGAGAATGATTTTTTTTAGCAACCTGTGTAGAATATGAGAAAAAAACGAAACTATAGTAAAATAAACAAATAGTGTCTCGTGGGAGTCCGCAGGACCTGAAGAAGACAGGAAAGGGCCAACATATCCCCCTGTCCTGACCCCCCCCCCATCCCTCCTCCACCTACATGAAAATGTATTGAACCCTTTACTAACAAACACTTTTTGTTGAACTTTTTTATCGCAACATTTATTTGAAACATTGGATGCGAACAATCGAGTATAGTATACAGTAAAATAGACATTTTGCACAGAAATTGTTATTCTGAGATAAAAAAATTTGCTCCTCTTTTTTATCCTTCGTGCATCGGTTTCTGCTTTACAGAAATTTCACTGGGATGACAGGTTGTAACCTCTAGATGGGGTCCCTTAACTGGCACAATGTCACACAGGGTCTGCACTATCAGCATACAGACAGAAATGGCCTTTGCGTCAGTAAATGTGCTGCAGACAGATAATAAAATGGTGAGATCTCCTGCTTACACGGGGTCTGCATTATCAGCATACCGGCAGGTGCAGTAAATGTGCTGCAGGCAGATAAGAAAATGGTGAGATCTCCTGCTTATGGGGGTTTGTAGTGATCAGAATGAGGTTATTAGCAATGCTGTATCTGTATGTGCTGCATAATGCCTGTGTATGGCAATTACAGCAACATCTTGTATCTGTATGTGCCGCATAATGCCTGTGTGTGGCAATTACAGCAACATCTTGTATCTGTATGTGCTGCATAATGCCTGTGTGTGGCAATTACAGCAACACCTTGTATCTGTATGTGCTGCATAATGTCTGTGTATGGCAATTACAGTAACACCTTGTATGTGTATGTGCCGCATAATGCCTGTGTATGGCAATTACAGCAACACCTTGTATCTGTATGTGCTGCATAATGCCTGTGTATGGCAATTACAGCAACACCTCTTATCTGTATGTGCTGCATAATGCCTGTGTATGGCAATTACAGCAACACCTTGTATCTGTATGTGCTGCATAATGCCTGTGTATGGCAATTACAGCGACACCTTGTATCTATACTGTACAGAGATTTACACTCATTATAAACCCTGAATCTTATCCCTGTACAGCAGCGACTGACCCCACAGCTCTCCCTGTATTCTGACAAATCCCTGGCTGCTGGAAGGGAGCAGTAAAGTTTGTTGAGCTTTTTGTTACAGTGAGGTTTGGGGCTGCTCCTTGCAGTTTGTTTACAGCCATGCAGGGTGACTTGAGAGAGATAAAACAAAGATTTTAGTTTCTCCACAGGGGGCGCACTTATCATGATATAAAAAAAAGATGTACAAATGTGTGTAAGCTCCTATGATCAGGGCCCTCTACACCTCTTGTTTCCATCCTGTGTCCATTTATTTGTATCTTTCTTGGCTTTGGTTATTGTAAAGCGCTACGGAAATTGTTGGCGCTATATAAATGACAATAATAATAATAAATAAATGGTGTTTTACTAAGCTAAATATTGCTTTTCAATGTACTGCGCTGCATAATCAAGTTGACTCGATTTGGGGAGTGAAGGGGTTCATTCGAAGGCACACCGGCATTCCGGAATGTGTCGCCATTATTCATTCATTTGTAATATCACGTGTTTTTATCAGCTGGTGGTCTCCGGCTGCGGTTGTTATGGTCTTCTTATCACACAGTGTGATTTTTGGTGGCTTCCCGTGTCCTACCCCTGCACAGAAGGAGCGCGTTAATCCCAACCATTGACTCGCACTCACACCCAGAAGGATTTAGCAAATGTTTATTTTTTTTCAGGATAAATACTTTAAGGAAAACAAGTGTAAAATCACAATATAAAAAGTAGAAAAACACAATCTGTCGGCAACATACCAGTCCGCCGCCGCGTGCACATACTGCTCTGGCGAACACCAAACGTTTCTTTACATAAGCAGATTTATTAAGCTTTTTTTTAGATGTTTTTTAAAAAAAATCAATAATTATAATTATTACCACCCTGAACACAGGAAATTCAAAAAGAAAGTATATAATGCATTACGGTGAGAAAACAATAAGCCTGGCGGGGGAGGGGGCAGCTACATTTCTTTTTACCTAAACGGGAGACTCTCATCATTTTTCTTAGTTAAAATCTGGGATTTTCACAAATAATAACAAAAATAATTACAGTTTTTCTTAAAATCCTCCGTTCTGAGACCCTAAAAGCAGACGGCTCGCCAAGGGGGCTTATTTATTAAATAGTGAATTGTATTTGGGCAAAACGAAATTACGTAAATACTTGACGGTGTGAAAAACGAAACCCCGCGTGACGCGGGACATAGGGTCGCCACATCGGCCATGTTTTCCAGGACACATATAATTTATTCATGGTGATGGGCAGCGCGTGAAAAATGCCTTGGATTTAGGTTTTTCTTTACAGGTTAAATAACAAAAAAATACAAATATTGTTGCTGTTCGGATTTGTACCTGCCTATTCATTCACAAAACTTACAATAAAATCTACATCCTGTGACAACATTAACAAAATAATAAAAAGGTAAAAGCTTTCCTTGATTTGCACGTAGCCTGACCTCTGTATAGAGCTCCTAGCCTCTGTATAGAGCTCCTGACCTCTGTATAGAGCTCCTAGCCTCTTTACAGAGCTCCTGACCTCTGCATAGAGCTCCTGACCTCTGTATAGAGCTCCTGACCTCTGTATAGAGCTCCTGGCCTCTGTATAGAGCTCCTGACCTCTGAATAGTGCTCCTGACCTCTGTATAGAGCTCCTGACCTCTGTATAGAGCTCCTGACCTCTGCATAGAGCTCCTGACCTCTGTATAGAGCTCCTGACCTCTGTATAGAGCTCCTGGCCTCTGTATAGAGCTCCTGACCTCTGCATAGAGCTCCTGACCTCTGTATAGAGCTCCTGGCCTCTGTATAGAGCTCCTGGCCTCTGTATAGAGTTCCTGACCTCTGCATAGAGCCCCTGACCTCTGTATAGAGCTCCTGGCCTCTGCATAGAGCTCCTGGCCTCTGTATAGAACTTCCGGCCTCTGTATAGAGCTCCTGACCTCTGCATAGAGCTCCTGACCTCTGTATAGAGCTCCTGGCCTCTGCATAGAGCTACTGACCTCTGTATAGAGCTCCTGACCTCTGCATAGAGCCCCTGACCTCTGTATAGAGCCCCTGGCCTCTGCATAGAGCTCCTGGCCTCTGTATAGAACTTCCGGCCTCTGTATAGAGCTCCTGGCCGCCGTGTCCCATATATACCACTGCTAAAGCTTAATACAGAAAATAACTGCACACAGGCAAGAGCTGACATGCATAGAGAATGGCCGGATTTACAATTAGGCAAAGTAGGCACCTGCCTTCAGGGGCTCAGCACAGGGGGGCTCCTTGCTCCGTAAGAAAAAAATATATAGAATTTTTCTGTAAAACTTAAAGAAAAAAACTAATTTTATTTATTTTTTGTAATTTTGCTTTCTTTTAATAATTTTTTTGGGGGTAGCTTTTGCAAAGAAAGGAAAGGCAAACACCTTTTTCTGTAAAACCTTAAAAAAAGTCCACCACATGGGGGCTCCTTGTAATAAAAAAATATATAATTTTACCTGTAAAACCTAAAAAATAAAATACATTTATTTTTTTAATTTTGTTTTTTTTTTAATGAAATTTTTTTGGGGGAGTTAGCTTTTACAAGGAAAGGAAAGGCAAACACCTTTTTCTGTAAATCCTAAAAAAAAAGTCCACCACAGAGGGGCTCCTTGCTCTGTAAAAAAAACCATATATATAACTTTTCTGTAAAACTTTTAAAAAAAAAGATTTTCTTTCTTTAATTTTGCAGTTTTTTTTAATTAAAAATTTTGTGGGGGGGTAGCTTTTACAAGGAAAGGAAAGGCAAATATCTTTTACTGTAAATCCTAAAAAAAAAGTCCACCACATGGGGGCTCCTTGCTCTGTAATAAAAAAATATATATAATTTTACCTGTAAAACTTAAAAAATAAAATACATTTTTCCTTTTTAATTTTGTGTTCTTTTTTTCAGTGGCTTTTACAGAGAAAGGAAAGGCAGGGGAAAGTCTTTTTCTGTAAAACCTTTTTAAAAAGTTCACCACAGGGGAGTGCCTTTTCTTTCACTGTCAAATTTTGAAAAATAAAATACCCCCCAAAAATTGTGAAAACACAAAATTAAAAAAAAACAATAAAATGGGAAAAAAAAGAAAAATTACAAAGAAAGACTCCCCCTAATGGACGGCACTGTGCTCTATAAAACTAAATTAAAAACTTAAAGAAAAAAAAAAAATAGTCAAAAATAATAATAATCCTATTCCCACTGATGCGTTTATTAATTTTCTAGAAACGTGTACTATTTTTTGTTTGCCCCAAAAAAAAATTTAAAACAGCATTTCGCCCAATTTTTGCATTTCTTTTTGGGGTGGGGTCCCCATATTTCTGTGACTACATGCTCCTGAGTTGTAAATCTGGTCCAATCTTTTCATACAAACTGGGAATCATAATTTATCCCGAAGACAATCGTATTAATTCCTGTGACTTTCTGCCCTTAAATTCAATATTCCAGCAATGACTAACAGTGGCAAAGATACCGTTTTTATTATATTTTTTTTACTTATTTTATCTTGGTTTTATTAATAATACTTGTATCACAAATGCCAACTTTTTTCAATATTTATTCATTATTCCGTATTTTCATTTATTTATTTTAAATTAGTATATGGTGGAATAACTAAGATTTCGTTCAGTCAGACGAGGAATAAGATGCACAAGAATAGAAATATATTACAAGAGAACAGACAAGATATGGACGGTTACGGGTTATAATGTTTCTGCTCTGAGGTCTTATAGTAATTAAAATGTTAATTTAATTTAAAAAAACAGAGATTGCATACACATGCCTGGTTTGGAGTTAAAACGCATGGGGTGTTATTATTATTTTAATATTATTTTATCATTTATTTTTGATTTGGAGCCCCACACAGGACCTGGAAATATTTGTATGAAAATAGCGCTTTGTTTATTATTTATTATTATTATTTTAATATTGTTTTATCATTTATTTTTGATTTGGAGCCCCACACAGGACCTGGAAATATTTGTATGAAAATAGCGCTTTGTTTTATTATTTATTATTATTATTTTAATATTATTTTATCATTTATTTTTGATTTGGAGCCCCACACAGGGCCTGGAAATATTTGTATGAAAATAGCGCTTTATTATTTATTATTATTATTTTAATATTATTTTATCATTTATTTTTGATTTGGAACCCCACACAGGACCTGGAAATATTTGTATGAAAATAGCGCTTTGTTTATTATTTATTATTATTATTTTAATATTGTTTTATCATTTATTTTTGATTTGGAGCCCCACACAGGACCTGGAAATATTTGTATGAAAATAGCGCTTTGTTTTATTATTTATTATTATTATTTTAATATTGTTTTATCATTTATTTTTGATTTGGAGCCCCACACAGGACCTGGAAATATTTGTATGAAAATAGCGCTTTGTTTATTATTTATTATTATTATTTTAATATTATTTTATCATTTATTTTTGATTTGGAGCCCCACACAGGACCTGGAAATATTTGTATGAAAATAGCGCTTTGTTTATTATTTATTATTATTATTTTAATATTATTTTATCATTTATTTTTGATTTGGAGCCCCACACAAGACCTGGAAATATTTTTATGAAAATAGCGTTTGTTTTATTATTTATTATTATTATTTTAATATTATTTTATCATTTATTTTTGATTTGGAGCCCCACACAAGACCTGGAAATATTTGTATGAAAATAGCGCTTTGTTTTATTATTTATTATTATTATTTTAATATTATTTTATCATTTATTTTTGATTTGGAGCCCCACACAAGACCTGGAAATATTTGTATGAAAATAGCGCTTTGTTTTATTATTTATTATTATTATTTTAATATTATTTTATCATTTATTTTTGATTTGGAGCCCCACACAGGGCCTAGAAATATTTGTATGAAAATAGCGCTTTGTTTTATTATTTATTATTATTTTAATATTGTTTTATCATTTATTTTTGATTTGGAACCCACACAGGACCTGGAAATATTTGTATGAAAATAGCGCTTTGTTTTATTATTTATTATTATAATTTTTATTATATTTTTCTTACCAATACCTAGGGATCTAAATAAAAAATAAAATAAAACCCACTTAAAAAACAAACAAAACACTTGTTAATAAAATAATCTTTTTTTAATGCGTGAAATGACCTTTCTTTAAATATGTCCCGTGAGATAATATTGTTTTCAGGGACTTTTTCCCCCTCTCTAAAGTTCTTTTCTTAAATTCAGGCGCATCTTAAGGCAAAATCCTAAATACAGCCAGACCCTTAATAGTTGGCTTTGTATGATGTTTTTTTATTATTTTTTATTAATGACCAGTCAGGCTATAACATTGAGGGAATTTCTGCACAAAATGTCTACGATAGAGTAACTTGTTCATCTTGGTGCTGAGCGCCTACATATAACCTTAACATGGTCTTATTGATCACTGACTGGTCATTAGGAAAGATACAATTTAAATATCTTTTAGAACCAGAATTCAGAGACAAAGATGTGGACGTTGACGATGTTACGGTGGGACTCAACTCCTCCCATCAGGTAATTCATTTCCAGTTTCAGGGTGGTCTGGAATGGCCCCACAATGGGTCTCACCTGACGAACAACACCTGTGTGGGCAAAGAAAGAGGAACGAATAATTTAAAAAAAGATTAAAAAAATCCAATTCAATAAACCATATTATTACTATTATTATCGTCACCCTTTATATAGCGCCAACAGTTACCGCAGCGCTTTACAATAACCAAAGGGAACGAGATACAGATAAACGGGCATATGATGGAAACAAGAGGTGTAGAGGGCCCTGCTCATAGGAGCTTACAATCTAGAGCAGTGTCTCCCAGACCTGTCCTCGGGACCCTCCACCTCGCCAGGTTTGCAGGATATGTGAAGCACAGCACAGGTGATATGATTTGCTGCTCAGTGATTACAGGATTTAGTCTGCATTTCCCAAAGGTGATCTGCAAAATCTGGTCTGGTTGAGGGTCCTGAGGAGAGGTTTGGGAAACACTGATCTAGAGGGATTGAGGTTGAGGAAGACGAGAGGAATTTTACTGGATGTTAGGATCATTGGTTCCAGTGGTTCAGGAATGGTGAGGCCATTACACTCTCTTATGCTCACTATCCCACTTAGACACATACACTCCCATCATGCAAACACATACATTCACTCCTATCCTACTCAGGGAGACATTATTACCCATAAATATTAATTTGGTTTTACATCTGATAGATTGTTGTAATAATTCACTCCCTGCATATACGGTACATATCATCACACACTTCCATTCTAATCACTCTAATCCCATTTAGGGAAATGCATAGTCATCCCAATCCCTCTCAGCGACACACTTTCCCATCCCACTCAGCAACACACCTTCCCATCCCTCTCAGCGACACACCTTCCCATCCCTCTCAGCGACACACTTTCCCATCCCTCTCAGCGACACACCTTCCCATCCCACTCAGCCAACAATTCATTCCCATCCCACTCAGCGACACACCTTCCCATCCTACTCAGCCAACCACTCATTCCCATCCCACTCAGCAACACACATTCCCATCCCACTCAGTCAACCACTCATTCTCATCCCACTCAGCCAACCACTCATTCCCATCCCACTCAGCAACACACCTTCCCATCCCAGTGACACACATTCCCATCCCACTCAGCCAACCACTCATTCCCATCCCACTCAGCAACACACATTCCCATCCCACTCAGCCAACCATTCATTCCCATCCCACTCAGCCAACCACGCATTCCCATCCCGCTCAGTGACACACATTCCCATCCCACTCAGCCAACCATTCATTCCCATCCCACTCAGCCAACCGCTCATTCCCATCCCACTCAGTCAACCACTAATTTACATCCCACTCAGCGACACACCTTCCCATCCCACTCAGCGACACACATTCCCATCCCACTCAGCGACACACATTCCCATCCCACTCAGCCAACAACTCATTCCCATCCCACTCAGCGACACACCTTGCCATCCCACTCAGCCAATCACTCATTCCCATCCCACTCAGGCAACAATTCATTCCCATCCCACTCCACTCAGTGACACACATTCCCATCCCACTCAGCCAACCACGCATTCCCATCCCGCTCAGTGACACACATTCCCATCCCACTCAGCCAACCATTCATTCCCATCCCACTCAGCCAACCGCTCATTCCCATCCCACTCAGTCAACCACTAATTTACATCCCACTCAGCGACACACCTTCCCATCCCACTCAGCGACACACATTCCCATCCCACTCAGCGACACACATTCCCATCCCACTCAGCCAACAACTCATTCCCATCCCACTCAGCGACACACCTTGCCATCCCACTCAGCCAATCACTCATTCCCATCCCACTCAGGCAACAATTCATTCCCATCCCACTCAGTGACACACATTCTCATCCCACTCAACCAACTACACACTCACTCATCTTCCACTAAACCACACTCCATCTCTGAGCCGACCACACATGGAGCTGCAAAATGGATTTTCTAGATACGTGACCTAAAATCCTTGTACCAGCAATGACAGAATGTAACAATGTATCGTCAATTTCATTTGTAAATAATATAAACTGTCGCTTCCGAGGTCAAACACAGGATGAGGCGACAAAAGCATTTTCGGGTCACACACATGTCTACAAATTTCCCCTTTGAAACCTGGTTTTATGGGTATTATGGAAAGTGCAGAAATGTATCATTTGTTTGTAAACGGTATTACATGTGTCAGTATGTCCCTGGAAAGTGTCAGACCCCAGCGTGTCATTGCTTATTAAAGGGACGCTCTACTCAATCTGACCACGTTACATTTATAAAGTGGTCAGGCTGTGAGGAGCACCCCCCTAGCACCCCTCATCTGGTGAAATCACTGGGTGACATTGAGGAGTTTCGTCCCCCACCCAGCGTCACCAGCAGCCGGGATTTTTAATTTCCCGGCTGCCGGTCACCAGATCGGTCACTAGTGATGTCACACACAGAGAGCGGGCGACGTCACCCTGTGAGACCAATCGCTGTAGCGAGTGTTCTCAGAGAGGCAGCGATGGATCAGATCTGTGCATGCGCGTGCAGCTCCGATCCATCGCTCTGCGCAGGCGCTACGCAACTTGTGTACGTAAAGTGTGTGAGTCCCGTAGTGCTGCGCAATGTGTGGTTCCAACAGCAACACGAGTTGTATAGAAGCACAAACTGCGCAGAAAAGCTTCAGGGAATTCTGGGTTCAGGAAGGGGAGGAGCAGCGCGCAGCGAGGGGGGAAAACGGGAGGAAAATCACTGAAAGAGAAAAAGAGTTAAAAACGAATTGTTCAGAGGCGCCAGCAGGATCTTCCTAATTATTTAATGGCAGAAAAAGGAAACTCTGTTTGTTTTTAATAGAATGTTCCGTTAATGATCCACTAATTAAAACATTCATCGCCCCAATAAAAACTGTATGAAGGAAATTTCTAGGAATTTAGAGGCGTTTTAGGTCTGGGCCAAAAATCAGGCAGTATCAGAGTTCCCGGCCGCCGCTTGTGTAGGAGAAGGTAATTGGGGGAAGAAGGAGCTGAAATTGGAGTGTGGTTTGGATCGGGAACATTCATTATGATGTGAATGAAGAGGCTGGATGGGGGGGGCGCTTATCCTGGGTTTGGCAGATATGATGTAAATCCAGACTTGGCTGCTCTGGGCCCTGAGGTAAACCCCAGCTTTAAACTGACAGGAACACAGCTCTCCCAAATTACGCTCTATTAAACATATCAAACCTGGCTCGGAGCTAACGTGCCAGAAAGCAGAGATCCTGGCCGGGATTCCTCCTTAACCCAGCGGCCAGCGCCTGCAATGCTGACTCCCAGAGCCAGCCTGATAAAAAAGATCATATGTCTGTCCTCCATTTATCCATTTATCTGTATCTATCACATATCTACATCTCTTTATCTCTCACATATCTGTATCTATGTCTATCTGTATCGTTCTCATATCTGTATCTATCTATATCTATCTGTATCATTCTCATATCTGTATCTATCTATATATCTGTATCGTTCTCATATCTGTATCTATCTATATCTATCTGTATCATTCTCATATCTGTATCTATCTATGTCTATCTGTATCATTCTCATATCTGTATCTATCTATGTCTATCTGTATCGTTCTCATATCTGTATCTATCTATGTCTATCTGTATCTCTCACATACCTGTATCTATCTATGTCTATCTGTATCTTTCTCATATCTGTATCTATCTATGTCTACCTGTATCGTTCTCATATCTGTATCTATCTATATCTATCTGTATCGTTCTCATATCTGTATCTATCTATATCTATCTGTATCGTTCTCATATCTGTATCTATGTCTATCTGTATCGTTCTCATATCTGTATCTATCACATATCTACATCTCTTTATCTCTCACATACCTGTATCTATCTATGTCTATCTGTATCGTTCTCATATCTGTATCTATCTATGTCTATCTGTATCTTTCTCATATCTGTATCTATCTATGTCTATCTGTATCGTTCTCATATCTGTATCTATCTATGTCTATCTGTATCTTTCTCATATCTGTATCTATCTATGTCTATCTGTATCGTTCTCATATCTGTATCTATCTATGTCTATCTGTATCTTTCTCATACCTGTATCTATCTATGTCTATCTGTATCGTTCTCATATCTGTATCTATCTATGTCTATCTGTATCTTTCTCATATCTGTATCTATCTATGTCTATCTGTATCTTTCTCATATCTGTATCTATCTATGTCTACCTGTATCGTTCTCATATCTGTATCTATCTATGTCTATCTGTATCGTTCTCATATCTGTATCTATCTATGTCTATCTGTATCTTTCTCATATCTGTATCTATCTATGTCTATCTGTATCTTTCTCATATCTGTATCTATCTATGTCTATCTGTATCGTTCTCATATCTGTATCTATCTATGTCTATCTGTATCTTTCTCATACCTGTATCTATCTATGTCTATCTGTATCGTTCTCATATCTGTATCTATCTATGTCTATCTGTATCTTTCTCATATCTGTATCTATCTATGTCTATCTGTATCGTTCTCATATCTGTATCTATCTATGTCTATCTGTATCTTTCTCATATCTATCTATTGATCTATCTATCTCCATATTTAAGGCTAGGGTCAGACAAACGCATTATTCGCAGTGACCATCAAAAAGTGCACACGAACGCATTAACGTATTTTTTTTACGGTGTACGCGAAAGTGGTCACAGGATGCGCATTTTCGTGCGTGAATTTTTACGGATCCAAACCAGGAAACTTTGGGTTTCTGGGCGTTCTGACGTCTCCTAATCACGCACACATGCCGCTATGCGGACGCTGCAAACGCAGAGCACTCTGTACATCAGTACTAGCGGTTCTGCGTTCTCAAAAAAATGCATTCGCTTGCCGCCTGCGTTGCGCGGCCGCAATTTTCGTGCAGCCGTACTTCGTATATTGGCCATCATTGCCCGTCATTTGCTGCTACTACGGCCGTGATTAAGTGCGCCTAAATGCACGTTAACAAATCCATAAAGTAACAGTGGGGGAACCCGTGCCATTCCTCAGGATGCACGCACTGTCGCTCCTCAGGATGCACGCATTGTCGCTCCTCAGGATGCACGCACTGTCGCTCCTCAGGATGCACGCACTGTCGCTCCTCAGGATGCACGCACTGTCGCTCCTCAGGATGCGCGCATTGTCGCTCCTCAAGATGCACGCACTGTCAATCCTCAGGATGCACGCACTGTCGCTCCTCAGGATGCACGCACTGTCGCTCCTCAGGATGCACGCACTGTCGCTCCTCAGGATGCACGCATTGTCGCTCCTCAGGATGCACGCATTGTCGCTCCTCAGGATGCACGCACTCTCGCTCCTCAGGATGCACGCACTGTCGCTCCTCAGGATGCACGCATTGTCGCTCCTCAGGATGCACGCACTGTCAATCCTCAAGATGCACGCACTGTCGCTCCTCAGGATGCACGCACTGTCGCTCCTGAGGATGCACGCACTGTCGCTCCTCAGGATGCACGCACTGTCGCTGCTCAGGATGCACGCATTGTCGCTCCTCAGGATGCACGCACTGTCAATCCTCAGGATGCACGCACTGTCGCTCCTCAGGATGCACGCACTGTCGCTCCTCAGGATGCACGCACTGTCGCTCCTCAGGATGCACGCATTATCGCTCCTCAGGATGCACGCATTGTCGCTCCTCAGGATGCACGCACTGTCAATCCTCAAGATGCACGCACTGTCGCTCCTCAGGATGCACGCACTGTCGCTCCTCAGGATGCACGCATTGTCGCTCCTCAGGATGCACACATTGTCGCTCCTCAGGATGCACGCATTGTCGCTCCTCTGGATGCCCGCATTGTCGCTCCGTGGGGTGCACTTATTGTCGCTCCTCAGGATGCACGCAATGTCGCTCCTCAGGATGCACGCATTGTCGCTCCGTGGGGTGCACTTATTGTCGCTCCTCAGGATGCACGCATTGTCGCTAATCAGGATGCATGCACTGTCGCTCCTCAGGATGCACGCATTGTCGCTCCTCAGGATGCATGCACTGTCAATCCTCAGGATGCACGTACTGTCGCTCCTCAGGATGCACGCATTGTCGCTCCTCAGGATGCACGCACTGTCAATCCTCAGGATGCACGCACTGTCGCTCCTCAGGATGCACGCACTGTCGCTCCTCAGGATGCACGCATTGTCGCTCCTCAGGATGCACGCACTGTCAATCCTCAGGATGCACGCACTGTCGCTCCTCAGGATGCACGCATTGTCGCTCCTCAGGATGCACACATTGTTGCTCCTCAGGATGCACGCATTGTCGCTCCTCAGGATGCACGCATTGTCGCTCCGTGGGGTGCACTTATTTTCGCTCCTCAGAATGCACGCATTGTCGCTCCTCAGGATGCACGCATTGTCGCTCCTCATGATGCACGCATTGTCGCTCCGTGGGGTGCACTTATTGTCGCTCCTCAGGATGCACGCATTGTCGCTCCTCAGGATGCACGCATGGGAGACGTGGGTGAATGAGGCCATTTCTCAAGAGCGGCAAAACATAGCGAAGCAACAAAATAACCCGATGGTTTAAACTCACCGACTATCATTCCATCTATGTAACGCTTCTGGATGTCGAAGGAATCCCTCAGGTTGCCGTCGGCGATCCGGAAATTAATGTCCGGCTGCAGGCCTTGCGAGTAGGTGGGAGTGACCGCGCGCAGGAAGATTATTTCTGTAGAAAAATAACAGAATGTCAGAAAGATCAAATTTAATAAAAATAAAAGTGAAGCTTCTTTATTAAATCAAAATAAATAAAAACCCACTAATAAAAAATGATATATCAAATGTATCAGCAGCAGAATGTGCGGGTCATCAGCAACCACCAAAACCCAAACATAACAAGGCAAAAATACTGTGATACACGCCGGATGATTGATACATAATATGATCTGTGTGCTGGGAATATCCTCACCGCAGGGTGGGCTTCACCATCATATCTGCACGTCTTCATTTACTGATACTTGTTATATACACAGGTGCGCCGGTGCGTTATGTTGTATTAGTCCACTTGTGACTTTTATTTATATTCTTATGTACGTGTGTATAGCTTTAAATATTTTATTATAAGGTCAATAAAGGTAATGGCTTTATAATTCTTCACCTGGGTTGGGTTCCTGTCCATTGATTGGTGGAAGGGATCCCACTGGTTTGTTCTATGTTAAGAGCATGTTAGAAAGTTGTTTTATTTTTCTCCTCATGTTTATTCAGAGGCAGAAATATCATTTTTATTTATGTTTTATTAAATGTATCTTTCCATTATATTCACCGGGAAACTGTGAAATACAAAGTCAAAAAAGAGACTGTGGGGGTTATTCACCAATCACCCAAACTGCCACCAAATTTCACCGAATGGTGATTTTCACAGTAAGGGTTATTCACAGAGAGGCGATCTGGCCCCGAAATGTCACCAAACAGGGAATTTGCCCGTACGGCGATATTTCGTGGCCATTTGGCTATTCAGAGAGCAGGTGCATGTTCGGCGGCAGTGAAATACGGTGCCTGTTCGGCGGCAGTGAAATCCCCCATAGAGAAGCAATGGTTAATCTATTCACATTGAACAGCAGAGAAATGTCAGTGAAATGCCCTGATGTTCAGTGGTTTCATTCGGCAGGTTTAATCAGGTGAATCCCATAGGCTTCAATGTTAAAAATATTCCCGTTTTTATTCAACATCTAATAAACCATTTATCATTTTATTCTGCAGCAAAAAGTCTCTTTATTTATAGATTTTTTAGGATCTTTTAGATTTTTCGGGATTTTTTCGGCAGAATTTTTTTTCCGTTTTATTTTAATAATTTTTTCTTTTTTCTGTAACAGACCTTTTTATTATCATTCATTGGATTTTATGTGTAAATTCCAGACATTTTCGTTCAGTAGTTTTTTTGCAAACAGCGTTTTTATTTTTGACACTTTCAATCATATATTTTTTTTTTTTTACCCCATTCGTTGGCTTGTCGGCTGTTTCCAGCAGCTGCTCAGCGCTGTGTTCGGCGGATCGTTGGCTTTTTCCAACACCTACGGTGTGTTTTTAGTGGTGCTTCCGGCGTTTTTTCAGTGGGTGTTCGGCGGGTTTGCGGTAGGTTTTCCCTGCACTCCGGGGACCATACGGTAAATGTTGAATTCACTGCATTGCGGGGAACATTGATTCCCGGAAGTGCAGGGAAGAGCAGAGAACGAGAGCACACCGAAATGTCGGCGACATTTCGGTGCTCTCTGATTAACCCCCAGTATCTGCAATTTCGGAGCAGTTTATCAATGAATAAACCGTATTTTTACCAAATATAGGAGAATCGGAAGTAAAATACGGAGCATTTCATACGCAATTTGATGGCATTTGGTGGCACCAAAATTCTCCCATAGAGAACAAAAGATTAGTCTATTCACAAATCGCCGAATTGCACCGAACTTGCAGTGAAATGATATGATTTTGGTGATTGCAATTTGACCGGTTTAAACAGGCAAATTTTAATGTAATAAATGGAAAATCTTTTTTCATTTTTTTATTTTTTAAAAGACCAATTTATTATTTTCATTTTTTGAAAGACCATTTATTTTTATTTTTAAAAGACCTTCGTCATTATTTCTTTTCATTATTTTTTGAAATACCTTTTTTTTTTGTTGTTTTGATACATTTTTCATGATTTAACTTACTATTAGAAGACTAGGAGACTTCCTATTGGTTGTTTTTTTTCTCAGTTCTGTGGAATTCCCTAAGGCCAATTCGGCACCTTTTGCCAACTTTCAATAACTGCTTTGGCACCTCCATTGGTGTCCATTTGGTGAATAGTGAATGCAACTTATTTTCACCAAAATGAAATCACCGAGGTGAGCCGAAATCCTCCAAAAATAAAAGTACTAAAATTGTACTCAATTTGATGCTCGGTGAATAACCCTCTGCCATGTGCCGTATCCGGGGTGACTTTCATTGCTACAGCTTTACAATTCATTCCCATGTCATGCTACTCTAGTGTTTTTAGCACGTTGCCCTCTGCACACGGATACTCTATTACAATCCACTTTGTTACAATGTATTCGTGTAAACAGATCCCTGCATATCCATAAAATACTGCTCCATATAGTGACATAGGGCCCAAAAGACTGGAAGTCTGAAAATAATAATGGTTACTGTTACATTACACCAGACATTTCTTTAATTTGATGTAACAGACGTGAAGAGCCTTTACCTTCAGGGCGATTGAATTCCCGGAACGTTGGCAGAGAGATGACCGTGTTGGAAATGGTGTGAACTGGATCTGATATGCAGCTGATATCGTTGGGTCGGCAGGACTTGATACATCGGGCCGTGTCTGCCCTCTCGTAACTGAAACGGAAGACAAGAACATCACAGATCTCTGAGAGGGATACACGGAGCATGTGCAAAGAGCCTTCACACAGGGCAGATTTCAAAGAAAGTCCCAAAAGCTGGACTGTCAAACTCCGGCCCCCACAGAGGTTTCTGAACTACATCTCCCATGTTTCCCAAGCAATCGATTGCATTGAAAGAATTCGGGGAACTGCAGGCAACGACACCTGGGGGAGCCGTGAGTGTGACAGTCCTGACCTAAAGCTTGATCTGCTCAGCTGCTGATTTTTATCTGATGTAAAATATCTGTCATTTATTTTGTTTTTTATTTAGTTTTGTTTTTTTGAGCAAGATAGATAAAGCACAGTGTGGCGCTCCGTCCCGACAACTTACCTTTACGGATGAGCCTGCACTGGTACGAGGGTTATATATTCATGCTGATGGTTTTGTAAGAGAATGAGTGACTTACTGAGATTGGGACCGTGTTAAAGGGCCAGTACCACCACAAGATGCAATGTCCTTATATGTTGTTGATATCTTATATGTGCTTTGTTTTTCTCTTGTATGTTTAGTTTAGAATATATTTCCCTCTATATGTGTCACTGGGCGCATCCATTGTGTGATATTTTCCTCTATATGTGTCACTGGGTGCATCCATTGTGTGATATTTTCCTCTATGTGTCACTGGGCGCATCCATTGTGTGATATTTCCCTCTATATGTGTCACTGGGTGCATCCATTGTGTGATATTTTCCTCTATATGTGTCACTGGGTGCATCCATTGTGTGATATTTTCCTCTATATGTGTCACTGGGTGCATCCATTGTGTGATATTTTCTTCTATATGTCTCACTGGGCGCATCCATTGTGTGATATTTTCCTCTATGTGTCACTGGGTGCATCCATTGTGTGATATTTTCCTCTGTCACTGGGTGCATCCATTGTGTGCTATTTTCCTCTATATGCGTCACTGGGTGCATCCATTGTGTGATATTTTCTTCTATATGTCTCACTGGGCGCATCCATTGTGTGATATTTTTCTCTATATGTGTCACTGGGTGCATCCATTGTGTGATATTTTCTTCTATATGTCTCACTGGGCGCATCCATTGTGTGATATTTTTCTCTATATGTGTCACTGGATGCATCCATTGTGTGATATTTTCCTCTATATGTGTCACTGGGCGCATCCACTGTGTGATATTTTCCTCTATATGTATCACTGGGTGCATCCATTGTGTGATATTTTCCTATATGTGTCACTGGGTGCATCCATTGTGTGATATTTTCCTCTATATGGGTCACTGGGTGCATCCATTGTGTGATATTTTCCTCTATATGGGTCACTGGGTGCATCCATTGTGTGATATTTTCCTATATGTGTCACTGGGCGCATCCATTGTGTGAAATTTCCTCTATATGTGTCACTGGGTGCATCCATTGTGTGAAATTTCCTCTATATGTGTCACTGGGTACATCCATTGTGTGATAATTTCCTCTATATGGGTCACTGGGTGCATCCATTGTGTGATATTTTCCTCTATATGGTCACTGGGTGCATCCATTGTGTGATATTTTCCTATATGTGTCACTGGGCGCATCCATTGTGTGAAATTTCCTCTATATGTGTCACTGGGTGCATCCATTGTGTGAAATTTCCTCTATATGTGTCACTGGGTGCATCCATTGTGTGATAATTTCCTCTATGTCACTGGACGCATCCATTGTGTGATATTTTGTATCTTTCCATCACTTGCTCCTCACTATGTGGCTTTGACCATAGAATGGAGTGATTGGGTCAGGTACAGACTCACATCATTGTATTGTGCGGGATGTATTCAAAGGACATCACCGGGGGTGACGCCATTGAGTGTTACCAGCCCACTATCAGATCTCATTCAGCTGCCATCTCTTATCTCTGGTAGAATTAGACAACACAATAGATCCCCTCTTGCCTTGTCTAAACTCCCCCCCACCCCATTGTTTCTTCACTCCTGCTTTATCCTATTCCACAGCTGTGAAGCAAGACTTGCATTAGATTTTGGAAAATATTGCATCATGGGAAAAAAACACAAAATGGAAACAGGAGCTAAAAACATAGCCTTAGTTTTCCTTTTTACATGTAATTACTCCAAATCAAAAATATAAAACAGCAGCATGTGTTTTATAATGTGTTTATAATGTGTTTATAAGGTGGTTTTGATTGTAATGCCCAAGTGATCTAGTTCCAGTTTACGTTAGGTGTATTGTCCCTTTAAGGTTGTGGTTATCAAATCAGTCCATGCAGGGTAAGGGTTAAATCTCCTTTTAGATTGTAAGCTCCTTCGTGAAGACCCCTTATCGCTCTTTTCTGTGTTTTAATAATTACTATTATTTGCTTCTTATAGTTTGACGCTGAGTAAGGCTGAGGTCAGATTGAGGCAGTGCGAACGCGCGTTCTGGCGCACTTAATCACGGCCGCACTAGCAGCAAATGCCGGGCAATGACGGCCAATATACGAAGTACGGTCGCACAAAAGTCCGGCTGCGCAACGCAAGTGGAAAATGAACGCATTTTTTCGAGAACGTAAAACCGCTAGTACGGTTGTACAGAGTGCGCTGCGTCCGCTAGCGGCGTGTGTGCGTGAATTGGAGATGTCAGACACTGCTAATGTCCGGCCAACATAACGTCCAGATGCACAAAGTGTTTTATTGATGATCCGTACAAACTCACGGACGAAAAATGCGCATCGTATGATCGCTCTCGCGTACTCCGTGAAAAAATGCGTCCATTCGTTCGAACGTACTTTTTCACAGACAACGTGAAAATGCGTTCGTCTGACCCTAGCCTGAGTAGTTATAATGTATAGATTTTATACATTCTGTTTCTGTGTTATGTTTTCTCTTCTTTAAGTTGAATTTAGTGTCAGGTTCTGCGTCAAACTGCTCAATTGTTCACAAAGTGTAAAGCAACGTGTTTGGCGCGTTATTTAAGGAGACATTCATGTAATGTTTAAAATATTCCTTTATATATACAGGGTTATCCAAAGAGATCCGAATTGCTTGAGAAAGGTAACCGAACGCTGAAAATCAGCGTTCGGTTACCTTTCCTGGCCATTCGGCTATCCAGAGAGCAGGCAATTCGCCAAATCCTGGCGAATTGCCGGCACATACGGTGCCTGTTCGGTGCCTGTTCGAGGGCAGTGAAAACCCCATGAAAAAGCAATGCTTCGTCTATTCAGAGAACACAAACCAGCAGTGAAAGGTTCCCCTAATGTCCTGCCATTCGGTGGTTTCATTCGGCAGGTTTATTCAGGAGAATCCCATAGGCTTCAATGTTAAAAATATTCCCATTTTAATTCAATATCTAATAAACCGTTCATTATAAAATTCTGCAGCAAAAAGTCTCTTTATTTATAGATTTTTTAGGATACTTTAAGCATTTTTTTTTTTAGTTTACTTATTTTTTTCTGTTACAGCCCTCTTTATTATCATTCCCTGGACCTCATGTGTAAATTTCAGACATTTTCGCTCAGTAGTTTCTTTGCAAACAGCGTTTCATTTTCAAAGATTCATACAAACTGTTTTGCTAATTTATTCACCTCCCTCATCTGCGTCTCAGCTGCTTCGGCTGCTTCGCTGCTTGTGATCGGCTCCTGCTCAGGCTTTTTCCGTGGTTTTCGCAGGTTAATCCAGATGTTTTGGGGGGTTTTCGGCGTGCATTCGGTGGGTTTTGCGGTTAGTTTTCGTCAGGTTTGTGGCAGCCTTTCCCTGCAATTCGGGGACCCTGTGCTGCTTGCTGAATACATCGCAGGGTCACAGAAATGGGATCGGCAAAAGGAACCGAATTGAAGAGAACGAAAAGTCACCGAACGTGCAGTGACTTTTCGAATCTCTTTGGATAACCCTGATAGACTTTCTTTTACCAAATACATCACGATTCACTTTAAAATCTCTGAAAAGGCTTTTCACATAATGACGTTTTATTTTACCATTTATTAGCTGAGGAATAGAGAGGTTGTTGACTCGTTTGTATTTTACTGCTGAGGTTTCTATTAGGGATGAGCCGAACACCCCCCGAGTTCGGTTCGTGCCCAAACCCGAACTTCCCATTTGTTCGGGACCGAACCCGAACCGAACCCCCATGCAAGTCAATGGGGATGAAAATTCGGTTTTTTAGAGTGCCCTCCAAGAGGGCATATATGCTACATATTTGCCATAAAAGGTGTATGGGGGTCCGGGTAGTGCCCTGGGGGACAGAAAACAAGGACAAAAAGCTCGTCGCTGTCCCTGGTCACATGATGCTCATCTGTGGCATCATCACTCGCCACCAGCTTGGCATTAACGTTTGGCGATGTCTTCCCATCATCATGACTAGGGAGGAGCCGAACACCCCCGAGTTCGGTTCGCATTCGAACTCGAATTTTTCAAAAGTTCGAACTCGAACACGAACTCAATGAAAGTCAATGGGGCACAAAATTCGATTTTTAGAGTGCCCTCCAAGAGGGCATATATGCTAGATATTTGCCATAAAAGGTGTATGGGAGTCCGGGTAGTGCCCTGGGGGACAGGAAACAAGGACAAAAAGTTAAAAAAAAATACGTTTTTAAAGGGACAGTGAGTTTTCATGAAATAAGGGTTAAAAATAAAAACCAAAAATTCCTTCAAATATCGTGCCTAGGAGGTCCCCATAACCTGGCCCGTGAAGTGGCGGATTTCTAGGATGTATAGAAACACTTAAAAACAAATAAATGACGTTTCATATGACGGTAAATGCTTTTCCTTTAATCTATCCATAAACAACTGCTTGGGGCGGCAGCCTGTATGAAAAGACATTTTAGGACACGCAGAAAAAGTTTAGTGTTTTTTTGGCTAAATTATTGTGAAACTTATGCAGGCTTTGGATGAAAGTAACAATAGGTGCTTTAAAATTGGGCTTTTAGCATCGGCAACAGTGCCGTCACACCGTAACCCCTCTGAGGATATGAATCTGATACAGGCGTCAATGGCAGTGCACCCAGATATTGTGCCTTTAGTGCCAGGCATGCAAGTACTATCATACAGTAACCCCTCTGTGGTATTGTGGAAGAGTGCAGGGGTGGACCATGCGGTCCTATATTGAAAAGATATGAATCTGGTAATGGGCGTCAGTGCACCCAGATATTGTGCCTTTAATGGCCTTTAAAGGATCTCCAGACCGAATATTCTATGAGCAACAGACGCGGTGTAAAAAATCTCCGTTGAGACGATAAGTTTTAAAGATTTTTCATCTTGTCAGTGCTATCCTAGCAGGGGCATCTCTTGCACAATCCCTTTTATATCTGTATGCGCTATGAGTTGTTTTTTACCTCTACAGATTCCCGTTTTTCCATATCTATTTCATTCACATTGTGCCTTTAATGCCAGGCCAGCAAGTATCATCATACAGTAACTATATTGAAAAGTTTTTGATCTGGTAATGGGCGTCAGTGCACCCAGATATTGTGCCTTTAATGCCAGGCCATCAAGTATCATCATACAGTAACCCCTCTGTAGTATTGTGGAAGAGTGCAGGGTTGGACCCTGCAGTTCAAAAAATTAAAATTATATAAATCTGGCACAGGCGTCAGTGCAGCCAAATATTGTGCCTTTCATGGCAGCAAGTGCCTTCACACCGTAACCCTTTTGTGATATTGTGGAAGAGTTCAGTGCTGGAGGTTTTGTGCATGCAGAAGACATCCCCGATCTATTCCGCTACTTCAGCATCAGGGGATTGATAGCTGCTGATCCAGGACTGATTCATTTTTATAAATGTCAGCCGGTCTACAGAGTCGGTGGACAGACGCACTCTTTTGTCTGTGACAAAACCTCCAGCGGCACTGAACGTCCTTTCGGAAAGCACGCTAGATGAAGGGCAACCTAGTAGCTGCATAGCATATTGGCTAAGTTCTGGCCAGTGATCCAATCTCAACACCCAGTAAGCCAGTGGATCATCTGCTGGAAAGGTATCCAGGTCTGCCCTTGCCTCTAGGTAGTCCTGCACCATATGGTGAAGACGCTGGCAATGGGTGCCTACATTTGACGTCCCTGGGCATCGAGGACTAAAAAAATTAAAAAATGCATCAGTCAAGCGGCCCTGGCCTTCACCGCTATTCCTCTGATCACCTGCAGCCTCAGAAGCACGTGTGTCAGCACTTGGTAATCTAACAGTGCCTGGAAAAGTGTTACACAAGTTTCGCTTTAGAGCGTCCTCAAGTTTTGTCATCCTGTGCTCCCTCTGTGCGGGCAGGATGAGCTCTGCAACTTTCCCCTTGTATCGTGGATCAAGAAGGGTTGCCAACCAGTAATGATCCCTCTCCTTGATAGCACGAATCCTGGGGTCCTTTAGCAGGCTTTGCATCATTAGGGAGCCCATGCAGCGTAGGTTGGAGGTGGCATTAGCTGCCGAGTCTTCCTGGTCAATGAGGATGACCGTATCGTGCACTTCCTCCTCCCAGCCACGCACAAGCCCTTCTGTTTCTGGGCACACAAAACCCTGCCTTGAGGAATCCCCACCTTCAATGCCCCCACTACTTAAATAGTCATCCTCCTCCTCATCCTCCTCCTGTCTGATCTCAGTAGGACCCGCTGGAATGCTGTCTGCGGAAAGACTGGGGCCTTGAGAGCTAGGGAAGGCCTACTCTTCCTTCCGCTGCTCTGCCTCTAGAGCCACATCTATAATTCCCCGCAGAGTGTGCTCCAGCAGGAACACTAAAGGAATTGTGTCACTGATGCATGCACTGTCCCTGCTCACCATCCTCGTTGCCTCCTCAAATGGTGACAGTACAGTGCATGCATCCTTGATCATCAGCCACTGCGGGGGGGGGAAACAAGTTGACCTGAATCTGTCCTTGCGCCATACTCACACAGGTACTCGTTGATGGCCCTCTGCTGCTTGTGCAGACGCTGCAGCATTGCTACTGTCGAGTTCCACCTGGTGGGCATGTCACAGATCAGACGGTTTGTGGGAAGGTGGAATTCTCTTTGAATTTCTGCCAGGCGAACGCTTGCTGGGAATGACTGTCTGAAGTGGCTGCAGACTTTTCTGGCCTGGATGAGAAGCTCTGGCAGCCCTGGGTACTTGGTTAGGAAACGCTGTACCACCAGATTTAGGACGTGTGCTAGGCATGGTAAATGCGTCAATTTACCCTTGCGTAGGGCGGAGAGAAGGTTGCTGCCATTATCGCAGACGATCATTCCCAGCTCAAGCTGGCGTGGTGTAAACCATCTCTGCACCTGCCCCTGTAGAGCTGACAAAATTTCTGACCCGGTGTGGCTCCTGTCCCCTAAACAAACCAGCTCAAGCAAAGTATGGCATCTTTTTGCTTGAGCCATTGCGTAGACCCTGTCAGGCGTGGGTTTAACTGCCACTTCGCCAGAGACAGAGAAGGAGGAGGAGGAAGAGGTGGTGGTGGTGGAGCAGACAGACCTCATACAAGCAGCTTTCTGGAGGCGTGGTGGATGAACAAGCTCCAGCACAGAGCCCCGTCTTGGATCCCTCCCAGCTGCAATCAGAGTTACCCAGTGTGCCGTGAAGGAAATGTAACGACCCTGTCCATGCTTGCTGGACCACGTGTCTAAAGTGAAATGCACCTTGCTGCTGACTGCCTTTCCCAATGACTGGATAACATTGTCTTCCACGTGCTGGTATAGTGCTGGAATGGGCTTGCATGAGAAGTAATGGCGTTTTGGAACCTGCCACTGTGGTACAGCGCATTCAGCAAATTCACAGAAGGGAGCAGAGTCCACCAGCTGGAAAGGCAGCAGCTGCAATGTGAGTCATTTTGCTAAGCTGGCATTTAGACGCTGTGCTTGGGGATGGTTGGGACTATATTTTTTCTTTCGCTGCAGCAGCTGCGGCAACGTAATCTGACTGCGTAAATCTTCAGCTACTGGGATGATGTCACATTGTGAGGAAGGACCTGCTGGTACATCCATTACTGTAGCATCATCCCTGTCGGTGGAGGTTGTAGGCAATTGCATGGCAGGACATACAGTGTGGGTAGAGACAGATGAGGAGGAGGAGGACCTACGCAAAGTTTTGCCCCAACGGGATGTGTGGCACTTGTTCATATGTCGCCTCAAGCACGTGGTACCCAAGCGTCTGGTGTTTATCCCACGCTTCAGCCTCCTCTGACATAGATTACAAATAGCAACGGTGGGGTCTGCTGCACATTTCTTAAAGAACTCCCAGACAGCAGAGTTCCTGCATGTGTTCTTTGAGACAACAGCGCTCTGCACCGGAGCAGCTCTGACATGTGATTCCTTGGACTGGCTAGTGCTACGGTTTGTCACAGAGGATGTTGTGCCTCGTGTTTGTTGTGCCTCCTCCTCCTCCTCCCCCTCCTCCTCACTTGATTCCTCAGTTCGATCTGGCACCCAGGTGGAGTCAGTGACCTCATCATCATCAATGTCATCTTCACCCCCTATCTCCTCGTCACTGGAGTCAACTTGGCAGTATGCTGCAGCTGCTGGGGCAACATGAGTGCCAGTTATTTGTGTGTCATCACTGGCACACCCTTCCTCTAGGTTGATTATACTCCCTTGCTCAACCTCAGAGATTGAATCAGAGCACTGTACTTGCTGCGCATCCTCAAGCAGCATGTCACTCTCATTGTAGTCAAACAATTCAGCTGACTCCTCCGTGTGTGATAGCGAGGCTACGGCAGGAGTAGCTGTGGACATGGAGGCTGCATTAGATACTTTGGCAGCTGAGGTGGACTGTAAAGCACTAGAAGCCTGGCTGGCAGAGGACACGGAGGATGAGGATGGCCTGGTTAGCCAATCCACCAAGTCCTCTGTATGTTGCTGCTGCTTAAGACGGCCAGCACCAGTTAGAAAAGACAAACGTGCCCCTGCAGAGGATGCACCACGTCCACCACGACCAGAGACACAGCCTCCCGACACAGGGGCTGCTTGCCCTCTTATCTGTGGCTGGGAGCGTCTGCCTGTCCTTTTTGTTCTTTCAGACATGGTGAGTGATATATAGATTAATATATACAGAACTCTGATTCAACTCTGGTATAAAGATTTAAATAACTCTGGTATAACAGTGAGACACACTGATAGATCACCTTAATTCACAAATGTTTTAAATAAATTAGTGAGCCCCAAAATACAGCGTGGTACTGTATGTATGACGAGACACCGATCACCTTAATTCCCAAGTGTTTTAAAGAAATTAGTGAGCCCCAAAAAGATTTGCTGGCACAGTGACAAGACCCAGAAAATCACCTCAATTCACAAATGTTTTAAATAAAGTTGTAAACCCCAAAAAAACTTGCTGGCACAGTGACAAGACACACATCACCTAAATTCCCTGATATTTGGTATAAATGAGACCCAAAAAGACTTTCTGGCACAGTGTGACAAGACACACATCACCTAAATTCCCTGATATTTGGTATAAATGAGACCCAAAAAAACTTGCTGGCACAGTGACAAGACACACATCACCTAAATTCCCTGATATTTGGTATAAATGAGACCCAAAAAGACTTGCTGGCACAGTGTGACAAGACCCAGAAAATCACCTCAATACACAAATGTTTTAAATAAAGTTGTAAACCCCAAAAAAACTTGCTGGCACAGTTACAAGACACGCATCACCTAAATTCCCTGATATTTGGTCGAAATGAGACCCCCCAGACCCCCCAGTAGCGTGGCAGACCGGCAGTAACAACACACACAACTATCTTCTTTGAAATCTCCTCTGAAATGCGTGCAGAAAGCGCTGCGTTGAAACCTTATATAGTGTGCTGCGGGACTTAGCTCTGTGAGCCCATGATTGGGCAAAATTTGCCCAATCAGGACTCTGAGCGGTGATTGGCATAGTGTTCAACCAGTCTTGCACCAGACCTGTGGTCAGGTGCAAGGCTGTAGCCAATTACGAGCTTCAGGCAGTGGGAAAATGCATTGTGGTCCATTCTGGTCGAACATGCGGCGAACACCCGGAAATGTTCGGGGTTCGCGATCTGCTCGAAAAGGCTAAGTTCGGGTAGAACCCCGAACCGTCCGAACCCGAACAGCTCATCCCTAGTTTCTATCTTCTTGTCTCTTACAGGGACGCTCTACTCATCCTGACCACTAAGGTAAAGGCAGGTAAAGGCAACAGGATGGGCATTTATTTACATCTCATGGGAGATTTCAGTGTGGGAGTGAGGTGGTCCTTCACAGAATGATGACATTCACCGAGTAAGAAAGAGACCAGAGAACCACCTGCAGGAGAATCGGATCTTTAAGCTCTCTCCTCTCGCTCGATTCCAAGCCTCTTATGTCGTATAGGATGACAGTTTTTCTTTTTTTGTGAATTTTTAAGATTTTTTTTATACAACTGTAGTTTTATCTTTAAACTTGGGAGACGGAGAACGAAAGCAAGCACATATTATAATGCAAAAATGAGCTACACTTTGGTTTTCATGAAGTGGTCATCCTGACCACTTTATGGTTATACCCTCCGAGCTACCTCAATCTGGAGAAATCACAGGGTGAAGTGGAGCGGTTTTACCCTGTGAGACCAATCTCTGTAGTGAGCGTTCTCAGAGAGGCAGCGATGGATCAGATCTGTGCATGCGTGTGCAGCTCCGATCCGGACATATACCTTCTTCTGACAAACAAAACCCACCCAGTTAGATCCATACTTTCTCAGGGACAACAAAACCCACCCAGTTGTGACCATACCTTTTCATGCCAACAAAACCCACCCAGTTTGACCCATACTTTCTCAGGGCCAACAAAACCCAACCGAGTTGGGACCATACCTTTTCATGCCAACAAAACCCACCAACTTGGACCCATAATGTCTCATGGCCAACAAAACCCACCCATTGAGACTCATACCATCTCATAGCCATGCAACACTCCAAAATGGACTCTTCACTTCCCACTTTCACAAAATCCAACAGCATGGACCTATAACTTCACATGGCCACGATACCCACTAACATGAACCCATACCAACTCATGGCCCTGCACGCCAGTACCACTGGCTGGTTTACTCCAGAATGGTAATGCCAGGGGTCAGTGAATTTGTCACCCACCATCCCTTTTCGCTCTCACTTTCAGCTTTATTATTATAGATCTGGAACCATTTCCCCAAAACACCTCAACATGTTCCACCATTTGGTAAACCTTTGCGGCAACTTGGGAGACGGAGAACAAAAGCAAGCACATATTATAATGCAAAAATGAGCTACACTTTGGTTTTCATGAAGAATAGGAATTCATTCATCGCCTTGAAACGTCCACCATAATGGTTTGTCTTTATTAATCATTCTACGGCCCCTGTATATGCATTTATTCCCCGTGTGTCTATAGATTGCACTTTATATCAAACTATTTAGCTATAGATTTTAAACGAGAGCCAGGTAACCGGCTGGCAGAGTAAGAAAAAGTACCGGTCACCCCTTAGCTGCTTTGGTTGCATAATCTGATCTGGAAGAACTAGAAGGTCTAAAGGGACACATTACTCATCCTGACCACATTACATTTATAAAGTGGTCAGGGTGTGAGCATTGCCCCCATCCATCCCCCTGGTCCCGTGATCTGGAAGTAAGCAGAGGAGTTTCCTGCACCACACCCAGCGTCACAGGCAGTCGGGATTTCGAATTTCCCGGCTGCCGGTCACCAGATTGACTAGTGATGTCACACACAGAGAGCGGGCGATGTCACCCTGTGAGGCCAATCGCTGTAGCGAGCGTTCTCAGAGAGGCAGCGATGGATCAGATCTGTGCATGCGCGTGCAGCTCAAATCCATCGCTCTGCGCAGGCGCTACGGAACTTGTGTACGTAAAGTGTCTGAGTCTTGCAGCGCTGCGCAATGTGCGGCTCCTACACCCACAAGTTGTATAGGAGCACAAACTGCGCAGAAAAGCTTCTAGGTTTGAGAGTCTCTGAGTTGAAGATGAGCAGCGCACGGCAAGGGGGAAAAAAGGGGTGTAAAATCACCAAAAAAATCACTGAAATATTGAAACAAAATTGCTCAGACGCTGTCAGCCGGACCTACCCAATTATTTTAGGGCAAAAAAGGGAATTTTATTTTTAATACACTGTCCCTTTAAGTCCAGGATGCATTTGGGTAAAGGAATGACATGTCAGGATGTTCAAGTTTCCCTGGCCTTCCACTGCATTCAGAGAATTCTGGGAATTGAAGGCAGTAAAATTATGGGGGCTGGAGCTTGAGATCCCTGTATCTACGAGTTTTCCTTGTGGTTTCTACAGGACGGATGTATTGCATGGAGCTCGGTGGGCCGGTGACCAATGGCAATGAGCATTTTCGGGCACACGTGAATTCATGTTTGGGCGATGTCACAGACCTGACATGGCCCTTGAGACGTTCATCATTTAGACTTGGGGTGCGTGGGCATGGAGATGGATTTCTAGGGTGCAGGACTCATAATCCTGTTGCTTTCTTGTGTGCAGAATGTTGGTATAATCTGTGTTTTAATGCTGTTGTCCATCTGTCTATTGTCTGTTACTATCTGATGATCAGATTAGCCTTCCAGTAAACCTGTTCACAGGAAGGTGTAAATATCTGATTAACAGCTCCTCAAACATATTCTTTGTTGTCTGACAAACACTGCCTGTTGTAAACTGTAATCTCTTGTCCCAATTCCCATTTTCCTGCCTTGTTAGAAATGTTAAGTAATGTTTGATTTAATTGTCTGTCCCATATGTAATCATGTTTCACCTTCCAAAAGGCAAAGGTTGTCCAATTATCGGTTTCAGTGTAATTAGGTCCCCCAGCGGGTTCTAGGGAGGGGTTTGTGTATGTAAATAACCCATGTGTGACCATATAAATGTATGTGTGAGTGTCCCTAATTAAACCAGTTCCATTCTAACCCTGAAAGACCTCAGATCTACAGCCTCCTCTTATTTCTGGGAGGTGCTAGGGGGCTCCCTATGTGTCCCGGTCCTTGAGCTTTGTCTGAGGACTGGAAGGAGGCACGGGAGTCTGGCTGGGTAGAACACGGATGGTCCTGCAAGGAAGCGGCATGGGCAGATGTGATCCTGTCGGGGTACAGAGATCTGTCACAGACATAAAACTAATTTCCCACCCAAGATCAATGACGTTGGGCAACCCGTGTGGGATTGTGCTTAAATATATTATAAATAATGTGTTTGATTTATTCCCTTTTATTTCCCTTTGTGATGGAGGTCTCCAGGGTTTCACGTCTTCACTTCAACCTTGTCAATGCTAGTGTCGCACCAACCTGCATCCCCACCGGCCGCGAAGCACAGACTAGAACCACCACATCGATTATTACATTAACTCAATCACGGGACGAAATCTTCCCTCTCGCTTTGACTTTCCCAACGAGACGCGGAAGTAAAGTTGGAACTAAATGCAATGAATATTTCTAAATTATTTTCTTTAAAAAATTATTAAATTTTTTTTTAAAAAATAAATAATCAGATTTTCGTAATTCTAAAACCAAAAATATATATTCTGAAACGGGGCAGCGGTTATCCTCTAAAAAAAAAAAAAGAGAGAGAGATGGAGACGGGTCGGAAAACCATTGCTACGTCTTGTGTCGGAGTGGAAAATAGTTTTATTTCAGATTGTAGAGCTCCCGTTTTTAATAATTCCCCTCCCCCCTCTCCCCGGGAAGCCATGCAGCCAAGTCTTGAGCCGAGACACCAAGAATCGGGAAAACACAGCGACTGCCAGGACAGGACAGAGACCAGGCGAAAGGGGAGGGCATGCAAGCTTCCTTCTGCCCGAGTGGTTGCTCCCCTTTGACCCAAGCGCACAGCAGCACCCCATGCAACAAAGTAAACTTTATTGGTTCTAAAAAAACAAAGATGGTGGAAAGAAACAGCAATGAAGACAAGCCTCTCCCTCTTCCCCCCCCAGCCCGTCCCTTAAAGCGTACATTGGATCAAAGCTCTGCCGTGACAAATACGTGGAGTTTGGCTATGAACTTGTTGACAGTCCCGTGCCGAATGAGGTTCATCTGGATAGTAAGGAGGATGTCCTGGGGTTCCGTGATCACTTGCTGCACGGACACAAGGCCGCTGTGAGAGTTCACGTTTTTGGTGGCGAAATAGCCCTTCTCGTTCCCGCTGGTGATGGACAGTTGAATGTCATCGCCGGGGAGGCTGTGGGAAGGGCCCATGCGGAATATGTCAGCGGGGGCTTGGATGTTGGTGGGGAAAGAGAGGTGGTGATAGGTTATTCGCAGGGGAAGGCTCTGGCACTCACTGTCACTACAAGGCAAGCGCTCACAGCGACTGCAAGAAAAGTGAGAAGACAAGACAAGAAAAGAATTAATGAACATGAAGCAAGCGAGCCAGCGAGCAGGCAAGCGACTCCGGCATGCAAGGGGCATTGAACCTTCCAACCGGCCGATTTCTCAATGGAAAACCACAGCAGAGCTACTGAGAACAACGTATTGATGGACAATAACCAACCCACTGGTCTCCATAGAACCCTTACTGTAGATAATGTTGGCAAGAGTCATTAAGCTGATGATGTAATCCAGTGTCGATAGTCATGGCCGTAGGGTTTAAGGCCTGATCGAACACAGAGAATCTAAAGAAAATGGTGGCCATGGACCAGCCCCATATTGGAAACATTGCGGACAGGAGCAGGTTTATCTTAGTTTTGGTAAATTTCCCAACTGGCGACTCAACGAGCGACATAATCAATATCTTGGTGCCAGGCTGAGACGTATGCAGATAGGTGACACAAAGCAAAGTAATTGATGATGTCATCAAAGATTACACGGCCGGGAAAGCGTTTTAAGGTTAGAACAGTCACATTTGTTTAACAGTACCATTAGCGAGCACAGACCTGGTTTATAGCAGGTGTCAAAATGTGAATTCAATTCACTGCAAACCTATTCTCAGAAAACTCTGCACAAAAACATGTTTTGCTTAGAAATAATCACGTGTTTACAGCAATAAAGCCAATTTTCACGCTCTTGATCTTGTTTCAGGTAAGACGTATCTAGAATTTAGAGGAGGAGCTTTATATAAGGGATAAGCAGGTCCTATTTACCCGGAAGCGAACCCTTTGGTGGAGCACCCAGAGGATTACCAAACCACAGATTTGCTCCCACTGTGGTAATCAAGCTTTTTTTCTTTTTCATTATTATATGCAAAAATTCCCAAATCCAGACACTTTTGGTCCTGAGCGTTTCAGATAGTCAAGGTGTTATTCACTAACCTCCAAACTGGCCCCAATTTGCTGCGAACGGCAAATTTCAAGATGGGGGCAGCCAGGGGGCAATGTAAAATGAGAGGTCATGGGGCAGTGGAGCAATAGAGAAAGAGATGGGGCAATGGGGGCAAAACAAAATGAGAGAACATGGGTTGGGGATGTAAGGCCTCAAATAATAAAATAAGGGGATTTTGGGGGGCTTGTAGTAGTTGTGGTGGAGGCGAGTGATGTGTCAGCTCTAAAGTGGCGACGCCACTAAATGATGCCATAAAACTACAGTTTCCGCACAAGAGGTTACTATTTAAATAAAGGAATATTGGTCTAGATGAAAATACTTGTTCTTGGATAGAAAACTGGCTAAAAGATAGGGTACAGAGAGTGGTCATAAATGGTACATTTTCAAGATGTACACCAGTGGTAAGCGGTGTCCCTCAGGGGTCTGTTATAGGACCAATACTATTCAATTTATTTATAAATGACCTTGAGATTGAAAGTCATGTATCAGTGTTTGCAGATGACACAAAACTAGGAAAAGTAATACAATGTGAGCAGGATGTTACCTCGCTACAGAGGGATTCAGATAGATTGGGGGACTGGGCATTTAAATGGCAGATGAAATTTAATGTAGATAAATGCAAAGTTATGCACTTTGGAGTGAAGAACACACAAGCAACTTATTCTCTAAATGGTACGGAGTTAGGGAAATCCAACCAGGAGAAGGATTTGGGAATAATCATAGACTCAAACTAAGTAACAATGTGCAATGTCAAACAGCAGCCGCCAAGGCCAGCAAGGTATTGGCATTAAAAGGGGAGTTCACTCTCGGGATGAAAACATAATTTTGCCTCTTTATAAATCAATGGTCAGACGCACCTGGAATATGCCGTGGGATTCTGGCACCTGTTTTAATAAGGGATATTATAGCGCTAGAAAAAGTGCAGAGACGGCAACAAAATTAATAAGGGAAATGGAAGGGTTAAGTTATGAATAAAGACTAACAAGCTTAAACCTGTTTAGTTTACAGAAACGGCACCTTAGAGGGATCTGATAACTTTATATAAATATATATGAGGCCTCAGAGCTGTCTGATAACTTTATATAAATATATACGGGGCCTCAGAGGGATCTGATAACTTTATATAAATATATATGGGGCCTCAGAGGGGTCTGATAACTTTATATAATATATATATGGGACCACAGAGGGATCTGATAACTTTATATAAATATATACTGGGCCTCAGAGATGTCTGATAACTTTATATAAATATATATGGGGCCTCAAAGGGATCTGAAATATATATGGGGCCTCAGAGGGATCTGATAACTTTATATAAATATATATGGGGCCTCAGAGGGATCTGATAACTTTATATAAATATATATGGGGCCTCAGAGGGGTCTGATAACTTTATATAAATATATATGGGGCCTCAAAGGGATCTGAAATATATATATGGGGCCTCAGAGGGATCTGATAACTTTATATAAATATATATGGGGCCTCAGAGGGATCTGATAACTTTATATAAATATATATGGGGCCTCAGAGGGGTCTGATAACTTTATATAAATATATACGGGGCCTCAGAGGGGGTCTGATAACTTTATATAAAAATATATGGGCCTTAGAGGGGATCTGATAACTTTATATAAATATATATATGGGACCTCAGAGGGATCTGATAAGTTTAAATAAATATATACGGGGCATCAGAGGGGTATTATAACTTAATATAAATATATATGCGGGGCCTTAGAGGGGTCTGATAACTTTATATAAATATACACGGGGGTCTCAGAGGGGTCTGATAACTTTATACAAATATATACGCGCCTTAGAGGGGATCTGATAACTTTATATAAATATATATGGGGCCTCAGAGGGGTCTGATAACTTAATATAAATATATATATGGGACCTCAGAGGGATCTGATGACTTTATATAAATATATACGGGGCCTCAGAGATGTCTGATAACTTTATATAAATATATATGGGGCCTCAAAAGGGATCTGAAATATATATGGGGCCTCAGAGGGATCTGAAATATATATGGGGCCTCAGAGGGATCTGATAACTTTATATAAATATATATATACGGGACTTCATAGGGATCTGATAACTTTATAAAATCTATATAGAGCCTCAGAGGGGTCTGACAACTATATATAAATCTATAAGGGGCCTTAGAGGGATCTGATAACTTTATATAAATATATAAGGGCCTCAGAGGGGGTCTAATAACTTTATATAAATATATACGGGGCCTCAAAGGGATCTGATAACTTTATATAAATATATACGGGGCCTCAGAGGGATCTGATAAGTTTAAATAAATATATACGGGGCATCAGAGGGGTATTATAACTTTATATAAATATATATGCGGGGCCTTAGAGGGGTATTATAACTTTATATAAATATACACGGGGGTCTCAGAGGGGATCTGATAACCTTATATAAATATATACGGGGCCATTATAAACCATTGTCTGATAACCTATTCATTAACAGGACTATACACAGGACACGGGGTCACCCATTTACACTAGACCAAAGGAAATTTAGCTTAAATCATAGGAAGGGTTATTTTACGGTGAGAACAATAAAGCTGTGGAATTCTCTGCCTGTTGAGGTGGTTGGGTCAGAGACTATACAGACTTTTAAGCAGCGACTGGATGGCTTCCTGCAGACACAGAATATTAAGGGTTATAATATTTAATATGTGGGTAAAAGCTTCTTGATCCAAGGAGAAATCTGACGCCGTCTGGGGTCAAGAAGGGATTTTTTCCCAGTATGTTGCATATTGGCAAGCATTTCAGACTGGGTTTTTTGCCTTCTTTTGGATCAACAGCAGTAGGTTATGTGGGAGAGGCTGAACCCGATGGACGCATGTCTTTTTTCAGCCTATATAATTATGTAACTAAAGGGGAAAGAAATGTGAGGAAAAAGCTGCACCACAGGGGAGGAGTTTGCTTCACTTAGGGGTGAGAACAAACACCGGGGCAAAGGGAACGGTGAATCCATCAACGTGGCTTTATGGCCTGAAAAAACACATGCGCACCAGGGATGTGCGGTGAGGCCAGTGGCTGGTGAGGCACTGACTAGTATTAGAGCCAGATACACTGTACACAGGATAACTAACTTTCTGCGTTTTGTGTTTAGCTGTAAATGATTTACTCTACCCACATACATTATATATAACATTTCTCGCCATTGAATGGACTTTTTAAGATACCATTACTTTCATTACATCATATACTTTACTATTAAAAAAAAATGATAGAAAACCGTTTTTTTCATGTGCTTGTGCTTGTCATTCTCAGTATCTGCCACTAGAGGGAGCAGAGGGAGTTGCTTGTGCTTGTCATAATCTTTATCTGCCACTAGAGGGAGAAGAGGGAGGTGCCTGGGCCCCTTCCTGTCAATCAGAGGAAAGCCTCCAATGCAGGCGCTTTTTTGAATGGCTTGGACCAATGGTACTTTGCCTTTGGTCCAAGCTATTCCATTGCTCTGTCGGGGCCTCTCTGAGGCTCTGGCGGCAGTGCTCAGGAAGTAGGCAGCGCGTGTGTGCTCCTATCAGGGGGCTTACGGGGGCTTACGCGATTAGCGTTGTGGGGAAGCATACCACTGCTACATAAATTGCGTAGGCTGTAAAAAGAATGTGCGCAGAGGAAGAGGACAGAGCTGACGGCAGGGGAGCGTGGAGCAGGTGAGTTTATATTATTTTAACGATTATTGGCAGGTGAGGCTCTGCCTCACCTGCCTACCCTGACGGCACGTCCATGATGCGCACATAATGTCCACGGTCACAATGCTGCAAGGGATGAACACACACACACACACAAGAGTCCACGGACATATTGTTGCAAAGGACGGACACACACATACACACAGTGTCCACGGACATAATGTTGGAAGGGATGGACACACACACACACACACACACAGTGTTGCAAGGGATGGACACACACACAGTGTTGCAAGGGCTGGACACACAGAGTCCATGGACATATTGTTGCAAGGGATGGACGCACACACACACACACACACACACACACACACACACAGAGTCCACGGACACAATGTTGCAAGGGATGGGGACAAAGCTGTGTCTGAATGTCGTGTCAGCATGTGCCTATTTAGAAGCAGCGACACGGCCGTGATGTGTCTGGGCATTTTGTTTCCTGCATCCCCAGAAAGACTCGTAGCGAGTGTCACTTACTTGTCTCCAGATCTGCGGTAATTCTTGGGGCAGTCGAAAGCCAGGCAGCGGAATCCGCCCTGAATGTTGAAGCAGGTTTCCGTCCCGGAGCAGTTGTGCGTCCCGGTAACACATTCGTCAACATCTGCAGAGGATGATTCATTTTTATTGCGGACAAAGACAGGGAACACACACACACAGAGCGCAAAAAACAATCCTATTCCAAAGTGCTGAATAAACGTAACGTCTTGGTGCAAACCCGGGAAATGTAACCGCTCCTAAAAGCTGGTGTGACGCTCATACCAACACGTAAACCCTGGTGTAACTTCCCTGAGTCGGTGAAGTCTATGGAGCTGTTACTGCTCTGGTTACGTTTACACCAGGACTGAAATACACACACACAGGGGGTTAATGAGCATTATCTGCGTGCACAGCCACTTTCAGCAGCGCCAGCCGGTAATGTCAAGATTTTAACATCTTTGGGGACTTTACCGTCTTGCTCGGAATACGGCCGTTAAAGGCAAGACGCCAAGGGTTAACGACCAGCGCACTATTTTTCCATTAGCGTCAGACTTTTAACAACAAACCTTGACTTGGGCCCTAATCTGGTTTTAGCGCAGTTTCCTGGTCACAGAATTCAAGGGGTTAATTATCAACCTCCAAATTGGCCACAAATCGCACCGGATGGTGATTTTCACAGTTCAGTGGAATTTCTGGTTAATTTGTGTATTCACTGAGCTGTCAACTCGCCCAATACAGGGGAATGGAGAAATATGGTGCAAATCGCCGCAAATCAGCAGCACCGAAATTATCCCATATTAGGCTGTGGTGTCTTCTATTCACAGAACGGCAAATTGCAGCAGCGAAATTACCTGATTTTTGGTGTTTCAATTCGACAGGTTTAAACAGGCGAATCCTTTAGGTTGTCATGGAATAAATAGAAACTTTTTTATTGTTAAAGGACGTTTATTCTTTTTATTTTTAAAGGACGTTTATTCTTTTTATATTTAAAGAACGTTTATTCTTTTTATATTTAAAGAACGTTTATTCTTTTTATATTTAAAGAACGTTTATTCTTTTTATATTTAAAGAACGTTTATTCTTTTTATATTTAAAGAACGTTTATTTTTATTTTTAAAAGACGTTTATTCTTTTTATTTTTAAAGGACGTTTATTCTTTGTATTTTTAAAGGACGTTTATTCTTTGTATTTTTAAAGGACGTTTATTCTTTTTATTTTTAAAGAAAGTTTATTCTTTTTATTTTTAAAGGACTTTTATTCTTTTTATTTTTAAAGGACGTTTATTCTTTTTATTTTTAAAGGAAGTTTATTCTTTTTATTTTTAAAGAACGTTTATTCTTTTTATTTTTAAAGGACGTTTATTCTTTTTATTTTTAAAGGACGTTTATTCTTTTTATTTTTAAAGGACGTTTATTCTTTTTATTTTTAAAGGAAGTTTATTCTTTGTATTTTTAAAAAACGTTTATTCTTTTTATTTTAAAGGACGTTTATTCTTTTTATTTTTAAAGGATGTTTATTCTTTTTATTTTTAAAGGAAGTTTATTCTTTGTATTTTTAAAGAACGTTTATTCTTTTTATATTTAAAGAACGTTTATTCTTTGTATTTTTAAAGGACGTTTATTCTTTGTATTTTTAAAGGACGTTTATTCTTTTTATTTTTAAAGAACGTTTATTCTTTTTATTTTTAAAGGACGTTTATTCTTTTTATATTTAAAGAACGTTTATTCTTTTTATTTTTAAAGGATGTTTATTCTTTTTATTTTTAAAGGACGTTTATTCTTTTTATTTTTAAAGGACATTTATTCTTTTTATTTTTAAAGGACGTTTATTCTTTTTATTTTTAAAGAACGTTTATTCTTTTTATTTTTAAAGGACGTTTATTCTTTTTATTTTTAAAGAACGTTTATTCTTTTTATTTTTAAAGGACGTTTATTCTTTTTATTTTAAAGGACGTTTAATCTTTTTATTTTTAATGGATGTTTATTCTTTTTATTTTTAAAGGACGTTTATTCTTTTTATTTTTAAAGGACATTTATTCTTTTTATTTTTAAAGGACGTTTATTCTTTTTATTTTTAAAGGACGTTTATTCTTTTTATATTTAAAGAACGTTTATTCTTTTTATTTTTAAAGGACGTTTATTCTTTTTATTTTAAAGGACGTTTATTCTTTTTATTTTTAAAGGATGTTATTCTTTTTATTTTTAAAGGACGTTTATTCTTTGTATTTTTAAAGGACGTTTATTCTTTTTATTTTTAAAGGACGTTTATTCTTTTTATTTTTTAAAAGACATTTTTGTATTTTTTAGACAATATATTATTTTTAAAAGATATCTTGGTTTTATTGTGTAACAGACCTTTTTATTACTTTTAAAGGACCTTTTTCTATTATTTAGACACATTTTTAACCTCCTGTTAGAAGAAGACGAGATTTCCTGTTTGTATATATTGTTTTTTTTAAATGTTCGGTTTAAATTCGCCAAAGGCAAATTAAATTCAGGGCAATTCGCCAGTTTTTGCTGACGTCCAATAGCTGCTTCAGTGAACATTCGCCAAATAGTGAATTCGTCATATTTTTGGTGAAATAGAATTGTCGAAATGCAGCGAAACACATACAGGGTTATTCAGAGAGCACCGACATTTCGGTGCTGTCTGACGAGTCCGATTTGCTGAGCCGGCGGTGAATTCAGCATTTACCGCAGGGTCCCCAATAGGGATGTGCATGACTTTTTTTTTTCATTTTGTTTCGTTTCTTTTTTTCGGGTGTTTTTTTTTGTTTCGGATCATTTCGATTCGGTGATTCGGATCGATTCGGCGATTCAGATCATTTCGGCGATTCGGATCATTTCGGGTGATTTGGATGATTTCGATTCGGTGATTCGGATCGATTCGGCGATTCAGATCATTTTGGCGATTCGGATCATTTCGGGTGATTCGGATCATTTTGGGTGATTAACCCCTTCACTACCTAGATAGAGATATCTCGGGCTTCAAATGCACCATCTGGTGCCCCGATATCGAGATATCTCTTGATCTGCTGATCTGCAGCCAAAAAGCAAATTAATTTCATTTCATTTTGAGCTGCAGAAGATGCTCCCAAAGTTTTCACCCTGCGGGCATAATGTCCAAAGAGCTTAAACCGTAAAATCAGCTGCTCAAAGCTCTGAAATATCCGGCTTTCAGCAGCCGATGCAGGAGAAAAAAAAAACCATAGACCTGCTGCTCAAACCTCTGTAACTCAGTTTGGCAGTAGATGGCGCCGTCTACTGGCCAAATAGGTTAATTACAGTAATAACTATGTAATACTGTATAATTAATTAAAAATTATATGACATGTAATCTCCAGCTGAGGAAGCCATTAATGGCGAAACGCGTCCTGGTAAATATATTATCTGTTACAAACGAATAAATGTTTTTAAATTTGATTGTTGCTTGCTTTTTCTGATCCTGAGAAAAGAAGGTTTGGGGAACTCCTATATAATTCCCTGCGCAAATTGTGACGGAGCCAATAGAGGCTCATTGTCTGTGAGTTTGAATTTTGTTTTAATTCACTTGCCAAGTTTTTTGTGATTTCCGCACCAGGAGGTGCTCTTCTTCGGTCTTATCAATCTAGGATGCAGTACCGTCTTTTTGGTAGGGATGTGCGTTTCGGGTTTCAGAATTTCGGAATTTTCACAAAATTTCCCGATTCGTGTTTTCGGATGCGACCGATTTTCCGAAGATTTTTAGATCCGAAAACGGCAGATCCGAAAAGTTTTTCCCAGCCGAAACGAAATATTTTCGAATGTACTTGAAATGTGTCAAATCGAAATTTATTGCTTTGAAACGAGGAGAAAAGACGTTCCGAAAAAACGAAAATTTCTGAAATCATGAAAAGTCGATACAAAAAACGAGCTAAGTGACACGAAAATACGAAAAATGGTCGATATTCCGAAAACATCTACAATTCCGAAAAACGAAAATTTCCGAAATCACGAAAAGTCGATACAAAAAACGAGCTAAGTGACACGAAAATACGAAAAATGGTCGATATTCCGAAAAAAAGAGTACACGAAAAACGAGTCGAGCCGAACCGAATCGAAACAGAAAGCGGTCGAAACGAGCCGAATCGAAAAGTTTGAAAATCCGAAAAATCGAATCGAACCGAAAAAAAAAATCGGTGCACAAGCCTACTTTTTGGAGACACCGGAGGAGTGGACCGAAGGGTATCTGGGCACCTTATACAAGTCCCTATCTGCCATTTTCCTAAGAGCCGGGTATAGGCTCTCCAGAAATGTGAGTTGGATATCAACCAAATTTCTCTCCATTCAGTATTGATGTACTGTGCAATTTTTTGGTCTTTTCCTGTGTTTTCTCCTGTAGCACATACCCCACTGCCTAGATTTCAAAGAAGCATATTGCTTGAAGAAAAGGACTATTATGTTTATGGACGTATAGTGTGTCTACTCCACTTTCTTGCGGACCTAGGTCCTGTAAGCGCTGTGCTGTTTAAACTTTCTTACCCCTTTCGCTGCTGAGGCTTTTCCCACCTCTGTGCTGAGCTCATTTTTACCGGTTTCGCTCATGATGTTTAACCGCGTTTTGAAGCCTTATTTTAATATATGACCCAGACATATTATATATCGTTCTTTCCGGCAGACTGTGCAGATTCATAATATGTCATTATTATATGTATACGTCATGACCTGTCTGTATATTATAACAAAAAATGCAATAAAATTGAATTTTCAATAATTTACAATGTGTAAAGTGTTTTTTTTCACATTTTAAAATGCGATCGTTTGCGGTTATATTTTCTATGGGGTGCGCTTGTTAAAAAAATTATAAATGAGGAATCGTTACTTTTTTTGGGGAAAATTCCGTGTTCTTTAGCACACGCCCCCCCATAGTGCAGCATCATTGTTCACATTATAATTGAAATGGGAACAATATTGTTGCACTAATAAATCTAAAAAAAAAAAAAAAAAACATTTAAATTTTTTTCTTATTTTTTTTTTTTAATTTTAAATTTTTTATTTTTTTATTTTACTTTTTACATGGTCATGTTTGGTATCATTGGAAAGGCCACGCTCTGGCCGTTCCAATGATAGTAAACATTAACCCCTAGCTGTTACGGATCGGGAGATAGGGGGTTCCAATGAACCCCCTATCTCCACTATAGGTGGCAGCAAGGGGTTAATTTAAAAACTGGCGCCATCGCGCTCTGCGCGATGACGCCAGTCATTAGGGGGATATCCCGGAAGCTTGGCCGACATCCAAGATGTCGGCCAGCTCCAGGAGGGGACCACGATACGGCACATGTTGGCGCCATATCGCGATCCAGCCCCCTAGGGGTTAAAGACAGCCGCCGCTTGGAAGGGCAGGCTGTGCCCTTCCAGGCGGTGCCTGCCTTTAATCGCTGGCTCGCACGGATGGGGAGGGGGAGAGGTCCGAAGGACCTCCCCCCTTCCCTTCAGGCACCTTCCCTGCAATGGCGGGGGGGGGGGTGCCTGAAATGGACGTCATCGCGCATGCGCGATGATGCCTATCGTGCCCGCCGGGGTCCCGGAGGTTGGGCTGACATCGATGATCAGATATGGTCCCCGTTCGGCAGCTGTGAAATTTCACTGCTTAGTGAATAGACCCTTAAGTGTCTCAGTGAGAGCAGGAATAAGGCGTAAACGGCATAAAAAAAATAGGTAATTAATCTTTCTGTCCATTTCTTTAATGTATTGAGCTCGGGGAATATTTCGATGCTTCTAAGTCAGTGACGTCACCGCAGATTATTATCTCTGCCCGGTCTGTGACTCTAATAGGAAATTAACAAAAACATATATTTACTCCTCAATAAAAATAATAGATTTCCAGATAGAGGTGGAATCATTTTTGGAAATTTCCTAATTACAGAGAGGAAAAAAAACAACACGTTTTCACAAAAAGCTAGAAATACACACTGCCCGGCCAATATAGAGTCACCCCCTGTAATATGAGGTTGAGTCGCCTTTTGCTGTGATTGCGTCACGCATTCGCCGCGGCATCGTTTTGTTGTGATTGCGGCACGCATTCGCCGCGGCATCGTGTGGATAAGCTCACGCAATGTCACAGCATTTATTGGCGTCCAGAGCGGTATTAATTTGTGGCCAAGATCTTGTATTGATGATGGGAGAGTCGCGGCGCTGCGTAAAGTCTTCTCCAGGACATTATCCCAAAGATTAACCTCAATGGGGTTAAGGTCTGGACTGTGCGGTGGATCCATGTGTGAAATGATGTCTCGTGCTCCCTCAACCACTCTCGCACAATTTGAGCCCGATGAATCCTGGCATTGCCATCTTGGAATATGCCCGCTGTGCCATCAGGGGAGAAAAAACCCAACCTGCTCATTCAGTATATTCAGGGAGTCACATGACCTCATTTTATACTGAAACATATTAATCACTGCAGTAATTATCCAATGGAAGGCGAGCTCCTATTGGCTGCGTTACATTCTGGGGCGGGACTTTTTTTTGGCCGGGCAGTGTAGTTGGATAGACATAGGAAAGGAGAGATGGGAAACCTCAGCGTCTGAAGAGATCCCCGTTGGTCTATTTGACAGGCCACGGGTACTGGACTCGCCAAAAAAACCAAATGATGGGTAAAGGATCAATAAAACTTTTATTCCAAATAAAATATATAACAAGGCCCGACGCGTTTCGTCTACTGAATAGACTTTTTCAAGGGCGATAATAATACATAAAGTATAAAATCAAATGTTTTATTGATCCTTTACTCGTCATTTCATTTTTTTGGCGAGTCCAGTACCCGTGGCCCAACGGGGATCTCTTCAGGCGCTGAGGTTTCCCATCTTTATGTGGGGCAATGGACCATCTCCAGGGATCTCCTTCAGCACTTCATTCTAAGATAATTAACACTTTCTCCCTATCACCAATTGCTTGCTGTTAGTTGGACAGACAGTGTCTGAATCTGGCTGTTCCTCTACATGTCCACTAGATGTCAGTATTATCCAGGCTTTGCTCCCTGCTTCTCCCTGAGCCTGGACATTTTCGTGGAATTTTTTCCCTTTACCTTGACAGTTTCGTCCGTTTGGAGCCAGGGTGTACCCGGTCATGGGGCAGGTGCAGCGGAAGCTGCCCGGCATGTTGTTGCAGCGATAGGAGCAGATGTGGCCGCCGGTTGGCAGAGCGCACTCATCGATATCTGCGGAGAGTCAGAGACAGGGGAGACGGGGGGGGGGGGTCATTACAGAATTATTGAACCTCAGACACTTAATGCTCAGGTTACGGTGAACGCCGGTCACTAAACACAAAAACGGCTCCAAGCCTTACGTCTACAAATGACAGATTAGGGGTTTATTCTCTAAATCAGGACCTGGAGGAGAATCGACAACTAAAACACAGCGAACAAAATGCAGAAAAATGTTTGGATCTACAAGAATAATAAAATTTATAATATAAAGTTTCACTAAACCAAGAAGGTTTTTGCAAGTCCAGTGGCGTCACGCGGGGGGTGCGGCGGGGGGAGCGGCCTGCACCCGGGTGACACCCTAAAATAAAGGAGTATAAATTTTTTTACAAAGTATTTTACCAGGAAGGTACCAGGCTCACTGATCTCACCATGTAAAGGCTGTCTGAGAGTGACAGGACTCCTATCACTCTGAGGCAGCCACTGCAGGCCGGGAATGCTCATACACAGCGCACATTACTGTGAGTTTTTGTGCTGTGCAGCTTTGTGATAGAGTAATGTGCCGTGTCTATGAGTGTATTACAGAGCTGCACAGCAACAAAACTCACAGCGATGTGCGCTGTGTATGACCATTCCCGGCACATTGGTTGAGGAGTAAAAGGATGACAATGCTTGGTAGTTGCACTAAGGAGCATTGGGGATTTAAAAGCATTAAGGAGCATTGGGGGTCTCGTTGCATTAAGGAGCATTGGGGGTCTCGTTGCTTTGAGCATTGGGGTCTTGTTGCACTAAGGAGCATTGGGGGTCTCATTGCATTAAGGATCATTGGGGGTCCCTTTGCATTAAGGAGCATTGGGGGTCTCGTTGCACTAAGGAGCATTGGGGGTCTCAATGCATTATGGATTTTACCTTCACATGTGACCCCGTCCACGTCGCTGAGCTGATATCCGCGCCGGCAGTAGCACTGGTAGGAGCCGTAGACGTTGGCGCACTCCTGGCTGCACGGGTTGCTGGTGCATTCATCAACATCTAGAACACGAGGGAGTAAAGTCACCGATATGTCCTGAATGTCCATGCTCTTAAACCCTGACAAGCAGGATGTTTCAAAACTACATATCCCATGATGCACAGCCCATCTGTAGGACTGCCTAAACTTCATTGGACGTGCAGTCCTGAAGCACCTGGGAAAGAAAGGTCAGCCATCGCCAGCCATGGGTCACTAGACATCCCCAGCATTCCCTATCCTGCAGCGGTGACTGGTCCAAGCAGCATCAGCCCAACAGTAACTGATACAAATAATAATAAGTCTGAATAATAAAAAAGCAACTATAAAGCCCATCAGCAGTTATTACTGGCCGAGGGGTTAAACTGAAAATTACAATTTAAAATACACCTTTAATAAGATGTCTTTTTATTAAAAAATCTGTGCTGAAGCTGCTCTGTTAGTGAAGTTGTCGTCCGAGGAGCTGACACTTTATAAACCCAGCTGGGAATGTGCCTGAATGACATCTCCCCAGCTGCTCCTGCGCGAAGACCAGAACCGCAGTGACTCCCTACGGCCAGCAGGTGGCGACATCTCCCTGTCACATAGATTATTACAGTAAGGAATACACTGGGAATATTCCCAAATATTAATTACTGTATAATTAATTAAAACATTTTCCTGACAGCGTTTTTTTCCAGAAATTCGCTTGGTAGTGAACGGGTTAAAATCCCACCGGCCTTCACTGCCGTCATGACTGTCAGGTCATCGCTTGGTGATCTTATAGCGGGTGCTGGGTAAAATCACTTGTTATCCAGACGTCTCGCGGCGCCTCTATGACAACGTCAAGTGACCAGATATATTACTGCATTCATAGACGGCGCAGAACACCCAGTGTGTCAGTGTATCTCCCGAGTCACTAGAGCGCAGAACACCCAGTGTGTCAGTGTATCTCCCGAGTCACTAGAGCGCAGAACACCCAGTGTGTCAGTGTATCTCCCGAGTCACTAGAGCGCAAAACACCCAGTGTGTCAGTGTATCTCCCGAGTCACTAGAGCGCAAAACACCCAGTGTGTCAGTGTATCTCCCGAGTCACTAGAGCGCAAAACACCCAGTGTGTCAGTGTATCTCCCGAGTCACTAGAGCGCAAAACACCCAGTGTGTCAGTGTATCTCCCGAGTCACTAGAGCGCAGAACACCCAGTGTGTCAGTGTATCTCCCGAGTCACTAGAGCGCAGAACACCCAGTGTGTCAGTGTATCTCCCGAGTCACTAGAGCGCAGAACACCCAGTGTGTCAGTGTATCTCCCTAGTCACTAGAGCGCAGAACCCCAGTGTGTCAGTGTATCTCCCGAGTCACTAGAGCGCAGAACACCCAGTGTGTCAGTGTATCTCCCGAGTCACTACAGCGCAGAACACCCAGTGTGTCAGTGTATCTCCCGAGTCACTAGAGCGCAGAACACCCAGTGTGTCAGTGTATCTCCCGAGTCACTACAGCGCAGAACACCCAGTGTATCTCCCTAGTCACTAGAGCGCAGAACACCCAGTGTGTCAGTGTATCTCCCGAGTCACTACAGCGCAGAACACCCAGTGTATCTCCCGAGTCACTAGAGCGCAGAACACCCAGTGTGTCAGTGTATCTCCTGAGTCACTAAAGCGCAGAACACCCAGTGTGTCAGTGTATCTCCCTTGTCACTAGAGCGCAGAACACCCAGTGTGTCAGTGTATCTCCCGAGTCACTACAGCGCAGAACACCCAGTGTGTCAGTGTATCTCCTGAGTCACTAGAGCGCAGAACACCCAGTGTGTCAGTGTATCTCACGAGTCACTAGAGCGCAGAACACCCAATGTGTCAGTGTATCTCCCGAGTCACTACAGCGCAGAACACCCAGTGTGTCAGTGTATCTCCTGAGTCACTAGAGCGCAGAACACCCAGTGTGTCAGTGTATCTCCTGAGTCACTAGAGCGCAGAACACCCAGTGTGTCAGTGTATCTCCCGAGTCACTAGAGCACAGAACACCCAATGTGTCAGTGTATCTCCCGAGTCACTAGAGCGCAGAACACCCAGTGTGTCAGTGTATCTCCCTAGTCACTAGAGCGCAGAACACCCAATGTGTCAGTGTATCTCCCGAGTCACTACAGCGCAGAACACCCAGTGTGTTAGTGTATCTCCCGAGTCACTACAGCGCAGAACACCCAGTGTGTCAGTGTATCTCCCTAGTCACTAGAGCGCAGAACACCCAGTGTGTCAGTGTATCTCCCGAGTCACTACAGCGCAGAACACCCAGTGTGTCAGTGTATCTCCTGAGTCACTAGAGCGCAGAATACCCAGTGTGTCAGTGTATCTCCCGATTCACTACAGCGCAGAACACCCAGTGTGTTAGTGTATCTCCCGAGTCACTACAGCGCAGAACACCCAGTGTGTCAGTGTATCTCCCGAGTCACTAGAGCGCAGAACACCCAGTGTGTCAGTGTATCTCTCGAGTCACTACAGCGCAGAACACCCAGTGTGTCAGTGTATCTCCCGAGTCACTAGGACAAAGAACACCCAGTGTGTCAGTGTATCTCCCGAGTCACTAGAGAGCAGAACACCCAGTGTGTCAGTGTATCTCTCGAGTCACTACAGCGCAGAACACCCAGTGTGTCAGTGTATCTCCCGAGTCACTAGGACAAAGACACCCAGTGTGTCAGTGTATCTCCCGAGTCACTAGAGAGCAGAACACCCAGTGTGTCAGTGTATCTCCCGAGTCACTAGGACAAAGAACACCCAGTGTGTCAGTGTATCTCCCGAGTCACTAGAGCGCAGAACACCCAGTGTGTCAGTGTATCTCCCGAGTCACTAGGACAAAGAACACCCAGTGTGTCAGTGTATCTCCCGAGTTACTAGAGCGCAGAACACCCAGTGTGTCAGTGTATCTCCCGAGTCACTAGGACAAAGAACACCCAGTGTATCTCCCGAGTCACTAGAGAGCAGAACACCCAGTGTGTCAGTGTATCTCCCGAGTCACTACAGCACAGAACACCCAGTGTGTTAGTGTATCTCCCGAGTCACTAGGACAAAGAACACCCAGTGTGTCAGTGTATCTCCCGAGTCACTAGAGCGCAGAACACCCAGTGTGTCAGTGTATCTCCTGAGTCACTAGAGCGCAGAACACCCAGTGTGTCAGTGTATCTCACGAGTCACTAGGACAAAGAACACCCAGTGTGTCAGTGTATCTCCCGAGTCACTACAGCGCAGAACACCCAGTGTGTCAGTGTATCTCACGAGTCACTACAGCGCAGAACACCCAGTGTGTCAGTGTATCTCTCCAACTCACTAGGATAAAGAACACCCAGTGTGTCAGTGTATCTCCCGAGTGACTAGGACAAAGAACACCCAATGTGTCAGTGTATCTCCCGAGTCACTAGTAGGGATGAGCCAAACACCAGCGTGTTCGGTTCACATTCGAACTCGAACAATTTCAAAAGTTTGAGTTCGAACACGAACCAAACTCAATGTAAGTCAATGGGACTCAAAAGTTTGATTTTTAGAATGCCCTCCAAGAGGGCATATATGCAAGATATTTGCCATAAAAGGTGTATGGGGGTCCGGGTAGTGCCCTGGGGGACGGGAAACAAGGACAAAAAGTTTAAAAAAAAACGTTTTAAAAGAACAGTGAGTTTTCCATGAAATAAGGGTTAAAAATAAAAACGAAAGATTCCTTCAAATATCGTGCCTAGGAGGTCCCCATAACCTGCCCGTGAGGTGGCGATTTCTAGGATGTGTAGAGACATTTAAAAACAAAAAAATGACGTTTCAAATGACGGTAAACAGTTTTCCTTTAATCTATTCATTAACAACTGCTTGGGGCGGCACCCTGTATGAAAAGACATTTTAGGACACATAGAACAAGTTTAGTGATTTTTTGGCTAAATTATGGTGAAACTTATGCAGGCTTTTGATGAAAGTAACAATAGGTGCTTTAAAATTGGGCCTTTAGTGTCTGCAACAGTGCCGTCACACCGTAACCCCTCTGTGGTATTGTGGAAGAGTGCAGGGTTGGACCCTGCGGTCAAATATTAAAATGATATAAATCTGGTAATATAGGCATCAGTGGCAGTGCACCCAAATATTGTGCCTTTGGTGGCAGCAAGTGCCTTCACATCGTAACCCTTTTGTGGTATTGTGGAAGAGTGCAGGGTTGGACCCTGCGGTCCAATATTAAAATTATATGAATGAAATGATATATTGTATAAATGACTGACCCCCAAAATAGTTGGTGTCAGTGAGAACACACAGATTACAACAATTCCCAGATATTTTGTAGAAGTGAGACCTCCCCAGTAGCTGCTGGCAGACTGGCAGTGAGAACACACGCTAACACAACAATCTCCTCTCAAAAAACACATGCTGAAGGCTGTGTGAAGCCTTATATAGTGTGCTGCGGGACTTAGCTCTGTGAGCCCATGATTGGGCAAAATCTGCCCAATCAGGACTCTGAGCAGTGATTGGCATAGTCTTGCACCTGACCGGTGGTCAGGTGCAAGGCTGTAGCCAATTACAAGCTTCAGGCCAGTGAAAAGTGCATTGTGGTCCATTGTGGTGCATTGTGGGCGAACATGCGGCGAACACACGGAAATGTTCGAAGTTCGCGAACATACGAACTGACGATGTTCGAATCGAACTCCGAACACATCGAACCGAACAGCTCATCCCTAGTCACTATGACAAAGAACACCCAGTGTGTCAGTGTATCTCCCGAGTCCCTATGACAAAGAACACCCAGTGTGTCAGTGTATCTCCAGAGTCACTAGGACAAAGAACACCCAGTGTGTCAGTGTATCTCCCGAGTCACTAGGACAAAGAACACCCAGTGTGTCAGTTTATCTCCCGAGTCACTAGGACAAAGAACACCCAGTGTGTCAGTGTATCTCCCGAGTCACTAGGACAAAGAACACCCAGTGTGTCGTGTATCTCCCGAGTCCCTAGGACAAAGAACACCCAGTGTGTCAGTGTATCTCCCGAGTCACTAGGACAAAGAACACCCAGTGTGTCAGTATATCTCCCGAGTCACTACGACAAAGAACACCCAGTGTGTCAGTATATCTCCCGAGTCACTACGACAAAGAACACCCGGTGTGTCAGTGTATCTCCCGAGTCACTAGAGCGCAGAACACCCACTGTGTCAGCGTATCTCCCGAGTCACTAGGACAAAAAACACAGTGTGTCAGTGTATCTCCCGCGTCACTAGAGCGCAGAACACCCAGTGTGTCAGTGTATCTCCCGAGTCACTAGGACAAAGAACACCCAGTGTGTCAGTGTATCTCCCGCGTCACTAGGGCACAGAACACCCAGTGTGTCAGTGTATCTCTCGAGTCACTAGGACAAAGAACACCCAGTGTGTCAGTGTCTCCCGCGTCACTAGAGCGCAGAACGCGTCCACGCTCTTCCGTTTCCCTTTCCCGGTGTAATTATAATTAGGCTAAGGTCAGACTAACGCAGTTTTAACGTGCGTTTAGCCGCACGAAATCACGGCCGTACTAGCAGCAAATGACGTCCAATGCCGGGGAACATACGACGAACGGCCGCACGAAAGTTCGTCCGCGCAACGCAAGTGGCCAACGAACGCATTTTTTCGAGAACGTCAAACCGCTAGTACTGACGTACAGAGTGCGCTGCGGCCGCATAGCGGCGTGTGTGTGTGATTAGGAGACGTCAGACGCTGCTAATGTCCGGCCAACATAACGTCCAGACTCAAAAAGTGTTTTATTGATGATCCGTACAAAATCACGGACGAAAATGCGCATCGTATGACCGCTGTCGCGTATTCCGGGGGAAAATACGTACGTTCGTTCGACCGAACTTTTTCACGGACGACGTGAAAAATGCGTTCGTCTGACCCTAGCCTTAGACTTTACCTTCGCAGGACCTGCCGTCCTGACCCAGCCGGAAGCCGGTGGTGCAGCTGCAGGTGAAGGAGCCGGCCGTGTTTTCGCACTTGTGGGCGCACACCCTGCCCAGGTACCCCCTGCACTCATTGACATCTGGAACGGGAGGAAAAATAAAAGGAGACGAGGGCGTCACCATCTCAAAGAGACACCAATAACATGACATCTGGCTGCGAGCGACGCCTCTCATACAGAGCCCGGAGCGCTCCCTATGACAGCCTATGACAGCCTCATACACAGAGATCTCCACTAACAGACCTTCTAAAGGAGACACATGGACCTCCTGCTGCTGAAGGGCAACAATACCCTAGTGACGAGACGAGGGCAAAAAGCGGACGCCTCCAATGGGGGGATTTACAAAGTGGTTGCGCACAACTGGTTGATTTGCAAATTTTAACCCAAAACAACTGAATTGAACATTTTCCCCCAGTGTCAGATTATAGAATTGGGGTAGATCGTGTGCGCCTCTAGACCACATGCAGATAAGGTTCTTATGAGGAGTTATGCAACACCCTGAGCTATCTCTCCTCAAGCCAGTAGCTCCTTCCTGGTTTCAAAGTTGCTGCAGCTGCTTGAAGAGAGACAGCGCAGGGTGTTGTGTAATTCCTCATAAGAACCTTATCTGCATGTGGTCTAGAGGCGCACACGATCTTCCCCAATTCTATATATTTATTCTGTTTATGATTGTCGCCAGAAGGGGGGATGTCGAGGTGAGATCAGTTGTTACATGTCTCTGGTGTTTATACCACTCACATTGTGATATACAGTCAGGTCCAGAAATATTGGGACATGGACACAATTCTAACATCTTTGGCTCTATACACCACCACAATGGAGTTGGAATGAAACAAACACAATGTGCTTTAACTGCAGACTGTCAGCTTTAATTTGAGGGTATGTACATCCAACTCAGGTGAACGGTGTAGGACTTACAGCAGTTTGCAGATGTGCCTCCCACTTGTTAAGGGACCAAAAGTAATGGGACAGAATAATAATCATAAATCAAACTTTCCCTTCTTAATACTTGGTTGCAAATCCTTTGCAGTCAATCACAGCCTGAAGTCTGAAACGCATAGACATCACCAGACGCTGGGTTTCATCCCTGGTGATGCTCTGCCAGGCCTCTACTGCAACTGTCTTCAGTTCCTGCTTGTTCTTGGGGCATTTTCCCTTCAGTTTTGTCTTCAGCAAGTGAAATGCATGCTCAATGGGATTCAGGTCAGGTGATTGACTTGGCCATTGCATAACATTCCACTTCTGTCCCTTCAAAAACTCTTTGCTTGCTTTTGCAGTATGCTTTGGGTCATTGTCCATCTGCACTGTGAAGCGCCGTCCAATGAGTTCTGCAGCATTTGGCTGAATGTGAGCAGATAATATTGCCCGAAACACTTCAGAATTCATCCTGCTGCTTTTGTCAGCGTCACATCATCAATAAATACAAGAGAACCAGTTCCATTGGCAGCCATACATGCCCACGCCATGACACTACCACCACCATGCTTCACTGATGAGGTGGTATGCTTAGGATCATGAGCAGTTCCTTTCCTTCTCCATACTCTTCTCTTCCCATCACTCTGGTACAAGTTGATCTTGGTCTCATCTGTCCATAGGATCTTGTTCCAGAACTGTGAAGGCTTTGTTAGGTGTTGTTTGGCAAACTCTAATCTGGCCTTCCTGTTTTTGAGGCTCACCAATGGTTTACATCTTGTGGTGAACCCTCTGTATTCACTCTGGTGAAGTCTTCTCTTGATTGTTGACTTTGACACACATACACCTACCTCCTGGAGAGTGTTCTTGATCTGGCCAACTGTTGTGAAGGGTGTTTTCTTCACCAGGGAAAGAATTCTTCGGTCATCCACCACAGTTGTTTTCCGTGGTCTCCCGGGTCTTTTGGTGTTGCTGAGCTCACCGGTGTGTTCCTTCTTTTTGAGAATGTTCCAAACAGTTATTTTGGCCACGTCTAATGTTCTTGCTATCTCTCTGATGGGTTTGTTTTGTTTCTTCAGCCTAATGATGGCTTGCTTCACTGATAGTGACAGCTCTTTGGATCTCATCTTGAGAGTTGACAGCAACAGATTCCAAATGCAAATAGCACACTTGAAATGAACTCTGGGCCTTTTATCTGCACATTGTAATTGGGGTAATGAGGGAATATCACACACCTGGCCATGGAACAGCTGAGAAGCCAATTGTCCCATTACCTTTGGTCCCTTAACAAGTGGGGGCACATCTGCAAACTGCTGTAAGTCCTACACCGTTCCCCTGAGTTGGATGTACATACCCTCAAATTAAAGCTGACAGTCTGCAGTTAAAGCACATTGTGTTTGTTTCATTCCAACTCCATTGTGGTGGTGTATAGAGCCAAAGATGTTACAATGGTGTCAATGTCCCAATATTTCTGGACCTGACTGTATAGTCAAACTATACAATGCAGAAAATTTGGCATAAAATAAGTGAAAAATCCGATATTTTATTTCCGGCCTTTCAAGCGCACATGTCATTAACCTACAGGACGCTGCCATCTTGGTAATATCTTAGGCACAGCAATCTAAGGTCCAATCACAGCTCCCGATGTTTACCTTTCGGCTGAGATAGGCCTATAGGAGAGAAGTAGTGGCGGCACCCAATGGGTGAGCATGACAGAAGCACTTCAAGGCTAAATAAGAAAGACTCACATGGGGGGTATCTTCCTTTATTCAGTTTTTATATTAATATTTGGACTCCAGAATATGTTCCTAAAGTTTTAGCCGTGTGGGCACGAAGTTAACGCTTTATAAAAGCAGCTGGGAATGTGTCTGAATGACATCTCCCCAACTGATCCTGCACGAAGACCAGAACCGCAGTAACACCCATTGAGCAGCAGGAGGCGACATCTCCCTGTCACATAGATTATTACAGTAAGGAATACACTGGCAATATTCCCAAATATTTATTACTGTACAATTAATGAAAAATTATTTTCCAAAATCCTCTAGTTTCTGACAGTGATTTTTTTTTTAAAAAAATAAAATAAAATACTTTGGTAGTGAAGGGGTTAATAAGGCATGTTTATAAGCACACACAGCCGCCGCACCTTATTATCTGCACATGGAAAATTTTGTGGGTGTAAAATTATTTTATTAGGAAAGATTTAGATTTTTTTGGGGTAAAATTTAAGCTATGACAGTTACACTGTTACCTCAGGGGGAAACACAGAGAGGAGACCCGCGTGAATCTCACATACATGTACACGAGGAGAGATGGGGGATTATTCGCCAAACTGCAAATTTGGGAAAAATAACACAATAACTTGAAAAATTGTTCCATTTCTGCTATTTTAGGTGTGAGATTTTCGAAGTGAATGAACCCGGTGTCCTGCGGCGCGTTACAACCATTGCGTCCTGCGGCACATTACAACAATCATGTCCTGCGGCACGTTACAAACATTGCGTCCTGCGGCGCGTTACAACCATCGCGTCCTGCGGCGCGTTACAACCATCGCGTCCTGCGGCGCGTTACAACCATCGTGTCCTGCGGCACGTTACAACCATCATGTCCTGCGGCGCATTACACCCATCATGTTCTGCGGCGCATTACAACCATCATGTTCTGCGGCGCGTTACAACCATCATGTCCTGCGGCGCGTTACAACCATCAGGTTCTGCGGTGCGTTACAACCATCGTGTCCTGTGGCGCGTTACAACCATCGCAAACACGCGGGACATTACACATACATCATGCCGTTACTTACCAACACACGTTCTGGCCAGGGCATCGAATTGATACCCCACGCGACATTCACAGCGATAGGATCCGAGCACGTTTATGCAGGCTTGTCCATCCCCGCAGGGATTCTGGATGCTCGAGCACTCGTTAACATCTGCAGAGAATCACAACAAGGTTAATGTTTGTATTTATAATGAGGTCTACCCTGCCTCTTACTGAGCTCATTACCTGTACTCCAACCTGTCACAGAGCTTATTACCTGTACTGCTGCCTCTTACTGAGCTCATTACCTGTACTGCTGCCTCTTACTGAGCTCATTACCTGTACTGCTGCCTCTTACTGAGCTCATTACCTGTACTCCAACCTGTCACAGAGCTTATTACCTGTACTGCTGCCTCTTACTGAGCTCATTACCTGTACTGCTGCCTCTTACTGAGCTCATTACCTGTACTGCTGCCTCTTACTGAGCTCATTACCTATCTTCCCACCTCTTACTGAGCTCATTACTTACACTCCCACCTGTAACTGAGCTCATTACCTATACCCCACCTGTTACTGAGCTCATTACCTATACCCCACCTGTTACTGAGCTCATTACCTATACCCCACCTGTAACTGAGCTCATTACCTATACCCCACCTGTTACTGAGCTCATTACCTATACCCCACCTGTTACTGAGCTCATTACCTATACCCCACCTGTTACTGAGCTCATTATGTTTTCTCCCAACTGTGATGGAACTCATTACTTACACATCCAACTGCTATTGAGCCCATTGTTTACACTTGTTCATGTTACTGAGCTCATTATCTATACTCCTACCTGTTACTGAGCTCATTACCTACATTCGCATGTGCTACTGAGCGCTTTACATATATTCCCATCCGATACTGAACTCATTACCTGTACTCCCACCTGTTACTGAGTTCAATTCCTATGAGAGCTCATCACCTACATTCATTTGTGTTACTGAGCTCTTTACCTATATTCCCATCTAATACTGAGAACATTACCAATACTCCAACCTGTTACTGCACTCATCACCTGTAACACCACTTGTTATTGGGCTCAAAACCTATACTCCTGCCTATTACTGAGCTCATTACCAGTACTCCCATCTGTTACTGAACTCAATACTTATACTCCTCCTTGTTACTGAGCTCATTACCTGCACTCCCATCTGTTACTGAACTCAATACTTATGCTCCTCCTTGTTACTGAGCTAATTACCTATACTCTCACCTGTTACTCAATACCTACAGGTATGAACCCACCTTTTACTGAGCTCATTGTCTATACGTCAATCTATCAATAAACTGATGGCTTATATGTGTTACACCCTCATACCATGTATCAGACGAGCCCGTTACACACCTTCACACCTCGTGCCATCAGCGGTCAGGTGAAAGCCACGTCCGCAGTTGACCACGTGCCGCTGACAGGTGTATGAGCCCTCTGTGTTAATGCAGGTTTGCCCCTGCTGACAGGGCGCGTTAAGACTCAGACACTCATTAATATCTGGAACAAGAGGGACACAATCAAACAATCACACCGAAAAATCACTGCGACAACAGGCACAATCAAACAATCATACCGATAAAACAAGCGACAACAGACACAATCAAACAATCACACCGAAAAATCACTGCGACAACAGGCACAATCAAACAATCATACCGATAAAACAAGCGACAACAGACACAATCAAACAATCATACCAAAAAACACAGCGACAACAGACACAATCACACAGAAAAAACACAGCAACAGACACGATCAAACAATCATTCCGAAAAAAAACACAGCACAACAGACACAATCAAACAATCATACCGAAAAAACAGCGACAACAGACACAATCAAACAATCATACTGAAAAAAACACAGCGACAACAGATACATTCAAACAATAACACTGAAAAAAACAGTGACAACACAATCAAACAATAACACCGAAAAAACACAGTGACAACAGACGCAATTGAACAATAACACTGAAAAACACAGCAACAACAGACACAATCAATCACACCGAAAAAAGCACAGCGACAGACACGTTCAGACAATAACACCGAAAAAAACACAGCGACAACAGATACATTCAAACAATAACAGTGAAAAAAACACAGCGACAAAAGACACAATCAAACAATCATACCAAAACACACAGCGACAACAGACACAATCAAACAATCATACCGAAAAAACAAAGCGACAAAAAACACAATCAAACAATCAAACTGAAAAAACACAGCACAACAGACACAATCAAACAATAACACCGAAAAAACACAGGACAACAGCAACAATCATACCGAAAAAAACACAGCAACAACAGACACAATCAAACAATCATACCGAAAGAAACACAGCGACAACAGACACAATCAAACAATAACACCGAAAAAAACACAGCACAACAGACACAATCAAACAATCATACCGAAAAAACACAAGCGACAAAAGACACAATCCAACAATCATACCTAAAAAAACACAGCGGCAACAGACACTATCAAACCAGATAAACAGGAGGCAACACACAGCAACAATAGACACAACGTGTGTTGAAGGATCCTGCGGCTTCTGCCAGCGTCACTTTACTCTGACGAGAGGCATTTTGAGCCACTCACGTCATTCCCCGTCACTCTCAGAGGGCTGTTTGTAAACGTGTAGCTCTGACTTTCCTGAGGGATTCTTCAATGAGCAGTGATTCGGGGTAAGATTGTACATTTTAGGCCAAAACAGCTGAGGTTAAAGTTCTTCAAGTTTTTCTAAATATTTCTTCTGCTACACTTGTGACCAACTCATCCCTTAGTGAACCGACCTTTCACTGCGTTATTCCTGATTTTTCTTCATTTGTTTTTAAATGTTGCAAATTTTGATATTTTTGGGAATATTCCCATAGTTTATATTAAAAAATTTTCATTTTATTTTTGTTTTACAAGAAACAAGGAATCCACCAGTTGAAGACGAGCAGCCTATTGACATATCGAGTCCCGGAGCAGGAAAACGGAGAATCCATTGCCAAAAACAACACTTTTTATGACCTACTAGCTAAAAAAAGGAATAAAATGTAGGAAACAGTTAATGTCTCCAAAAATAAGATTCTTTATAAGCTGCCTCTGAGAATCTGTCTCTTCTGTAAAAACCCTGAAACAGTGCGGGGCTTCACGCCATCTGATGAATTGGAGGGGGGTTTCACGCCGTCTGATGAATTGGAGGGGGGTTTCACGCCGCCTGATGAATTGGAGGGGGGTTTCACGCCGCCTGATGAATTGGAGGGGGGTTTCTCGCCGTTCGATGAATTGGAGGGGGGCTTCACGCCATGTGATGAATTGGAGGGGGGCTTCACGCCATGTGATGAATTGGAGGGGGGCTTCACGCCATGTGATGAATTGGAGGGGGGGTTTCACGCCGTCTGATGAATTGGAGGGGGGTTTCACGCCGTTCGATGAATTGGAGGGGGCTTCACGCCATGTGATGAATTGGAGGGGGCTTCACGCCATGTGATGAATTGGAGGGGGGTTTCACGCCGTCTGATGAATTGGAGGGGGGTTTCACGCCATCTGATGAATTGGAGGGGGGCTTCACGCTGTCTGATGATTTGGAGGGGGGGTTTCACACCGTCAAATGATTCGGAGGGGGGGTTATTCGGGAATTGGAAAACGTTATGTAAAATTAGTGAAAGCAGCAGGATTCAGCGGCTTTTCGAAATGCATTTTTCGTGGTACTGACTGAACCCTCTATAGTAGCGATGGAGAACCCTGGCACCCCAGATGCTTCTGAACTATGTATCCCATGATGCTTAGTCAAAGGTAAAGCTGGCTGAGCACCATGGGACTTGTAGTTCTGAAACACATGGGGATGCCGAGGTTCGTCATCACTGTTGTATAGCAGGATCCAGGAGGAGACACAGTGTTGCAGCATCTTACCGATACAGTTCCCCGCTGCGTCCTGGATGAAGCCGGCGGAGCACTGAGCTTTGGGGCGGCACCTGAATGATCCAGGGGTGTTCTGGCAGCTGAAGTTCGGGGGGCAGTTGTGGTGGCCAGACGTGCACTCATCGATATCTGGAAAGCACAGGATGTGGACACGTCACTTCTATGTCAGTGCATTGACATTTTTTAGGAATTCTTTCTCCGTGAGCGTATACTGTCATCACCGCGAAGAACACAGGCGGGACGTCCCAGGGGGAAAAAATATATATATAAAAATTCTAAAACGTATTTTATTTCAATGTCATTTCAAGAGTGTTTCATGAAAGATTTTTTTTTTTTTAAAGATAATAAGTAAAGTATTAACCCCTTCACTACCCTGATCGTGTTAATGCCGTATCACTGCAAATTAAATTTGTTTGTCGCAATTGAATTTCGTTTGCCTTTTTGCACCAGAACGTGCCCGTATAGTTTTAGCAGCGTGGGGCATGATGCCCGAGGAGCTGACACTTTATAAACCCAGCTGGGAATGTGTCTGAATGACATCTCCCCAACTGATCCTGCACGGAGACCTGAACTGCAGTAACTCCTTCTGGCCAGCAGGTGGAGACATTTCCCTGTCCAATAGGCTCTTACAGCGAGGAATACACTGGGGATACTCCCAAATATGTATTACTGTATAAATAATAAAAAATGATTTTCCACAAGAAAAAAAAAATAGAAAAGCTCTGGTTCCTGACAGTGACTCTCCCCTTTTAAGCGGTGCCTGGCTTTTTTTGTGGGACCTCCCGATCGGGAGGGAGAGGGATCCGAACGGATCCCCCCCTTCCTTCCAGGTGATCTCCCGGCATTGCCGGGGGCAGTGCCGGTGCTAGTGTAAGGCTAGGGTCAGACTAGCGCAGTTTTAACGGCCGTGTTAGCAGCAAATGACGTCCAATGCCGGGGAACATACGATGAACGGCCGCACGAAAGTTCGTCTGCGCAACGCAAGTGGCAAACGAACGCATTTTTTCTAGAACGTCAAACCGCTAGTACTGACGTACAGAGTGCGCTGCGTCCGCATAGCGGCGTGTGTGTGTGATTAGGAGACGTCAGACGCTGCTAATGTCCGGCCAACATAACGTCCAGACGCAAAAAGTGTTTTATTGATGATCCGTACAAAATCACGGACGAAAAGGCGCATCGTATGACCGCTGTCGCGTATTCCGGGAAAAAATACGTACGTTCATTCGACCGCACTTTTTCACGGACAACGTGAAAAATGCGTTCGTCTGACCCTAGCCTAAGGCGGCACAGGCGGCCGCCTTACTATCTGGCTTCCTGCCAGTTTGTGGGGGCGCAAATCCCCGGCCCCGAGCGCCGCCATCTTGGTCGGCCGGGGAGACCCGGCGCAGCGCTAAGGGCCGAACCATCTGACCAGCGCCGCGCGTGATCTCGCGAGAACGCAGCTGCGCTGGTCATGTGGTTCCCGCCCGGTGTGCGGCAAAGCTGCATCATGTCAGCGGCCTCTCCCCACCATGAGGAACGCCGGCGGAGCCTGGGGGGCCTGGCAGCAGGTGAGAGCTGGGGGCAGATATATCCATATGTGAGCTGGGAGCAAATATCTCCTATCAGCTGGGGCAATATATACCCATGTAATCTGGGGGCAAATATGTCCATGATTTGGTGGGAAAATATGTCCACATGTGATCTGGGGGCAAATATATCCATGAGCTGGGGGCAAATATATCAGTTGGGGGCAAATATATCCATGAGTTGGGGGCAAATATATCCATGAGCTGGGGGCAAATATATCAGTTGGGGGCAAATATATCCATGAGCTGGGGGCAAATATATCCATGAGCTGGGGGCAAATATATCTACATGTGATCTGGGGGCAAATATACCCATATGAGCTGGGGCAAATATCTCTATATGAGCTGGGGCAATATATACCCATGTAATCTGGGGGCAAATATATCCACATGTGATATGGGGGCAAATATACTTATATATATATACACACACTAGGGTTGCTCATATATGTGTATATATAGAGATTATCATTGGCTTGACATGATACGGATGGGGGGGGGGCACCAAAATGCACATTCGCCTGACTAGATATAAATGCTTGCACCGGCCCTGGCCGGGGGTCGCCTGGAAATGACGTCATCACGCATGGCGCGATGACGTCATTTACGTCGGGAGGAGCTTGACTTCAGCGTCTGAGGATGCTGAAGTCAAAACGCCGCGGGACCCCAGACAGAGAGGTGAGTATGTCCGCCGGGGGTCCCGCAAAGCTGATGACTTGTGGGACACGTCCTCCTCAGCATACAGCGGGAGTAACTGAGGACGTGTCCCACACGTCGACAGCAGTGAAGGGGTTAAAAAACGTATTTTTTAAAACTTTTTGTCCTTGTTTCCTGTCCCCCAGGGCACTACCCGGACCCGGACATTGTTTTTAAGTGTTTCTATACATCCTAGAAATCCGCCACTTCACGGGCAGGTTTTGGGGACCTCCTACGCACGATATTTGAAGGAATTTTTCGTTTTTATTTTTAACCCTTATTTCATGGAAAACTCACTGTCCCTTTAAAAACATCTTTTTTTTTAACTTCTTGTCCTTGTTTTCTGTCCCCCAGGGCACTACCCGGACTCCCATACACCTTTTATGGCAAATATCTAGCATATATGCCCTCTTGGAGGACACTCTAAAAATCGAACTTTCGAGTCCCATTGACTTGCATTGAGTTCGTGTTCGAGTTCGAACTTTTGAAAAATTCGAGTTCGAATGCGAACCGAACTCGGGGGTGTTCGGCTCATCCCTAGTCATCATGATGGGAAGACATCGCCAAACGTTAATGCCAAGCTGGTGGAAGTGATGATGCCACAGATGAGCATCATGTGACCAGGGACAGCGACGAGCTGCACTGTGCCCCTCGCATGACGTACCCTTGCAGTTATTGTCCTCCGTTAGCTCGTAGCCGGTGCCGCAGTTAGTTTCTCTCTGGCAGCGGAAGGATCCCACCAGGTTGATGCAGATCTGTCCCACCATGCAGTTGTGCGTCCCGGCTAGACATTCATTGTTATCTGAAACAAACACACAGAGAACGTGTCACTATGTATCATGTTGTGGCACTGGCAGCACTGAACATATAAGGACCTGCCAGGAGCCGGATACATACAGAATAACGTGCGCAACATAGTGATGTATGTATGTTTAGATAATATTTCCCTCTATATGTGTCACTGGGTGCATCCATTGTGTGATATTTCCCTCTATATGTGTCACTGGGTGCATCCATTGTGTGATATTTCGCTCTATATGTGTCACTGGGTGCATCCATTGTGTGATATTTCCCTCTATATGTGTCACTGGGCGCATCCATTGTGTGATATTTCCCTCTATATGTGTCACTGGGTACATCCATTGTGTGATATTTCCCTCTATATGTGTCACTGGGTACATCCATTGTGTGATATTTCCCTCTATATGTGTCGCTGGGTGCATCCATTGTGTGATATTTTCCGTTATGTGTGTCACTGGGTGCATCCATTGTGTGATATTTTCCTCTATATGTGTCACTGGGTGCATCCATTGTGTGACATTTTCCTCTATATGTGTCACTGGGTGCATCCTTTGTGTGATATTTTCCTCTATATGTGTCACTGGGTGCATCCATTGTGTGATATTTTCCTCTATATGTGTCACTGGGTGCATCCATTGTGTGACATTTTCCTCTATATGTGTCACTGGGCGCATCCATTGTGTGATATTTTCCTCTATATGTGTCACTGGGTGCATCCATTGTGTGATATTTCCTCTATATGTGTCCCTGGATGCATCCATTGTGTGATATTTTGTTTCTTTCCATCACTTGCTCCTCACTGTGTGGCTTTGGCCATAGAATGGAGTGAATGGGTCAATCACCGACTCACATCATTGTATTTTTTTTTTTGAGAAAGGATTTTACCAGGAAGGATACATTGAGATTTCTCTCGTTTTCAGCATGTCCTGGGAGGCGAGTATGTACCGTTAGGTGTCTTGCCCAAGGACACGTACTGGAGAGGTTGCTCGCTGGGATCGAACCCATGACTCCAATGTATTGTGTGGGATGTATTCAAAGAACATTATCAGGGGGAAGATTAACGTGCTTTAAGCCCTCTATCAGATCTCATTCAGTTGCCATCTCTTCTCTTGGGTAGCCCAGACAAAACAAACGATGCCTTGCAGCCTTGTCTAAACTTTCCCTCCCCACTGCATTACCTCCTCACTCCTGCTTTATCCCATAGCACAAGCTGTAAAGTGAGGCTTGCCATAAAATTTTGGTAAATGTTGCATCATGTGAAAAATCCACAAAATGGAAACCAGAGATAAGAAACCCTAACTTTATTTTACCTTTTTACATACAACTACTCAAACAAAGATAAAAAATCAGCATGTGTTTTATAATGTGTTTTATAATGTGTTTTATTATGTGTTTTTTGTAATGCACAAGTAATCTAGTTACAGCTGATTAAGGTTAGGGTCAGACGAAAGTATTTTTCCCGCGAACGTGAAAAAGTGCGTCCGAACGCATTGACGTATTTTTTCACGGAATGCGCAAAAACGGTCAGACGACGCGCATTTTCGGGCGTGATTTTGTACGGATCGTCAATAAAACTCTTTGCGTCTGGACGTTATGTAGGCTGGACATTAGCAGCGTCTGACATATCCTAATCACGCAAACACGCCGCTATGCCGCAGCTGCGCACTCAGTACGTCAGTACTAGCGGTTCAGCGTTCTCAGAAAAATGCGTTCAAATTCCACTTGCGTTGCGCGGCCAGACTTTTGTGCGGCCGTACATCGTATATTGGCCGTCATTGCCCGTCATCTGCTGCTAGTGCGGCCGTAATTATGTGCGCCAGAACGCACGTTAAAAGTGCGCTGGTCTGACCCCAGCCTTAGTAGTAGTGCGCCTTTAACAAATATTTTTATATCTCGAAAAATGAAAAATAATGTATATTTGCATTACATAAAATATTATTTGATACAGGAATATTATCTGGATTAAAGGTTTTAAATGTAAAAAGACCGAACACAAAACTTGAAACATTTCCCCTTTATGTGTGTGAGAATTAAACATAAAGCCTCAATATTAAAAGGGACACGACCACTAACATAAACTGTAGCCAGATTACTTGTGCACTACAAATAAACACATTATAAAACGCATTATTAACCACGATATAAACACATTATAAACCACAATATAAACACATTATAAGACACATTATAAGCCACAATATAAACGCATTATAAAATGCATTATAAACCACAATATAAACCCATTATAAAACGCATTATAAACTACAATATAAAACCATTATAAAATGCATTATAACCACAATATAAACACATTATAAAACTGCAATATAAACACATTATAAACTACAATATAAACCCATTATAAAACGCATTATAAACCACAATATAAACTCATTATAAAGTGCATTATAAACCACAATATAAACACATTATGACACATTATAAGTCACAATATAAACACATTATAAAATGCATTATAAACCACAATATAAACGCATTATAAACCACAATATAAACACACTATAAACCACAATATAAATGCATTATAAAATGCATTATAAACCACAATATAAAACATTATAAAACGCATTATGAACCACAATATAAACACATTATAAACATCAATATAAAGCCATTATAAAATGCATTATAAACCCCAATATAAACACATTATAAATCACAACATAAACGCATTATAAATCACAATATAAACACATTATAAAACCCATTATAAACCACAATATAAATGCATTATAAAATGTGTTATGAACCACAATATAAACACATTATAAAACGCATTATAAACCACAATATAAACACATTATAAACACAATATAAACCCATTATAAAACGCATTATAAACCACAATATAAACCCATTATAAACCACAATATAAACCCATTATAAAACACATTATAAACCCATTATAAAGTGCATTATAAACCACAATATAAACCCATTATAAAACGCATTAAAACACATTGTAGACATATAAAACACCATAATAAAACACCTTATAACAGAGCTCAAAATTTGAAGTCCCGAGCTCCTAGCCAGGGCTTAAGAGTTAGTTGCCACCAGTTGCCCCACCTAACCCCTACCCTGCCCTTAACTCCGACCCTAAACACACCGTCTTAAATTGTCTTATGAAATGACACTGTTAAAGGTTTTATTTACAATACAGTTACAAAAATAAATAACAACATTACCAATATTAACATAAAGCATTGTATACATAAAGGATAATAAGTACTTTACATCAATGGGGATGCAAAAAATATTAAGTGTAAGTGCTCAACTTTTAATAAACTTAGTGCATATTTTTCATCACCACAATCACTTCAGATACATGTATACCCAGACACAGACCCCGATACATGTATACCCAGACATCAGACCCAAGATACATGAACATCCACAGACCCCAGATACATGTATACCCAGACACAGACCCCCGATACATGTATATGTAGCGCTGGTTTAAATCCTGCCGCTGTAGTTACTTGTTTCTGGCCACCAGGGGGAGACGAACGCAATGTAAACTGATACTGGACACTTTCGGACTACGTTTTCCAGCATGCTTTAGGGCAGGGACAGGAAGTGGGTGGAGAGAACCGAGAAACATCCGCAACCTCGTGCAGAGGAGAGCCAGTGCGCGCCAAGGGGTGAATAGAGCAAGACGCACGTGAGACAAGGAGCGATTGTGACCAGGCCGGAGCACAGGTGCTGCTTTGCGGAGCTGGAGATCGGCCCAAATCACTTGCCAGAGACCTATTAACCTATCGGTGAGAAGTTTATACAGATACAGAGCTGCAGAAGGTCCCCGAGTTAGGAGACCGCGATGATCTAACGGGAGTGCAGGCGGTGAGCTGAGCATCTTGTAGCAGAAACGGACAAGCAAGACAAGCGGATCCGATGGCACAGAGTCCCAGTCAAGTCGAGCGGAAAGACGTCCTGGGTCGAGCAGAGCGCAGAGTATCTGGCGGATGGGTGAGAGGCCTTCCCGGCCACAGTGAAAATAATAAAGCACGCTGCAGTTTGTCTAAACCTACAGGGCCCCAACATGACTAGTCGAAAACACATTGAAATCATTCACTGGCCAGTTGAATCTAGTACCCGGGTACCAACACACGCATACACGCACACCTTCTTGGGACACAACCTGTACGGGACTCACATTTCAGCAACGAAGGGGTTAAAATTCCTTTTTCTATTCCGCTGCGCGTTGCTTGCATTACGAACTTCTGTAAATATATATATGTATACCGTGCTGCTCTATATATGCCAAGTTATTTGAGATCAGTAAACTATATAACTTATAAAATCCACGACGGTGCTGGTGTATATTTATTCCCTAGTGCGGGGAGACTGACCCGAGGTTTAAATTCAGCGGCTCCTCCGGGAGTGAGCGCTACATATACATAGACATCAGATCCTGTAAAGTGTTGTGGAAAATGTTGGCGCTATATAAATAATGACAATTATAATAAACAGATCAAAGATACATAAATACCCAGACGTCATGCATCAAACTCAAGTTACATGTATACCCAGACATCAGACCCCAGTGTGAGCAGAGCAAGGGATCGTTGACTCGTGGTAACAGGAAGGCAGGGTGCAGCCATAAGAGACCCACCAGAATTGGGCAGGCATGGGCAGCAGATGTCTGGCACGCCTTTCTGACATTATCAAAGGGGACTGCCAGCCGGTCACTATCTTGGATTCTCTGGCTGGTTGCCAGGCCTAAAAAGAAACACAGCTGCCGCCAGTATACGCAGCACAGGCAGAACAAAATAATATATTGTGCTGCCTGCAGGTGCATTTTCACTCGCCTTCACTTACAGGGTTATTCAGAGAGCGGTGAAAAGCAGGAGAATGACTGGAGAATGAAAAATTCTAGGTCAAAATAGCCGATTTGGAAAGTGAGATGAAAGGGAGAATTTTTCTGGTTTGGCTATTTTGACCTAGAATTTTCCATTCTCCAGTCATTCTCCTGCTTCTCACCGCTCTCTGAATAACCCTGATATTTCCCCTTGCCAAATGCTAGTTCCTTTGTTTGAAGTAATTGCATGGAAAAAGGAAAAACAAAGTTAGGTTTTTATTGCATGTTTCCGTTTTGTGGATTTTTCCCTTGATGCAACATTTACCAAAATCTTATGGCAAGTCTCGCTTTACAGCTGTGACACATATAGAGTACAATATTTTCTTAATTAAACATACAAGAGAAAAACAAACACATGTAAGATATCAGCAACATCAAATAAACACAATAAGGACATGGCATTTTTTTTGTTGTACTGGCCCTTTAAATAAAATGTTATAGTTATAGATGTCATCACTGTATCTGCTATTTGATTTGTTTCAATTTACCAGTTTTATACAGACTGCACAAAGTCCCCTCCCCCATATACTGTGTCTGTAAGAGGAGCCTGTGTTTGTCACACTCTAGTTTTGTTTATATTTACTGCTTCAACAGAAGCTGGAATCCCCTGACACATACCGGGTACCGGGGGAGGGGACGCTCTATTGTTCTGGTCCTGCTTATTCTGGGGGAATTGGCCATCATTTGTAGACTCTACAAATTGTCACTACAGTTGATTAATCCCACCTCTAACACAGCTATCCTATATAAGCACATTATAAGAGGTCTGCCGCAGCAGATAAACACATTATTAGAGAGCTTTGCGGCAGCAGATAAACACATTATTAGAGAGCTTTGCGGCAGCAGATAAGCACATTATTAGAGAGCTTTGCTGCAGCAGATAAGCACATTATAAGAGAGGTCTGCGGCAACAGATAAGCACATTATAAGAGAGGTCTGCGGCAACAGATAAGCACATTATAAGAGAGGTCTGCGGCAGCAGATAAGCACATTATAAGAGAGGTCTGCTGCAGCGGATAAGCACATTATAAGAGAGGTCTGCGGCAGCGGATAAGCACATTATAAGAGAGGTCTGCGGCAGCGGACAAGCACATTATAAGAGAGGTCTGCGGCAGCGGATAAGCACATTATAAGAGGTCTGACGCAGCAGATAAGCACATTATAAGAGAGGTCTGCGGCAGCGGATAAGCACATTATAAGAGGTCTGACGCAGCAGATAAGCACATTATAAGAGAGGTCTGCGGCAGTGGATAAGCACATTATAAGAGGTCTGACGCAGCAGATAAGCACATTATAAGAGGTCTGACGCAGCAGATAAGCACATTATAAGAGAGGTCTGCGGCAGTGGATAAGCACATTATAAGAGGTCTGACGCAGCAGATAAGCACATTATAAGAGAGCTTTGCAGCAGCGGATAAGCACAAGAGAGGACACAGAAAAAGCATAAGAGAGGTCTGAGGCAGCGGATAAGCATATTATAAGTGAGGTCTGCGGCAACGGATAAGCACATTATAAGAGAGCTCTGAGGCAGCGCATAAGCACATTATAAGAGGTCTGTGGCAGCAGATAAGCACATTGTAAGAGAGGACTGTGGCAGCGGATAATCACATTATAAGAGAGGTCTGCGGCAGCGGAAAAGCACATTATAAGAGGTCTGAGGCAGCGGATAAGCACATTATAAGTGAGGTCTGCGGCAACGGATAAGCACATTATAAGAGAGCTCTGCGGCAGCAGATAATCACATTATAAGAGAGGGCTGCGGCAGAGGATAAGCACATTATAAGAGTCTGCGGCAGCGAATAAGCACATTATAGAAGAGGTCATCTGGGGCAGTGGATAAACACATTATAAGAGTCTGCGGGAGCGGATAAACACATTATAAGAGTCTGCGGCAGCGGATAAGCACATTATAAAAGACTGTGGCAGCAGATAAGCACATTATAAGAGGTCTGCGGCAGTGGATAAGCACATTATAAGATGTCTGCGGCAGCGGATAAGTACATTATAAGAGTCTGCGGCAGTGGATAAGCATATTATAAGAGAGGTCTGCGGCAGTGGATAAGCACATTATAAGAGAGGTCTGCGGCACCGGATAAGCACAATATAAGGGGTCTGCGCCAGCAGATAAGCACACTACAAGAGAGGGCTGCGGCACCGGATAAGCACATTATAAAAGTCTGCGGCAGCGGATAAGCACATTATAGGAGAGGTCATCTGCGGCAGTGGATAAGCACATTATAAGAGTCTGCGGCAGCGGATAAGCACATTATAGGAGTCTGCAACAGCGGATAAGCACATTATAAGAGTCTGTGGCAGCAGATAAGCACATTAGAAGAGTCTGTAGCAGCAGCAGATAAACACATAAGAGTCTGTAGCCGCAGATAAGCACATTATAAGAGGTCTGTGGCAGCAAATAAGCACATTATAAGAGTCTGTGGCAGCGGATAAGCACATTATAAGAGTCTGCGGCAGCGGATAAGCACATTATAAGAGGTCTGCGGCAGCAAATAAGCACATTATAAGAGGTCTGCGGCAGCAAATAAGCACATTATAAGAGTCTGTGGCAGCGGATAAGCACATTATAAGAGGTCTGCGGCAGCGGATAAGCACATTATAAGAGTCTGCAGCAGCGGATAAGCACATTATAAGAGGTCTGCGGCAGCAAATAAGCACATTATAAGAGGTCTGCGGCAGCGGAGGGAGATGGATGGGGCAGAGATAGTAGAACAGCTACTGATCCCCTAAATACTTACCTTCACATGTGACGCCATCGGGTTGAAGTTTGTATCCGCTGTAACAGGAGCAGACGACCGCAGAGCCCGTGTCTCTGCATTGCTGAGTGCAGGGTCCTCCTCCTGAGGGGTGAAAGCAACAGACTGAGACACACGGATCCAACCAGTGACATGGGCACATGTAGCCATGTTATAAAAGTGTTCTATGAGCTCAGGGTAGTGGAATCTCTCATGTCAGAAAGTTACCGACCATTACATGAATTCAAATGCATACACACCACCACAGATATACACCTCCCCATTCACATACACACTGACACTCCATACAAATACACATCTCCATTCACATACACACTGACACTCCATACAGATACACCTCTGCATTCACATACACACTGACACTCCATACAAATACACCTCTCCATTTACATACACACTGACACTCCATACAGATACACCTCTGCATTCACATACACACTGACACTCCATACAAATACACCTCTCCATTCACATACACACTGACACTCCATACAAATACACCTCTCCATTCACATACACACTGACACTCCATACAGATACACCTCTGCATTCACATACACACTGACACTCCATACAGATACACCTCTGCATTCACATACACACTGACACTCCATACAGATACACCTCTGCATTCACATACACCTCTCCATTCACATACACACTGACACTCCATACAGATACACCTCACTATTCACATACACACTGACACTCCATACAAATACACCTCTGCATTCACATACACACTGACACTCCATACAAATACACCTCACCATTCACATACACACTGACACTCCATACAAATACACCTCTGCATTCACATACACACTGACACTCCATACAGATACACCTCACCATTCACATACACACTGACACTCCATACAAATACACCTCTGCATTCACATACACACTGACACTCCATACAAATACACCTCACCATTCACATACACACTGACACTCCATACAAATACACCTCACCATTCACATACACACTGACACTCCATACAAATACACCTCTCCATTCACATACACACTGACACTACATACAAATACACCTCTCCATTCACATACACACTGACACTCCATACAAAAACACCTTTGTATTCATGTACATACTGATACTCCATACACATACAGCTCTCTTTAGCTTCCTCCCCTTTCCCATTCAGTGCACACGGCGACACAATGAACAATCCTGGGAAAGTAACACAAACACTCGGGGGTCACTCACCTCTGCAGCGATCGTTCAGATAAGGGTCTTCATTATCTGAGTGTGGCACCGCGGGGACGATGGCTGCAGGAGAGCGAAACACTGTAACAATGTCACAAAAAGATATTACAGGGGGTGAGAGGTTATAATGTGTCACTGCTCCAAACCATCAGGGTCAGGATGAATAACTGGAACATCAGGCAGCATATATTCCACATTTTATGTCATCGGTGTCTGCAGGCAGGCAGAGAAGAGCCGAGGATCGCCCTGTCAGCGACCAATACCTGCCTTATCTGAGGGCAAAGGGCTTCTATCATTTTATATATTTTTTATTATATTTTCTGTGTTTTATACATCAGTGATGGCAAACCTTGGAACCCCAGGTGTTTTTGAACTACATGTCCCATGATGCTCAGGAAGCCTTACGTGTGACAAAGTATCATGGGACACGTAGTTCAGAAACATTTGCAGCGCCACGGTCCTCCATCACTGCTATACGTTTATAAAATCAGAATCACACAGGGCTGGACTGAACATTAGGGCAATAGGGCAATGCCCGAGGGTCCGATCCTAGGTTAAAATATACGCCTTCCTGAAATGACCCCTGGCTGCTCGCTTGACTTTGATTGGCTGTTAAAACACGCCCCTCCTGAGTCATTTATTCGACTTCTCTATTTCAATTTTGATGAAAAGTCATGGAAAGTGTCAACAAAATATATTCAGAAGTGTCAACCTGCAAGAAAAACAACCAAACACCCGCAAACGGCACGCAAGACAAACAGACGAACGAAAAAAACAACCAAAAAACATCTAATTACAGTAATTTAATAATAATAATGACATATATGGAATCGTCGCAAAACGCCGCGTTCCCTACCGTACCTTCATCCTGTATGCCGGGGCCTGGGGCAAACGATCCATCTTGCCCTTTGACGCAGCAGGCCCTGAACACCAGGCCACACTGGTAGCCCAGGTACAAGCTCTGCTCGCAGTTGTGGCCCTGAGCATTGGCTGTTTTCCCCAGCAGGCAACAGTCACAGCATCTCTGTGGAAGAAAACAGGACAGGCTGGCCGCGTCAGCGCACATATAGGGTAAATACAGGTGGGTTTATTCCATAATTAGAAGCCCGTGATTGACAGACAGTCAAGTCACATGATTTTTAAAGTGCGACACACAATATTTAGAAATTCCTCCCAATTGACACACAAACAGGGTTATCCAAAGAGATTCGAAAAGTCACCGCACGTTCGGTGACTTTTCGTTCTCTTCAATTCGGTTCCTTTTGCCGATTGCATTTCGGTGACCCTGCGGTGTATTCAGCAAAGAGCACAGGGTCCCCGAATTGCAGGGAAAAGCTGCCGAAAACCTGACGAAAACTAACCGAAGGCACGCTGAAAACAAGCAAAAACATCTGGATTAACCTTTGAAAAAGCCGAACAGGAGCCGAACAGGAGCCGAACAGGAGCCGAATCACAGAGAGCCGAAGCAGCTGTGACGTAGAGGAGGCAGTGAATAAATTAGAAAAACCATTTGTATGAATCTGGGAAAATGAAACGCTGTTTGCAAAGAAACTACTGAGCGAAAATGTCTGAAATTTTCACAGGAGGTCCAGGGAATGATAATAAAGAGGGCTGTTACAAAAAAAATAAGCAAACTGAAAAAAAAATAAAAAAAAAATCGGACTTTTTTTAAAAAAAAAAAAAATCTGAAAAATGCTTAAAGTATCCTAAAAAATCTATAAATAAAGAGACTTTTTGCTGCAGAATTTTATAATGAACGGTTTATTAGATATTGAATTAAAACGGGAATATTTTTAACATTGAAGTCTATGGGATTCTCCTGAATAAACCTGCCGAACACCGAATGGCAGGGCATTAGGGGAACCTTTCACTGCTGGTTTGTGTTCTCTGAATAGCCGAAGCAGTGCTTTTTCATGGGGATTTCACTGCCCTCGAACAGGCACTGAACAGGCACCGTATGTTCAGGCAATTCGCCAGGATTTGGCGAATTGCCTGCTCTCTGGATTGCCGAATGGCCGGGATTTCGGTTACCTTTCTCAAGCAATTCGGATCTCTTTGGATAACCCTGAAAGTTTCATATTGTGTGACTGTAAGGTCTGTTCACAAAGCACCAAAACTGCGATTTCATTTCCCTGAAAATACGGGGAATTCACTATTTAGCCAAATTTACCGTATTTTGTCAGTTGGAGTCACCAAAGCTATTATCGGATATCGGCGAAAAGTGCCAATAACTGCCGAATCGGAGTCCGTGAATTCCACCGAACTGGGAAAGAAAGGAAGTTTCTTATTCTACTAGTAGCAGGTTAAATCAATAAAAATTTACAGGGTTATCCAAAGAGATTCGAAAAGTCACCGCACGTTCGGTGACTTTTCGTTCTCTTCAATTCGGTTCCTTTTGCCGATCCCATTTCGGTGACCCTGCGGTGTATTCAGCAAACAGCACAGGGTCCCCGAATTGCAGGGAAAAGCTGCCGTAAACTCACCGAAAACTAACCGAATGCACGCTGAAAACAAGCAAAAACATCTGGATTAACCTTCGAAGAGGAGCCGAACAGGAGCCGAACAGGAGCCGAATCACACAGAGCCGAAGCAGCTGTGACGTAGAGGAGGCAGTGAATAAATTAGAAAAACCATTTGTATGAATCTGGGAAAAAGAAACGCTGTTTGCAAAGAAACTACTGAGCGAAAATGTCTGAAATTTTCACAGGAGGTCCAGGGAATGATAATAAAGAGGGCTGTTACAAAAAAAATAAGCAAACTGAAAAAAAAAAAAAAAAAAATCGGACTTTTAATTTTTTTTTAAAAATTCAGAAAAATGCTTAAAGTATCCTAAAAAATCTATAAATAAAGAGACTTTTTGCTGCAGAATTTTATAATGAACGGTTTATTAGATATTGGATTAAAACGGGAATATTTTTAACATTGAAGCCTATGGGATTCTCCTGAATAAATTTGCCGAATTAAACCACCGAATGGCAGGGCATTAGGGGAACCTTTCACTGCTGGTTTGTGTTCTCTGAATAGCCGAAGCAGTGCTTTTTCATGGGGATTTCACTGCCCTCGAACAGGGACCGAACAGGCACCGTATGTGCAGGCAATTCGCCAGGATTTGGCGAATTGCCTGCTCTCTGGATAGCCGAATGGCCAGGAAAGGTAACCGAACGCTGATTTTCAGCGTTCGGTTACCTTTCTCAAGCAATTCGAATCTCTTTGGATAACCCTGTTAGTAAAAAAGCGTCTAAATGATAAAAAAGGTCCTTTAAATAAATGATAAAAAAAGGTCTGTTACAGATTAAAAAAAGTCTTTGCAAAAAAAAAAAAAGAATAATAATAAACTGTCTTAAAAAATAAATTATAAAAAAATATTACGTTGAATCCTATGGGATTCGCCTGTTTAAACCTGTTGAATTGAAACACTGAAAATCTGGTCATTTCACCACAATTTCGCTGCATTAGAAGACAGTGACACAATATAGTTTTCTATGGGACAAGATTGGTGTCGCCAAATTGCAGCAAAATGCACCGTATTAAGGCTAGGGTCAGACGAAAGCATTTTTCCCCGCGAATGTGAAAAAGTGCGTCCGAACGCTTTGACGTATTTTTTCACGGAATGCGCAAAAACGGTCAGACGACGCGCATTTTCGGGCGTGATTTTGTACGGATCGTCAATAAAACTCTTTTTGTGTCTGGACGTTATGTTGGCTGGACATTAGCAGCGTCTGACATCTCCTAATCACGCAAACACGCCGCTATGCCGCAGCTGCGCACTCAGTACGTCAGTACTAGCGGTTCAGCGTTCTCAAAAAAATGCGTTCAAATTCCACTTGCGTTGCACGGCCGGACTTTTGTGTGGCCGTACATCGTATATTGGCCGTCATTGCCCGTCATCTGCTGCTAGTGCGGCCGTAATTATGTGCGCCAGAACGCACGTTAAAAGTGCGCTGGTCTGACCCCAGCCTTAGCCGTCAGTTCGCCTGTATTTGGTGAATTGACAGCTTAGTAAATAGACGAGGTTACCGGAAATTGAAGATACGGTGAAATTCACCATTTGGTGCAATCAGGGGCAAATTCAGAGCTTATTGAGCCTTTGTGTCTCCCACTATTAGGAGGAATTCTCTAAATATTATGATTTGCTTACCCTGGGTCCAGCCCCCTCACTGACGCAGCGAGCACCAGAAGCGGGATATACAAAAATAATAAAGTGCTCAAAGATGACAAACCAATCGGATACTCCGGATACTGCATCACATTTACATATTTATATATTTCTGTTTCCCCTTTTTTGATTTTTTTCTCTTTCGAGACATTACAATGTGGATACACAGATACAATCACACCATGATCACACATAGACATGTTCACCAGTAGAGGCAGAACCAGAGAAAGAATAGAGAGGAGGGAAAGAGGATAGAAAGTGTAACCCCACCCCCCCTCTCTCCCATCATGCAAGATCCCATAAACACAATATAGTGCTGTTTGGTAAATTTACTGAAAATGTACAGTGTTAGATAAAGGCAGTATTAAATATCAGAGGTGTCACTCTCATCACATGTATAAACAACTCTCACTACACACATACTCACAAAACTCTCATCACAATACACATAGTACTGAACACAACATACTCACAAAACTCCCAACAAACACAAACACATCTCCCTTCACATACACACTCACAGAACTCCTATCAGACACTCACACAGCTCCCATCACACACATACACAATCAAACAACTCTGATCTTACACACTCACAAGACTCTAATAACATTCATAAACAATCACACAGCTCCCATCACATACTTACACGGTCACACTACAGCCCATCACATACATACATACTCATACAACTCCCATCACATACTCATACAACTCCCATCACATACTCCAACTCCCATCACATACTCATACAACTCCCATCACATACATACATAATCACACAGCTCCCATCACATACATACACGGTCACACTACTCCCATCACATACATACACGGTCACACAGCTCCCATCACATACTCATACAACTCCCATTACATACTCACACAGCTCCCATCACATACATACATACATACTCACACAACTCCCATCACATACATACACGGTCACACTACTCCCATCACATACTCATACAACTCCCATCACATACATACATACTCACACAACTCCCATCACATACATACACGGTCACACAGCTCCCATCACATACTCATACAACTCCCATTACATACTCACACAGCTCCCATCACATACATACATACTCATACAACTCCCATCACATACATACATACTCACACAACTCCCATCACATACATACACGGTCACACTACTCCCATCACATACTCATACAACTCCCATCACATACATACACGGTCACACTACTCCCATCACATACTCATACAACTCCCATCACATACATACATGGTCACACTACTACTCCCATCACATATTCACACAGCTCCCATCACATACATACATACTCATACAACTCCCATCACATACATACATGGTCACACTACTCCCATCACATACATACACGGTCACACTACTCCCATCACATACATACACGGTCACACTACTCCCATCACATACTCAAACAACTCCCATCACATATATACATACTCACACAGCTCCCATCACATACATACACGGTCACACAGTTCCCATCACATACACATACAACTCCCATCACATACATACATACATACTCACACAGCTCCCATCACATACATACATACATACTCACACAGCTCCCATCACATACATACATACATACTCACACAGCTCCCATCACATACATACACGGTCACACAGTTCCCATCACATACTCATACAACTCCCATCATACATACATACATTCTCATACAACTCCCATCACATACATACATACTCACACAACTCCCATCACATACATACACGGTCACACTACCCCCATCACATACTCATACAACTCCCATCACATACATACAGGCTCACACAGCTCCCATCACATACATACTCACACAGCTCCCATCACATACATACTCACACAGCTCCCATCACATACATGCTCACACAGCTCCCATCACATACATACTCACACAGCTCCCATCACATACATACTCACACAGCTTCCATCACATACATACTCACACAGCTTCCATCACATACATACTCACACAGGTCCCATTACATACTCACACAGCTTCCATCACATACAGGCTCACACAGCTCCCATCACATACAGGCTCACACAGCTCCCATCACATACATGCTCACACATATTATAAAGTCCTTTTACACCTCATTGGATGCCGCCTCTATTTCTGTATTTTTTTAGAGCTGGCAGGTCTGTCTGTTCTTTCTGCAATTAATACCATTTCTCAGGCCCTGGATTCTGCAAAACCAATTAACACAACTTTACATTTATCATCCCTTATTTCCCTCTGATGGTGTGTCGCAGAGGGTGGCTCGATCCACCGCCTCCTTTGGACGCATGCAGTGAAACACTGAACAAATGTGAGCTCATACAGGGTCACGATTGGCTCCACGGACTACTATGTACTCCAGGAGTCGAAACGCGTGGCGGCGCTGCTGATATTTACGTGCGGCTCCCTAATATTACAAATACTGCGGCTGAGATTTCCCCTTAACGGCTCCCTGTTATCAGCAGAAGAGGAATAAGGTCCAGACCGGAGCCCGGACGGTGCTCGCTCGATCCATTTTAATGCTGGGGGGTGACTGTGTATAGTGACACGGTGGCCCCTGATTTACCTTTATAAAGCGGGACTCGCAGCTGGTATTATTCACTGCGCTGAGGTCGCAGGTTTCCTTCTCGTTGGCGATGGTTATGCCGGTGGTGCAGTGCAGCTCCTCCAGCTGGTTCATGCAGCACTGCTCCTGGGTTATTCTATGGAGACAAAACACAACTGGATGAATCCAACGCACGTCACATGCTCCAAGGGGACCTATACCTGCCACGACAAGGACGTGGTCACACCGAATTACCATATTGTGCTTATCTCAAAGTCACGTCTCACTGCCCAATATTGTGGAATCTTTACTTACTTTTAACACATATGATACAACATTCGGTGCACTACTTACTGCTATAACGCACACACAGTATATATATAAAAGTATGTGGGATGACTCTATTTAAAGAGAGTGATTAGGGAGTCAAAGGATTGTATAATCAGAACATCCTATGGAAAATATATAAAGATGCGTGAAGAGTTAACAATTAACCATTCCCTTCCCTTTATTCCAGTGGTGCCACAGTCTTCTTCTCGTCCCAGGATGACAGTTTCTTCTGCAAGTAGCAGCATGATTTGTCCCTGTGTTGACCAGCGCATGCGCAACAGACGAGCCTGGGTGCCTCTTAATTGAAGTACTAATGTGGCAAAAGCCCATACTTGGAAAATTAGATATATTATAGGATTCTGGGAATTTTGAAGGCGCGCATATCACACCCTCCTTATCGAAAGATCTCACACAATCCCTTATTTGAAGGAGGGTTTTCCCACTTTTTAAATAAGGTGTTTCATTATTGTGTAGTCGTCCATACATATCATAGTGATAGTGATCACCTGTCAGTAGCTGCCAGATTCATTTTATAGGGATTTTGTGTTAGGGTTCAGATCTAAGTCTTTTATAAACCGCAGGTGCTGAAATTAATGGTAGAACTTAGTGAGTGTAAAAATAGATAATATAGTTTTGATCTTTTTCATCAAAAACAGAATTAGTTGTAATACTGATTTGTTTAGTTTCGTAAACTTGTTTCATAATTTCGTTTGGAATTTGGTATCGAATCTAATTCGATTTGAAATCTATTCGGATAACTAAAAAAAATAAAAATCAAAAACTTCACAATTACTGTTCACTTGTAATTTGGGATCGATTAGAAATTTCGGATCACTGAAAAAGAAAAAAAAACAATAAATCAAATCCCGCTCAATTACTGTTAGATTTGGGTTAAAAGGCAAGCTAGGGTTAAATTACCCTTTCGCTGCAGTGTGCATAGAGGAATCATTCAATCAATGGTTCTCTTGTGAAACAAAATAACGAATCAATTTCGTTATATGCCGTTTCGTTTTCATTTCAATGCGGATGAAATCAATTCATTATTTCCGAAATACAAATGAATGAATTTTCAAACGAATTGAGATTCATTACGAAACAAATGCACACCTCCAGTGCTCATACAGTGTCGCCTCTCTGGGAAATGAGACTACTTTTGATTTGATATTTGGTGCAGTCCTCTTTCAGCGTAAATGGTGAGATGCTGCAAATGGGTAAGATTTTATCTTCAAAATATTAATATTCCTTTTCCCCCAAATAAAAGTGGGTACAGAATCCTAGTTTTTGTTCTGCTATTCAGTGGAAACAGCACTAATTGCGTAATCATAAACTATATGTAATATATATTAAAGTAACTGTTCAAACTAAAGTTATTTTTAGAAAAGGAGTGTGACGTGCGTCATTTGGATTTAGGGTGTGTGGGCACGGAGATGGGTTTGGGGTGCTGGTCTGAGGTTCTTTATTATTTTCATTGTCCGCTCATGTGAAGAAGGTTTGTTTAATCTTTCTGTTATTTGTTGAAAGGATTAACATCCAAGTTTCCCCTTCTCAAGAATGTGCTTATCTATTTCTATTTGAGTATGTTGTTAATCTTCTGACTGTAATCTGTTATCCCGATTCCCATTGTCTTGACTCATTAGAAATGTTAAGTAATGTTTGATTTAATTGTCTTTCCCTAATCTAATTATGTTTCACCTTCTAAGAGACAAATGTTTGTCCAATTACCTGTTTCAGTGCAATTAGGTCCCCCAACAGTTTCTGGGGGAAGGGGGTTTGTCTATGTAAATGACCCATGTGTGGTGTGACCGTATAAATGTATGTGTAAGTGTCTCTGACTAAAACAGTTCCATTTTAACCCTGAAAGACCTACAGCCTGGTCTTATTTCTGGGGGATGCTAGGGGGCTCCCTATGTGTCCCGGTCCTTAAGCTTCGTCTGAGGACTGGAGGGAGGCACAGGAGTCTGGCTGGGTAGAACACAGGGGGAAGTGCAAGGAAGTAGCATTGGCAGATGTGATCCTGTCGAGGTACAGAGATCTGTCACAAGGAGCTTCTGCTGAAAAACAAGGTATAATTTGTGTGGGTGTCTCAGAGGTAAATGGATGAAATTTCGTGATTAAATACACAAAGGGCCTCTGGGTGTGAAAGCGTCTGCAGTGAAGGGGTTAAATGGTGGGTTTATCCATTGGCTGATGGCATGGAGTGAGTTTAGACAAATGACCTGTGCGTTAGTTTATTGTGAAACGCGTCAGCAGTCAAAGTCCATTGGTGATTTGTTGCCACCATGCCAATCTCATCCCATACTACCCTGCAGTGGTCATGGCACATATAACCATAGCACCCAGATGCGATAAGCTTCTGCAGGGTCCTGGGTGTCAAACAGTTATGGGGCCCACATTCCAGATGGTGGAGAGGCTAATGAAGCTTGGGGATCATTTATAATGAAGTTAATCCAGCATGAAATAAGCTGCCTCGTGCAGTGGCTCGGCATTAGTGATCGCCAGGATCGGCGCAAAGCAAACACCCAACGGACTTGCAAGACGGACCAAATCTAGGTGTTTCTTTCTGCTCCAATAACTATGTATGAGGATTGCACGGCTTGTGGAGATCTGGAATAAACCGTCCTGCGTTCTGCACGCTCCATGGCACGGAAAGAATTAGAATTATGCCCGAAACGATGCCAAACAAAACCTGGCAAGCACGAGCGACGGAAAGCAGAGGCTGTGCCGTTCCACCAGTAATAAGTTGAGGTGGAAAGTGCCATTTCTGCTCTCAGGAAATAAATCCATGGTTGTGTTTCTTCGTATCTCGTCGGGATCATCATCCAGAGATGTTGGCGAGATCTTCCACTCCTTAATTTCCCTTCCGGTAAAAGGCGATTATTTCTCATACGGTTCCAGCGGATTCCTTTTACTCAGAGCCAGAACATCCAGGAGCCAAACGTAGGAACGCAGTGCTCGTAACTTTGTAACCTTTTCGGGGAAACACGTGTTTCATTCACATCTTCCGCCTTTTGTGTTGGAGCACGAGATTAATATCTTTGGGGGGGGATCAGGTAATAAACCTGAGGAATGAAGACGCTCCAGGGGAAAAGGCTTTCTCTTTGATCTTTGGAGTAATTCAGAGCAGTCGTCCCAGACATCGTCGCAGGCGTCGCTCCGGACTTTAATGTGATGTCTGCTCCTTATACCTGAGTGATGAGAGTAACCGTTTTCATGGGGGGGTCTCTGGGAAGAAAATAACCATGATGAGACCCTCTAGAACCGTCCCTGTAACAAGTGCAGGGATTTGATTGATGATGTAACAGCTGGAGGTTGTAGAAGTTATTGAGTATGGATAGTGTCCAAGCGTCACATCCACCCATGAGACAATATGACGCTGTATGAGGCACCCGACTGGGCGTCTGTGCGGCTCAGCTCACTGATACAATTCTTGAATTGACTTAATCCACTCCTTGGTGGGACCAGATAACGCGACATGTCTACCACAACGAACACGTAGAACATGGGGAGCACATGTAATACTATAAGAGACAGAAGCGAACGGTATGAAAGTACGAGAATAAAAATTTAAAAAAAATGATATTGTAACGATATACACACAAACGTATCAGGATAAGTGTTAGAAAATCAATTTACATCAAATATACCAGGGCTGTCAAACTCTGCCCCCCCCCAGTTGTTTCTGAACCACAACTCCCATGGTTCCCTCCATATCTATGGCATTGAAAGAATTCTGTGAATTGTAGGCATCAATATCGGGGGGGCAGGGGTGTGAGTTTGAAAAAAAAAAAAACCCAACCTGAAAAACCCAACAACGTTCAAAAGAAAACTGTTGCCCGTACACCGTACTGTAGGGACAGCAAAGTTGATGCAGAATATTTCACACGGATCCTCAATGACCTTAGAATTGTCCCGACAAAAGCTGAAATCCTCATTTGAACATAACGACAAAGGATAAAACGCACTCCAACAGGTCACACAAACATCTCATAGATACAGATGTTCTACCACATGCTAGAACTGAGGAAATCATCATGTATGGAGCTGTCAAACTCTTCACCAAAGTCCACCGGTCACTCCATCAAAAACCCGCACATGCCTTAGCTTCTCAAGACACATAAGGTTGAAGAAGATCACAAAAGGACCACCCAAGCAGGTTAGTCCCCAGCTGTTCAATGACCATAAATATCTGAATTGCTGGTCAACGTGCCTCATTGCAGAAGAAAAACAACCCATAGATCTTATGTTAAAACCTGTCAGGGCTGATCTCACCTTCACACCAACAGATTTCCCACCATTACCTCAAGCCAGCAGACCTTTAACCGGCAACGTCTTCCATTATAAATCCACCATCAGAACAGAAGCCATAGTCCATGAGAAGACTAGAAAGGGTTATCTGATGAGCAAGTCATCACAATGGAATACATGGATTATAAAACATGGTGTCAGAGGTACTCCAGCCATCTTTTATAAGCTGGGGGGTAAGATTCAATAAGTGGGAAGCCACAGGTCTTCAACCTTCCTATCGTTCAGACTGAGCCACGCAGCCACCACACTTCCTGAATTCTTTAGACAAAGGAATGGATGTGGACACACAGGTAGAATGTTTGGTCCCAAGCTGACAGAGCATTTTCACTTGAAGGTCTCTTAAAGGATGTCAGGGTGGCGCACAGAGGGGCACGGGATGCTGTTCTGACCAACATAGAGTTATCAAATGGAGAAAAAAAAAAAAATATTAAAAAAGGAAAGCTCATGTCCCAATCCACTCACCGGCATTCCAAGTTTGTTGAGATACTGGGCAACGAGCTACATGATTTTGCCTGAGACGCCCACTCGTATCCATTTGAACAGCATAAATCCGCGCTTAACTGGGCCGCAGCTGGAAAAGACAGAAAAACACCCACAATTAGAAAACACTCAGGAGGTACCTAAATATCACAAGGTATTCCAACCACCCAAGAGGTACCTGTCACGGACGACTACGCGCGCTGCTGCGCAAAGACGCCGGGTTAAACCGCGCACTATCTATCTATCCTAGACTCAGATAATCACGCGCGCTTATCTACCCGTCCTGGCCACACTGTCTCTCACAACAGGCCCGTAGAGCGCGATATATTGATCCCAGGATTGCAGTACAAGTCTTCTCCTGAAGTGCGTACTAACTACGTCTCCCACAATCCCGGAACTCACTTTCTTATTCTATTAGTAACGCTGCCACAAGTCCTCACGGACACTACGCGCGTCGCACCAGGAGACGCAGGGCTTAGCAGCCGCACTATCCTAGACTCGGACAGTGACTACGGATCCCACAATTCCCTGCCGTTTCCTGACGACCGCAACACGCAATTTCTTATATATAACTGAGCTTAAAGCAAATAGCAATTCTCCCAATCTCTTAGTTAGCGTGGATTTCATCAGCCAGAGTCAAAACTTAAATACTTTTTGTTTATTTATGATATAGAAAAATCACAGTGCTTTGTTACATAAAAAATTATAACTAGAATAAATCAATTACTTACACACTACACAGCAAATGAAAAGAAAAAGGGTTAACCATAGAGCGTTACTTATGAAGAACTATTCCTTAAGCTAGCAGCCATGACCTCCTGGAGTCTGGCGATAGGAACATGGACAGATCAGTCCTCTTTAGAAGGTACCCCAAGTGATCAGCCCTGAGCCATGCTTGATTCGGAATATATATAGGGCTGCCTTTTTCTAAGTCCAGCCTCCTAGCTGGCAGAGCCTTTGCCTACAATCCCCAGAGTGCCCCTCTCTGGAGCATGCCCAGTGCACTTCGTCATTAATCTTTAATTGCCTAAAGGCGTCCCTCTTCCCTCCAGACCCCCCCTTAGAGATCAAGGATGTGCTTCCTGTCTTTGAAGATTGTGTCCAGCTCTCTTGGTGCCGAGCTGGCTGCCAAGGTGTGATTTTCTATGTTAGTGTACAAAAGAAATTCCCTTTTTACAGCTACGTGTTATATCCTCTCCCCAAGGGAGAAAGATAACCATTTTGATTACATTTCAGCTGTGGACACAGGGATACCAAATGGTCAGACACAAATATGAATATAACTCTATATGGAGGAGATAACCAGGCAGATAGACACATAGAAATACAGATCTAGTCTGCCACATCTCCCATACAAAGGGAGACGCAGAAAGGGAGGCTAACTACCATGCCTCTCACGTGCGTCTTAACATGGGTTCGCCAACGGACATCTGGCACCTGCACCAGTCGCCAGCGCTATGACGGAGTGGGGGACGCACAGGTGTCCGTGCACTTTGCCCACCAAAGCGTGCATTCCCTCTCGCAACCGCATCACGCATTGCCCCATACAGGCCTTTGGCGACTCCACCATTCTTCCCCACCTCTCCCAAACCGGGGGGGAGGGGGGGTCACTCATACGGCACTCACAACATGGCACAGACTCGGGGAAGCCCCTGTGCTTCTGCAGCCCCTCCGGGTGTAGCACGTGTGGCTCACTCTCAGCTCGCACCTCGGTCTTACAGGCAGCAGAATCCTCGTAACCCGTAGTCTGCTCTGGAGCCATTCTTACAGCAGGGGGTATGGAGAAACAGGGTGAAGCGCCCCGCTCCCCAGTAAACGTCCCCCCTGCATCTGCCAACGGAGTCAGGCATCTTACCTGGCTCTCGGCAGATGGCTGGGAGGTCACAGGAGCCACACCAGGACCCGCTGCCTCCCCGTCTCTCACTGTCCCCGCACATTCAGAATTTGGGGAACCATACAGATGGGGCACAAGATTCTCCACGCTCACCTCGCCCCCCCATTGCACACAGTTTCCCCACTTTATCACACAGTTTATCAAGCACGCCTTGCTTCGTAACCGATGAGCATACAGCCGTATGCCACCGTCCTCTACAGGGAGGTTTCTCAGTACCAGTTTCCTGTGGTACTGGGAATCTGGTTGGCTTTCCCCCAGGGCAACACTCGTCCACCCCAGGCCCTTCCTCCTGACCACACAGCATGCGCTCGGTGCCACCCGCAGCCTCAGACACATGTGACACAGACTGGCATACCACCGTATCCTGCCCATCCAGGATGTTCTGCCCTCCACTCCTTTCACCTGGCACCGCCAACCTGGATGGTTCAGGCCCTGGATAACCCTCTGCCACCCTAGGCCTCTCCTTCCGACCACCCAGTATGCCCTCTGCGCCACGCACAGTCTCAGACACCCATGGCACAGGCTGGCACAACGCAGTATCCTGCCCACTCCAGGCCTTCCGATGCCCACACCTTCCCTCCAGCACCACCGACCCAGTTGGTTCCGCCCTAAAGGAACCTGCCTTGGTCCTTTGTTCTCCCTCCCAACCGCGTGGCGTCACAGACACACCTGAGTCTGGTCTAGACAGGCACACCACAGTATCCTGCCACCCCTCCCAGGCATTCTGATCCACACCATTCTCATGGGGCACTAGAGTCCTGATTGGTTTAGGCGCAAGCAGACCCACAGTCATCCCTTGCCCTTGCTCCCAACCATATGGCGTCACAGACGAACCTGAGTCTGGTCTAGGCAGGCACACCACAGTATCCTGCCACCCTTCCCAGGCATTCTGATCCACACCATCACACGGCAGAGACGGGCCTTGTGCCCTACTCCCTGCCGACCACCAGTGGGTACCCACTTCCACCATGGGCACCGCGGCCTCCCCACGCATGGGGTCCGGGGAACCAGCTAACTCGGGTGCAGGCGGGCATTCACTCACCCCCTGCCTTTCTTCCCAGTCACACTGCCCCCTCATGCTACCACACAACACCTCAGGCACACCTGGCGCAGGCGCAGACTGACTCACTGCCATCCCCTGCCCTCCCGTCCAGGAATCCTGTTGCGCATCCCCACACACAGCCCTCCCCACTGTAGAGCCACTAGTGGGCCTGGGTAAATCCCCAGAATCCCTTTCCAGCACATACTGTGACACCAATTTACCCAAATCCGTGCCCAGTAACACATCTGTAGGAATATTTTCAGACACTCCCACCTCCCGCAGACCTTTCCCCGCTCCCCAGTCCAGATAAACCCGTGCCATTGGCACTGCAGGACGTACCCCACCAAAACCCTTTACTGCTAGAGTCCTGCCAGGAATAAAGTCTGCAGGGCTGACTAACCCTGGACGCACCAAAGTTACTTCAGCCGCCGTATCTCATAAACCCACAGATACCTGAGTCCCGACAATGACTGCTTGCTGGTTCACGTTGGCACTGCCCTCTGATCTGGTCACAAACAGGACAGAGGCTGATGTTGAGGGGTATCCTCCCCCAGCTGTGGATGCAGGCTTCTTCCTCTACGGGCACGCTGCCAGGAGATGATTGGCACTGTCACAAATAAAACAGCGACGGCGCACACTTCTTCCAGGCGAAGAAGGATGCGCTCCCCCCTACCCAGCAGAGACTGGCACAGAGGGGGGTGCTGCCGCCGTGATGTCGGGGGGTCGTGCTGAGTTGGGCTTCCATCCTGATGATCCTTTGGGGGATCCTCTGCTCTGGTCCACAGACGCTCTGTTGGCCGCATGGAAATCGGCCAGCTCACCAGCTTCCAGGGCCGTCTCGGGTTTGCGATCCAGAAGTCATTCCTGGATCTCAGGTGGGCACAGCTGCACGAACTGCTCTTTGATTAACAGGTCTTCCAGGGCTTCCAAGGTATCAATCTTCAGCCCCCTGACCCATTGTCGAAATAGGGTGGTCAGGTGGCTCACAACTGCAGAGTAGCTCTCCGCGGCCCGCTTCTGCAAGGACCTGAACTTTTTGCGATATACCTCTGGCGTGAGGTTATAACGTCTCTGCAGCGCGGCTTTAATCGCCTCATAGTCCTGGTCGCTCTCAGCTGGTAACTCAGCAAAGGCTTCAAGCGCTGGACCTTTTAGTCCAGGAGTGAGGTACCGGGCCCATTGCTCCTTGGGCAGCTGGTACTGTCGACAAGTCTTTTCAAAACTTCGCAGGAACACATCCAGGTCCCCATCTTTGTCAAGAGTGGGAAAGTTCTCGGCACGAGGTCTGGGCGTAGAGAGTTCTGCAGCGCCCGCAGGGGCAGGAGATAATGGCGTTCTGCTTGCCTGTGCCAGAGCGAGTTGATGTGCCCGTTTGGCTTGGCGCTCCGCCGCTTCTCGCTCACCCACAGCCCTGCGCTCCGCAGCTTCGCGTTCAGCCTCAGCTCTGCGCTCTGCAGCTACGCGTTCAGCTCTGCGCTCCGCAGTTTCGCGTTCAGCCTCAGCTCTGCGCTCCTCTCGCTCTTGGTACTGCAGGATGAGCTGAAGCTGCATCTGAGAGTCCGCAGAGTCCACATGTTTTAAAACAGTCTGCAAGTAAACATCCAGGGCAGTATCACCCTTGGGCGAAGCACTTGACACTGTCCTTTCCACTGGACTTGCGCCTCCTTCGGCTGGGTCAAGCGTGGTACCCTGCTCTGCTGCGCCCTGGACTGCTTGCCTCGCCTCATAATCCTCGAGGGCTTGCAAAAGTTCATCTTTCTTTTTATCCTTCGTCGAAATATTTTTGTCTCGACATAATTGTTCCAAGGTCTTTTTCGATGATTGTTGCAAAATTCTCACTCCAGCCAAATAAAAGATAGAAAAGAAAAACAAAGAAGGGGAAGGGAACTGCTGTGTATTGTGTAAATTCTAATAAATGCACTGAGTTCTGCTCTGGAAATTGGAAAATACTAAAATTTCTTTAGTATCTGGAACTATGTTGCTTCACAGATCCAAATACTAACCTGATATCCCACCGCTTGCCACCAGTTGTCACGGACCACTACGCGCGCTGCTGCGCAAAGACGCCGGGTTAAACCACGCACTATCTATCTATCCTAGACCCAGATAATCACGCGCACTTATCTACCCGTCCCGGCCACACTTTCTCTCACAACAGGCACGTAGAGCCCTGATATACTGATCCCAGGATTGCAACGCAGTACAAGTCTTCTCCTGAAGCGCATACTAACTACGTCTCCCACAATCCCGGAACTCACTTTCTTATTCTATTAGTAACGCTGCCACCAGTCCTCATGGACACTATGCGCATCGCACCAGGAGACGCAGGGCTTAGCAGCCGCACTATCCTAGACTCGGACAGTGACTACGGATCCCACAATTCCCTGCCATTTCCTGACGACCGCAACACGCAATTTCTTATATATAACCGAGCTTAAAGCAAATAGCAATTCTCCCAATATCTTAGTTAGTGTGGATTTCATCAGCCAGCGTCAAAACTTAAATACTTTTTGTTTATTTATGATATAGAAAGAATCACAGTGCTTTGTTACATAAAAAATTATAACTAGAATAAATCAATTACTTACACACTACACAGCAAATGAAAAGAAAAAGGGTTAACCATAGAGTGTAACTTACGAAGAACTATTCCTTAAGCTAGCAGCCATGGCCTCCTGGAGTCTGGAGATAGGAACATGGACAGATCAGTCCTCTTTAGAAGGTACCCCAAGTGATCAGCCCTGAGCCATGCTTGATTCGGAATATATATAGGGCTGCCTTTTTCTAAGTCCAGCCTCCTAGCTGGCAGAGCCTTTGCCTACAATCCCCAGAGTGCCCCTCTCTGGAGCATGCCCAGTGCACTTCGTCATTAATCTTTAATTGCCTAAAGGCGTCCCTCTTCCCTCCAGACCCCCCCTTAGAGATCAAGGATGTGCTTCCTGTCTTTGAAGATTGTGTCCAGCTCTCTTGGTGCCGAGCTGGCTGCCAAGGTGTGATTTTCTATGTTAGTGTACAAAAGAAATTCCCTTTTTACAGCTACGTGTTATATCCTCTCCCCAAGGGAGAAAGCTAACCATTTTGATTACAATTCAGCTGTGGACACAGGGATACCAAATGGTCAGACACAAATATGAATATAACTCTATATGGAGGAGATAGACACATATATACAGGCAGACCCTTATATAGATAGAAATACAGAACTAGTCTGCCACAGTACCTACATATCATAAGGTATTCCGAACACCCAAGAGGTACCTTTGTATCATAAGGTATTCCCAACACCCAGGATGTAGCAACATATCATAAGGAATTCCCACACCCAGGAGGTACCAACATATCATAACTTATTCCAACCACCCAAGAGGTTCCTACATATCATAAGGTATTCCGTACACTAAAGAGGTACTTACACATCATAAGGTGTTCCCACCACCCAGGATGTAGCAACATATCATAAGGTACTCCCACACCCAGGAGGTACCTACGTATCATAAGATATTGTCCACACCCAGGGAGGTACCTATATATCATAAATGTATTCCCACCACGCAGGAGGTTCCTACATATCATAAGGTATTCACACCTCCCAAGAGGCACCTATGTATCATAAGGTATTCCCACCACTCAGGAGTTACCTACCGTATATATCAAAAAGTATTTCCAACACCCGGGAGGCACCTACATTAGTATTCCCAACACCCAGGAGGCACCTACATATCATAAGGTATTCTCAACACCCAGGAGGTACCTGTAACGGAGCGACTGTATCCTAAGTACCTCCGACCGTGGGCTCTCTTCCATGTAATAGTCCCCGGAGCAATCTTTCCCAACAGCTCCCCAAAACTTTAGCCGCAGCTCAAAGAATGAGGTTCACCGTTGGAAGTCAAAAGCAGAGTGTCAGTTTATTCTTACAGACACAGATACACAGTCAAGACCCAACCCCCTTTGCATACAACCAAACAGATAACTGAACAGGACCTTCAAACAATGGACAATGGGACCTCCTGAGAGGAGAAGGGGGGGGGGAGAAGCAGGTAAAACAAAACATCTTCTATTAGAGAGAATTACACTATACAGGGAATAACACACAGACATCAGAAATCTTTTGTTTGCTGGTGGATGTTTAAAACTGAAAAGCGAAATATTTTTAAAAGGTCCACCAATTTAGTAGTCTCTTAAACAGCGGAGGGGCTTCCGTCACAGTACCTACATATCATAAGGTATTCCCACCACCCAGGAGGTACCTACATATCATAAGGTGTTCCCCCATCACCCATGAGGTACCTACATATCATAAAAGTATTCCCAAGTTCCCAACACCCAGGAGGTACCTACATATCATACGCTATTCCCAACACCCAGGAGGTACCTACATATCATAAGCTATTCCCACACCCAGGAGGTACCTACATATCATAAGGTTTTCCCAACACCGCAGGAGGTACCTACATATCATAAGGTATTCCCAACACCCAGGAGGTACCTACATATCATAAGGTGTTCCCAACACCCAGGAGGTACCTACATATCATAAGGTATTCCCAACACACAGGAGGTACCTACATATCATAAGGTATTCCCACACCCAGGAGGTACCTACATATCATAAGGTATTCCCACACCAAGGAGGTACCTACATATCATAAGGTTTTCCCACACCGCAGGAGGTACCTACATATCAGAAGGTATTCCCACACCCAGGAGGTACCTACATATCATAAGGTATTCCCAACACACAGGAGGTACCTACATATCATAAGGTATTCCCACACCCAGGAGGTACCTACATATCATAAGGTATTCCCACACCAAGGAGGTACCTACATATCATAAGGTTTTCCCAACACCGCAGGAGGTACCTACATATCAGAAGGTATTCCCACACCCAGGAGGTACCTACATATCATAAGGTATTCCCAACACACAGGAGGCACCTACATATCATTAGTACCACTAGTACCTTATGTCGCCATAATCCATCAAAACGAACAGAATTAAAGTTGGTTGAGTGGTGGGGGAGCTGATTTGTCATCTTTTTCCTCCATTGTCTACATAGGACGGAGTCCAAACCTTCAGTTAATTTGATGTTTTGGGTTTAAAAAACTTGCTATCCTCTATGACATTATTTTTTCATACTCCGCTCCCCCGTTTAATATTTCACTTATTCCGCTCAGGTCCCCAAAGAATGATTTGGGTGCCGTGCGATAAACATCTCCCGGTTAGAAGTTCACGTCACAGTGGGGGGGGGGGGTGAGCAGAGGAAATTCTGATAAACGTGGGAATGCAGACTGCGCCCGCTGGGATCCCTGCCACGCGGGGGAGAGGGACTTATTATAATATGGCTGGAGTCTCATACAAGGTATTCCCACACCCAGGAGGTAGGTACCTACATATCATAAGGTATTCCCAACACACAGGAGGTACCTACATATCATAAGGTATTCCCACACCCAGGAGGTACCTACATATCATAAGGTTTTCCCAACACCGCAGGAGGTACCTATATATCATAAGGTGTTCCCAACACCCAGGCGGCACCTACATATCATAAGGTATTCCCACACCTAGGAGGCACCTACATATCATTAGGTATTCCCAACACACAGGAGGTACCTACATATCATAAGGTATTCCCAACACCCAGGAGGCACCTACATATCATAAGGTATTCCCACACCCAGGAGGTACCTACATATCATAAGGTATTCCCACACCCAGGAGGTACCTACATATCATAAGGTATTCCCACACCCAGGAGGTACCTACATATCATAAGGTATTCCCACACCCAGGAGGTACCTACATATCATAAGGTATTCCCAACACCGCAGGAGGCACCTACATATCATAAGGTATTCCCAACACACAGGAGGTACCTACATATCATAAGGTATTCCCAACACACAGGAGGCACCTACATATCATTAGTACCACTAGTACCTTATGTCGCCATAATCCATCAAAACGAACAGAATTAAAGTCGGTTGAGTGATGGGGGAGCTGATTTGTCAGCTTTTCTCCATTGTCTACGTAGGACGGAGTCCAAACCTTCAGTTAATTTGATGTTTTGGGTTTAAAAAACTTGCTTTCCTGTATGACATTATTTTTTCATACTCTGCTCCCCCATTTAATATGTCACTTATACCGCTCAGGTCCCCAAAGAATGATTCGGGTGCCGTGCGATAAACATCTCCCGGTTAGAAGTTCACGTCACAGTGGGGGGGGGGGGGGAGCAGAGGAAATTCTGATAAACGTGGGAATGCAGACTGCACCCGCTGGGATCCCTGCCACCGCGGGGGAGAGGGACTTATATAATACGGCTGGGGGGGGAAGAATGGACATAGACCTAAATGTCTGTGTACAGTCTCATACAATTACTTCATACAGCAGGCCCTGCACAGCTCTACTTACAGCATTATTAGGTTTTCTGTTGTCATTGTTGTTGTTTCTCTGCACATTGTACAACGCTGCAGGATATGCTGGTGCTTTTTCAGGGTGTTGATCATGGGGTATGTATTACTGTCATAGTATAAGGGTAATTATTCTGACACTTTCATGGAAGTAAAGAGGGGAGATTATACGAATGAACCCAGGAACGTACTCCAAAATCAGGACTGTCCTGCTGAATCTGGACTCCTCCATATGTTTGGGTTGTTCTCGTGTATTTTTTAGGGGTTCCTCCATATATTCAGGGTGTGTGGGTTTCTCTTTAGGGGCTCCTTCATATATTCAGGGTGTGCGGGTGTCTTTTTAGGGGCTCCTCTATATATTCAGGGTGTGCGGGTGTGTTTTTAGGGGCTCCTCCATATATTCATGGTGTGTGGGTGTGTTTTTAGGGGTTCCTCCATATATTCAGGGTGTGCGGGTGTCTTTTTAGGGGCTCCTCTATATATTCAGGGTGTGCGGGTGTGTTTTTAGGGGTTCCTCCATATATTCAGGGTGTGCGGGTGTCTTTTTAGGGGTTCCTCCATATATTCAGGGTGTGCGGGTGTCTTTTTAGGGGTTCCTCCATATATTCAGGGTGTGTGAGTGTCATTTTAGGGGCTCCTCCATATATTCAGGGTGTGTGGGTGTCTTTTTAGGGGTTCCTCCATATATCAGGGTGTGCGGGTGTCTTTTTAGGGGTTCCTCCATATATTCAGGGTGTGCGGGTGTCTTTTTAGGGGTTCCTCCATATATTCAGGGTGTGTGGGTGTCTTTTTAGGGGTTCCTCCATATATTCAGGGTGTGCGGGTGTCTTTTTAGGGGTTCCTCCATATATTCAGGGTGTGTGGGTGTCATTTTAGGGGCTCCTCCATATATTCAGGGTGTGTGGGTGTCTTTTTAGGGGCTCCTCCATATATTCAGGGTGTTTGGGTGTGTTTTTAGGGGTTCCTCCATATATTCAGGGTATGAATAACCCGGAGAAAATCCTTTGACCCCGAGACCCTGAGCATCTCCCTATTCACCATGGAAAAAATGTCTATTCATCACGAGACCCTGAGTATCCTCCAATTCATCCTGAGTAAATCCTTGTTCACCCTGAGACCCTCAATCAGTATCTCCCCATTAACCCTGAGAAAATTCTTCTCATCCTGAGAATCTGACTTCCCGTCACCCCGATACCCTGAGCATCTCCCCATTCACCATCAGAACCAAAAAGCACCGGATCGCTTTCCTATAAGGCCAGGGCTCCCATCGTTGTTGTGCACCGGCTTCACGTCGCGCTTCATGCAGACATTCGTAGAATATTTTTCTGACAAATTGAAGCTGAACCCAAAACGCAGAAACATTTCCAGATATTTGATGTAAAAGTGTATTAATGCCTGGCAGGCGCCAACCTGGCACAAACCTCCCAACACGTAATCCATCATCTCATAAAGAGGAGCTGCCGTGTGTCCGCCTCTCATGTCAAAGCGCCTCGGGTGAACCAACAGAAAACATTAACCGTAAAGCGTGTTTACCCGCGCCACGTCATAATTCACAGGTTAATAAAAAATATCAAAAACACTAATTGTTAAAGATGAAAGATCCGAAATGTTCTTCGATCGGCACCGGGAGGAAAAGAAAACCTTACGAGCACTATCACATTCTAAGCGCAAAAACGTGCGCGCAGCACATTCTATTTTGCGCGCAGCGTTGAGCATTAACGCGTGAAAATTAACGGTGGTATTACGATCCGAGCGCATTTTTTCATCTGTCAAAAAATATCGCGCGTAAAAAAGACGCTCAAAAAATGCGCGGCATTAACGCTGCGAGCAGAAATCTGTGTGCGGACTGTTTTTTTCACGCGATTAAGCCGATCAGAATTAAGAACCACAATTGTCTCACGTTCAGTTTTTGCACCTGTCAAAATCAATCTGAGTATATATGCTGCAGCAATAATAAAAACACGCACAACCTCTCCATTTTATTGTTTGGGTATGTGTAGAATGTGTAACTATACTGCGCTGTATTAATTTTTTTTCGGGCTGGTGTATTTGGTTTCGGCCAGAACGTTCAGATTTGCCGTTAACACCAGCTTTTCAAAGACGTTAAAATTATGCGCGCAAACGCTGTGCGTTAAATTTTGTGCTACGATTGTAATGCCATGCGCGCACCAGCGAACGAACGCATTTGCGCTCACAATGTTAAGTATAGGATGCGTGCACGAACTTGCGCTCGTGCAGGGTTTTGCGCAGGGTCACTCGCGTTAGACGTTAACACACTTTTTTTGCGCGAACGTCGTAATACGACGTTCAGTGCGAAGGGCTTTGCCCCTCGCGTTAATGTGTTTTTGCGCAAGCGCAAAATTGCGCGCGAAGAATGTAATAGTGCCCCACATCTCTATAAACAATAGTAAAACGTTGCGAAATGATGTCATAAAAGATTTTTTTCCTGTAATTTCTGCCTTCTGGTAGTAATTTCCTAATAACTCCAGATTAAATGAACCGGCCTCCTGGATTTGATTATCCTGAGAATGAGTTCCATCCCGAGCATCGATGAGACATGTTTGGCTCTTAGACCTCCACCTTCCTTTCCATTTTCCTGAGGGAAAAAACTGCAAAACTTCTAGTCCTGAAAGGTGGGGCGTAAGAAGGTATTAAAGGGACATTAGTTATTAGTCATTTTTGATCTTTCCCTAAATCAATTCTGCATGATAAGAGTTTTTCCTATTTTACACCCATGACCATATAGTCTACCATGGACTTCTCCCTCCTCACTGAAAACTCTTCATGGACTTCTCCCTCCTCACTGAAAACTCTTCATGGACTTCTCGTGCCTGACTGAAAACTCTTCATGGACTTCTCGTGCCTGACTGAAAACTCTTCATGGGCTTCTCCCTCCTGACTGAAAACTCTTCATGGACTTCTCCCTCCTGACTGAAAACTCTTCATGGACTTCTCCCTCCTGACTGAAAACTCTTCATGGACTTCTCCCTCCTGACTGAAAACTCTTCATGGACTTCTCCTGCCTGACTGAAAACTCTTCATGGACTTCTCCCTCCTGACTGAAAACTCTTCATGGACTTCTCGTGCCTGACTGAAAACTCTTCATGGGCTTCTCCCTCCTGACTGAAAACTCTTCATGGACTTCTCCCTCCTGACTGAAAACTCTTCATGGACTTCTCCCTCCTGACTGAAAACTCTTCATGGACTTCTCGTGCCTGACTGAAAACTCTTCATGGGCTTCTCCCTCCTGACTGAAAACTCTTCATGGACTTCTCCAGCCTGACTGAAAACTCTTCATGGACTTCTCCCTCCTGACTGAAAACTCTTCATGGACTTCTCGTGCCTGACTGAAAACTCTTCATGGGCTTCTCCCTCCTGACTGAAAACTCTTCATGGACTTCTCCAGCCTGACTGAAAACTCTTCATGGACTTCTCCCTCCTGACTGAAAACTCTTCATGGGCTTCTCCTGCCTGACTGAAAACTCTTCATGGGCTTCTCCTGCCTGACTGAAAACTCTTCATGGACTTCTCCCTCCTCACTGAAAACTCTTCATGGACTTCTCCCTCCTGACTGAAAACTCTTCATGGACTTCTCCCTCCTGACTGAAAACTCTTCATGGACTTCTCCTGCCTGACTGAAAACTCTTCATGGACTTCTCCCTCCTGACTGAAAACTCTTCATGGGCTTCTCCTGCCTGACTGAAAACTCTTCATGGACTTCTCCCTCCTGACTGAAAACTCTTCATGGACTTCTCCAGCCTGACTGAAAACTCTTCATGGGCTTCTCCCTCCTGACTGAAAACTCTTCATGGACTTCTCCAGCCTGACTGAAAACTCTTCATGGACTTCTCCTGCCTGACTGAAAACTCTTCATGGACTTCTCCCGCCTGACTGAAAACTCTTCATGGACTTCTCCTGCCTGACTGAAAACTCTTCATGGTCTTCTCCCTCCTGACTGAAAACTCTTCATGGGCTTCTCCTGCCTGACTGAAAACTCTTCATGGACTTCTCCCTCCTGACTGAAAACTCTTCATGACTTCTCCCTCCTGACCCAAACTTCTACCATGGACTTCTTTGTTCTGACTAAAGCTTCTACCATGGATGGATACCTCTCCCTCCAGCCTGACTGAAAACTCTTCATGGGCTTCTCCCTCCTGACTGAAAACTCTTCATGGACTTCTCCCTCCTGACTGAAAACTCTTCATGGTCTTCTCCCTCCTGACTGAAAACTCTTCATGGTCTTCTCCCTCCTGACTGAAAACTCTTCATGGGCTTCTCCCTCCTGACTAAAAATTCTTAATGGACTTCTCCCTCCTGACTGAAAACTCTTCATGGGCTTCTCCCTCCTGACTAAAAATTCTTAATGGACTTCTCCCTCCTGACTGAAAACTCTTCATGACTTCTCCCTCCTGACCCAAACTTCTACCATGGACTTCTTTGTTCTGACTAAAGCTTCTACCATGGATGGATACCTCTCCCTCCTGACAGATGCTGCTACAATGGACTTCTCTCTCATGACCGATACTGCTACCACGTACTTCTCTCTCCTGACCAAAAAGTCTACCACGTACTTCTCTCTCCTGACCAAAAAGTCTACCATGGACTTCTCCGACCTAACCGAAACTTCTTCCATGGACTTCTCCGTCCTGACTGAAGCTTATTCCATGGACTTCTCCCGCCTAAGCAAATCTTCTACCTATGATCTATTATTCAATTCTTCCCACCAAACAAAACTAAAGGCTTAGAATTCATTTCATATGTAGATGCAACATTGTGTGCGAGAGAGAAAAATGTACCTCCCATCCTTTCATCTTTTATCACTAGCCCTAGTTTTATGCACCCACAGTTCTCCCACACTAGTCTCTTCCCAAGCCCAGGAGGTTTCAACATGGTGGCAGGACAAGGGTCATATGACCATAGTCTCTATTTTGGAGGCAGTTTTATCGGCAGCAGGTGTGCTCTCCTCAAACATGGAGATAGCTATGTTCATAGCACTATCTTACCCTCACCCTTTTGTACCACCGTGTTCCTAATAACGAATATAGTCCCTCACACCTTCTGGTCTTTTCCTTCATAACATGAAGCCCTCTAAAGAGGGAAGCTCATGTAATGGCTTCAGGTGCATAACAGGATGGAAAATGGAGTTCCAAGTCTCTCCCACTTGGTCTTTCATCAGCCCCTTGGTCCTTCACCAAGTTCATGAAGCTAGTCATTCCAATCGAACAGAACACACCTTATCATCTTCCACTTAGAAGATCTCCAACTTCTGTTTCAAGATCAATTTACTCTGTTGACATATTGCACAAGGACCAACAAGGTCCTTTAGAAACATAACTTTCTTGTCAACAGAGACAAACCGATTCCAGGACCCTTCCAGGTCTAAGGAATTCCTTGGTTTGACAGTGATCTCCAAGGATCCTCGGTCTGCCGAATGCTAAATTCTTCAACACACGAAACTGACTAGAATTGCCAGGATGATGGGTCTATTGGGCTCCTCCACTCAAGCAGTTCGTCCAGGCCCTGTTTACTTCAGGCCCTTCAACACCTGGAGACCTATTATCTCCGACTAGTCAACGATCTGCATACTAGGACACTATTCCAGTGGATTAAGAGTCCAAGAAAGACAGGTGGTCTTCTGTAGGAACAAAATTCCAGATCAATTCACAGGAGCTCCTACCTGTTTGTTTTTCTTTTTGCCATCTGCAACTTTATAAAATCCTCTTCTCCTTCTGCGGGTCTGGGCGACTTCTCGTTGTTGAAACATATACGAGGGGAGGTCCAAACGTACGGTTATAAGCAATGAAAGAATGATACTATCTTATTTTTTTTTAAAGAAAGTCTAATACTTGTAAAAAAACTGATATTCCCTCACACGATCATGGAGACGCAAGGTGACTCAAAAAGTGGCAGTGGTCGGCACATGGAATTGCTCTACCAACTTCATTATCGTTTACTGAAAAACATAGCTTTGAAGACTAGACATGTGCACAGCACAAAATTTCGTTTTGAACTAATGGATTAGTCCTAAAATGCAATTTATTTAGTTGCTAAAGAAATTTGTTTTCAGTTCTTTAGTATGAAAACTAATTTCATTCATCCGAAAACCAGTGGATACAATTACTATTGTAGTGGCTCCTCAGAGGGCTGAGATCGCTGCTTGTTACAGTATCTCTCACTCTCAGCACAATGTGGGCCATATTACATAGTTGGTGTTAACTTAACCAGAGCTGTTGTAAACTTCCCAGAGCAATTATAGCCTATGGAGGTTTACAGTTTACAACAGCTCTGGTTAAGTTAGCACCAACATTGTAATACTGCCCCGTGTCAGGCAAAGCTGTTACAGTAACTGACTGCTGCTCATCACAGCGCTCAGAGTTTCAGTAAAACTAGTAAATAATATTTTTATATATGAGGTTAGAACAATATTATTTCCTTGTTTTACTGAAACTCTGAGCGCTGTTACAGTTAGTTACTGTAACAGCTGAGCCTGATACATTGTACTGAGAGATAATATAACAAGCAGCCGATCTCAGCGCTCACAGCCACTGGATTTAAAGGGCTAAAAAAAAGCTCCTCTCTGTATAATGTTTAGAACATCCTCCTGCATTAATTAATACCCCTCTCTGTATAATGTATAGAACATCCTCCTAAATTAGTCAATGTCCCTCTCGGTATAGAACACCTCCTCAATTTATATCTTTCTCTATAAATGTATATAACATCCTCCTGCATTAATACCCCTCTCTGTATCATGTATAGAACATCCTCCTGCATTAATTAATGCCCCTCTCTGTATAGAACATCCTACTGCATTGGCATGTGGAGGGTGCAGATCTTCGGATGTTGCGCTCTTCATTGCTGGTCTCCTTCACTCATCAATGTAATATCAGAAAAAGGACTGAAACTAAAATGTAGTGCATTTTATTTTAGTTTCTTTCGTTTTTTGTACTGAGCAGTTTCGTATCTCTTGAGTCATACGAAAACTAAATTATCCCAAAATTCGGACTAAATCGTTTTAGTACTAAAACGAATGCACATGTCTATTGAAGACATCAAAACCCATCTTGGTGATAAAGCCGCAAGTCTCCAGAAGGTCCACAAGTGGTTTAGCAGGTTCAAGTCTGAACATTTTAATGTCTGTCATGAACCAAGATAGGGATGAGACCATGGTGACCAAGGTGAAAGAATTTCTGGATTAGGGACCTCAAACCAGTCACAAAACGCTTGTAGAACATTTGACATTCAAAAACCAAGCATGCCGAGGATTCTTCATGACGAGTTGGACTTCACCAAGAAGTGCCCCACTGAGTTCCCTGTTCCACGCAGAACAAAGAACTGCTCAAGTTTGCCAAAATGTTCCTAGTCACGTTGGAAGAGGAGAAGTCTGATGACTTCTAGGCGATTGATATTGAAGATGATTTTCTGGGGTGTTTTGAGTAGTGGATGCATCGCGTGAAATCAATTTTGAAATAATAGAGCACATTCCCTATAAACCTTCACCTTCTCTTCTGGGAGAGATTTCCGTGCGCCCACCTCTACATTTCCAGAAAATGATATTAATCTGAGAGCTTTGACGAGTAAACCAGATGTTTTCGCAATAGTCTGAGGAGCAGCAGGAATAGCTGAGGCTGGAGGTCATCGTGTGAGCGATATGGGGGGGTTCATTCATATTTCTGTTAGCATGATACAATGTAACAAAATGAACAGTTGTGAGCTCCCCGCTTCCACAAAAAAACCCAGTAAAATAAAACGAAATTAGACACAGGGAACTGACCCAGTACCGCCAGGGTCTGAACCAGTACCACTGAGGTCTAAATCAGTACCAGTACCACTACGGTCTAAATCAGTACCAGTATTACTACGGTCTAAATCAGTACCAGTACCGCTAGGGTCTAAATCAGTACCAGTACCACTACGGTCTAAATCAGTACCAGTACCGCTAGGGTCTAAATCAGTACCAGTACCGCTAGGGTCTAAATCAGTACCAGTACCGCTAGGGTCTAAATCAGTACCAGTACCGCTAGGGTCTAAATCAGTACCAGTACCACTACGGTCTAAATCAGTACCAGTATTACTACGGTCTAAATCAGTACCAGTACCACTAGGGTCTAAATCAGTACCAGTACCGCTAGGGTCTAAATCAGTACCAGTACCGCCAGTACCACTAGGGTCTAAATGAGCACCAGTACTGCCGAGGTCTAAATCAGTACCAGTACCGCCAGGGTCTGACCCAGTACCACTTGGGTCTAAATCAGTACCAGTGCCACCAGGGTCTAAATCAGTACCAGTACCACTAGGGTCTAAATCAGTACCGCCAGGGTCTAAATCAGTACCAGTACCACTAGGGTCTAAACCAGTACCAGCACCGCAGAATTATACACTGGTACCACAGTATAGACTGCTGCCTCAGGGGTATAAATCAGTGGTGTCAGGGTATAACGCGGCGTAGCAGCGGTATCAAGAGGTGCAGTGTATGGGGCGGCTGAGTGCCTGGGCGTAATTACTACCTGGCCGGCCCATTGTAATGAAGGAGTATTTGAGGCTGGGGGTGTCTGATGGGGGGGTAGCGGTGGGGACAGGGTGACACAGATAATGGTGTTTGCCTCCTTGAGTGATGACACACACTGGCTCATGTTACTCTGTATCACACACTTTGCAGGGCCTTTGATGTGCGCCAGGATGTAAACAGACATATTACCCCTCCACCCCCTGCCTTTACTGTCCCAAATGAACCATAAACCAGATCTGTGGGGGAGGTGGACACTATGGGGTTTGTTCCCTAAACTGTGAAATGTGAACCGGTTTGAAAAATGCCTGATTTGTCACTAAAAAGGATCTCACAGCGAAATAAAATCCTCCTGTGATTCGAGTCTCACTTCTGCTGGTGAGATAGGACAGTGGTTAGTGCTCCAACTGCTATATCTCTAATACCGTTTCGAAATCGCCCGTAAGGTCATTCTCAGCCTTTGTTTCTGGCGAGGTCAATGAAATGAGAGCCATAGAGCTGAGTAATATTACAGACTGTCTCCTGCGCCTGGATACTCTGATGGGATGTGGCCAGGGAAATGTCGTAATGAAAAGCAGGCGCACACGCTGAATGCGTCACATTGCGAGGATATTCACCAAGAGAAACGTATGAGTAAAGTGCAAAAACACAGAGAAGTGGAGGAATGCCCTCTGGTTACCATGACAACTGCCCGATATCAATCTCTGTCCATGTATCCATCTCTTTAATTATCATTATACATATATATCCATAGATAGTGTAGCCTGGATAAGCCGTGTTAGTCCAGAAACCAAAATCACCAGAGTATAGTATAGCAGTGCGTAGTGATACCTTTTTATTGGATTAACATTACATTTAAAAGACAAGCTTTCAACTTCAATTCTATGATTTTGCTCAGTTTGGCGTCAAGACCTGAGGAAGGTATATCTCCAAAACTTGTCTTTTAAAAGTAACGTTAGTCCAATAAAAAAAGGTATCAATACTGCTGCTATACTCTGGGGATTTTAACTATATATATATATATCAATGTCTACCTACCTATCTATCTTTGTCTGTACTTATCTATTAATCTCTATGTATCTGTCAATCTATATCTATCTCTATTTATCTGTAGCTCTGTATCTATATCTCTTTTCTATTTACCTGTATCTATTTATCTGTTTAAATATATCTCTATTTCTATGTCTATGTATCTATTTACCTGTATCTCTGCATCTTTAACTATGTATCTATTTACCTGTATCTCTATCTATTTACCTGTATCTCTGCATCTTTATCTATGTATCTATTTACCTGTATCTCTGCATCTTTATCTATGTATCTATTTACCTGTATCTCTGCATCTTTATCTATGTATCTATTTACCTGTATCTGTGTATCTATTTACCTGTATCTCTGTATCTATATTTATGTATCTATTTACCTGTATCTCTGCATCTTTATCTATGTATCTATTTACCTGTATCTCTGCATCTTTATCTATGTATCTATTTACCTGTATCTCTGCATCTATATCTATGTATCTATTTACCTGTATCTCTGTATCTATCTACCTGTATCTATGTATCTGTATCTCTGTATCTATTTACCTGTATCTGTATCTCTGTATCTATTTACCTGTATCTCTGTATCTCTATCTATTTACCTGTATCTCTGTATCTGTATCTCTGTATCTATTTACCTGTATCTCTATCTATTTACCTGTATCTCTGTATCTACATCTATGTATCTATTTACCTGTATCTCTGTATCTACATCTATGTATCTATTTACCTGTATCTCTGTATCTACATCTATGTATCTATTTACCTGTATCTCTGTATCTACATCTATGTATCTATTTACCTGTATCTCTGTATCTACATCTATGTATCTATTTACCTGTATCTCTGTATCTCTATTTACCTGTATCTCTGTATCTACATCTATGTATCTATTTACCTGTATCTCTGTATCTACATCTATGTATCTATTTACCTGTATCTCTGTATCTCTATTTACCTGTATCTCTGTATCTACATCTATGTATCTATTTACCTGTATCTCTGTATCTCTATCTATGTATCTATTTACCTGTAAAGCTGTATCTGTATCTCTGTATCTATTTACCTGTATCTCTGTATCTATTTACCTGTACTTCTGTATCCGTATCCCTGTATCTATTTATCCGTATCCCTGTATCTATTTATCCGTATCCCTGTATCTATTTATCCGTATCTATTTATCCGTATCCCTGTATCTATATATCCGTATCCCTGTATCTATTTATCCGTATCTCTGTATCTATTTATCCGTATCCCTGTATCTATTTATCCGTATCCCTGTATCTATTTATCCGTATCCCTGTATCTATTTATCCGTATCTCTGTATCTATTTATCCGTATCCCTGTATCTATTTATCCGTATCCCTGTATCTATTTATCCGTATCTCTGTATCTATTTATCCGTATCCCTGTATCTATTTATCCGTATCTCTGTATCTATATATCCGTATCCCTGTATCTATTTATCCGTATCTCTGTATCTATTTATCCGTATCTCTGTATCTATTTATCCGTATCCCTGTATCTATTTATCCGTATCTCTGTATCTATTTATCCGTATCCCTGTATCTATTTATCCGTATCCCTGTATCTATTTATCCGTATCTCTGTATCTATTTATCCGTATCCCTGTATCTATTTATCCGTATCCCTGTATCTATTTATCCGTATCCCTGTATAAAGTAGATTTTGAAAATTAATGAAGCAAAACATAAAAAGTTTATTCCTGCATAGAGATTTTGCAAACTTTTGTTTGATTTAATTTTCCTGGACAGCAGCTGGACCACTCTCAATGAGCTAAGATGAACATTACAGGACACACAAACATAAAGAAACACACACACACACACTCACACACAAGCATATACAGACACACACGAACGAATGCTCACACAGATAGTTATATGCTGACACACAAAGGCATACAAACACACAAACATATACAGACACAGAAATATATAAACATACAAACATACACACACAAACATAAACAAACACACACAACAATACACAAACAGGCACAAACATATACAGACACGTAAATAAATATATACTGACACACAAACATATACAGACTCTCACAAACATAAACAAACATGCAAACATATACAGACACAAATAATCAAACTCATTAACATATACAGACACATAAATATATACCAACCCACAAACATATACAGACACACACAGATACAGCAAGCACTTAGTAAGTGTATCCCTATAATTTCTTTCATTTTCCTATTAACCCTTTCACATCTGGATATGAATCAAGACTGACGCAGCTTTGGTCCTCATGTCTCTTGCAGATGTTCCATGTCCAGCAGGGACCCCAAGATGTTGCCTGGCCTTCACCATGTGACTCTAAGTTTGCTCACCTCCTTCCCCAACCCCTGCCACCCCAGGACCTCTCTCACCTCTGTGCAGGAAGAAGAGGGTCACAGCCAGAGCCAGCATCTTGCATGGGGTCTTCATCCTCACTCCTGCAGAGGAACCTGAGTGAAGCTCCTGTACTCAGCTCTGAGAGGGAGGAGGGTCCAGGGAGCTTTTTCAGAGGGTGTTTCCTCCAAAGAGGAGGCAGGGAATGATCAGAGCAGAGTGAGGGACTGTCCTTCTTTCCAAATTCCCTTTCTTTCTACTAACTTTTTTCTTTAAGGCAGCAGGAGGGCTGGAGGTCTGCTCAGGGGAGGGGGGCATTGTGCTGATAAGCAGCTTTCTGGGACACCTAGCTGAGTCCAACTAACAGAAAAACCATTAAAAGAGGCTCAGGGGCAAATAGAAAGCCCTGGAGTGAAATGGTCTGAGCATGGAGGGTCCTCAGTGTCAGGATGGAGAGGTCAGGAGAGGTGGGGACCTCAAGCAAGGGATAAATCCACAAACACAAAGCAAAAGGTCTTCATCACTGGTCCATTTCCATTGGCTCCTCCAGTCATTACAAACGACCATATTTTAACCTGGGCATTCTGGGGAATGTCGCTGGAGGCGGAGCTAGATACACATGTATTCAATTTATATCAATAAAATATCATTCAGAACTAAAACAAAGTGTCTTATTTACAGCGAGCGACTTCTAACAGCGTTTATTACACAATACAGACTCAATGCTGGGCGGTGTAATGCTGTGCAGCTCTGTTATACACCCGCACACCCTGAATATATGGAGGAACCCCTAAAAAGACACCCGCACACCCTGAATATATGGGGGAACCCCTAAAAAGACACCCGCACACCCTGAATATATGGAGGAACCCCTAAAAATACACCCACACACCCTGAATATATGGAGGAGGCCCTAAAAAGACACCCACACACCCTGAATATATGGAGGAGCCCCTAAAAACACACCCACACACCCTGAATATATGGAGGAGCCCCTAAAAACACACCCACACACCCTGAATATATGGAGGAGCCCCTAAAAATACACCCACACACCCTGAATATATGGAGGAGCCCTAAAAAGACACCCGCACACCCTGAATATATGGAGGAGCCCCTAAAAAGACACCTGCACACCCTGAATATATGGAGGAGCCCCTAAAATGACACCCACACACCCTGAATATATGGAGGAGCCCCTAAAAACACACCCACACACCCTGAATATATGGAGGAGCCCCTAAAAATACACCCACACGCCCTGAATATATGGAGGCGCCCCTAAAAAGACACCCACACACACCCTGAATATATGGAGGAACCCCTAAAAAGACACCCACACGCCCTGAATATATGGAGGAGCCCCTAAAAAGACACCCGCACACCCTGAATATATGGAGGGGCCCCTAAAAATACACCCACACATCCTGAATATATGGAGGAACTCCTAAAAAGACACCCGTACACCCTGATTATATGGAGGAACCCCTAAAAAGACACCCGCACACCCTGAATATATGGAGGAACCCCTAAAAATACACCCACACACCCTGAATATATGGAGGAGCCCCTAAAAAGACACCTGCACACCCTGAATATATGGAGGAGCCCCTAAAAAGACACCCGCACACCCTGAATATATGGAGGAGCCCCTAAAAAGACACCCGCCCCTAAAAAGACATTTTCGCTCAGTAGTTTCTTTGCAAACAGCGTTTCACTTTTCACACATTCATGCAAACTGTTTTTCTAATTTATTCACTGCAGTGTCAGTTTTTTCCAGCGGCTTCGCTGCGTGTGATCGGCTCCTGCTCGGGTTTTTCCGGCATTTTCGACGGGTTAATCTAGATGTTTTTGCGGGTTTTCGGTGTGGGTTTGCCCTCGTTTTGCGGTGAGTTGTCGGCGGGTTTGCGGCGGCTTTGCCCTGCATTTCGGCGGCCCTGTGGTGCTTGCTGAATACACCGCAGAGTCGCCGAAATCAGATTGCCAAATCGAACCGAATTGAAGAGAACGAAAAGTCACCGAACGTGCTGTGGCTTTTCGACTCTCTTTGAATAAGCCTGACAGTGTTTTGGGGGCTTACGTAGGGTTAGATGGTGGTTGGAGTTTTGAAAGGACTTGAGGTCAGGAGGTTGATAGAGTTTAAAGGGGCTTCGGGTGAGAAATTCTATTTTAGATGGTTCTTTGGGTTTCAAAAGAACTTGAGGACATGTTGGGAGGTTTGTAGAGTTTAGGGGCTCATGGTTAGAACTTCTGATGGTTCTTTGGGTTTCTAATTGATTTGTGGACATGTTAGGAGTTTCATAGAGTTTAGCATTGAAACTTCTTATTGGAAGTTAAATGGTTCTTAGGATTTTGAAGGTACTCGATGAAGGGTGAGAACAATAAAGCTGTGGAATTCTCTGCCTGTTGAGGTGGTTGGGTCAGAGTCTTTACAGACTTTTAAAAAACGACTGGATGACTTCCTGCAGACACAGAATATTAAGGGTTATAATATTTAATATGTGGGTAAAAGCTTCTTGATCCAAGGAGAAATCTGATGCTATTCTGGGGTCAAGAAGGAATTTTTTCCCAGTATGTTGCATATTGGCAAGCATTCAGACTGGGTTTTTTGCCTTCTTTTGGATCAACAGCAGTAGGTTATGTGGGAGAGGCTGAACCCGATGGACGCATGTCTTTTTTCAGCCTATATAACTATGTAACTATGTAACTATGTAACTATGTAACTATGTAAGGGTTTGGGAAGGCTTAGGGTTAGATGGTTCTTAGGGTTTACAAAGGATTTGGGGTTACGAGGCTCATAGTTTTGAGGGGGAGACTTAGGGCTGGGAGATTCTTAGTGATAAGGGACTTGTAGTTAGGAGATTCTTACTTAGGGCTAAGGAGGAACTTGGGTTCAGACCTTCATATGGTTTTAGGGGAAACGTATGGTTAGAAGTTCATTTGGGTTGAGAAACCTTCGCTACGGAAGTCTTACAATTGTCAAAATGATGACACTTTATAGCCTAATTTTAGATCTGAAGAGAATGTCATCGTTTATGCCTTGATATTATGTATCCAAGATCACCATTGCGGTGTCTACCACCCATGGACAGCAGTGGAGCCTCTGGGACTGGCTTTGCCCTTTGTGCTCAGTGGGAACATTGTAACGCTGGAATTAGCGAAGGAATTGGACGGTAAAATATCTCTGTGAAGCTAAAAACTAATTATCTTCAGATTTGCTGTGTTTCGCTCGCCGGGGGGGTCTGCAAGCTTTATATTCCCAGTGACCCAAAACGGGAGGTGCAGATGGCTTCTGTGTGAGCGCTGGATGTGCAAAGGTCCGTCTCCTGGCCCCGGCGCAGCCTTTAATTCACTCAAGCTGTTTCCTCGTCAGATCACAAGTGGCCCGTGCCGAATGGCCGCCTGGAATCTAGTGTCTCACGTAGAGCTCGGTGCAGATTAATGAACGCCATGGATTCTCCTGCTACAACTTTATTTGCAATGATCATTTGTGCTCGAAGCTACAGAGACCGTTTGTTGCTCCTCAACGCAGATTCTCCGGTTTGAGACGATCACTGAGTCAAAAGAAAATAAAAGGTTTCGGGAAACAATTTTTACATTTTCAACAAATCCAATAATTATTTTTCATTTATTAAATATTATGGGCCCTATTACAGTGTCCGCGCGCAGTTTTGCGCGTGCGCAAAAACGCATTAACGTGAGGGGAAAAACCCTTTGCGCTGAACGTCGTATTACGACATTTGCGCACAAAATGCGCGTTAACGTCTGACGCGAGTTACCCTGCGCTAGCGAAAGTTTGTGCGTGCATCCCACACTTAACATTGTGAGCGCAAATTTGTTTGTGCGCTGGTAGGCAGATGGTATTACAATCGATGTGCAAATTTTAACGAACGACGTTTGCGCGCATAATTTTAACGTCTTTGAAAAGCTGGTGGTAACGGCAAATCTGAACGTTCTGGTCGAAACCAAATACAGCGCAGTATAGTTACACATTCTACACATACCCAAACAATAAAATGGAGAGGTTGTGTGTGTTTTTATTATTGCTGCAGCATATATACTCAGATTGACTTTGACAGGTGCAAAAACTGAACGTGAGACAATTGTGGTTCTTAATTCTGATTGGCTGAATCGTGTGAAAAAAACAGTACGCACACCGATTTCTGCACGCAGGGTTAATTTGCTTGCGTTTTCACGCGTATTTTTTCCGTGTGATATTTTCGGACAGATGAAAAAATGCGCTCGGATTGTAATACCAACATTAATTTACGCGCGTTAACGTTTAACACTGCGCGCAAAACAAATTGCGCTGCGCGAGTGTTTTTGCGCTAAGAATATAACAGAGCCCTATAGGGGTTATTCATAGACAGCCGATCTGGCCCCGAAATGTCACCGAACAGGGGATTTCCCCATACGGTGCAATTTTGGGGCCATTCGGCTATTAAGAGAGCAGGCAGTTTGCCAAATTTTGGCAAGTACGGCGCCTGTTCGGCGGCAGTGAAATCCCCATAGAGAAGCAATGGTTAATCTATTCACATTGAACAGCAGAGAAATGTCAGTGAATTGCCCTCATGTTCAGTGGTTTCATTCGACAGGTTTATTCAGGCGAATCCCATAGGCTTCAATGTTAACCCCTTCGCTGCTAAGGACGCGCTCAGCGCGTCCAATCGCATGTCACGTTCCATGCGGTGGACGCGCTGAGCGCGTCCTCTCTTTGGGGTCAGCGTTCGGCCGGGTTCCGGCCGATCGTTGGCCCCCCCGGTGCGGGCTGACATCCTCGATGTCAGCCCAGCATCCGGAACCGCCGCCGGAGTAATTAGGTGTCATCGCGGGGGCGCGATGACACCTAATTCAGGCGCCCCCCCGCATGTGCGGAGGAGGCGCCTGAAAGGGAGGGGGAAGGGCCTTCGGACCTCTCTCCCTCCCGATCGGCGGCGTTGCGGGGGTTAACCCAGGCACTGTTTGGAAGGGCACAGCCTGCCCTTCCAAATGGTACCTGGCATTAACCCCATGGGGGCCGGATCACGAATCGGCGCTGAAAAGCGCCGGTTCGTGATCCTTTCCCGGAGCTGGCCCACATCTTGGATGTCGGCCAAGCTTCCGGGAATGCCCCCTGAGGCCTGGCGTCATCGTGCATAGCACGATGACGCCAGTCCTGGAGTTAACCCCTAACTGCCACCAATGGTGGAGATAGAGGGTTCATTGGAACCCCCTATCTCCCGATCCGTGGCAGTTAGGGGTTAATGTTTGGTATTGTTGGATCGGCCAGAGCATGGCCGTTCCAACGATACCAAACATGAGTATAAAAAGGTTTGTAAAAAAAAATTAAAATTAAAAATAAAAAAATATTTAAAAAGAAATTATGAAAAAAAAAATAAACAAGTTTTTTTTCTTTTTTTTGGTTTGTTAATGCAGCAATATTGTTCCCATTTCAATTATAATGTGAACAATGATGCTGCACTAATGATTTTTGCATGCGGTGCGTTTGTTAAAAATCGTGTAATTTTTCCCAAAAAAAAAAATGTAACGAGACCCCATTTCTAATTTTTTTAACAAGCGCACCCCATACAAAATATAACCGCAATTGCTCGCATGTTAAAATGTGAAAAAAAAAACTTTACACGTTGTAAATTATTGAAAATTCATATTTTATTGCATTTTTTGTTATAATATACAGACAGGACATGACGTATACATATAATAATGACATATTATGAATCTGCCGAGTCTGACAGAAAGAACGATATATAATATGTCTGGGTCATATACTAAAATAAGCCTTCAAAACACGTTTAAACATGATGAGCAAAACCGGTAAAAATGACCTCAGCACAGGAGCGGGAAAAGCCTCAGCAGCGAAAGGGTTAAAAATATTCCCGTTTTAATTCAATATCTACAGGGTTATTCAAAGAGAATCGAAAAGCCACCGCACGTTCGGTGACTTTTCGTTCTCTTCAATTCGGTGCGATTTGGTTTTCCCGTTTTGGCGACCCTGCAATGTATTCAGCAAACACCACAGGGCCGTCATAGTGAAGGGAAAAGCTACCGCAAACCCATCTAACACTCACCGCAAAACCCGGTTAACGCACACCGAAACCTGCAAAAACATCTGGATTAACCCCGCCAAACATGCCGGAGAAACCAGAGCAGCCGCCGATCACAGCGCAGAGCAGCCGCCGGAAAAAGCCGACACCGCAGATGAATGGAGTGAAAAAAGAAAAAACGGTTTGCTTGAATGATTGAAAAGTGAAACGCTGTTTGCAAAGAAACTACTGAACGAAAATGTCTGAAATTTACATATAAAATCCAATGAATGATAATAAAAAGGGATGTTACAGAAAAAAGAAAAAACGATTAAAAACAAAAAGAAAAAATAATTTTCGGGAAAAAATGCCTAAAAGATCCTTAAAAAAATCTATAAATAAAGAGACTTTTTGCTGCAGAATAAAATAATAAACAGTTTATTAGATATTGTATTATAACGGGAATATTTTTAACATTGAAGCCTATGGGATTCTCCTGAATAAACTTGCCGAATGAAACCACCGAATGGCAGGGAATTTCGGCAACTTTTCACTGCTGGTTTTTGTTCTCTAAATAGACAAACAGGCATCGTATGTGCAGGCAATTCGCCAACATTCGGCTAACTGCCTGCTCTCTGAATAGCCGAATGGCCAGGAAAGGTAACCGTACGCTGAATTTCACTGTTCGGATACCTTTCGGCCACAATTCGGATCTCTTTGAATAACCCTGCTAAACTGCTAATAATTATTATTTTAGGCTAGGGTCAGACTAACGCATTTTTCACGTTGTCCGTGAAAATGTGCGTTCGAAGAATGGACGTATTTTTTCACGGAATACGCGATAGCGGTCATACGATGCGCAGTTTCATCCGTGATTTTGTACGGATCATCAATAAAACACTTTTTGTGTCTGGACGTTATGTTGGCCGGACATTAGCAGCGTCTGATGTCTCCAATTCACGCACACACGCCGCTAGCGGACGCAGCGCACTCTGTACGTCAGTACTAGTGGTTTAACGTTCTCGAAAAAATGCGTTCATTTTCCACTTGCGTTGCGCGGCCGGACTTTTGTGCGACCGTACTTCGTATATTGGCCGTCATTGCCCGGCATTTGCTGCTACTACGGCCGTGATTAAGTGCGCCAGAACGCGCGTTCGCACTGCCTCAGTCTGACCCTAGCCTTAATCTGCAGCAAAAAGTCTCTTAATTTAATGATTTTCTTTAGGATTTCATGGCATTTTTTCAGTTTTTTTATTTAAAATAGCGTTTTTTTTCTGTAACAGACTTTTTTTATTATTATTCATAGGATCTTATATATTAATTCCAGACATTTTAGTGCAGTAGTTTTTTTCCAAACAGCTTTTAAAAATCAGGGTGCTTTGTTTTTCTTTTTAATGGGAGCTGAAGATAGATTTTCCCCACTTCTCGAGGCACAATCGCGCTGGTTACCTCCGACTCTCTTATTCGTGTAATTGCACTTGTTTATTACTAAAAATATACGAAACCATTCACTAAAAAGTCTAAAGGAAGACACAGTCTCGATTCCTGCGTATCAGACACAAACAGGCCCGCTATCGGGGGGGGGGGGGAAGGGGTGACATCCCATAATATGTTCATGGAGGGCCCAGTGGTTCCGGGAGCCAATTCCAAACCCTTTCCATCTTGTCTAAGTGCCAGATATGTAGAGACCCCTCCATGCTACCCAGGACCGGCCCACCAAGATACCGGAAAATTTCCCGGCGGGCCGAGGTATTTGAGGTCAGTAAGCGCACTCTGACTCCTCACTGGGGGAGCATGGTCTGTACAGGCAGAGGTGCAGAGTGAACGATCACCCACCAGGGAACACTTTTTAACCCCTTGCTAGACCACCAGGGATTTAGCCCACCCCCTGTAACACAAGGAAAGCAGGAGAGGAGGGAAAATGTTTAATTTTTAATGAAAGTACTGTAACAGGCAGCTGAGGGAAGGGGGGGGGGGCACACCAGCGGGTCAGTGAGGGGCCCCAAGATACTGAAAAAGTATTCGTAATTTTCATACCATTCATTGCAGCATTTTTCGATAGAATATGTAGCTAGTCTTTCACTAGTGCCCCCCCCCCCCATTACAAAGGCCTCTGACTCCTAGATACTTCCCTGAATTAATTTCCTTTTCACACAGAAACACACAGGAAAAGTTTCATTTCAACACTGATCAGTCCCACCCCCCCCCACCCCACCCAGGACCGGCCTCTAATTTCAGACAGGGCCGGCCCAAGACACTGCGCTGCCTGGAGCGATGGACGAATTGCTGCCCCCCCAAAAAAACAAATAAACATGCAACATGTAGGAGCTTATTATAAAGCTCCACAGCAATAAAACTCAGTAATGTGCGGCGTGTATGAGCTGATTATAAAGCTCCACAGCAATAAAACTCAGTAATGTGCGGCGTGTATGAGCTTATTATAAAGCTCCACAGCAATAAAACTCAGTAATGTGCGGCGTGTATGAGCTTATTATAATGCTCCACAGCAATAAAACTCAGTAATGTGCGGCGTGTATGAGCTTATTATAAAGCTCCACAGCAATAAAACTCAGTAATGTGTGGCGTGTATGAGCTTATTATAATGCTCCACAGCAATAAAACTCAGTAATGTGCGGCGTGTATGAGCTTATTATAAAGCTCCACAGCAATAAAACTCAGTAATGTGCGGCCTGTATGAGCTTATTATAAAGCTCCACAGCAATAAAACTCAGTAATGTGCGGCCTGTATGAGCTTATTATAAAGCTCCACAGCAATAAAACTGAGTAGTGTGTGGCGTGTATGAGCTTATTACAAAGCTCCACAGCAATAAAACTGAGTAATGTGCGGCCTGTATGAGCTTATTATAAAGCTCCACAGCAATAAAACTCACCGGCTGCGAGCGGCTGCAAAATAACATGCACAGTGAGTGTTATATAGAGATATAACCTGTCAGTCTGGAAATTGATAGCTGTGTGTAATACAGGGGTCAGGTGACTCAGTCTGGTAAATGACCCCCCCCCCCCGGACAGTGTGAGTGTTATACACAGGTCTGACCTCCCTGCCTGGTACAGGTAAAGGTAGTAGTAGGTGCGACAGGGCCTCTCTCCCTGGAACCCGTCATCACTCCCCAGCTCGTCTCCATCCACAGACTCAGCCATGGAGCCCTGAGCCTGGAGCATCCCTGATCCTGGCCAGCACCGCATTCCCGGAGAGAGCAGATGTCAAGTTCCTCCCCCGAAAACAGGTCCAGCTCTAAACCTGTTCCCCCGAAAACAACCAACACATGAAATGGAGCCCCAGGGATACAGACAGACGGGCACCAATATTATCCAGGGGGTCAGACAGGTCTGGAGCACCTCCATATCTCCAATCCGAGATCTGATGTATCACTCAAGGGGCAGATGAAGCGGCCAGTCTCTCCCTAATAAGGGGTGGGTGAGGCCTGCTAGAGGGGCAGGCGCAGCTGGCTTTCTCTACGAAACACCAGCCTGCTGGAGGGCCATGCCTGTTCGGGCCAAGCGCTCTCCATGCCATGGCCTTTGACAGGGTGGCAAAATGCTGCCCCTGACAAAGGGCTGCCTGGAGCGGCTGCTCCACCCTGCTCCATGGGCGGGCCGGCCCTGATTTCAGGCATCCTTTCCAGCTGACTCCACTTCTCTCTAATTACTCTTACTAATACCAGGCTTCTGGTCTCTCCCGTGCAAGCTCTGCAGTGGTTCTCTGGCCACCAGCTCCCCTCCCCCTGCTGGAATTGGAACTGCAAGGTCCACATACTGCTGCACAATGCGCTCCCTGTCTCTTTTACTCTGCATTCATCCTAAAATGGAACTCCTGCCTCTGTACCACCAACCCCTCCACTATTTTCATCTCTCCCTCTCGTAGAAGACATTCCCATACGGGGAAGTTCATCACTCTCACATTGCAGTCCTCTCCTCTTGTTTCCACCCCAACCCTTCTGGATTGTGAGTTCCCACGGGAATAGGGCCCTCGTTTCCTCATGTATCAAATGTTGTTCAATGTATTGTAACCCTGTCTGTATCGTACCCATTGTTCAGCGCTGCAGAATATGAAGGCGCTTTATAAATAAAGTATAATAATAATAATAACAATAGGCTGAGGGATTCACAGCCCAGTCCAGGTGTTGCCATTGGACAATAGGCATGATGCCTCCTAGGACAGGGCTGTCAAACTCTGACCCCCTCGACGAGGTTTCTGAACTACAACTCCCATGATTCTCTGGCTATCTATTGAATTGAAGGAATTCTGGGAATTGTAGGCATCAACATCTGTGGCGTTGCGAGTTTGGCAGTTTGATATGGGACAAAGAAAAGCCTTGTTCCTTGATCTTATTATGATTTCGGACACATTGCCCCCCCCTCCCACACCCAGATAGGGTCCTACGAAATCTGGGTAAATAACATGCCTGGATCTGAGCCAGACCGGATAAAAGCTTACTTTTATTAACCCGTACCGGGGAGGGGGGAGAAGTTGCACGTCCGTGCTACATTTCTTAGAAATGAGAGCCTCCTTGTAAAAATCTGGGATCTCGCGTCACGCCATGACAGTTATTGCCAGCGCTTCCTCTTGGTGCCCATCAGTTTAATGGCCTCGGTCGCCCCCCCCTCCCATACCCAATGCGCATCATATGGAACATTGGGAAAGCAGCGACGCTCAGTCCAGATGTTACTAATTGGCAACAGATCGGAGGCAGAGTATGGCGGCGTGTACAGGCCCGGGCTCTGTGTACCTTCTCCACCGCACGGGTAGGGATTACTGTAAGGCTCTGCGAGAATAAGCAGAGCGCGGAGAGGATCTGCGCATATTTTGTTGCTCTTTTTACAGCTTTTTCTTCGTTTTTAAACAAACTGAAGAGATTCAGCGAATATTGCAAAATTAGAGAATTTGTTACATTTGGAGCCAGAGGCTAAACGCAGGGATACAGTATCTCGGGATCTCTTATTTTGGCAAAACCGAGGCCGTGGTGGCCGCAGGAAATCAAAACCCGTCGGGAAGGGAGCTGAAAACGATGCCTGGCCTGAGGAATATGGAATTTTCCCCGCGGCATGGAGATAGAGGTGTCAGAATCTGATGTATACGTTATTAATCCGTGGATCCAGCTTGATTGTATCAGCACGGACCAAAATCAGGGAAGGTTTCCTGCAGCCCGTTAACTCCAACACACTAAAGAATCCGACTGTGCTCGGGAAATAGGCGAGTTATGCCAAATAATAAGGGTACCTAATAAAGTGGCCACATCGTGTTTAGAGAAATTGATACACAGAGAGAACACAATACAGCGAGTCTGGGCTTTAATAATATGTCTGTGTTGAATAAATAAAACATGATACACAGAGAGGTCACAATACAGAGAGTCTGGGATTTACTGATATGTCTGCATTACATAATACACAGAGAGGACACAATACAGAGAGTCTGGGATTTACTGATATGTCTGTGTTGAATAAATAAAACATGATACACAGAGAGGACACAATACAGAGAGTCTGGGATTTACTGATATGTCTGCGTTACACATAATACACAGAGAGGACACAATACAGAGAGTCTGGGATTTACTGATATGTCTGCATTACGTAATACACAGAGAGGACACAATACAGAGAGTCTGGGATTTACTGATATGTCTGCGTTACACATAATACACAGAGAGGACACAATACAGGGAGTCTGGGATTTACTGATATGTCTGAGTTACACATAATACACAGAGAGGACACAATACAGAGAGTCTGGGATTTACTGATATGTCTGCGTTACACATAATACACAGAGAGGACACAATACAGGGAGTCTGGGATTTACTGATATGTCTGCGTTACACATAATACACAGAGAGGACACAATACAGAGAGTCTGGGATTTACTGATATGTCTGCGTTACACATAATACACAATACAGCGAGTCTGGGATTTACTGATATGTCTGCGATGCTTCCAGTTTATGGTTTTCTATCACTTTGTGTCTTCAGACCCTGAAGTCGTGAATATTTTTAGCGCCCCCTGCAGGTTCCCTCTGCTATTGCACAATCCCTTGGACCTGGTTGGGTGGGCGACGCTTCTGCTAACATCTAAAGGAGGAAAACAGACAGAGTGACCAGACAGCCCAGAGCTTTATGGCCTCCCCCTAAATTAAATAGCCTGGTCTTTTTTTTCATTGTAGTAATGGATGCAGCGATCCTGTGCCGGGTGGAGGCGGGTGCGGGTACCTTTTATTCCAAAACATTCCATAACACGCCTCACTTATGGTCCAGATGGCACAATACCCACATAATGACCACGTGTACGCGGCGGCGGCCAGCACCATTGCTCATACTGACATTGGAAAGGACCCGCTGCAAACAGGTTTTATTGCAATATTTACATTTTATTTAACGCTTTTCCCATAATTCAATCAGTTCGGCCTCGGCACGCGCAATCTGTTTCGAATTTGAATTTGTAACCTTTTCTTTTTTTTTGTGGCTCAGATTTGGATTCTTTAAATGAATACAAAAAACAGGAATATAAACAGTTTTAGAGTCATTGAGGGGTTAAATCCTCACGGTAATGCCTAACTGAGGGGATATTGCATTATCAGCCGAAAAATTATACAGGTTATTCTGTTATGTCATTGCTGGGAGAGTTATGCCAATCCACAAGCTCAGCCACATGTCCAGCACCGCCATTGCTTTGTTAGTTCAGTAATGTGTCGGACGCCGCCATTGCTTTGTTAGTTCAGTCATGTGTTGGGGGCTGCAATTGCTTTGTTAGTCAATCATGTGTCGGGCGCCGCCATTGCTTTGTTAGTTCAGTCATGTGTTGGGGGCTGCAATTGCTTTGTTAGTCAATCATGTGTCGGGCGCCGCCATTGCTTTGTTAGTTCAGTCATGCGGTGGGGGCTGCAATTGCTTTGTTAGTCAATCATGTGTCGGGCGCCGCCATTGCTTTGTTAGTTCAGTCATGTGTCGGACGCCGCCATTGCTTTGTTAGTTCAGTCATGTGTCGGGCACCGCCATTGCTTTGTTAGTTCAGTAATGTGTCGGACGCCGCCATTGCTTTGTTAGTTCAGTCATGTGTCGGGCACCGCCATTGCTTTGTTAGTTCAGTAATGTGTCGGACGCCGCCATTGCTTTGTTAGTTCAGTCATGTGTCGGGCACCGCCATTGCTTTGTTAGTTCAGTAATGTGTCGGACGCCGCCATTGCTTTGTTAGTTCAGTCATGTGTCGGGTGCTGCCATTGCTTTGTTAGTTCAGTCATGTGTTGGGGGCTGCAATTGCTTTGTTAGTCAATCATGTGTCGGGCGCCGCCATTGCTTTGTTAGTTCAGTCATGTGGTGGGGGCTGCCATTGCTTTGTTAGTCAATCATGTGTCGGGCGCCGCCATTGCTTTGTTAGTTCAGTCATGTGTCGGGTGCCGCCATTGCTTTGTTGGTTCAGTCATGTGCCGAGGGCCACCATTGCTTTGTTAGATCAGTCATGTGTTGGGGGCTGCCATTGCTTTGTTAGTCAATCATGTGTCGGGTGCCGCCATTGCTTTGTTAGTTCAATCATGTGTCAGGCACCGCCATTGCTTTGTTAGTTCAGTCATGTGTCGGGTGCTGCCATTGCTTTGTTAGTTCAGTCATGTGCCGGGGGCCGCATCGCTTTGTTAGTTCAATCATGTGTCGGGCGTCACATTGCTTTGTTAGTTCAGTCATGTGTCGGGCACCGCCATTGCTTTGTTAGTTCAGACATGTTTCGGGCGTCGCATTGCTTTGTTAGTTCAGTCATGTGTCGGGTGCTGCCATTGCTTTGTTAGTCAATCATGTGTCGGGCACCGCCATTGCTTTGTTAGTTCAGTCATGTGTCGGGTGCTGCCATTGCTTTGTTAGTTCAATCATGTGTCGGGCACCGCCATTGCTTTGTTAGTTCAGTCATGTGTCGGGTGCTGCCATTGCTTTGTTAGTTCAATCATGTGTCGGGCACCGCCATTGCTTTGTTAGTTCAATCATGTGTCGGGTGTCGCATTGCTTTGTTAGTTCAGTCATGTGTCGGGTGCTGCCATTGCTTTGTTAGTCAATCATGTGTCGGGCACCGCCATTGCTTTGTTAGTTCAGTCATGTGTCGGGTGCTGCCATTGCTTTGTTAGTTCAGTCATGTGCCGGGGGCCGCATCGCTTTGTTAGTTCAATCATGTGTCGGGCGTCACATTGCTTTGTTAGTTCAGTCATGTGTCGGGCACCGCAGTGCTTTGTTAGTTCAGCCATGTGTCGGGCGCCACATAGCTTTGTTAGTTCAGTCATGTGCCGGGGGCCGCCATTGCTTTGTTAGTTCAGTCATGTGCCAGGGGCCGCCATTGCTTTGTTAGTTCAGTCATGTGCCAGGGGCCGCCATTGCTTTGTTAGTTCAGTCATGTGCCAGGGGCCGCCATTGCTTTGTTAGTTCATTCACCTGCCGGGCACTGCCATTGCTTTGTTAGTTCAGACATGTGCCGGATGCCGCCATTGCTTTGTTAGTTCAGTCATGTGCCGGGGGCCGCCATTGCTATACAAGGCCTTCTATAGCGCCACCAACACAATGTTTCCTTCATTGCAAGCTAATGGCAGCCGTGAAGAGTTCAGACGACCCACCCATAGGCCGATTTTATAATATTAAACGGGTGCACTGTTTGAGTTTTCACCTTAAGGTGCTAAAAGAGCTGTTGTTATTGTCCCAAATAAAAAAATTTCACTCCCCCAATACGAACTGACCATTCGCCGTTAATAAAAGGTGACATAGTCTATATTTATTGTCAATAGACTGTATTATCAGGGCCTATTAAGTGGTGGAGGAGAATCCTGGCCCAAGACGCGTGTCTGAGGCCTCCTACTTCAGAGACCAAGGAGACGAGCTCGCCTCACGTTTTTCTGATTAGCGCTCCCCCTCCCCTCGCTCGCCCGCTTGTTTTGTCGAAAGAATATTTTGATTCAAACCAACTTTTTACAAGATAAATCTGCAGCTAATTTGCATCCGCCCCCCCTTAAAATTCATCATTTTATCCTAGATCTTTCTTTGGCACTGAGGAGGCTCCGTCTAGCCTCTGTTTACATCTCATTTAAGACAGCACTTAATCAGGCCTGGAATCAAGTCCAAAAAAGAAGAAGCGTAATCCCGTAAAGCAGCCACATTCATTGGTGTGTGTGTGTGTGTGTGTGTGTGTACCGTAGAAAGAATTAGATAACAAGGAGTGCACGGTTGAATTGGCGCAGAGTGAATTAATGAGAGTTTTTATGGGGCTAAATGAGACTGGAAGGAAATTACTAATGATTAAAAAATGCGCATGGGTCATATTGGGGGGGGAAAACATTTTTTTTCAGTTTATAATACTGCCAGACTTTATAGAATGATGGGTTTTCTTGGAACGTTTTAGTTCTATTTGTACTTATAACCTTGGACATGGTGCAGGTTTTTCATCCATTTTTTTTCCATTGAAGTACTCCTGGAAGCAACCTCTCCTTCAAATGTACCTCCAGGCATATCACCTTCTACATGAAGTGACCTTTTATTCATCAAGATGGCTCCTGTGGTGTTAGAGAGCCCTCCGTTTGACAAAAGGTGATATGGATGTCTTGAGGGATCAGGCTAGGAAGGACATTGCGTATCAAGTTGGAAGGACGTGATCACAAGATCACCAGTCAAGCCAAATAATATAGAAAGAATAAAATTGTGAGTTGAGCCCACGTCATTAAGAAACCAGATGGGTGGAGGTGACACTTCCGAAAATTAGTGGGTTGAGAAAAATGTCTTCATAAACATGGTAAGAGATAAGGTATGGTTGGTGTGAAAGGCTGACAGTATGTCATTGAGTATGTTGGCGTTGGGTCTGAATGGAATAGGGGAAAGGAGGAAAAATGGATTAGATGATCGGATGAAGTAGACATCAAAAGGTAAGACGAACGATAATGTGGGACTTTTTGGGGAAGATCAAGGCAATAGGGAAGCTCTATAGATATGTTCAGTGTTTGGAAACAAGAGAAGATTACAGTTGGATGTAGGGGGAAATAGGAAGTCAGAGTTTGGGTGTTGAGGACGTGAAAGGATAGAAGTTGGATGCTGAGTGTGGGATGAAGCTTAAGCATAAGGTTTTAGGAAAAGGGCAGACAGAGACTGGGTGTTGATGAAATAGGATGACAGGGCATGGGTTTAGAGTAGGGCTACTCAACCTTGGCCCATCAGATGTTTCATAACTACACAAGGCTCTAACGACCTATTAAGCAGCTGAGTATCATAGGAGATGTTGCGTCAAAACATCTGGAAGGTCACGTTTGAGCACCGTTGTGTAGAGGAAATGCTAGGGCTGTGCTCTGAAAATGGACATAGTGTTAGGGGATTGGAGGTAGAGAATGTTGTCTAGGGGACATAGATGTGTAGGGAGGGCCTGTTGGGAAATGAATGGGTAGTGTGCAACAAAAAATGTGTTGAAAGAGGTGGTGTGAATAGAAATTGTGAGGTAGAATCAGGGTAAAGGGCAAACGGCAGGTAAAAGTTGGTTATTGGGTAAATGTATTAGAAGTGGCAGAGGGTATATAAAGTAGGTGGGTAGAGGTGGGATACAGGACCATAGGAAAGGGAGTAAAGAAGTACAATAAAAGCATTGGGATACTGGAGAGTGTGTTTGGACAAAGGTTGGGCTGAGGTAAGGTGTAGAAGGAATGGAAGGGTAGACAATGAGTGAGGAAAAATGGTGGAGGTGCAGTGAATGGAAATCATAAGGATAGGGGGAGGGGTAAAAAGCAAAGGTATCGATAAGGTCAGGTAAAGTGCCTGGAGATTGAGTGTATGTAAATTGGGTGGGAAGAGGTGGAGAGATGGCTGGGTAGAGGATATGTTGTGGGAAAATGGTTGGGTTGCAGAAAAGAGTAGGACGAATCAAGAGGTGGCAATAGAGTGGTAGTAGTTAAGTAGAAATAGAGGACATCGAAAAGTCCGAGGCTAGTTTTAGAGGAAAACAAAAATGGAAAAAAAAATGGATATCAGCCAAAGGGCTGATCAAGAGGGCCATAGGGTACGTGGGTTGGATGTAGAGTATATAAAAAATGTAGAAGTGACATTGTGGAGGAATATATGGTTGAGATGGGGGGGGGTGTGAAATAAATGGGTAAAGGATGGTTATAATTGATAACAGTGTATTGATTGTGGAGTGTAGAGTACGCAAAGGTGTAGGCCTGGGGTTAGCAATCTTGGTCTGCCAGATGTTTTTGTGCTACATCTCCCATGATGCTCAGCCACCCATCAGTTCTACTAAGTCTTATGGGAAATGTAGTTTCAAAACATCTGGAGGGCTAAGGTTGCTCACCCTTGGTGCAGGCCACAGGCAGTGGTGCGACAGACGATTACCCATTGTTAAGTATTAAAGAAGGAACAACAGATACCGTCCGATGACTAATGCTAAACTTCTCCAGTGTTTATAAATAACTTTCCCAGTAGGACCCTTCAACCCCTTGGAGTGCTGATGTACGGTAAATATGGAGGACACAAGACTGACCCTTGGCGAGACTGAATCCCTCACTGTTCCTCTGTGTCCTCTGACTAACCTCCCGCATCTCGACTCGCTTTATTTAACACATCCTGGCTCAGTCAATAAGGCTTGTTTTTCAGGGGAAATAATGTTCTTTTTGTCTTTTGGTTTTCAGGAAATCATTTACATTGTAACAGAGCATCAAGTGTGAGCGGAGGAGCATGTCCCGAAAGGGGGATTTCAGCCTCTCGAGCCCAGCGGGATGAAAATAGATCATCACTGCAGCCCGGGAAGGGACAACTCTCTGGTTAATACAAATTTACACGTACCCCTGCGTTACATGGTCAACCTTTCTGCCAAAGTCGATTGGCCTGTGGCGCTGCAGGATGTGGTTGCCATTTCTTGTAGCGCTCGTCCAGATATCCTGCATTCATAATAATAATACCCCATCTTTATTTTTATTGAAAAAGACTCCGGGCCCTATTACATTATTCACGCAAAAACGCACGCGCAAGGCATGATTTTTTGCGCAGAGTAAACATTAACGCGTGTAAATCAACGCTGGTATTGCAATCCTCACTCATTTTTTCATCCATCAAAAAAATAACACGCATAAATGGACGCGCACAGCATTGTTGCGTGCAGAATTCTGTGTTCGGACTGTTTTTTTCACGCGATTCAGCCAATCAGAATTAAGAACCACAATTGTCTCCCGTTAAGTTTTTGCGCCTGCCAAAATCAATCTGCGTATATATGCTGCATCAATAAAAAAAACACACACAACTTCTCCATTTTATTGTTTGGGTATGTGTAGAACGTGTAACTATAATTTGCTGCGTGTTTTTTTTGGGCTGGTGTATTTGGGTTCGGCAGGCTGATAGAATTTTCCATTAACACCAGCTTTTAAAAGACGTTAAAATTATGCGCGCAAAGGCTGTGCGTTACAAACTGCGCATAGATTGTATTACCATCCGCGTACCAGCACACAAACGCATTTGCGCTCACGATGTTAAGTATAGGACGCGCAAAGTACAGTAAGCTCGTGCAGCGTTCGCGCAGGTTCACCCGCGGTAGACGTATACGTGAGTTTGTTGCACTGACATTGTAATACGACGTTCTGCGCAAAGGGTTTTGCACCTCGTGTTAATGTGGTTTTGCGCACGCGCTGACGTTTGCGCGAAGATTGTAATAGGGGTCTATTCACAAAGCACCGAAATTGCCTTGAAAAAAAATAATTAAAAAAAGGTCTCTTAAAAATAAAAAGTTTTTGTAAAAAAAAAAAAAAAATAGTAAATGGTCCTTCAAAAAAAAATAAAATATTACATTTATTCTATTAAAAATCGATTAGATTCACTTTTTTAAACCTGTCAAATTGAAAAACTGAAAACGAGGTAATTTCACCAATTTTTGGTACAGTTCGGTGTTCTGTGACTAGACGAATCGATTGTCCTCTATGGGACAATTTCGATGCCAGTGAATTTGCTGTGAAATGCACCGTATTTTGTTGTCAATTCACATGTACTGTATCTGATGGATTGACAGCTTAGTGAACAGATGACAAATTGCCCCGAAATTGAAGATACAAGGGTTTATTCAGAGAGATCCGAAATGTAACCAGACACTGAAATTCAGCGTACGGTGACATTTCGTGGCCATTCAGAAAGCAGGCAGTTCGCCAAATTTTGGCGAACTGCCTGCACGTACGGTGCCTGTTCGGCGTCAGTGAAATCCCCCATAGAGAAGCATTGGTTAATCTATTCACATTGAACAGCAGAGAAATGTCAGTGAAATGCCCTGATGTTCAGTGGTTTCATTCGACAGGTTTATTCAGGCGAATCCCATAGGTTTCAATGTTAAAAATATTCCCGTTTCAATCCAATATCTAATAAACAGTTTATTATTTTATTCTGCAGCAAAAAGTCTCTTTATTTATAGATTTTTTTGGATATTTTAAGCATTTTTCTGGATTATTTTTTTTTTTAAAAAGGTCTGATTTTTTTTAAGTTTACTTATTTTTTCTGTAACAGCCCTTTTTATTATCATTCATTGGATTTTATATGTAAATTTCAGACATTTTCGCTCAGTAGTTTCTTTGCAAACAGCGTTTCACTTTTCAAACATTCACGCAAACTGTTTTGCTAATTTATTTACTGCCTCTTCTCCGGTCTCGGCTTTTTCCGGCGGCTGCGATCGGCTCCTGCTCGGGTTTTTCCGTGGTTTTCGGCAGGTTAATCCAGATGTTTTTGCGGGTTTTTGGCGTGCATTCGCCGGGTTTTGCAGTTAGTTTTCGGCAGGTTTGCGGCAGCTTTTCCCTGCAATTCGGGGGCCCTGTGGTGCTCGCCGAATACACCGCAGGGTCACCGAAATGGGATCGGCAAAACGAACCGAATTGAAGAGAACAAAAAGTCACCGAACATGCAGTGACTTTTCGAATCTCTTTGAATTACCCTGTCAGTGGTTTCATTCGACAGGTTTATTCAGGTGAATCCCATATCTAATAAACCGTATATTATTTTAATCCGCAGGAAAAAGTCTCTATATTCATTGATCTTTTTAGACATTTTTTGGGGATTTTTTCAGCAATTTTTTTTTTTAAATCGTTATTTCTTTTTTCTGTATCAGCCCTTTTTATTATCATTCATTGGATTTTATATGTAAATTCCAGACATTTTTGTTCAGTAGTTATTTTTGCAAACAGCGTTTCAATTTTGATACTTTTTTTTTTGAGAAAGGATTTTACCAGGAAGGATACATTGAGATTTCTCTCGTTTTCATGTATGTCCTGGGTGGCGAGTATGTACTGTTAGGGGTCTTGCCCAAGGACGCTTACTGGAGAGGTCGCTCGCTGGGATTGAACCCATGACTCCACAGGCTCTCTCCATGTAGAGCATTGATGTTACCTCTACTCCACACAGCCGGGACTTAAGCATATTGTTTTTTTCACACTGTTCGTCAGCTTGTCGGCTTTTTCTGGCGGCTGTTCTGCGCCTTGCTCGGCGGCTCGTCTGTTTTTTCCGGCATGTTCGGTGCGGAGAGTGAAATTCACTGTTCGGTACGAGTCGGTGGCAATTTTGGCAATTAGTAAATAACCGCCTCAATGTACAGAGAGGACAAAATAGAGGGACCTTATTCTTCTCTAAAAATGAAACTCCATTGTAACAAAAATGGAGACACTTTTCTGTTACATTTATGAATCTGTAAACATGAATGTACACTGAGATACGGCCAGAGGGTCATGTTTTTGGGTTACGCAACACCCGCTGTTGCGACTCACGCCTCCTCCGATCCCATGCGATGTCTTGCTGTGTAATTAATGCAGGACCTTTCCCTGCTGCCTCCAAACCTCTGGCTGGATGTGAAGCTCTCAGGGACGCGGCAGCTGCACCAGAGATCCACACAGATTATTTTCTTGAGTCGGTGATTATGTTAACAGCTTACGTCTGGAAATCAGATTTCTCGCGGCTTTCTGGCCGACTGCAAAGCAAATAACATAGCGTTTCACAACCATTAGGAATCCAATGCCAACCCATTGTTTGAGCTCCAACCGATGGTGAAATCCCTCTCGGTATCAATTCCAATCGAGTCTTCGTAATAATTTCCACAAACCTCTCTTAATGAAGCCTAATATTCTATAAAGAGAAGCTCGGGTAACGTGGGCGAGTTGCTCTCCTTCAGACATGTCCATTCTTTTTCATCCAAATTGATTTTTGGATGAAATATCGGCATTTCGACCATTTGGAGCATCTGAAATTCAGAATAAATTGGAATTCTAGAAAATGGTAAATGTTTTTGAACCAACCTGAATATTTTTGTATCAGTTTGGAATACTTTAGCAAACTGAAAAACACTGCATTTATTTATAAAGGATTTTACCAGGAAGGATACATTGAGATTTCTCTCGTTTTCAAGTATGTCCTGGGTTCGAGAACATTGATTGGTTACAGAAATACAAAATAGTAAAATGCAAGATATTAACACAAGACCAAATATACAGATTAACAGAAAAATAAATATGGAGGAAATAAAAGTCATTATTTTACATGTTTACAGGTGCATTCTGTATTGAGGTATGTTACTAGGGAAGTCTTAAAGGACTTTATTTAGACTGGGGGAAGATTTGATGGCGTCTGGGAGGTTATTCCATAATTGCGGTTCTCTGTAGGAAAATGAGGATCAAGACACTTTCTTTTTGTATTGTGGTATTGCAAGTAAGGTGCTGGTCCTGGATCAGAGGTTATAGGATGAGGGAACTGCTGGAGGAAGCAGTCTATTCAGGTAGGGTGGCAGCTTCCCAGAAAAGCTGTTAAACACCAGGTTGGAAAGGCGAAGGGTGCGTCTAGATTCCAGTGATGGCCAGTTTAGGCTAGGGTCAGACGAGCGTGATTTCTACGGACTGTACGTCCGTGCAGTACGGACATCGTCAGTACGGATGACGCAGTAGTGGTCACACAGTCCGTTTTTTCACTGAAGTTATTTTATGACTGATGTAGGAGGGAAAAATAAATTACAATGAAAAAACATTCTGTCCGTCAAAAATGCTGGACGTATAAATGCAGTCCATCTGACCTCGCTCCATCACTCACACACAAAGCTATGCGGACGTTGTGGACGTGGCGCACTCCGCACGTCCGTTCTAGCAGTATTACGTTCTTGCCTAACCTGCGTCCGTTTGCAGCGTCCGTCATGCGTCCGCAGTTCAGTGCGGACGTACTTCGTGTGTCAGGCTCCAATGGACTTTCTTTCATGCTATCACGGACGTACTTTTAGGCGCAATCACGGACGTGAACACTACGCTCGTCTGACAGCAGCCTAAGTTCTTTTAACGTCACAATGGTGTGTCATGTAGTTACATTGTAGCGCAAAGCGGCAGAATGAGTTATACAATGTAGTAAGTTTCTGAAGGTGTGTTTGCGGGGCGGCTGCATACACTACATCTCCGTATTCAATGGCTAGCATAAGCATTTGTTGTACAATCTGCTTTCTTACCGCGTGTCAGGTTTAATACCTTACAGGTACTTGCCTTTCAGGTGATGAGGCCGTTATGCAGGTCTCGGGGATGCACACACTTCGTGGGAGAGGAGAACAACACAGGAGGACTGTGGGACAGGGTACACTGGAAACTCACAGGTTGGCTGAGGGTGATGGGGAAAGCAATCCTTGAGTCCAGGTGCGAGGGTAGTTGCTCCTGGGAGAGCACGTTGGGAAGGGTCGTTGCTCCTGGGAGAGCAGGTGGGTAAGGTAGTTGCTCCTGGGAGAGCAGTCAGTATTGGGGGGTCTTGGAGCAGGGGGAAACACGATGAGTGGATAGGGAAAGCAGGTTTCTGGAGCTTGATCGTTGCAGGTCTTGTTCATAGGAACAGGAGACAACAATGAAGCATTGGGCAGAGGGTGTGTGGAGCCTTTATTGATTAGGCAGAGGGGTGTGTCATGTGACCTGTGGGTGTGTGTGGTTTTAACTGTTTATTAGCTGGTTCACAGCAGAAGGACAGCACCTTTCATGGAGCTGCCACTTTCATGGAATGACACAGGAACGGGCAGGTATGGTCCTGACACCGCGGGGCTCAGACAGGATTTGTTTCTGTACAGGGCACCTAGTTTGGGGTAAAGTTTAGATGAACGTTTTTCGATGTGGGGCCAAAGGATAGATTTGGGTCCAACCACATACCTAGATATTTGAGAGAAGTGACTGTGGTCAGCGTGCCATTTGATCTTGTCCCAACACATAGATGGGGATTTTGCAATTTGTGTAGTTTAGGTTTTGCTCCAAAGAGCATCGTTACAGTTTTGTCAGTGTTTAGAAAAAGTTTTCTTGTGTTTGATCCACTTTTCTACCTCTGTGAATTGTTCTTGCAGCACGGCCTCCAGCTGCGGGAGATTTGGTTTTCTGGTATAGATTACGGTGTTGTCTGCGTACATGTGTACAGTTGAGGCTTTGCAGACGTTGGGCAGATCATTTATGAATATTGTGAATAGCAGGGGGCCGAGTATTGAGCCTTGGGGTACACCGCACGTGACTGGGAGGGGAAGGGAAGTGCTGTCAGAAATGGACACATATTGTGACCGATCAGACACATATGATTGGAACCAGGATAGCGTGTGATCACCAATACCAGAGTTTTAAGTTTTTGTAATAGGATGCCATGGTCTACTGTGTCAAAGGTCTTGGCAAAATCAAGGAAGATGCTCCAGTTAGGTTTCCTTGTTCCATGCCCGCTTGGTTATCATTGCAGACTTTTAAAAGGGCGGTTGTAGTGGAATGTTTTGGACGAAAGCCTGATTGATCTGATAATAATGATAATAATCACGTAATTGAGTGTAGACACATTTTTCCAGAATTTTTGACATTACAGGGAGCAGTGATATTGGGCGGTAGTTGGATACCAAAGTACTGTCACCAGTTTTATGGATAGGTACCACTCTCGCAGTCTTCCAGAGTTTGGGTATGTATCCAGTCGCCAGTGATTCATTGATTAGGGTTGCGACAGGTTTTGCAATTGCTGGCGCACTGATTTTCAGCAGCATTGCTGGGATTTGATCAGGTCCAGACTGATATTTCATTTTTTGGTTGCGGAGAAGTTTAGTGATGACACTGACAGGCACTGGTCTAAAACTGAATTTCTCTGGGTTACGGGGTCTTTGCACAGTTGGTGGGGCCTGACCTGTGTGCAGCCTTTCTGATTGCGTGTCATTTCCTAGCTTAGCAATCAGGGTGGTGGCGCCTCCAACAAAATAATTATTAAAAGCATTTGCTACATCTAGGGGGTATTGTACAGTTTGGTTGTTTACTTTGACAGCAGCCGGTTGGGAGTGGACGGGGGGTGCTTGTATGTTACTTATGATTTTCCAAAAATTTCTAGGGTTTGATATGTTATTGTTTAAATTTTCATTGAAGTATTGGGCTTTAGCCATTTTTGTTTGTTTTGTGCATGCATTCCGGTATTTTCGGTATTCACAGTGATCGTTCATGGATCCAGTACTCTTGAAATTTGACCACAGGGAGTCTCTAAACTGGTACATATGCGTGAGGTCAACTGTAACCCAGGGGAGGTGGGCCCTTTGTGCAATTCAAGCTTTAACCCTAATACATGCAAATACAGTAACTATAGCCTTACCATTAACCATAATCCTAACCCTAATACATGCAAATACAGTAACTATAGCCCTACCATTAACCCTAATCCTAACCCTAATACATGCAGAAACAGTAACTATAGCCCTACCATTAACCATAATCCTAATACATGCAAATACAGTAACTATAGCCCTCCCATTAACCCTAATCCTAAAACATGCAGAAACAGTAACTATAGCCCTACCATTAACCCTAATCCTAACCCAAATACATGCAAATACAGTAACTATAGCCCTACCATTAACCCTAATCCTAACCCTAATACATGCAAATACAGTAACTATAACTAATAGTAACCCTAATCCTCACACAAACAGTACCAATGAGTTTAACAGTAACCCTAACAAAAACCTAAACGTAGAAGTAACCCTAACCTTAGTCCTAACACTAATACATGAAGACACAGTAACTATAATCCTGCCAGTACCCTTCATCCTAACACATGCAAAAACAGTAACTATAACCCCAACAGTAACCCTAAACCTAATACATGCAGAAACAGTAACTATAACTAATAGTAACCCTATTCCGCACACAAACAGAACCAATGAGCCTAACAGTAACCCTAAACGTAAAAGTAACCCTAACCTTAGTCCTAACACTAATACATGAAGAAACAGCAACTATACCCTACCAGTAATAACCTTAATCCTAATCCATGCAGAAACAGTAACTATAACCCCAACAGTAACCCTAAATCTAACCCTAATCCTCATACATGCAGAAACAGTAACTATAACCCTACCAGTAACCTTAACCCTAATACATGCAGAAACAGTAACTATAACCCTAACAGTAACCCTAAATCTAACCCTAATCCTCATACATTCAGAAACAGTAACTATAACCCAAATCCTCACACAAACAGAACCAGTAAGCCTAAAAAAAACCTAACCATAGAAGTAACCCTAACCTTACAGGTCTATTCACACTTTGTGTCTCTGTTTATCTGTACCTCTGTGCTCCTGACCTTAGCTTGTCTGTGATGATTCTCTGGTTTAGCTGAGCTATCTGGCCACTACAACAAGGAGCGTCTCTCAGTGGGGTTGCATGGACCCCACAGCCACAATGTTTCTGTCCTCCAGAAGGACTTAGGGTTGTCCTGTAGATAGAGCTATGCCCACCCCCCCCTCACCTGCCCAATACTGGGGTCTGAGCTGGGAAGGAATAAAAATGTCTACGACACGGAAGACGAAGTGAGGAGTTTGCTACAAGTTTCCCAATCACTGCCGTGGAGACACATTGTATACTTCATAGTCAGAGTAATCACGCGTAATGCTCGCGACGATGAGAAGCCAAAAAATCACTCCAGTCCTGTCCGAAAAGCTGTTTATTTTCCGTCAGAATGTTTGTTGAGAATCTGCTGGCTCGGAGAGACAAATGACCGACGAATCTTGGCGAACGTAAATATCTGTTCTGGATCCTCGCAACACGTGAAAACGCTCGGGTCTTCGCGCTTTGCCAGGAGTGAGAGCATTTTTCTGGACTGGAGGTGGACTGATGTCATCGCTCGGCTCTGGAGACTCCATTAGGCCGTGAGCGTATTGTCTGCGCGCACCAAGCTGGGAAAAATACATGTAAAATACTATACAATAGCACGGGTTTTGGATAGAGAGAAAAAAAAACAACGACTTCGGGACGAATCTGATTTTTCTTTATTGTTTTATAAGTTGACATTTTTTTTTATGCGGATCCACAAACATTTTCCTCTTTTTTTTTTTCTACACTATTTTGCAAGAGTTAAAGGGGAGAGTTTAACGAGCGTCACAATCAAGCCCAGATGTTGGAATAGTCAGCGAGTTTAGGGATATTATGTGGCGGTAAAATGAGGAATTTTAAAAAAAGCAAAAAGCTTAGCATTACTTTCCGAGTTGCGTAACACAGCTCCCCTGCCTCCGTCCCCCCATCCCTTTTTATTTAACTGCAGAAAATATAAAATCGCTTTATTTGATAATCACATTTATTGAGTTGTTTTCGTTTCTGGTTTTGGAAAATTGATTCTATATAGTATTATACACCAAATCTAAATTAGAAGATATACATTTCATATTGCTACATTAAAGGCACAACGTATTAAAAACACAAGGGGTTATTCAGAGAATTTTTTTTTTCCAGCCGTGCATAACAGGTGACAAAAAAACAAACAAACAAACGAAATATATACACGGGGCTCTGCGACTCCATACATAACTGCAACAAATGAAATAAAAAAATAAAAGAAGACCTCCAGCAAATATAGTCGACAAAGGGCCCTATTACATTCTTCAAGCAAAAAACGCCTGCGCAACGCGTGAATTTTTGCGTGAAGCGTTAATCGTTAACGCGCGTAGATCAACGCTGCTATTACAATCCTCGTGCATTTTTTTCATCCGTCAAAAAATAAAGCCCGTAAAACAGACACGCAAAAACGCGCGCGCAGCAACGTTGCGCGCAGAAATCAGTGTGCGGACTGTTTTTTCACGTGATTCAGCCAATCAGAATTAAGAACCACAATTGTCTCCCTTTAAGTTTTTGCGCCTGTCAAAATCAATCTGAGAATATATATGGTGCAGCAATAATAAAAACACGCACAACTTCTCCATTTTATTGTTTGGGTATGTGTAGAATGTGTAACTATACTGTGCTGTATTATTTTTTCGTGCTGGTGTATTTGGTTTCGGCCAGAACGTTCAGATTTGCCGTTAACACCAGCTTTTCAAAGACGTTAAAATTATGCGCGCAAACGCTGTTTCCTTTAAAAACTGCGCATAGATTGTAATACCATCCGCATACCAGCGCACAAACGCATTTGCGCTCAGAATGTTAAGTATAGGACATGCGCAGTACATTAAGCTCGCAAAGGGTTCGCGCAGGTTCACCCGCGGTAGACATTAACACGCATTTTTTGCGCAGACATAGTAATACGACGTTCTGCGCAAAGGGTTTTGCCCCTTGCGTTAATACATTTTTGCGTGGGTGTAAACATATGTGCGAAGATTGTAATAGGGCCCAAAGTGTCTAGACTTGTGACTCGTTTCGAAGCTTTTCTAAGCCGACATATCCATTGTTCGGGCGCTCCAATGGTTTGGTTGCATTAAAATATATTTTTTAGCATTACTGTTTATTTAATAAAGTTGTCACATTGTAGATTCTATTTAATAAACGTACGTTGTATACACACCTTAATGCATATTTCTGACCTCATATATATCTGTACAGTTTACTACATTTACCAGTAATAAAAATACCTATATGAGAAGACCGTGATGCCTGCTGGTGATGTGCCGCACAGCTTTATTAAAGTACCAGGTCAACGCCGACTCACACCACAGGCTCGAGGTTGCCCTCACATCCATCCCTGTTTTCAGGCACTTCCCTATACACGGCTCGGCCCGCTTTTTCAGGCATATAGTACAGTCGGTTCCGACCCACTCCAGCTGACTTGCATCAGGGGGTGTCATCACGGATGGAGGCCCTGAACACAAATAATGGTATCACCCCGATAAGCAGCCATTCGTCAGAGCTGGGTGGTTTCACAGAGTCCTGTGCAGTTTGTTTGGGTGATTCAGCCCCAGGCGTGCATCATGGACCCGGTTTTGTTATGAAATTGTGATTAGAGACCTCGTCGTTCATCATTCATGTAACATGTTAATATATCGCTCCGTTCGCTTCTGCCAACATCCTCTGTTGTTTATATTGTCTGAAGCAAACTTGCATTGGCGTGAGCTGCGCGGACATCAAGCTCATGGACCGGATGCGTTTCAAGCTGAGGATCCAAACCTCGATGCCTTGCAGGACCTCATGTATTAGTATGAGAACGGATGGTGGAATACGTGGAGATACAATGCGTATATCGATTCTCTGCCTTTTGTAACAGGAAGAGACGTGATCCCTAAAAAAATTGTATCCCCCACGTCCGACCCAACCAAAACCCATGGACTGACTCTATAGATGAAGCTTTGCCAACATAACACATAATACACAGAGTGGTATTAAAGAAATGGTGTTAAAAAAAAAAAAAAAACAGGCAACCTCAAGCTTGACCGGCAGCCAGGCCCACTGAGCCATCAGCCCATCCGGGAATCTCCCGGTAGTCCTGATGGTCAGTACATGCCTGCAGGGAGTCTGGGATTTATGGATATGTCTGTCAGGGTTATCCAAAGAGATTCGAATTGCTTGAGAAAGGTAACCGAACGCTGAAAATCAGGGTTCGGTTACCTTTCCTGGCCATTCGGCTATCCAGAGAGCAGGCAATTCGCCAAATCCTGTCGAATTGCCTGCACATACGGTGCCTGTTCGGTGCCTGTTCGAGGGCAGTGAAATCCCCATCAAAAAGCACTGCTTCGGCTATTCAGAGAACACAAACCAACAGTGAAAGGTTCCCCTAATGCCCTGCCATTCGGTGGTTTAATTCGGCAAATTTATTCAGGAGAATCCCATAGGCTTCAATGTTAAAAATATTCCCGTTTTAATTCAATATCTAATAAACCGTTCATTATAAAATTCTGCAGCAAAAAGTCTCTTTATTTATAGATTTTTTAGGATACTTTAAGCATTTTTCTTAATTTTTTTAAAAAAAAATTAAAAGTCCGATTTTTTTTTTTTTTTTTTCAGTTTGCTTATTTTTTTTGTAACAGCCCTCTTTATTATCATTCCCTGGACCTCCTGTGAAAATTTCAGACATTTTCGCTTAGTAGTTTCTTTGCAAACAGCGTTTCTTTTTCCCAGATTCATACAAATGGTTTTTCTAATTTATTCACTGCCTCCTCTACGTCACAGCTGCTTCGGCTCTGTGTGATTCGGCTCCTTTTCGGCTCCTGTTCGGCTCCTCTTCGAAGGTTAATCCAGATGTTTTTGCTTGTTTTCAGCGTGCATTCGGTTAGTTTTCGTCAGGTTTTCGGCAGCTTTTCCCTGCAATTCGGGGACCCTGTGCTGTTTGCTGAATACACCGCAGGGTCACCGAAATGGGATCGGCAAAAGGAACCGAATTGAAGAGAACGAAAAGTCACCGAACGTGCGGTGACTTTTCGAATCTCTTTGGATAACCCTGTGTGTTACACATAACACACAAAGAGGACACAAAACCGGGAGTCTGGGATTTACTGATATGTCTGCGTTACACATAGGACACAATACAGGGAGTCTGGGATTCACGGATTTGTCTGTGTTACACATAATACACAGAGAAGACACAATACAGGGAGTCTGGGATTCACGGATTTGTCTGCGCTACACATAATACACAGAGAGGACACAATACAGGGAGTCTGGGATTCACGGATTTGTCTGTGTTACACATAATACAAAGAGAAGACACAATACAGGGAGTCTGGGATTTACTGATATGTCTGTGTTACACATAATACACAGAGAAGACACAATACAGGGAGTCTGGGATTCACGGATTTGTCTGCGCTACACATAATACACAGAGAGGACACAATACAGGGCGCCTGTGCTTTACTGATTTGTCTGCGTTACACATACTATATACACACATTCCAGGTGACAACGTGCTCATTTGGGTCTGTCACATACAGGGTTATCCAAAGAGATTCGAAAAGTCACCGCACGTTCGGTGACTTTTCGTCTCCTTCAATTCGGTTCCTTTTGCCGATTGCATTTCGGTGACCCTGCGGTGTATTCAGCAAACATCACAGGGTCCCCGAAATGCAGGGAAAAGCTGCCGAAAACCTGACGAAAACTAACCGAATGCACGCTGAAAACAAGCAAAAACATCTGGATTAACCTTCGAAGAGGAGCCAAACAGGAGCCGAATCACACAGAGCCGAAGCAGCTATGACGTAGAGGAGGCAGTGAATAAATTAGAAAAACCATTTGTATGAATCTGGGAAAAAGAAACGCTGTTTGCAAAGAAACTACTGAGCGAAAATGTCTGAAATTTTCACAGGAGGTCCAGGGAATGATACTAAAGAGGGCTGTTACAAAAAAAATAAGCAAACTGAAAAAAAAAAAAAAAACAAATCGGACTTTTAATTTTTTTTAAAAAAATTCAGAAAAATGCTTAAAGTATCCTAAAAAATCTATAAATAAAGAGACTTTTTGCTGCAGAATTTTATAATGAACGGTTTATTAGATATTGAATTAAAACGGGAATATTTTTAACATTGAAGTCTATGGGATTCTCCTGAATAAATTGCCGAATGAAACCACCGAATGGCAGGGCATTAGGGGAACCTTTCACTGTTGGTTTGTGTTCTCTGAATAGCCGAAGCAGTGCTTTTTGATGGGGATTTCACTGCCCTCGAACAGGGACCGAACAGGCACCGTATGTGCAGGCAATTCGACAGGATTTGGCGAATTGCCTGCTCTCTGAATAGCCGAATGGCCAGGAAAGGTAACCGAACCCTGATTTTCAGCGTTCGGTTACCTTTCTCAAGCAATTCGAATCTCTTTGGATAACCCTGATAGTATTAGATTTTAATCTTTACTGTAACAGGTTGAGTTTTCAGTCTGAATATACACACACACACGCAAATATTTTATAACTAAGTGAAGACACACAGTAACAAGTTTTCAAAGATAAATTTAATGGATTAAAAATGTAATAGTTACTCAATGCTCTTCACGTTCTGTTTCTGAAGGGACGAGTCTCGGCGAACTCAATAAATACCTTCACCGGCTGCTCTTATTGAACTGGTCAAAAAATTTATCTGTGGGGGCGTTGGTGAAGACTTCTTTGTCCATGTATGTCTTCCTGTAGAGGGAACATCGATAGCGGTTACAAATAGGGCTGCCAGGTCGGCCATGCTTTCCTGGACATATTATTATTCCGTGCAGAGGGGGAGAACAGGGAAAAGTGCTGCCCTACAACATGTATAATTTATATGCTGCAGGAAGGAAATTAAGGCAGGTCACCTGAGATCCCTTACCTGTAGCGTATGGATTATACATGCTTTGGGGTGGCATTTTTAATGCACTGCCCATCAGCATGAATAAATTATTTGTGTCCAGGAAAACATGGCCGATCTGGCAACCCTACTTGGCATAGAATGCACAACAGATTGCAAGCTCTTTAACACAAAATGTAGGCATTCACAAGCTCCCAATCAATATAGTAAAGTAGGAGAAGAAAACCTCAAACACTCACAAAAATACTGCCTGAGAGCGACGAGTCAGGTTGCCAGATCGGCCATGTTTTTCAGGACACATCACTATTTCATGGAGAGGGGCGCACAGAGAAAAGTGCTGCCCTGCAACATGTATAATTAATAGGCTGCAGGAAGGAAATCAAGCCAGGTCACCTGGGATTCCTTTTTGATGTTTTACCTGCAGGGTATGGATTATACATGCTGCGGGGTGGCATTTTTCATGCACTGCCCATCAGCATAAATAAATTGTGTGTGTCCTGGAAAACATGGCTGACCTGGCGACCCAAGGTTAACCTTTTTGTTTCAAGGTGCAGAACCGGTGAGATTATAATATATTTCACATGAATACATTTATTTTTTTTAATATAAAAGTTATACATTTCAAATGAAATGCATTAAAATAAACGGAGGGAGCGGATGATGTGGCGCTTTGACCTTGATCCAAAATGCCGCCAGCGGAAATCTCACCGGGTTATCCACCTGGCGGCTCGTACCTGTGCTGACATTAATTTATGCAGCAGAGGATGCTGAAAGGGGATCAGGCGGGGCCGCGTGTCGCTGCTTGGAGCCACCGGAGAGGGTTGGGGCTCGGTTGGGGGGGGGGGCGACATTATTTGGGGAATCAATTGACAGATGGATGATTCAGATGGAGCCTGCAGCGTATTAAACACGGGATTGTCACAGCTGGGTTATCGCACAAGGAGGCCAATAAAAACTGGCTCTGGATTGTTCACATAAAAGGGGGTTATTCACTAAGCAGCATTCTATTACTGAAACAGCTGTGGTTTAGCATTGGTGAACGCTTTCGATAGGCGGGCAGGAAGCTCTCAGCACCAATGGTCTTCATATAAAGAGGTGGCTGTGCCAGGTAAAACGTCGGTGTTCACTTTTACGGCGTGATTAGGGTCGCCAGGTCAGCCATGTTTTCCTGGACACATAATTTACTCATGCTGATGGGCAGTGCATGAAAAATGACACCCTGCAGCATGTATAATCCATACACTGCAGGTAAGGAATCAAAAAGGAATCCCATGTGACCTGCCTTGATTTACATATGAATTATACATGTTGCAGGACAGCACATTTCCCTGTGCTCACCCTCTGCATGAAAAAGAAATGTGTGTCCAGGAAAACATGGCCAACCTGGCTGCCCTATTCAGATGAAAATTAGCATTTTCGTATTTCGGAAGCATTTCCAAAATATGAAAATCAGCCGTCTGAACTTTCAGATCAGTCCAAAATTACAAATCGCGGTAACATAACGAAAAAACGAAACGAAAAACTGGAACGAAAATTCCCCAAAACGAAAAAAAAAATTGAACAAAATGATCGGAACCGATAAAAAAATAATAAAAAATGACCCAAAACGAAAAAAAAAAAACAACGAAATGATCCAAAACGAATAAAAACAGGGATTTTTTTTTACCATTGAAACCTATAGGATTCGTCTGATTAAACTTGTCGAACGAAACCACTGAACATCAGGGTTAGAATTTCTAGACCTAGCATCTAACCCTTATGTTCGGTGGTTTCGTTCGACAAGTTTAATCAGACCTATAGGTTTCAAGGTAGAAAAAAAATCCCCGTTTCTATTAAATATTTATTCAACCATTTACATTAATTCTTTTCACTTGCAGCAAAAGTCTCTTTATTTACTTTTCAGGATTTTTTTGGTGAAACTTTTGGATTCCTAATTGATTTAAAAAACAACGAGGCTTTTCTTCTTTGCTGAACACCGCGTTTTTGTTTTTTCTTCAGTCTGGCTGTGTTAGCAGGGACTATCCATGGTGCTGAAACCTATTCAGAACAGAGGACAGCAGCCCAGCGGGGCTCCGGAGCAGGAGGATTACATTTTTTTTTACCCCAATCTAACAGGTACATTCACTAAGGTGAAACGCAGGAAAATTGGCAGAAGAAGTGAAAAATAATCGGCAGGAGAAGTGAGAATTTGCACCCCAGATGTTTCGCAACTACATATCCCATTATACTCCATCAGCTTTAAGACTCACTAGGCATCATGGGACGTAGTTAATAAACATCTGGGATGCCAAGCTTCACCACCACAGCTCCAGAGCAGCGATCAGCCACCTCAGCCCTCCGGATCTTTTCTAACTACAGTTGCAAGAAAAAGTATGTGAACCCTTTGGGATTACGTGGAGTTTTGCATGAATTGGTCATAAAATGTGCTCTGATCTTCATCTAAATCACAACAATTTGAAAAACACAGTCTGCTTAAAATAATACAACACAAACATTATATGTTTTCATGTGTTTATTGAACAGAACATGTAAACATTCACAGTGCAGGGTGGAAAAAGTATGTGAACCCCTAGCCTAATGACTTCTCCAAGAGCTAATTGGAGCCAGGAGTGAGCCAACCTTGAGTCCAATCAGTGTGATATTATTGGATGTGTTGCTGAAAGCTGTCCTGCCCTTTAAAAACACACACCAGTTTTGGGTTTACTGGTTTCAAGAAGCACTGCCTGATGTGAACCATGCCTCGCAGAAAAGAGCTCTCAGAAGACCTACGATCAAGAATTGTTGACTTGCGTGAAGCTGGAAAGGGTAACAAAAGTATCTCCAAAAGCCTTGATGTTCATGTGTCAACAGTAAGACAGACTGTCTACAAATGGAGAAAGTTCAGCACTGTTGCTACTCTCCCTAGGCGTGGTCGTCCTGTAAAAATGACTGCAAGAGCAAAGCGCAGAATGCTTAATGAGGTAAAGAAGAATCCTAGAGTGTCAGCTAAAGACTTACAGAAATCTCTGGCACATGCTAACATTTTTGTTGACACATCTACAATAAGGAAAACATTAAACAAGAATGGAGTACATGGGAGGACACCACGGAGGAAACCATTGCTGTCCAAAAAGAATATTGCAGCACGTTTGAAGTTTGCAAAAGAGCACCTGGATGTTCCACAGCACTACTGGCAAAATATTCTGTGGACAGATGAAACCAAAATTGAGTTGTTTTGAAAAAACACACAACACTATGTATGGAGAAAAAAAGGCACAGCACACCAACATCAAAACCTCATCCCCACTGTAAAACATGGCGGAGGGAGCATCATGGTTTGGGGCTGCTTTGCTGCCTCAGGGCCTGGACGGATTGTTGTCATTGATGGAAAAATGAATTCCAGAGTTTATCAAGACATTTTGCAGGAAAACGTAAGACCATCTGTCCGCCAACTGAAGCTCCGCAGAGGATGGGTGATGCAACAGGACAATGACCCAAAGCATACAAGTAATTCAACAAAAGAATGGCTTCAACAAAACAAAATACGCCTTCTGGAGTGGCCCAGTCAGAGTCCTGACCTCAACCCGATTGAAATGCTGTGGCGGGGGCGGAGCTAGCCGAGGAAGCGAGCGGCTGCATGTTGAAGGAGCTCCGTGATAAACACGGTTTTTAAAGTTATTTCCGCCGCTTGCTCGCACTTGAGAAACGCTCTACGGCCTCCGGGGGCACTGGGGGACGAAATTGACGCTCCGGAGCGGATTAACCCCCGCGGCACAATCGGGGCCTAGTACTAGCGACCATTTTAGAAGCCTGGAAGGAGATTTCTGAGACCTTTTACCGCTCTTCTTCCTTGTGCCTGCGCTTTTGGTGACATGCCCACCGGTCGCTCACAGAAGCTGCGGTCCAGACAGAGGGACATTCGGGACTCCATGAGAGGTGGGTCCACTTCAAAGGGAGATGCGATCTCCTCCTCCCTCCCCCCGGGCTATGACTTTTCGGAAGATGAAGAGGACCCCTGGCACTCGGGTGGTAGCTCTGTGATGACCTGGATCTCCCCACAATCTCGGACACCAGACTCCCAACCACTATCTGCAGCAGCAAAAAAAAGGGCGCAAAAGAAACGAAAAGCAGCGCTGACGGTGTCTTTGAGAGCCTCACTTACTGCTGGTGGCCTCTCTGACGGGGATTCGGCCGAGGAACACCAGCTTTCAGCCAGCAGTAGTGTGGCTTCATTACGACAGGACGTTTTGAGACCGGGTGCCCAACCGCAACAAACGAGAGCGACCTCACTCGAAACCCGTATGACACAGCCTGAGGAAAGTCGGCAGGAGGAGGATGATGATCTTCCTCTTACGAAAAGAGACCTTCGGAGGATCCTGGACGAACTTCGGGAGATCCGGGGGGTGTGGAAACCTGAAGTGGCGGCGGTTCGGGAGGAGGTTGCAACAATCCGTGCTCAGGTGACAGCAGTGCAGGCGACGACCTCTACAGTGCTATCGGAACATACTCACCTGTTGGGACAGGTTGCTGGTCTAAGATCCCAGGTCGAGCTTTTGTCCCGCTCTGTGGAGATGCTGGAAACAAGACACCGCCGTCGTAACGTCAGGGTCAGAGGCATCCCGGACTCTGTGTCGTCGGATGAACTCCCAGCTTATGTGTCTCGTTTGGCCCTTCGGATGGCGGGACTCCCTCCTGACAAGCCAGATGGGATCGGATCGGTATTCAGGGTTCGGAAACCTGCGGCGCTTTCGAAGGGGACACCCCGTGATGTCGTGGTGGCCTTTCGTGACGTAGCATTTAAGGTCAAGCTTATGTCTGCTCCTGGCGCAAGAGATCCAGTGAAATTTGAGGGCTCCACGTTGGCTTTGTATCACGACCTTCCATTCCAGACTCTGCTTGCTCGCAGGCGGTTCCGTCCTGTGACTGCGGTTCTTCGTCGGAGGGGGATCCGTTATCGGTGGGGCTTGGCGGGAGCATTGGTGGTGACACATAATAATGTCCCCTACACCATCACTGATCCTGAAACCGCCTGGTCCGACCTTGAAGCGGCGGGCATCTCGCCGGACCCTCCGGAACTTCAGCCAGACTGAGACCTGAGCGATATTGTTTACCCCCCCCCAACTTTTTTCTTCTCTGTTCACGTGTCACTGGTCTATAGATAAGCTCTGAGTATAATTTATCAGGACAATTTATGGCATTTACGTTGTTAGTCCTACATGCTTATGTGTTTCTTTTGTGTTTTATTCCTTCACTGAGGTTGGGACTTCTTGCTTTTTGTTTTTATTATTCCCTTATTGACCTGTTACTACTTGCATCTTACATTATCTGACTGGCTGACCGTAGCTAGTTTGGCCAGCCCTAGACGGCTGTCTTTGTCTACGTTTGATTTCGTGAATTTCTTGTTATGTATAATTCTATAAATAAAGAATTTTAAAAAAAAAAATGCTGTGGCATGACCTTAGGAGAGCGATTCACACCAGACATCCCAAGAATATTGCTACAGTTTTGTGAAGAGGAGTGATCCAAAATTACTCCAGATCGTTGTGCAGGTCTGATCTGCAACTACAGGAAACGTTTGGTTGAGGTTATTGCTGCCAAAGGAGGGTCAACCAGTTATTAAGTCCAAAGGTTCACATACTTTTTCCACCCTGCACTGTGAATGTTTACATGTTCTGTTCAATAAAAACATGAAAACATATAATGTTTGTGTTGTATTATTTTAAGAAAAGGAATATGAAATAAATTCCTGGCGCACCTTTGTGTGAAACAAAAATTATTGAAATACAATGTGTGGTACACCAGTGTACATTCAACATTAAAACAAATATGAACGCAACTGAATTTTTCAGACGTGTATGTATAAATATATATATATATATATATATATTTATTTTTATTTTTTTTATCTGACGCTAAAGAAAACACTCCAGAAATGAAATTCAAAATAAGAATTAAATACTTATATTTTGATGATGATGTTGTTTCTTCTTCTTCTTCTTCTCCTCAGTATAGCTTAAGAGGTGTAGCTTTCTTGGAAATGGAACGAGATGCTGTATGCATTCCAGGAAGGGGAAGAGGTAAACCTGATTCCTTCAAGTACTGATGAAAAAATAGTTTAAGCAACGGGACGAAATGCTAATAATGGTTTTCAAAATTTATTCTTGTAAAAATAAATAAAATCAACAAGAATAAACCATATGGTAAAATATATTAAAAGAGTAACGGCTAAGGCTAGGGTCAGACGAAAGCATTTTTCCCCCGCGAACGTGAAAAAGTGCGTCCGAACGCATTGACGTATTTTTTCACGGAATGTGCAAAAACAGTCAGACGACGCGCATTTTCGGGCGTGATTTTGTACGGATCGTCAATAAAACACTTTTTACGTCTGGACGTTATGTAGGCTGGACATTAGCAGCGTCTGACATCTCCTAATCACGCAAACACGCCGCTATGCCGCAGCTGCGCACTCAGTACGTCAGTACTAGCGGTTCTGCGTTCTCAAAAAAATGCGTTCAAATTCCACTTGCGTTGCACGGCCGGACTTTTGTGCGGCCGTACATCGTATATTGGCCGTCATTGCCCGTCATCTGCTGCTAGTGCGGCCGTAATTATGTGCGCCAGAACGCACGTTAAAAGTGCGCTGGTCTGACCCCAGCCTAAATCGAGAGCCACTCAATTTTGTTTTAATGTGGAATGTACACTGGTGTCCTACACATTGTATTTCAATAATTTTTGTTTCACACAAAGGTGCTCCAGGAATTTATTTCATATTCCTTTTCATATTATTGTTTCCTTGGAAGCGTGTGGACACTTTCTTTTCCGTTACGGCAGCACCGACCCTAATAATTTAGCCAACATAGAAGCGCTGCTTCACACACACACCTTGTTGTATTATTTTAAGCAGACTGTGTTTTTCAAATTGTTGTGACTTAGATGAAGATCAGAGCACATTTTATGACCAATTCATGCAAAACTCCACGTAATCCCAAAGGGTTCACATACTTTATCTTGCCACTGTACTTCTCCCACGATCGTCAGTCATTCATTAGGTTGGCTAAGCCTTGTAGGAAATCTAGTTCTAAAACATCTGAAGTGTTGCTGACCCTTGATCTAGATTGCAAGCTCCCGTGATCAGGACATCTACAGGTCTATTCAAAGAAAGGTGAAACTCAGGAGAATGACTGGAGAAGTGAGTAAGGACCTCTAAACTAGAGGTAACCGGCTAGGACATATACATAAAACATGGAATACTTTATTGAACAATTAACATGTACCCTTCAGAAGGTTAATAAAACACAACTCAAAACACATTACAAGTATAGACATAAATAAAATCAGTATAACCACAATAATTGATAGGTAAAATACCTCAAGGAGTGATTATAACAATGGAACGATAAATTGAACTTGTGAATAGACCATTGAATTAGCTCCTACTGTTATAAAGCATTCGTATCTGAATGGAGCATCAATGGATTCACAAAATTATGTGGGATGACAATGATCGCTGTCTAACCAATTTGCACTACCTTTTATGACCTTAGGACATAACTATTAAAGGTCCTATAAGGTCAAAATTGAAAGGGATAATTGTACACTACCTCCTTAGCTCATATATGAAGCTTAACCATAGATAGAGAGTAACAGTCCAAATCTGCAGCCTGAACCAAGGACCTAGATTAATCTAGGTCCTTGGTTCAGGCTGCAGATTTGGACTGTTACTCTCTATCTATGGTTAAGCTTCATATATGAGCTAAGGAGGTAGTGTACAATTATCCCTTTCAATTTTGACCTTATAGGACCTTTAATAGTTATGTCCTAAGGTCATAAAAAGGTAGTGCAAATTGGTTAGACAGCGATCATTGTCATCCCACATAATTTTGTGAATCCATTGATGCTCCATTCAGATACGAATGCTTTATAACAGTAGGAGCTAATTCAATGGTCTATTCACAAGTTCAATTTATCGTTCCATTGTTATAATCACTCCTTGAGGTATTTTACCTATCAATTATTGTGGTTATACTGATTTTATTTATGTCTATACTTGTAATGTGTTTTGAGTTGTGTTTTATTAACCTTCTGAAGGGTACATGTTAATTGTTCAATAAAGTATTCCATGTTTTATGTATATGTCCTAGCCGGTTACCTCTAGTTTAGAGGTCCTTACTTGTTTATATTGGGTTACCCCCTGAGTGGCTCTGGATATCACATCTTAGAAGCTCTATAGTAGTCTATTGCTAGGCTACCCTCTCCATCCGACTGGAGAAGTGAAAATTCTAGGTCAAAATAGCCGAACCAGAAAAATTCTCCCATTTATCTCACTTTCTTAATTGGATATTTGGTATAGATTGTTCATGCTCCTGCCAGTTCTCCGGAGTTTCACCTTTCTCTGAATAACCCTGCTAGAATTTTCTGTTATTAAAGTCAGCATTTAAATATTATATATTGTACATCCCTGCTGAGTGTGTTGGTGCTATAAATACATGAATGACACTACTGATGACCAGGGTCATGGAAGGTCGGCCTGTGGGATGCCGGGGCTGCTGGGTACTCACTGCGCCTGGTGTGCCTGCGCCAGCTGCTGGTTAATGTGGTCCTGTGCCTTGCGGAGCTCTTGCTCCTGACGTTTCTGCTGCCGTTCGAGAAGCAGCATTGCCCGCGCAGCTTGCACTCTGTGCCGGTCCCACTCAGCCGCCTTCTGCCGCTCCTCGTCCTTAAGTCGCTGTCACGGAGAGAGAAATTAGATGAGCGTCTGTCATTTTCCAAGAAGGCTTGGCGGCTCATTCACTGCTGAGTTTATTGTCTAAAGTCTCCAAGTGGCAGAACTCAGCAACATGTGTCCAGATCAGTGCATAGTCAGTGATAAATAACGTGAGCTGCTGAGTTCAGCATGGACCTGGTGATGAGCGGTTGTTGAGTTCAGAGAGAAATCCACATGGGCTGCTGAATTCATTAGCGGTCACTATGACTACATTCAGTCTATAGTCTGGAGTGAGCTGCTGAGTTCATTGCTCGCTTGATGAAAAGTTCGGTGCCGACCCTATGAAGAGCTGCCAAGTCAAGTGCGCATCCTATGAAGAGCTACAGAGTTCAGAGCTCATGCTATGAAGACAAAGAGCTGCTGAGTTCTGTGCTCACAATACAAAGAGCTGGAGTTCCGTGCTCACACTACAAAAAGCTGCTGAGTTCAGTGCTCATGCTATGAAGAGATGTTGAGTTTGGTGCTCACCCTATGAAAAGCTGCTCTGTTCAGTGCTCACCCTATGAAGAGCTGCTGAGTTCAGTACTCACCCTTTGAAGATCTGCTGAGTTCAGTGCTCACCCTATGAAGAGGTGCTGAGTTCAGTGCTTGCCCTATGAAGAGGTGTTGAGTTCAGTACTCACCCTATGAAGAGCTGCTGAGTTCAGTGCTCATGCTATGAAGAGATGCTAAGTTCAGTACTCACTATATGAAGAGCTGCTGAGTTCAATGCTCACACTATGAAGAGCTGCTGAGTTACATGCGCACCCTATGAAGAGCTGCTGAGTTTAGTGCTCACCCTATGAAGAGCTGCTGTATTCAGTGCTCACACTATGAAGAGGTACTGAGTTACGTGTGCAACCTCTGAAGAGCTGCTGAGTTCGGTGTGCACCCAATAAAGATCTACTGAGTTAGGTGTGAATCCTTGGAAGAGCTGCTGGGTTCAGTGCAGAGTCCACAGTAAGCTGCCGAGTCCAGAATCCGTGCGGAGCTGCTCTGATTAGTGTTAAAAATGGTTGACCTAGTTTGACCCGATTTCACCATTTTGTGCTGTAAAATTTGGAGCCTCTCACCTTCTGTTTATAGCGTGACCAGATGTACCGGCCACAGAGCTCACGGCCGTCGGCAGCTAAACCAGGAGGACCGTGTCATGAGTTATGGAGGTGCTGAGCAAATTACACTGAAAAATTATTCGCTTCAATAAAGAGCCAAAAGAACATTTTGTCTGGAGCTTCCTGAGAGCCAAACGTGGAGAGCAGCGAGTGCCGGGGTCTGAGCCAGAATAAAGCGCTGCGTCATAACGAGTGGAATCAGCCATAAAACAAGATACAAAGCAATTACAAAGAACAACACAGCGGCAAGAAAATGAAAACACTCCTATGATAATCAAACGTTAAGGCCGGGGAGCTCTGCATGAACAGAATCTTATAACAAGACAGGAGAGTATTTTGCCGTCTCTTTTCTTTTCTAAACCTCCAGCAGCAAAGATAAAACGTTACATAGCAACAAGAGAAACCAATCAGAAAATAGCATGACCACAAGAGGACAGCAAGCCCTCCCAACTCCTCTTTTCTTTGCTGCTGACCTCCAGGGGAGTCGTGACCCACTTCGCTCCCGGTTTCTCAGGGATTGATCTCTTGGTTTTAGGCTGTTGTTGTGTTTTTGCTTTGTTCCTGCTGTGTGGACACTCTCCCTCTAGTAGGTGCGCTTTGTCGACCATCGCCATACGAGATCTTGTGGCGGAAAGTGCTTACCGTGTCATTGTGTTCCGACATCTTACACACTGGACCTATCGCAAATTCGCTTGGCTCCTTCTCTCCACCCTAGCCTCCTCCCATAAGGAGGTGGGTGAACTCCACGGACTTATAGTGGATGACCCTCATCTACCTTAGGGCTCAGTTTTCTTCCCTTTGGTCCAGAGTGAACTCCACGGCCGGCTACCTCCAGGTGACCCCCCCGCGACCAGCCACTGCACAGATGGCCCAGATGGATTTGCTTATATCCTCTATGTAACCTCCGTTCTAATCTTAAATTTCTTAGCTAGTCTTTTTTACCTGGGTAAATCTTAACGCACAATCAATTTGTTTTGCTTCGTTATTTTAGCCGCCCATGTCCCTGTTTTGCTCAGAAGCTTCTGAACAAGGGGTTCTTTTAGATGGATCAATGTAAAGAAATAAAAGACACATTATTAAGATAAGTTGACAGTTCATTTGAATAAGATAAAGAAACAATAAGACAATTAAAAAATAATAATAATATACATCACCATTGCATTGAACCCCTTTGCAAACATGTTTTTGGGTCTCGAACGTTGCAAACAGCACCCTGGGCAACGCATCTCTTCTTTGCAGGTAAAAAACGTATTTTCGGATCTAATAAAACCTCTCCCTTTATACAACAACGCTAGGCTAAAAAAAATAAAGGTGCTCACAGCGATATGAAATGGCCCACAGCTTCCGCAAAATCTTGGCCAGGGTTTTTTGCTTCCGTTCGGCCGATGACGCACATCTGTGGTTTCCTGCTCACCTCCCACCATACCCTCAAAAATAGCCCCAAAGGCTAGGGTCAGACTAACGCAGTATCAACGTGCGTTTAGCAGCACTAAATCACGGCCGTGCTAGCAGCAAATGACATCCAATGCCGGGCAGCATACGAAGAACGGCCGCACAAATGTGCGGCTGCGCAACGCAAGTGGCAAACGAACGCATTTTTTCGAGAACGTGAAACCGCTAGTACTGACGTACAGAGTGCGCTGCGTCCACTAGCGGCATGTGTGCGTGATTTGGAGACGTCAGACGCTGCTAATGTCCGGCCAACATAACGTCCAGATGCAAAAAGTGTTTTATTGATGATCCGTACAAAATCACGGACGAAGATGCGCATCGTATGACCGCTATCGCGTATTCCGTGAAAAAATACGTCCATTCGTTCGAACGCACTTTTTCACAGACAACGCGAAAAATGCGTTAGTCTGACCCTAGCCAAAAACACAAAAGTTACAAGAACACAAGGAAGTGAAGTCATAGGCTAAGAACAGCACATTTTAACTATTTCATTACATAGGCTAAGAAAAGAATAAGTCATCATTTTAACTATTTCATTAAATTCCCCTTGTTGGGTGTTGCGGTAGGAAGGGACCCTTTTGTGTGTGGCCTTCTAAAGGATACCCAATTTTCCAACCCAGGACATACTTGAAAACAAGAGAAATCTCAATGAATCCTTCCTGGTAAAATCCTTTAGAAATAAATAAATAAATAACCCGCCGGCACCGAAGTATGGGCGGTTTTGGTATGTGGCCTTGGTGCTGGAGTTCCTTCGAAGTTGGCCAGACAGCGACCTGCTTTGTCTTTGCCAACTTTCAGCTAAATTGGCTCTCCTATTGTGTCTAGTCTCCTTTCATCAAGTCTCCGATGTTAAGGCGTTTGATGCCCATGGAGTTTCTTTCTCGTGACATACTAAAACATTGTCGTCTGTGGTTTTTTTATACCTATTCTCTGTCAGACCTTCTCCTTTGTGTCGCTCGATGCGTTCCAGTCTATCTCTTCATTTCTTATCACCGTTTTTAGCAGTTAGCTAGCTTGTCAGTGACACGCTATCATTCCCTGGTACTTTTAAGCGTCTACTGTTTTCTCTCCTAGTTTAATCCATTCCGGAAGGTCCGTTGGTTATCGTTTAGCTACCATTTATCGCTTCTACATCTGTTGGTTACATGTTCTTCGGTTTAGCTCCATCTTCTGTTCCGGTTCAAGTTCTTCGTGGTTTTTCTGCTAGTTCAGCAATCAAAGAAAAGAGGACTTGGGAGGGGCTTGCTTTCCTCTTGTGGTCATGCTATTTTCTGATTGGTTTCTCTTGTTGCTATGTAATGTTTTGCTTTTGCTGCTGGAGGTTTAGAAAAGAAAAGAGACGGCAAAATATTCGCCTCCTAACACCAAGACTGGAATAATCCACAATTAAAAAATAATGTGAGATGTATAATATTATAATACAATACACTGTGTGATATATATATATATATTACAATATGCAACTCAAAAAGCCATTCATTTTGCAACAAAATCAAATTCAAGAAATCTGCATCCAAATAAAACAGAAATAAACAAACTGCAGCCCTTCTACAATGAACCAAATTCCTCGTCAATATCCCAAAAAAGAATTAAGTCTGCTGGCTGCAATATTATATCTGTGAAATGTCTGGCAGTGAGGGGTCGGGTTATATCTGTGTGATTTGTGTCAGGGAGGGGTCGGGTTATATCTGTGTGATTTGTGTCGGGGAGGGGTCGGGTTATATCCGTGTGATTTGTGTCAGGGAGGGGTCGGGTTATATCTGTGTGATTTGTGTCAGGGAGGGGTCGGGTTATATCTGTGTGATTTGTGGCAGGGAGGGGTCGGGTTATATCTGTGTGATTAGTGTCAGGGAGGGGTCGGGTTATATCTGTGTGATTAGTGTCGGGGAAGGGTCGGGTTATATCTGTGTGATTTGTGTCGGGGAAGGGTCGGGTTATATCCGTGTGATTTGTGTCAGGGAGGGGTCGGGTTATATCTGTGTGATTTGTGTCAGGGAGGGGTCGGGTTATATCTGTGTGATTTGTGGCAGGGAGGGGTCGGGTTATATCTGTGTGATTTGTGGCAGGGAGGGGTCGGGTTATATCTGTGTGATTTGTGTCAGGGAGGGGCCGGGTTATATCTGTGTGATTTGTGTCGAGGAGGGGTCGGGTTATATCTGTGTGATTTGTGTCGGGGAGGGGTCGGGTTATATCTGTGTGATTTGTGTCAGGGAGGGGTCGGGTTATATCTGTGTGATTTGTGTCAGGGGGGGTCGGGTTATATCTGTGTGATTTGTGTCAGGGAGGGGTCGGGTTATATCTGTGTGATTTGTGTCAGGGAGGGGTCGGATTATATCTGTGTGATTTGTGTTGGGGAGGAGTCGGGTTATATCTGTGATTTGTGTCGGGGAGGGGTCGGGTTATATCTGTGTGATTTGTGTCGGGGAGGAGTCGGGTTATATCTGTGTGATTTGTGTCGGGGAGGGGTCGGGTTATATCTGTGATTTGTGTCAGAAAGGTTCAGGATTCTTTGTGCTGTATACTCGTTGGGTTGTGATGCGGAATGCTTCGGGATGTTACCTGCTGCTCCAGGATCTGCTGCTGCTGCACGTTTTTAATTTCTTGCAGCTGCTGGGGGGGCATTCCCTTCCAGCGATCAGGGACCACGCGGTGTGGACCAAACACGCTTGAGGCCTGGTCAGGGTTTTCGGAGAGGAGATCCCCTTGGAGGAGGTTTGAGATTTCGGCCATATTGTCTTCCGTTTCCAGCTTCTTCTCCAGCTCTTTCCTTTTGGACATTTCTGCCGCCTGTTAGGAAAAGACGGAGGCTGTAAAATGCTTACAAGACCCCACATAGCACCATGAGGTCCACCTCACAAAGATATGGGAGAAGTGAATCTAGAGCCGTGTATAGGATATGGGAGATGTGAATCTAGAGTCGTGTATAGGATACGGGAGAAGTGAATCTAGAGCCGTGTATAGGATACGGGAGAAGTGAATCTAGAGCCGTGTATAGGATACGGGAGAAGTGAATCTAGAGCCGTGTATAGGATCTGGGAGAAGTGAATCTAGAGCCGTGTATAGGATATGGGAGATGTGAATCTAGAGCCGTGTATAGGATACGGGAGAAGTGAATCTAGAGCCGTGTATAGGATCTGCGAGAAGTGAATCTAGAGCCGTGTATAGGATATGGGAGATGTGAATCTAGAGCCGTGTATAGGATACGGGAGAAGTGAATCTAGAGCCGTGTATAGGATATGGGAGAAGTGAATCTAGAGCCGTGTATAGGATACGGGAGAAGTGAATCTAGAGCCGTGTATAGGATACGGGAGAAGTGAATCTAGAGCCGTGTATAGGATACGGGAGAAGTGAATCTAGAGCCGTGTATAGGATACGGGAGAAGTGAATCTAGAGCCGTGTATAGGATACGGGAGATGTGAATCTAGAGCCGTGTATAGGATATAGGAGAACTGTATCTAGAGCCGTGTATAGGATATGGGAGAAGTGAATCTAGAGCTGTGTATAGGATATGGGAGAAGTGAATCTAGAGGCGTGTATAGGATATGGGAGAAGTGAATCTAGAGCCATGTATAGGATCTGCGAGAAGTGAATCTAGAGCCGTGTATAGGATACGGGAGAAGTGAATCTAGAGCCGTGTATAGGATACGGGAGATGTGAATCTAGAGCCATGTATAGGATACAAGAGATGTGAATCTAGAGCCATGTATAGGATCTGGGAGAAGTGAATCTAGAGCAGTGTATAGGATATGGGAGAAGTGAATCTAGAGCCGTGTATAGGATATGGGAGACGTGAATCTAGAGCCGTGTATAGGATACGGGAGAAGTGAATCTAGAGCCGTGTATAGGATACGGGAGAAGTGAATCTAGAGCCGTGTATAGGATACGGGAGAAGTGAATCTAGAGCCGTGTATAGGATACGGGAGAAGTGAATCTAGAGCCGTGTATAGGATACGGGAGATGTGAATCTAGAGCCGTGTATAGGATATGGGAGAACTGTATCTAGAGCCGTGTATAGGATATGGGAGAAGTGAATCTAGAGCTGTGTATAGGATATGGGAGAAGTGAATCTAGAGGCGTGTATAGGATATGGGAGAAGTGAATCTAGAGCCATGTATAGGATCTGCGAGAAGTGAATCTAGAGCCGTGTATAGGATACGGGAGAAGTGAATCTAGAGCCGTGTATAGGATACGGGAGATGTGAATCTAGAGCCATGTATAGGATACAAGAGATGTGAATCTAGAGCCATGTATAGGATCTGGGAGAAGTGAATCTAGAGCAGTGTATAGGATATGGGAGAAGTGAATCTAGAGCCGTGTATAGGATATGGGAGACGTGAATCTAGAGCCGTGTATAGGATATGGGAGAAGTGAATCTAGAGCCATGTATAGGATCTGGGAGAAGTGAATCTAGAGTCGTGTATAGGATATGGGAGATGTGAATCTAGAGCCGTGTATAGGAAATGGGAGAAGTGAATCTAGAGCCGTGTATAGGAAATGGGAGAAGTGAATCTAGAGCCGTGTATAGGATATGGGAGACGTGAATCTAGAGCCGTGTATAGGATATGGGAGAGGTACTAAAGGATAATATCAGGATACTGTATCGTATTTAAGTGTAATTCTAAGGAATAAACTCTTCCTTTCTCCTTAAAACTTATTATAAGTAAGGGATACGAATCCCCTATCAGACGCCGCCAACTTCTTCATGTTGTAGCAGTGCTGCTCTGCAGTTACTGGTAGGATGTAAGGGGGGTTATTTCGGAGGGTACCGGGTCATCAGAGGCACAGATGAAAGCGTGTGATTAACTGGAAGAATTCTCCAGCTAAAAACAAGCTTTGCTGCCTCATCCCGGGCGTCTTCAAAGCATCTAATGGACACATTGGAGCACTTTATGTTCATAGTGACCGCAGAGCCAGGCTGATTACAGCGCTCCGAGCGCAGCAATGCTCTGCCTCACAGCTCTTATTTGAAGATCAGAGTCATCAGCTCTAATTACCCCCGGATCCTAAATAAGCATAATAATAATCTTACATAACTGCTGGCCGGTCCCAAAAAAAACATTCCTGAGCAGCGGGGAGAGCGGAGTGGGAATGAGAGTCAGCGAGCCGGCTGAAGGAGGTCAGACGATTGCGCAACGCTCGCAGCAAAACAACCTTATAAAAATACAATACATTTATTGACATTTCTCGTTTCTGATGAAAGATACAAAGTTCTTGAATCTCCAAACCCCCTTGCGGTTTCCCATTCGCATGTGTTCTGGCGCGGCCGCCATAAAACGCCGCGGAGACGGCAGGAATTCTGATTCCGGGATTTATTGGGGTGAAAATAAATAATGAGGGCAGAGCTGGTCTTTCAGAGGAACATATTTCCTGCCACCTGAAACTGGAATTGCAGTGAAGTCACGAGCAGCGATACAATGAAATAGGATCATAGAAAACAGCACCGATAGGTACAGATACAGTCAGGTCCAGAAATCTTGGGACATGGACACAATTGTAACATCTTTGTCTCTATACACCACCACAATGGAGTTGGAATGAAACAAACACAATGTGCTTTAACTGCAGACTGTCAGCTTTAATTTGAGGGTATGTACATCCAACTCAGGGGAACGATGTAGGACTTACAGCAGTTTGCAGATGTGCCTCCCACTTGTTAAGGGACCAAAAGTAATGGGACAATTGGCTTCTCAGCTGTTCCATGGCCAGGTGTGTGATATTCCCTCATTACCCCAATTACAATGTGCAGATAAAAGGCCCAGAGTTCATTTCAAGTGTGCTATTTGCATTTGGAATCTGTTGCTGTCAACTCTCAAGATGAGATCCAAAGAGCCTTCACTGTCAGTGAAGCAAGCCATCATTAGGCTGAAGAAACAAAACAAACCCATCAGAGAGATAGCAAGAACATTAGGCGTGGCCAAAACAACGGTTTGGAACATTCTCAAAAAGAAGGAACGCACCGGTGAGCTCAGCAACACCAAAAGACCCGGGAGACCACGGAAAACAACTGTGGTGGATGACCGAAGAATTTGTTCCCTGGTGAAGAAAACACCCTTCACAACGGTTGACCAGATCAAGAACACTCTCCAGGAGGTAGGTGTATGTGTGTCAAAGTCAACAATCAAGAGAAGACTTCACCAGAGTGAATACAGAGGGTTCACCACACGATGTAAACCATTGGTGAGCCTCAAAAACAGGAAGGCCAGATTAGAGTTTGCCAAACAACACCTAACAAAGCCTTCACAGTTCTGGAACAAGATCCTATGGACAGATGAGACCAAGATCAACTTGTACCAGAGTGATGGGAAGAGAAGAGTATGGAGAAGGAAAGGAACTGCTCATGATCCTAAGCATACCACCTCATCAGTGAAGCATGGTGGTGGTAGTTAGGGATGAGTCGAACACCCCCGAGTTCGGTTCGGGCCCGAACACGAACTTCCCATATGTTCGGGTCCGAACCCGAACCCAATGCAAGTCAATGGGGCTGAAAATTCGGTTTTTAGAGTGCCCTCCAAGCAGGGCCGGTGCAAGCATTTTTGTCTACTCAGGCGAAGGTGCGTTTTGGTGCCCCCCCATCCGTGCCACGCCAATCAGCATTGAGATGCATAATAATCTCTAAAACATAGCTTATTTTCTTGTTGTCATTTGCACTCACCCCTGTAGCTCCATGCAAAACAAAACACAGTGGTTTTGGTTTACTTGAATGGACATTAAAGTGTAAGCCCACCTTCCACGTCACGGCACCTCTGGTAAGGTGAGTCCTACCTAATGAAACCAAAAGCTGCTTTCTAAGCAACCACATATGCTCATGCTGCGTCTAAGCCATGAGAGAAACTGGTGGGTTTTATTTATACCCACACCAGGAACAATTCAGATTTATAAGATACGTAATTGATGTATTTATACACATTGCAAATTACAGAGCTCACTTCAATAAACCTTCCAGTAATGTGCATTGTGTATGAGCGTATCACTGAGCTCCACAGCAATAAAACTCCCTGTAATGGGCAGTGTGTATGAGCGTATCACAGAGCTCCACAGCAATAAAACTCACAGTAATGTGCGGTGTGTATGAATGTATCACAGAGCTCCACAGCAATAAAACTCACAGTAATGAACAGTGTGTATGAGCGTATCACAGAGCTCCACAGCAAAAAAACTCACAGTAATGTACCAATATCAGTTTATTCAAACCCCCCTATATATCATTTTACACCCCCAGGCCCCAGCATATCAATTTACACCCCCAGAATATCATTTGACACCCCCCAGCATATCATTTGACACACCCCAGCATATCAATTTAAAGCCCCCCCAGCATGTCAATTTACACCCCCCGGCCCCAGCATATAAATTTACACCCTCAGGCTCCAGTATATCAATCTACTTCACCCCACTATTTAACCAGATCAGAGGAGCTGGGGGGGGGGAGTGCATTCCTCCTATCTTGACCATTTTAAAACTAGAAAATGAGAGTGTCCCTTTCAAATGTCACACTTATACCTTGCATGATACAGACACTAGCATGGCAGAACAGAGAGGCACATTAGGGATGGTAGACGTCAGTTGTTCTCCTTAATTCCCAGAAGCTCCATGTAGTACATGGAAAATTAGCATGAATCAAAATACTTTGGCTCAGAATAGCATACCATAAATTAAAGCCACCTAGAATTTTACCTCAGGGTTTTCACAATACAGGCTGAGCACCTTGCAATCCTAAAAATTTAAAGACTTTGAAACACAACGATTTTGGAACATTTTGATCATCACACTTATTCACCTTCCTCCCGCGGCATCCCTATATTGTTTCCTCATCCTCCTGGCGTGACCACATGTTCTTTTAGTGCTAGTAAAGGACATGCTGTGCAGCTTGTCCTTAGCTTGTGCTGCACTTGGGTGGTGTGTCACTTGTGGCCCACTCTGCTGTGTCCCTCCTCCCTTCAGGCTGTTTGAAATCCTGGCAGACCATGCAGAGGGTGCGGCTGGGCTGGCCTGGCTGGTGCCGGCTGCCGCCAGGACCAATTGGACTGGGAGCCGACTTTGGAGGTGTAAAAGCCCGGCTAGCCTAGCGAGATGTCATCATCATTGGTGGGGGCGGGCCGGCACGCCATCTTGGTGGAGACCAAGATAGCGGCAGACTCTGCCTCTATTGGTCTCCACCAAGATGGCGGCACCCGGCCCACCGCCGTCAATGATGATGACATCGACAGGGCGCAGCCGCCGCTCGCTGACCAGAGAACGAGGTGGGGCGGCACTTCGCCGGCTCTACTGCGCTCCCCATCACCAGGAAATGTAAAAGCAACCAACAAATATATTTTCGTTGGGAAGGATTCTTCCGCCCCCTCAAACTGGCAGGAAGCCAGACAGTAAGGCGGCCGCCTGTGCCGCCTTACGTTTGCGCCGGCCCTGCCTCCAAGAGGGCATATATGCAAGATATTTGCCATAAAAAGGTGTATGGGGGTCCGGGTAGTGCCCTGGGGGACAGGAAACAAGGACAAAAAGTAAAAAAAAATAACAGTTTTTAAAGGGACAGTGAGTTTTCCATGAAATAAGGGTTAAAAATAAAAACGAAAAATTCCTTCAAATATCGTGCGTAGGAGGTCCCCATAACCTGCCCGTGAAGTGGTGGATTTCTAGGATGTATAGAAACACTTAAAAACGAAAAAATTACGTTTCATAGGACGGTAAATGCTTTTCCTTTAATCTATCCATAAACAACTGCTTGGGGCGGCAGTCTAAATGAAAAGAGGAGACATTTTCGGACACGCAGAAAAAGTTTACTGATTTTTTTGGCTAAATTATTGTGAAACTTATGCAGGCTTTGGATGAAAGTAACAATAGGTGCTTCAAAATTGGTCCTTTAGCGTCCTCAACAGTGCCGTCACACCGTAACCCCTCTGAGGATATGAATCTGATACTGGCGTCAGTGGCAGTGCACCCAAATATTGTGCTTTTGGTGCCAGGCCTGCAAGTACTATCATACAGTAACCCCTCTGTGGTATTGTGGAAGAATGCAGGGGTGGACCATGTGGTCCTATATTGAAAAGTTTTTTATCTGGTAATGGGCGTCAGTGCACCCAGATATTGTGCCTTTAATGCCAGGCCAGCAAGTATCATCATACAGTAACCCCTGCACTGGTGTATTTTGGCCTAGGCCGACTAGGCCCAGGCCTAGGGCGGCACTTTCCAGGGGGCGGCGGCCCGCACTGGGTGGCCCCACCCCTAAAAAAAAAAAAATATATATATTTTTTTTTTTTTTTTTACTTTTGCAAAGTATTTTACCAGGGAGGATACATTGAGATTTCACTAATTTACACTTTCAATTTCACTTTCCAGGGGGCAGCAAAAAACCTCACCACTAAATGGGTAACTCACTGAGCACCGAAATGACGCCAATGTTTTGGTGTTCTGTAGTTCCCTGCACTTAGGAGAATAAAATTTCCCCACCCTGCAGTGAATTCATCATTCACCACAGGGTCCCAAAGTGCATGGAGTCAGCCGCTTAATGCTGCCACCGCAAACCCGTGGCCTGCTGTTTTCAAAAGAACTACTGAACGAAAATGTCTGGATTTACATATAAGATCCTATGGTTGATAATAAAAAGTTCTGTTACAGAAAAAAGAAAAACTGCTATTAAAAAAAGGGGGGGGAATTTTGCCAAAAAAATCTGAAAAATGACTAAAAGGTACTAAAAAAATTTAATAAGTAAAGACTTTTTACTGCAGATTAAAATAATAAATGATTTATTAGATATCGCATAAAAACGGGAATATTTTTAACATTGAAACCTATGGGGTTCGCCTGAATAAACCTGCTGATTGAAACCACCGAACATCAGGGCATTTCACTGCCATTTCTCTGAGTCTCAGTACCACATGACTGGCTGAACCACGTGAAACGCACGCGCGCAGCTGCCCGCCCTTTCGTTAACACAGACTCTATTCTGGACTGAACACCCACCGGGAAGGGAATCAAAGCTACAGTGCACCCTCTGGCAGTGTCACCCCACTGCTGACAAGATGGCTCCACAGCATAATTGCTGTGTGCTCATATACACTCGGTTTGCTGGGAGTTTTACTGCAGTGGATTCTGATGCACTCATACACACCGCACATTGCATTGCTGGGAGTTTTATTGCTGTGGATTCTGTGATACACACTGCATATTACTGTGAGTTTTATTGCCCTGGAGCTCTGGGATACGCTCAAACAACACTGCACATTACTGTGAGTTTTATTGCTGTGCAGTTCTGTGATATGCTCATACACACTGCACATTTCTGTGGGTTTTATTGCTGTGCAGCTCTGATATGCTCATACACAGTGCCCATTTCTGTGGGTTTTATTGCTGTGCAGCTCTGTGATATGCTCATACTGTATGCAGTGCACGTTTCTGTGGATTTTATTGTTCAACCAATTAGAGCGGCTGTGATCCAGTATACTTGACATGCGTGGCTGTTCTTTGTAAAAATGCTTGAATTAAACATTTCTTAATTTTCTTTATCTCAATAGATACATTTGAAATGGTATACAAAATTTACAAGTAGGCACTTGGTATCCACTTTTAATATAAAGAGAGGAAAAGGCAGAGCTCTAAGAGGAAAAGGTGGAGCTTAAAGAGGAAGGGTGGGGATTAACCAGGAAGAGGTGTGCCCTTGACAGGAAGGGGTGTGTCAAATTTAAATTAGGGGGTGCACGAGTTTAGTCAGGCCTAGGGCAGCACAAAACCTAAATACACTACTGCCCCTCTGTGGTATTGTGGAAGAATGCAGGGGTGGACCATGTGGTCCTATATTGAAAAGTTTCTTATCTGGTAATGGGCGTCAGTGCACCCAGATATTGTGCCTTTAATGCCAGGCCAGCAAGTATCATCATACAGTAACCCCTCTGTGGTATTGTGGAAGAGTGCAGGGTTGGACCCTGTGGTTCAAAAAATTAAAATGATATAAATCTGGCACAGGCGTCAGTGCAGCCAAATATTGTGCCTTTCATGGCAGCAAGTGCCTTCACACTGTAACCCTTTTGTGGTATTGTGGAAGAGTTCAGTGCTGGAGGTTTTGTGAATGCAGAAGAGGACATCCCCGATCTATTCCATTACTTCAGCATCAGGGGATTGATAGCTGCTGATCGAGGACTGATTCATTTTTATGACGCACTCTTTTGTCTGTGACAAAACCTCCAGCGGCACTGAACGTCCTTTCGGAAAGCACGCTAGATGATGGGCAACCTAGTAGCTGCATAGCATATTGGCGAAGTTCTGGCCAGTGATCCAATCTCAACACCCAGTAAGCCAGTGGATCATCTGCTGGAAAGGTATCCAGGTCTGCCCTTGCCCCTAGGTAGTCCTGCACCATATGGTGAAGACGCTGGCAATGGGTGCCTACATTTGACGTCCCTGGGCGTCGAGGACTAAAAAAATTTAAAAATGCATCAGTCAAGCGGCCCTGGCCTTCACCACTATTCCTCTGATCATCCGCAGCCTCAGAAGCACGTGTGTCAGCACTTGGTAATCTACCAGTGCCTGGAAAGGTGTTACACAAGTGTCACTTTAGAGCGTCCTCAAGTTTTTTCATCCTGTGCTCCCTCTGTGCGGGCAGGATGAGCTCTGCAACTTTACCCTTGTATCGTGGATCAAGAAGGGTTGCCAACCAGTAATGATCTCTCTCCTTGATAGCACGAATCCTGGGGTCCTTTAGCAGGCTTTGCATTAATAGGGAGCCCATGCAGCGTAGGTTGGAGGTGGCATTAGCTTCCGAGTCTTCCTGGTCAATGAGGATGACCGTATCGTGCACTTCCTCCTCCCAGCCACGCACTAGCCCTTGTGTTTCTGGGCACACGAAACCCTCCCTTGAGGAATCCCCACCTTCAATGCTCCCACTACTTAAATATTCTGCCTCCTCCTCATCCTCCTCCTGTCTGATCTCAGTAGGACCCGCTGGAATGCTGTCTGCGGAAAGACTGGGGCCTTGAGAGCTAGGGAAGGCCTCCTCTTCCTCCCGCTGCTCTGCCTCTAGAGCCACATCTATAATTCCCCGCAGAGTGTGCTCCAGCAGGAACACTAAAGGAATTGTGTCACTGATGCATGCACTGTCCCTGCTCACCATCCTCGTTGCCTCCTCAAATGGTGACAGTACAGTGCATGCATCCTTGATCATCAGCCACTGCGGGGGGGAAAAAAAACCAAGTTGACCTGAACCTGTCCTTGTGCCATACTCACACAGGTACTCGTTGATGGCCCTCTGCTGCTTGTGCAGATGCTGCAGCATTGCTAATGTCGAGTTCCACCTGGTGGGCATGTCACAGATCAGACGGTTTGTGGGAAGGTGGAATTCTCTTTTAATTTCTGCCAGGCGAACGCTTGCTGGGAATGACCGTCTGAAGTGGCTGCAGACTTTTCTGGCCTGGATGAGAAGCTCTGGCAGCCCTGGGTACTTGGTTAGGAAACGCTGTACCACCAGATTTAGGACGTGTGCTAGGCATGGTACATGCGTCAATTTACCCTTGCGTAGGGCGTTGAGAAGGTTGCTGCCATTATCGCAGACGATTATTCCCAGCTGAAGCTGGCGTGGTGTTAACCATCTCTACACCTGCCCGTGCAGAGCTGACAGAATTTCTGGCCCGGTGTGGCTCCTGTCCTCTAAACAAACCAGCTCAAGCACAGTATGGCATCTTTTTGCTTGAGCCATTGCGTAGACTCTGTCAGGCATCGGTTTAACTGCCACTTCGCCAGAGACAGAGAAGGAGGAGGAGGAGGAAGAGGGACAGGTGGTGGTGGTGGAGCAGACAGACCTCATACAAGCAGCTTTCTGGAGGCGTGGTGGATGAACAAGCTCCAGCACAGAGTTACCCAGTGTGCCGTGAAGGAAATGTAATGACCCTGTCCATGCTTGCTGGACCACGTGTCTAAGTCACATGCACCTTGCTGCTGACTGCCTTTCCCAATGACTGGATAACATTGTCTTCCACGTGCTGGTATAGTGCTGGAATGGCCTTGCGTGAAAAGTAATGGCGTTTTGGAACCTGCCACTGTGGTACAGCACATTCAGCAAATTCACGGAAGGGAGCAGAGTCCACCAGCTGGAAAGGCAGCAGCTGCAATGTGAGTAATTTTGCTAAGCTGGCATTGACACTGTGCTTGGGGATGGTTGGGACTATATTTTTTCTTACGCTGCAGCAGCTGCGGCAACGTAATCTGACTGTGTAACTCTTCAGCTACTGGGATGATGTCACATTGTGAGGAAGGACCTGGTACATCCATTACTGTAGCATCATCCCTGTCGGTGGAGGTTGTAGGCAATGACATGGCAGGACATACAGTGGGGGTAGAGACAGATGAGGAGGAGGAGGACCTACGCAAAGTTTTGCGCCAACGGGATGTATGGCAGTTGTTCATATGTCGCCTCAAGCGACATGGACATGGAGGCTGCATTAGATGCTTTGGCAGCTGAGGTGGACTGTAAAGCACTAGAAGCCTGTCTGGCAGAGGACTCGGAGGATGAGGATGGCCTAGTTAGCCAATCCACCAAGTCCTCTGTATGTTGCTGCTGCTTAAGACGGCCAGCACCAGTTAGAAAGGACAAGCGTGCCCCTGCAGAGGATGCACCACGTCCACCACGACCAGAGGCACAGCCTCCCGACACAGGGGCTGCTTGCCCTCTTATCTGTGTCTGGGAGCGTCTGCCTGTCCTTTATGTTCTTTCAGACATGGTGAGTGATATATAGATTAATATATACAGAACTCTGATTCAACTCTGGTATAAAGATTTAAAGAACTCTGGTATAACTCAGTGAGACACCCTGATAGCTGGCAGCCAGTGACAAGACACAGATTACAAGTCTCAGACACCTCCTATAAATCAGTGAGACCCCTTGATGGGTGGCAGTGAAACCTCCTATAAATCAGGGAGACCCCTTGTTGGGTGGCAGCCAGTGAGAACACACGGATTATAACAATTCCCAAATGTTTTTTAGAAATTAGTGAGCCCCAAAATACTGCATGGTACTGGTTGTGTGACAAGACACAGATCACCTCAATTCACAAATATTTTAAAGAAATTAGTGAGCCCCAAAATACTGCATGGTACTGGTTGTGTGACGAGACACAGATCACCTCAATTCACAAATGTTTTGTAGAAATTAGTGAGCCCCAAAATACTGCGTGGTACTGGTTGTGTGACAAGACACAGATCACCTCAATTCACAAATGTTTTAAAGAAATTAGTGAGCCCCAAAATACTGCGTGGTACTGGTTGTGTGACAAGACACAGATCACCTCAATTCGCAAATGTTTTAAAGAAATTAGCGAGCCCCAAAATACTGCGTGGTACTGGTTGTGTGACAAGACACAGATCACCTCAATTCACAAATGTTTTAAAGAAATTAGTGAGCCCCAAAATACTGCGGTGTACTGGTTGTGTGACAAGACACAGATCACCTCAATTCACAAATGTTTTATAGAAATTAGTGAGCCCCAAAATACTGCGTGGTACTGGTTGTGTGACAAGACACAGATCACCTCAATTCACAAATGTTTTAAAGAAATTAGTGAGCCCCAAAATACTGCGTGGTACTGGTTGTGTGACAAGACACAGATCACCTCAATTCACAAATGTTTTATAGAAATTAGTGAGCCCCAAAATACTGCGTGGTACTGGTTGTGTGACAAGACACAGATCACCTCAATTCACAAATGTTTTAAAGAAATTAGTGAGCCCCAAAATACTGCGTGGTACTGGTTGTGTGACTAGACACAGATCACCTCAATTCACAAATGTTTTGTAGAAATTAGTGAGCCCCAAAATACTGCGTGGTACTGGTTGTGTGACAAGACACAGTTCACCTCAATTCACAAATGTTTTAAAGAAATTAGTGAGCCCCAAAATACTGCGTGGTACTGGTTGTGTGACAAGACACAGATCACCTCAATTCACAAATGTTTTAAAGAAATTAGTGAGCCCCAAAATACTGCGTGGTACTGGTTGTGTGACAAGAGACAGATCACCTCAATTCACAAATGTTTTAAAGAAATTAGTGAGCCCCAAAATACTGCGTGGTACTGGTTGTGTGACAAAACACAGATCACCTCAATTCACAAATGTTTTGTAGAAATTAGTGAGCCCCAAAATACTGCGTGGTACTGGTTGTGTGACAAGACACAGATCACCTCAATTCACAAATGTTTTAAGAAATTAGTGAGCCCCAAAATACTGCGTGGTACTGGTTGTGTGACAAGACACAGATCACCTCAATTCACAAATGTTTTGTAGAAATTAGTGAGCCCCAAAATACTGCGTGGTACTGGTTGTGTGACAAGAGACAGATCACCTCAATTCGCAAATGTTTTGTAGAAATTAGTGAGCCCCAAAATACTGCGTGGTACTGGTTGTGTGACAAGACACAGATCACCTCAATTCACAAATGTTTTAAAGAAATTAGTGAGCCCCAAAATACTGCGTGGTACTGGCTGTGTAACAAGACACAGATCACCTCAATTCACAAATGTTTTAAAGAAATTAGTGAGCCCCAAAAAGACTTGCTGGCTGTGTGACAAGACACAGAAGATCACCTCAATTCACAAATGTTTTAAATAAAGTTGTAAACCCCATAAAAACTTGCTGGCACAGTGACAAGACACACATCATCTAAATTCCCTGATATTTGGTAGAAATGAGACCCCCCAGACACCCCCAGTAGCGTGGCAGACCGGCAGTAACAACACACAACTATCTCCTCTGAAATCTCCTCTGAAATGCGTGCAGAATCGGCGCGTTGAAACCTTATATAGTGTGCTGCGGGACTTAGCTCTGTGAGCCCATGATTGGTCAAAATTTGCCCAATCAGGACTCTGAGCCGTGATTGGCATACTGTTGAACCTGTCTTGCACCAGACCTGTGGTCAGGTGCAAGGCTGTAGCCAATTACGAGATTCAGGCCAGTGGGAAAATGTATTGTGGTCGAACATGCGGCGAACACCCAGAAATGTTCGGTGTTCGCGATCTAATCGAACAGGCTAAGTTCGGGTCGAACTCCGAACCGTCCGAACCGAACAGCTCATCCCTAGTGGTAGAGTCATGGCGTGGGCATGTATGGCTGCCAATGGAACTGGTTCTCTTGTATTTATTGATGATGTGACGGCTGACAAAAGCAGCAGGATGAATTCTGAAGTGTTTCGGGCAATATTATCTGCTCACATTCAGCCAAATGCTGCAGAACTCATTGGACGGAGCTTCACAGTGCAGATGGACAATGACCCAAAGCATACTGCAAAAGCAACCAAAGAGTTTTTGAAGGGACAGAAGTGGAATGTTATGCAATGGCCAAGTCAATCACCTGACCTGAATCCCATTGAGCATGCATTTCACTTGCTGAAGACAAAACTGAAGGGAAAATGCCCCAAGAACAAGCAGGAACTGAAGACAGTTGCAGTAGAGGCCTGGCAGAGCATCACCAGGGATGAAACCCAGCGTCTGGTGATGTCTATGCGTTCCAGACTTCAGGCTGTGATTGACTGCAAAGGATTTGTAACCAAGTATTAAGACGGGAAAGTTTGATTTATGATTATTATTCTGTCCCATTACTTTTGGTCCCTTAACAAGTGGGAGGCACATCTACAAACTGCTGTAAAACCTACACCGTTCACCTGAGTTGGATGTACATACCCTCAAATTAAAGCTGACAGTCTGCAGTTACAGCACATTATGTTTGTTTCAATCCAACTCCATTGTGGTGGTGTATAGAGCCAAAAGATGTTACAATTGTGTCCATGTCCCAATATTTCTGGACCTGACTGTATGTGCAGCCAGGACAGGTCAAAGGAGCCTGCTGTAAGAATGAGAGAGAAACGCTGAATAAAGCAGAGAGGGAGACGGGAAACTAGTGGATCGATTCAAATGAGAGATTTGTTAAATGAGGAGATTTAGATCCAATATACCGAGTCCTAGGCTGAAAAATTCCCAGACATAAAATCACCACCGTCTAAATAAAGCTTCCACTTTAACCACAGACTCACCTGTGAGTGCCTATACTGTGAGTATGGCCAAGAGGACACAATACAGGGAGTCTGGGATCCACTGACATATCTGCGTTACACATAATACACAGAAAGGACACAATACAGGGAGTCTGGGATCCACTGACATGTCTGCGTTACACATAATACACAGAGTGGACACAATACATGGAGTCTGGGATCCATTTACATGTCTGTGTTACACATAATACACAGAGAGGACACAATACAGGGAGTCTGGGATCCACTGACATGTCTGCGTTACACTTAATACACAGATCACCTCAATTCACAAATGTTTTAAAGAAATTAGTGAGCCCCAAAAAGACTTGCTGGCTGTGTGACAAGACACAGAAGATCACCTCAATTCACAAATGTTTTAAATAAAGTTGTAAACCCCATAAAAACAATACAGGGAGTATGGGATCCACTGACATGTCTGTGTTACTCATAATACACAGAGAGGACACAATACAGGGAGTCTGGGATCCACTGACATGTCTGTGTTACTAATAATACACAGAGCGGACGCAATACAGGGAGTCTGGGATTCACTGACATGTCTGCGTTACACATTATACACAGAGCGGACACAATACAGGGAGTCTGGGATTTACTGATATGTCTGCGTTACACATAATACACAGAGAGGACACAATACAGGGAGTCTGGGTATTATGTGTAAGGCAGATGTATCAGTAAATCCCAGACACAAAACATGAAACCTGTGGCTTTAAATAAGTGATAAAAAAGTAAAAGATTTTTAACTGTTCTCATTTGGGGTTTGACACATCAGACGAGACATGGACTTCAGAGACAAAACCCGTAACGTAACGTATATTATCTTCTGAGTTGTTATTTAATCCTTACCGTCACATTATAGTTAAAAAAAACACTGGGATCAAAAGAATTGCTCACAATGAGTGGATTTGGAAAATATGGGTTTCTATGGGGGATAAAAGGCTGATCACACGCTGCAGATGACAGGCCTGAGTGATGAGCAATCACTTTGAAGACGTGCTAAGGTTTCCGCTCCATTACCTGGGCTTTGTTGAAGGTTTTTGTGAAGGTGCAGACGGCTTTCCTCGCGCTCTCCTCCATTTCTTGTAACTCCATCGCCTTCTGGTCCAGTTCAATCCGCATCTTGTCGTAGAGACTGTCTGCATCAACAAACCCTGGGTTCACATTTGCTGACCGTAAAAAGCAGACGCTTCATTTTGCACGAGCAAGAAAAATTCCAACTGGACTCAATCACAGCTCGAGATAAAATACATACAGTATATTCACAGGGGTTTGTCATATTTTCGTTTATGCACGTTGCGCACTTTGCATGCGGGGAGACCCCTGAACAGACATGTGCATTTGTTTTGAATCAGATCCTCCAGATTTTGGGCGATTCATTGATTTGTCTGAAAGACGAATCAGTGATAGAGCTGATCGGAGCTCACAATATTGTTTTGCCCACTGGCCAGGGCATGGGTATTGGGAGTGAGTGGCGTGCCAAGCAACCCCCTGCTCTGTTTTAACCCCTCAACCACAGACAATGGATGGGAGGAGGTAAAGGAGTCACCTTATCAATGCAGGCCATGTGGTAGCAGGTGGGCATCTTCTCAGTAGCTCACATGCTCTCCAGTTTGCTTAGCGGTGAGGGTTTAATTAAATTATTATCTTGGTAACCAGCCTCTGGGAATGCTCAGGAGCTCAATTACCAGTAACAAATCTGTTTAAAAGAAATCAATTATTTATTCCAAACCCTGGACGAACCAAATCAACGGCCGGTGAAATCCGGTGTGAAATCCGGTCAAGCTGAAGAGATCCTCATTTTCAGAAAAAACTAAAATTAGGAAGTAACTTGTTATATGCCTGGGCACATGGCTAGTTTCGCGTGACAGGCAAACACAGGAAACAGACCCCCAAATGAGACAGATGCTGACATGCTGGTTTCACTGCCTGCTATGATTGGCCAGCAGGAGGACCAACTGTTTGTGTATTCTCCTGCAACTGTCAGTGTATTCTCCTGCTCTCTTGACCAACTGTCTGTGTATTCTTCTGCTCTCTTGACCAACTGTCTGTGTATTCTCCTGCAACTGTCTGTGTATTCTCCTGCTCTCTTGACCAACTGTCTGTGTATTCTCCTGCAACTGTCTGTGTATTCTCCTGCAACTGTCTGTGTATTCTCCTGCTCTCTTGAGCAACTTCCAGTGTATTCTCCTGCTCTCTTGACCAACTGTCTCTGTATTCTCCTTCTCTCTTGACCAACTTCCAGTGTATTCTCCTGCTCTCTTGACCAACTGTCTGTGTATTCTCTTGCTCTCTTGACCAACTTCCAGTGTATTCTCCTGCTCTCTTGACCAACTGTCTGTGTATTCTCCTGCTCTCTTGACCAACTGTCAGTGTATTCTCCTGCTCTCTTGACCAACTGTCTGTGTATTCTTCTGCTCTCTTGACCAACTGTCTGTGTATTCTTCTGCTCTCTTGACCAAATGTCTGTGTATTCTTCTGCTCTCTTGACCAACTGTCGGTGTATTCTCCTACTCTCTTGACCAACTGTCGGTGTATTCCCCTGCTCTCTGAACCAAGTGTAAGTATATTTGCCTGCTCTCTCCTGTCAATCAATGCTCAACACTGGGGACTGATTGACAGCAGAGAGCAGGAAAATACACCTACAGTCAGTCCTCCTGTCCCCGTGTCAGCCAATTGGAGCAGGCAATGAAACCAGTGTGTCAGCATCTGTCTACATCCAGATATTCATGCCAAGGCTTTTGCTGCCAGGTGGCGACTATCCATTTTTTGGGCTATTTTGCTTTATGATGTTCAGACATGAAATTTGAAGATCTTTCATTGAAGCTTAAAACCCTGCGGCAGAGCTGTCAATCTCATGGTCCCGCAGATGTCGATGTCTACAATTCCCAGAATTCTTTTGATGCACCAGATGGCTACAGAATCATGGGACTTGCAGTTCATAAACACATAGGGTGGGCAGAGTTTAACAGTCCTGCCCTATGGAGTGTCTACAGACAATGAAACTGTTGGGAGGATTATAGAACCAGAAGAAAAATACAGAAATGTGGCTGCACCTTCTGAACAAGCCTAGCCTGTTTCTGAGCCCCTCCCCCCCAAAACCATCACGCTGTATGTGCATTCATCCCTGCGGACTTGGAGGGTACTTGTCACCTGTGAAAAGGTAATGATGATTACTCCTAAAGTCCGTGGGGTGCCGGATTACTCTAGGATGTGGTGTAAGTGCTTTAAGCTGAATGCAAAGGACCCTCCCCCCTCACCTGCCATCTTCTGGTCCTCCAGCCCTTTGGCCCATTCATACTGCTGTTGCAGGGACCATTCCCGGAGCTGCTCCTGCTGCGCTTTCTTTCGTTGCTCCTGGTTTAAATCTTCTCCCATCAGCTTCTGAACTCCGGAGACGCTGCAGCGGGGGTCTTCATCGGACACACGTGCGGGGAGGTCTTTCTTCAAACTCTGCGGGTCATACAGGTCGTACTCCCTGCGGTCCTCCTTCTTCTGGTAGCTCAGCCGGAACATGTCCACGGCTCTGTTCAGGTTCCTGATTTCCTCCTGCTGTCGCGTGTCCAGCAAGGAGGCGATTTTGTCGTGTTGTGTCATTTGCAACTCTTTAGGAGAAGAAAAGAGTAAATGTCAGTTCCATGTGCCTCACGGTGATCATTTCATGTTCCACCTGCTTGAAGGACAACAAGGAGATACATGACCTTACGCACAATTCTTTACAAACCTTAGGGATGCTCTGCCTGATTCTCTGCGCTCAAAGAGCCCCCCGTTTCATTAGGGGTTATTCAGAGAGCACCGACATGTCACCGTCATTTCGGTGCTCTCTCGTTCCCAAGGCCGGGTTAAGATCTCAATGGGGCTGGAGCTGAAGATTTTGGTGGCTTTTTTTATGGAATTTAGTGAAATGAAAACATATTTTAGGTTATTTAATGGTGCAGATATGGATAACGATCAGTTAATGTGTGATTCATTTTCCATTCAGATTTCAATCATTTAAAGCGTGTAAAATTAATTTTTTCCATTTTATCATCCAAACCTTTGTGGTTATATATTCTATAGGGAATTCTTGTAAAAAAAATAAAATGAGTGAAATGGGAACCTGTTACAGCATTTTTCTGAGAAAATATACAATTTTAACCAAAAATTTAAAAACATTAAATATTTCCCTTGTGTTTTGGAGGATGGTGTTTTATGAATAATATGACTATGTATAAAATACTGACCTTGCTCCCAAAGTGGGAAATTAAAAGGTGAGTAATGGCAGTGGAATTGCTCATTTTATATGTGACAAATGGACAATGCCATCGCTTTGGAATTAAAAATAAATACATTTAAAAAAGTTTGTTTTCTTTTCGTTTAGATTTTACATGCAGAGTTATTCAGAGAAAGGTGAAAGTCTGGAGAACTTTTGGAGAAGTGAAAATTTTAGCAGGTCTATTCAAAGAAAGGTGAAAATCAGGAGAACTGGCAGTAGAAGAGAACAATCTAGACCAAATAGCCAATTTGGAAAGTGAGATAAATGGGAGAATTTCTCTGGTAATTTTGGCTATTTCGACCTAGAATTTTCGATTCTCCAAAAGTTCTCCAGAGTTCCACCTTTCTCTGAATAACCCTGATGGTCATGTTTGGTATTAATGCAAAGGCCAGGCTCTGACCTGTCCAATCTGTCCAATGATGCCTCACTTGACCTTGTCTGGTGTAAAGATTAGCGACGCAGGGGTCCAAAGTCCCCCCAGTGCTCTTCGCTGCAGTGTGGCGGTTTAGGTTTTTGATGTAACAAGTCTGTGTTAGAAAGAAAAAATATAGAAATATTTATTATTTTATTTTTATTGTTACATAAACCTTGGTCATGTTTGGTATCATTTGAAAGATAATGCTCTGGCCTTTCCATTGATACCTCATATGACCCTGTAGCTGCTATGGAAATGGAGATACAGGGGTCCAAATGTCCATCACTGCAGATATAGTTATCTGTCCATCAGCCCCTTTGTTAATCCAGCCCTGCTCGTTCCCACACTTTGGGGAATCAAATTCCCTGACCCTGTGTGAATTCAACATTCACTGCATGGTCCCCAAAGTGCAGGGAAAATCTGCCGAACGGATCCGGAAAATCGCCGATAACTAGCCAATACGATCCGAATAAAATCGGATCATTTTGAAACGCCGCAGAAAACCAGCTGAATGTACCCGACGATCTGCCGCAAACCCGCCAAACGTGTCCGAAAAAAGTCGACAAGCCGACGAACGGGATTAAAAAAATAAATGGAGATCGAAACTTTCAAATTTGAAACACTGTTTGCAAAAAAACTACTGGACGAAAATATCTGGAATTTACATATAAAATCCTATGAATGATAATAAAAAGGGCTGTTACAGAAAAAAAAACACTATTTAAAAAAAAATTGGTATAAAAATTTTACTGAAAAAAAATCCCAAAAAATGCCTAAAAAAAATCCTAAAAATAAATAAATAAAGAGACTTTTTGCTGCAGATTAAAATAATAAACGGTTTAAAAAATATTGAAATAAAACGGGAATATTTTTTAACACTGAACTCTATGGGATTCGACCGATTAAACCTGCCCAATGAAACCACTGGTTTAGCTGGAGTCACGTGGGGTTCAGAAAGGGACCCCCGTCTAGGGTTGCCAGGTCAGCCATGTTTTCCTGGACACATATAATTTATTCATGAAAAATGCCACCCTGCAGCATGTATAATCCATACGCTGCAGGTAAGAAATCAAAAAGGAATCCCAGGTGACCTGCCTCGATTTCCTACCTGCAGCATATGTATTATATATATATTGCAGGGCAGCACTTTTACCTGTGCTCCCTCTGCATGAAATAGTAATATGCGTCCAGGAAAACATGGCCGACCTGGCAGCCCTAACCCTGTCCCCATGATGTGCTCTCCAGGGACCCATCGGGTTAATTTTTAAATATCTGATTATGAATTTACTTCACTGCATTTTTTGGGTTGTTTGGTTGGATGGGCGTTAAGCTCGATGATGTCATAACCACTTAAAAAAATTATATATATCCAAAAGCAGGCACTCAGCTCCTCAAAATCACCATTAAGCGATTCAGCCCCGGTGCAACCTCCACAGCACTGTGGATATATAATATAAATATGTGTAAAAAGACAGTCGGGCACATACCGTAGGCCTCATCTCTCTTGCCTTCAGTTTCCCTCTGGATCTCCTTGTCGTGTGTTTGGACGTCGAGCGCCTGCCTGTCAACCTGTCCAGAGAGACAAACATCCGTTACATTCAGTGATACAACAGTCCCATAGGGGTTATTCAGTAAGAGGCGAACTTTCCACCGAATTGCACCGAACGGTGAATCTCACCATACGGTGCAATTTCGTGGCAGTTCGTCTATTCACTAAACTATCAATTTACCAAATACTGTCGAGTCGACAGAGAAATACGGTGCAATTTGCCAGAATTCGGCAACGGTAAAATTGTCCCATAGAGAAGCAATGATTAATCTATTCAGAAAACCTGAACTGCTCCGAAATGTCAGTGAAATTCCCTGATTTTCTGTGATTCCGTTTTACAGATTTAATCAGGCAAATCCCATAGGATTGAATGAAAAAAACATTAGCATTTTTTTTATTCAACCGCTTATTTTTTTGATTTTCATCAAACTGTCTTTTTCTTTATTTATTTTTTAACACCTTTGTGTATTTTTTGTATTTTTTTTTTAAACTAAATTTTTAATTGGCAATTTTTTTTAAAGGTGGTTTTTTTTTTTTATTCCGAAAAGATCTTTTTATTATTTTTACAGGACAGTTTTTATTATTCAGACATATTTTCATGCATTTTTATTGGTTTATTAGGAAGAATAGGAGAGTTCCGTTTTCTATTTTTCTTCCTGCAGTTCGGCGACTCTGGGTTCGCCGCACTTCTGTGATGTTGCGGTGAGTAGTGAATTCCCTGCAGGATCGGCGAAATGGAATCTCCGAAGTGCGCCGAACAAGAAAGCACCAAAACTTCACTGGAATTTCAGTGTTTTCGGAATAATCCCTCTTGTTTTGGATCCAGAGGATGCGGAGCAAGCGCAAAGGAATATACAGCCGACATAAGCAGAGCTGTGTACAGGGGGCGTAGGGAGGCTCGCCCTGGCACCTTGAGTAATTTCATCATCACAATGTAATAACTGTATCGATTAGGGGTGTCCTGTGTTTTTCGAGACATTGAGCCGAGTCATACGGTATTCGGGATCATGTGATACCTTATCCTGATCCGATAGTGCACGACCTGCACCAGACCAGCGGCTCTGTCACTATAGTGCATCCTGGGCTCATGCGGTTCACATGCAGTGTCTTTCATGTCTGCTCACAAGTCACAGAGCAGGCGGGAAGACGCCACAGAGTAGGCTTGCCTCATCGGCCATGTTTTCCTAGACACATAATTTATTCATGCTGATGGGCAGTGCATGAAAAATGCCACCCTGCAGCATGTATAATCCACACGCTGCATGTAGGATATAAAAAAGGAATCCCAGGGGACATGAATTAACTTCCTTCCAGCAGCATATGAATTATACATGTTGCAGGGCAGCACTTTTCCCTGTGCGCCCCCTCTGCATGAAATAATAATATGTGTCCTGGAAAACATGGCCGATGTTTCGCTGAATAGCTGACATCTTGCTGGCATGTGCTGCATATTGTCTCTCTTGTCACGTGACACCACGGCTGTCTTTCTTGTCACATAGCACCCAGGCTGTCTCTTGTCACATGATACCCTGGTTGTCTCTCTCGTCATGTGATACCCCGGTTGTCTCTCTCGTCATGTGATACCACGGTGTCTCTCTCGTCATGTGATACCCCGGTGTCTCTCTTGTCATGTGATACCCCAGTTGTCTCTCTCGTCATGTGATACCCTGGTTGTCTCTCTCATGTGATACCCCGGTTGTCTCTGTCGTTATGTGATACCCCGGTTGTCTCTCTCGTTATGTGATACCCCGGTTGTCTCTCTCGTTATGTGATACCCCGGTTGTCTCTCTCGTCATGTGATACCCCGGTTGTCTCTCTCGTCATGTGATACCCCGGTTGTCTCTCTCGTCATGTGATACCCCGGTTGTCTCTCTCGTCATGTGATACCCCGGTTGTCTCTCTCGTCATGTGATACCCCGGTTGTCTCTCTCGTCATGTGATACCCCGGTTGTCTCTCTCGTTATGTGATACACCGGTTGTCTCTTCGTCATGTGATACCCCGGTTGTCTCTCTCGTCATGTGATACCCCGGTTGTCTCTCTCGTCATGTGATACCCCGGTTGTCTCTCTCGTTATGTGATACCCCGGTTGTCTCTCTCGTCATGTGATACCCCGGTTGTCTCTCTCGTCATGTGATACCCCGGTTGTCTCTCTCGTCATGTGATACCCCGGTTGTCTCTCTCGTCATGTGATACCCCAGTTGTCTCTCTCGTCATGTGATACCCCGGTTGTCTCTCTCGTTATGTGATACCCCGGTTGTCTCTCTCGTCATGTGATACCCCGGTTGTCTCTCTCGTCATGTGATACCCCGGTTGTCTCTCTCGTCATGTGATACCCCGGTTGTCTCTCTCTCGTCATGTGATACCCCAGTTGTCTCTCTCGTCATGTGATACCCCGGTTGTCTCTCTCGTTATGTGATACCCCGGTTGTCTCTCTCGTCATGTGATACCCCAGTTGTCTCTCTCGTCATGTGATACCCCAGTTGTCTCTCTCGTCATGTGATACCCCGGTGTCTCTCTCGTCATGTGATACCCCAGTTGTCTCTCTCGTCATGTGATACCCCGGTGTCTCTCTCGTCATGTGATACCCCAGTGTCTCTCTTGTCATGTGATACCCCGGTGTCTCTCTTGTCATGTGATACCCCGGTTGTCTCTCTCGTCATGTGATACCCGGTTGTCTCTCTTGTCATGTGATACCCCAGTTGTCTCTCTCGTCATGTGATACCCCGGTGTCTCTCTCGTCATGTGATACCCCGGTGTCTCACCCCAATGGTCCTGACTTTGGTATTGAAGATCCTGTCCTGTCTTTGTTGCTCTGCATTCCTCCTCTTCTCCAGCAGGGCGGCCTCCTTCAGATCCTGGGGCAGATCCAGCTTGTACATGATGGAAGCGTTCACTCCACTCCTTTGTGTCTTCTCTCAGTGCCCGGGCTCTGCCAGCCTTTGCTCGCTCCTTCTCTCAGTGCCCGGGCTCTGCCAGCCTTTGCTCGCTCCTTCTCTCAGTGCCCGGGCTCTGCCAGCCTTTGCTCGCTCCTTCTCTCAGTGCCCGGGCTCTGCCAGCCTTTGCTCGCTCCTTCTCTCAGTGCCGGGGCTCTGCCAGCCTTTGCTCGCTCCTTCTCTCAGTGCCGGGGCTCTGCCAGCCTTTGCTCGCTCCTTCTCTCAGTGCCCGGGCTCTGCCAGCCTTTGCTCGCTCCTTCTCTCAGTGCCGGGGCTCTGCCAGCCTTTGCTCGCTCCTTCTCTCAGTGTCCGGGCTCTGCCAGCCTTTGCTCGCTCCTTATTGCCCACAGCTGGAATGGCGGCGATGCATCGCGTTGCCCTGGGAGACGGTATACAGGGTGGTCGCCAGGAGACGACGCTCGCAGCGGCTCTCGCGAGATCTTCGGGCTCGTCTCCTCCCTCTTTTCCGAGCAATAATTGACGGAGATTGCCGAGGGTTTGGGCGGGAAAGCTGGGCGTTGTAGCGTCGTGCGTCAGGACCCCGGATCGAGCACTATGGGCTTCCTGAGGGAACTGCTGCTGGAGAATTTCAAGTCATGGCGGGGGCGGCAGCTGATCGGCCCCTTCAAGCGATTTAACTGCGTGATCGGCCCCAATGGCTCAGGTAACGGTGTGCCCTGACAGAACCTGGGGCCCTGACCGCCTGGGGGCGCCTCACCTGAGGTGCTGGAAGGGAGAAATCACCTGGGGGCGCCTCACCTGAGGTGCTGGAAGGGAGAAATCACCTGGGGGCGCCTCACCTGAGGTGCTGGAAGGGAGATACGTCACCTGACCGCCTGGGGGCGCCTTACCTGAGGTGCTGGAAGGGAGATACGTCACCTCACCTGACCGCCTGGGGGCGCCTCACCTGAGGTGCTGGAAGGGAGATAAATCACCTGGGGATGCCTCACCTGAGCTCTCCGAGGTCCTGTAAGATTGATAAATTACCTGACTGCCTGGGGGTGCCTCATCTGAGGTGCTGGAAGAGGAGATACATCATCTGACTGCCTGGGGGCGCCTCACCTGGGGGGTGCCTCACCTGAACTCTCTGAGGTCCTGAAAGATTGATAAATTATCTGACCGCTTGGGCGCCTCACCTGAGGTGCTGGAAGGGAGATAAATCACCTGACCGCCTGGGGGCACCTTGCCTGAGGTCCTGCAAGATTGATAAATCGCCTGGGGGTGCCTCTGAGCTCTCTGAGGTCCTGCTAGATTGATAAATTACCTGACCGCCTGGGGGTGCCCTCACCTGAGCTCTCCGAGGTCTTGTAAGATTGATAAATTATCTGACCGCCTGTACAGGGGGCGCCCCCAACCTGAGGTGCTGGAAGTTTGATAATTCACCTGACCACCTGGGGATGCCCACACTTGAGGTGCTGGAAGGGAGATAAATCGCCTGGGGGCCCCTCAACCGGAGCGCTCTGAGGTCCTGCAAGATTTATAAAATATCTGACCACCTGGACTGGGGGCGCCCCCACCTGAGGTGCTGGAAGGGTGCTAAATCACCTGACTGCCTGTGGTGCCCTCACCTGAGGTCCTGGAAGGAACTACATTATCTGCCTTGACTACCTGGGCACCAGAGCTCTTCGAGGTCCTATTAGAGTGATAAATCACCTACTGTGGCAGACCTTGGGCCTGTTTTTTTCATGGGAGTGTCTTCATTAGAGCTGGGGTCCTGCAAGGGAGATAAACTTATAGGCCCTGACTGCTTGGGGCTCCCTCACCACAGCTCCATGTGCTCCTGCAATGGAGATAATTCATCAGACCTTGAAGCAAGGGGGACAAATGACCTGCTTTGACAGACGCTGGGGTCCCTGACTGCCTAGGGGTGCACTCACTGCTTCAAGGCCCTGCATGGGATATTAATCACCTGCCCCAACAAATCCAATAGGGCGCCTGCATCTAAGGTCCTGCAAGGTAGATAATTCATTGGACCGCCTTGGGGCTGCTACACAGGAGCGCTCTAAGGTCTTGCAAGGAGGATGATATTTGTCTCGCATTCAAGGGTGCCTCATCAGAACTCCCTGAGGTCCTGCAAGGGAGATACATGATTTGACCATATGGGAACACCCTCACCAGAGCTTGCCAAGGGATTCATCAGACCGCATGGGGGGGGGGGCAACACCTGAGGTCCCGGAAGGAAGTTAAATTACCTGCCCCATACCGCCTGGCGGTGCCATCACCAGAGCTCTCTAAGGTCCTACATGAGGGCAGAGCAGTTTGAGGTTCTGCAAGGGAGATAAATCTATTACATGGAAACCAGTCCACTAGGGACCAAAAAGCAGGTTCAATCTCTGCTTGGATCCACTGGATCTAACCCTTTTCCGAAGGGAATCCTGGGACTTGTAGTTCAGAAACATCTGTGGGGCCCCAGATTGACAGTCCTGGATTAGATAGTAAGGGAGATAAATCACCTGATCAGACTGCCTGGGGGGGGGGGGGAGCTCTGCAAGGTAGATAAATTATCTGCCCTGATGAGGCGTGGGACCCAGACCTTGGGCTTGTCTGCCTTCCAGGACATCGTGAGCTCTGGTGAGAGAAGTAATTTCCTCTGACAAAGCCCTGGGGCAAACTCACCCTGAACAGAACTCGCTGGGGTCCGGAAGGTAGATAAATCAGCTGTTTTAACAGATCCTGGGGATCCATCACCCTCTGGTCCTGGAAAGAGATACATCATCTGCTCTAACCTCCTCTGGGTGCCCTCATCCTGAGCAGAGCTTGCTGGGGTTCTGGAAGAGTGCTAAATCATTTGTCCGCACCGGGGTCCTGGAAGGGTGATAAATCCCATGATTTTTCCACCATATTCTTAGCATATTTTCGTACCAAAATACATGATTATCACCAAAAATAAAGAAAAGATTCATCCTCCTGCTTCCGTATCCAAATCTGCTCCTCAAACATACCCCCCCACCTCTCCTCTGCACCAGGGTTGTCAAACTCCCACCCCCCCAGATGTTTCTGAACTACAACTCTCATGATTCCCTGGCTATATCTATTGCATTGAAGGAATTCTGGGAATTGTAGGCCTCAACATCTGGGGGACTGAGTTTGACAACCCTGCTCTATATAGTCACTGTGACGCCAAGATTAACCCTTCCTGCACAAAAGACCTGTCAGAAGGGATTAATAAGCGGTATTTATTAACCCAAATCTCAGACACGTATGACATGTTTAACCACAAAGCTTAATGGCGACCGTCCTCTGGGATCTTAACCTAGAGATTCCCGTCTTGGTGGTTTGTTAATATTTAACTATATCATTACCATTAAAATGTTATGGAAAGCATAAGTGCCCCGTAAGGGGATCCAAGGTGTGGACTGGTGTTAAATCTTTATAACCTAACGTTTACTCAATGTTAAAACAAACACCATAAACGCTAAAAATACATCAAAAAAATCTGAAGTCCAGCTTAAAAACATATAATGGATGTAATACTTGTCACTGGAACATTTAATAAGTTGAAAATTCCAAAATATACAGTAGGGGTTATTCAAAGAGCGCTGATCTGACACCGAAATGTCACTGAACAGTGAATTTCCCCGTACGGTGCCATTTTGTGGCCATTCGGCTATTCAGAGAGCAGACAGTTCGCCAAATTTTGCCTGTGCCTGTTTGACAGTGAAATCCCCCATAGCGCAGCAATGGTTACTCTATTCACAGACACCGAACGGCAGAGAAATGTCAGTGAAATGCCCTGATGTTCAGTGGTTTCATTCGACAGGTTTAATCAGGCGAATCCCATAGGTTTCAATGTTAAAAATATTCATGTTTTATTCAATATCTAATAAACCGTTTTATTATTTTAATCTGCAGCAATAAGTCTCTTTATTTAATTTTAGGATTTGTTTTAGGCATTTTTGGGATTTTTTTAAAGCAAAATTTTTGTGTGTGTAATTATATATTTCTTTTTTTTTTTTTAATAGCGTTTTTTTCTGTAACAGCCCTTTTTATTATCATTCATTGGATCTTAAATGTAAATTCCAGGCATTTTCATCCAGTAGTTTTTTTTTTTTTTTTTTTTTTCCAAACAGCGTTTCAGTTTTGACACTTTCAATCATATTGTTGTTTTTGTTTACCTGCCCGGCAGCTTGTCGGCTTTCTCCTGCGGCTGGTCTGCGCTGTGCTCGTCGGCCGTGTTGGTGGCGGCATTCGGCAGCCAATTCACCGCGCTTCGGGGACCGTGCTGTGAATGCTGATTTCACCGCAGGCTGGGGAAATTGAATTCTCCGAAGTGTGAGGAACGAGAGAGCACCGACATGTCGGCGACATTTCCGCGCTCCAAATAACCACCTGTAAATTTTGATGGTGATTCAAAATCTTTTCAATAAACCAGATCATAAACAGCCATGTATAGTGACGATTCCATATTGAATCAAAAGAGAGGGGAACATTGATAGTATTGTCCTGGTTTCCTGCGCGTTATCAGCCGAAAAACAAACACACAAACCCTGATAGAGAAATCTTCCAATGTTTCCACCGTGTGAAGCCTGAGCTGCGAGATTATATCAGGAACGTCCCGCCTGTGCCCTCACACGTCCAATTAGAGCGTGCGCGTCCACCTCGTTAATTAAAGGGACACTGCACGCCCTGACTAGACATGTGCTTGGTGAAAATATTCGTTTTGTTTTTATCCGTTAAGTTAATAATTTCTGTCTGTCATTGATTCGTTTTCCTGGCGATTCGTTATTTTGAGGGAATTTAGTTATTCGCTGTTCTCAATCGATTTTCGTAATTTCAGAATGTCCTTTTATTCGCTGTTCTGAATCGATTTGTAATAATATACACCAGATTGCCAAAGTAATGGCTCACCTATCCCAATAATCAGGTGTTCCAATCACTTCCATGGTGTATAAAATCAGGCACCTAGGCATGCAGACTGTTTTTACAAACATTTGTGAAAGAATGGGTCGCTCTCAGGAGCTCAGTGAATTCCAGCGTGGAGCTGTGATAGGATGCCACCTGTGCAACAAATCCAGTCGTGAAATTTCCTCGCTCCTAAATATTCCACAGTCACCTGTCAGCTGTATTATAAGAACGCGGAAGTGTTTGGGAACGACAGAAACTCAGCCACGAAGCGGTAGGTCACGTAAACTGACGGAGCGGGGTCAGCGGATGCTGAGGCGCATAGTGCGAAGAGGTCGCCAACTTTCTGCAGAATCAATCGCTACAGACTCCAAACTTCATGTGGCCTTCAGACTAGCTCAAGAACATTGCGCAGAGAGCTTCATGGAATGGGTTTCCATGGCCGAGCAGCTGCATCCAAGCCATACATCGCCAAGCGCAATGCAAAGCGTCGGATGCATTGCCCCCCCTCCGGAGCTGAGAGCAGAAGCACGGGAGTTGTAACGGTTCTCTGGTGAGGGATCGGCCATCTTGGGGCCTGTTTTCCAGCTCCTCTTAGGCGCCTCGTATTTTATGCCTCTCCCTGCTGAGATACTTTACCCAGGTGACTGTCCTGCGAGAGCCATGTGGATGCAGGGCTCCCATCTGCAGGCCATGTCGCTGCCCCTATGGTGGAGGTGCGAGTAGGATGGCATGGACCGGTACTCCTTCTGCCCCTGGGAGGCCTGGAGGCTGCGCTTACGCGCCTGCTGGATTATCTGGAGCTGGTGCCGTGGGATGAGGGGTGCCGAATCCCGAGAGGTACCTGGAGACAGATGATGGCCAAGACGTGGGGGCCCTGAGTGAACCGGAGCTGGGAGTTCACTCACCTGTTGTGGATGCAGGTTGCTCTTCTGACAGGTCTGATGGTGAGATGCAACAGGCTGATTCTGTCGGCTTTGACCCGGCATCTTGCCTAAGCTCCCTGTCTTCAGGGATGACTCCCCAGCTGTGCAGTGAACCCGGGAGGTGTGCCTGTGCGACCGGGTCAAGCCGGCGCTCGCAGAGATGGCTGCAGCGGAGGTTGCGCTCATGGCACTGAATGGGACTAATGGAACCTACACTGAGGAGGGGCAGTGTCTGCCTTGGCCTCGTGGTGTGGCTTCTGAAGCGGCCTGGCAGCTGGGCGCTCACTGTCCTTGGAGGGAGAAATGCACCTGGAAGGGTATGCAGACCTGTTCTGTGGCTGGACATTATCTGTCCCAATCTTCGGTCCACTTTACATTGCTGAGGCCCTCCTTGGACGTCTTGAGACATTCCCTGCAGTCATTTGAGATTTTCTTTTTTTTTTCTCGTTAAATTACCCTGATTTGAGATGACTTTCGTTTGTGTCTTACGCTGTTTCTATTTTTTGTTTTATTTTTGTGTTGGCGTCTACGGGTTGTCTTGTAGTGCTGCCGTGGCCTGGTGCCCGGATTGGCCCCCAAGTGCCCGGGTCTGGTGCCATTTTTCTTCCATGGTCTCCTTTGGATTTAAGGGATTACACCAGGGATGGCACAATTTTGGCCTTTGCCATTACTCCCATCCCCCCCCATTTCTTTGGCTCCCCCCCCCCCCTCATTCTATTGGATGACCTCAGCTGCCCGTTTTCGCATTATTGCTTTTCATTGCAGACTTTATTGGGCCCTGCAAGGCCCTTTATTTTATAATAGCCGTGTTATTTCGATGCCGACTTATTAATCTAGAATGATCTTTTTGCAGATGACGAGATATGGCCCTACGTGGCCTCTGTTTTCTGATGACTTGCTGTGGCCCTGCGAGGTTCTTTTGTTTTGCTTTATTCAGCTAATACAAAAAAATACTATTGTCCTTTTATTCGTTCCTGATTATTTTATTTTTTGTGCGCTCTCCCTTTGTTTGTTTTTTGTTGTTGAATAATCACCATACACTCGTGGTTTTGTCTTTTTTTTTTTTTCTCAGGAAAGTCAAACTTGATGGACGCACTGAGCTTTGTTATGGGAGAGAGGACGGCAAACCTGAGAGTAAAGAACGTACGGGAGCTCATTCATGGAGCCCACATCGGGAAGCCTGTGTCTTCTACAGCCAGTGTCCACCTGGTTTACTGTGAAGAGAACGGAGAGGAAAAGACATTTTCACGAATAATTGTCGGTGAGCAGGGGGCATTTATGCCCTAATAATCCGCAGCGATGAGTTCACACACTGTGTATAAACTAGGGCTGTGCAATATGGACAAAATTATCATATTGCGATATTTTTTTTCTTGTTTTTGTTTTTTTTATTTTTTATTTGCGATTTAGGCTAGGGTCAGACTAACGCATTTTTCACGTTGTCCGTGAAAAAGTGCGTTCGAACGAATGGACGTATTTTTTCACGGAATACGCAATAGCGGTCATACGATGCGCAGTTTCATCCGTGATTTTGTACGGATCATCAATAAAACACTTTTTGGGTCTGGACGTTATGTTGGCCGGACATTAGCAGCGTCTGACGTCTCCCAATCACGCACACACGCCGCTAGCAGACGCAGCGCACTCTGTACGTCAGTACTAGTGGTTTCACGTTCTCGAAAAAATGCGTTTGTTTGCCGCTTGCGTTGCGCGGCCGCACTTTTGTGCGACCGTACTTCGTATATTGGCCGTCATTGCCCGGCATCTGCTGCTAGCACGGCCGTGATTATGTGCGGCTGCACGCGCGTTCGCACTGCCTCAGTCTGACCCTAGCCTTAGGTAATTGTTTTTGCTTTTTCAAACCTGCTACATACATTCTAAATGTATTCAGTGCACAAGAAGTGCATAACAAAACATTTCACAATGAAATAACAGTAGTAATAGTTTTAAAGACAATTTTACTACAGTTTTGTTTATTAAACAGACAACATCAAATAAATTAAGATTAACTAAACTAAATGCCAGTCATAATAAACTCATTATGTCAGACATGGATACTGCTCCAGCTCATGGATATTGGCCCCAGCTCACCTCTTTGCGCCGCGTGTTTGGCTCCCTGTGAGCTTCCGGCGGCATGGAGCTTGGCGCTCGCCTGGGGGAACAACGTGACGAGCCGCGAGAACGCGGCTGTACACGTGGTTCCCCCTGCGAGCACCCAAAGCTCCATGCCGCCGGAAGCTTACAGGGAGCAGAACACGTTAATTTCCGCAGCCCTAAAATGAATAGATAAAATTGCAGCCTTATGCGGTTTAGAAATCGCATGTGCTTAAATCGCGATATTTTTTTTGCGATTAATTGCACAGCCCTAGTATAAACGAGAAGTAACATGGTTTACATCGATCCGTTTATCCTTTTTAAGGGAGTTCCTCTGAATATCGGTTAAACGACAGACCAATCGGACGCTCGGCTTATATTTTTGAGCTGGAAAAAATTGGAATTATTGTAAAAGCCAGGAATTGCCTGGTGTTTCAGGTATGTTTTTATATTCACTCGCATCGCATATATGTCAATCCTTTAATGCAGTGGTTCCCAACCCTGGTCCTAAGCTCCCCCTAACATTCCAGGTTTGCAGGATATCTGAAGCACAGCAAAGATGATATGATTTTTTTGCTCTGTGATTGCAGGATTCAGTCTGCGTTTCCTCAAAGCAATGCTGTCAGGGGGATCTGAGGACCAGGTTTGGGAGACACTGCTTTAACCGTTCACTACCAAAGTTGAATTGACTCATTGTTGCATTGTTATACATTAAAAAGCACTCATTAGCATATAAAACCCCAATTGCATATGTTTTTACAGCAGTATGAGTGTGCCCCCTATGGAGAAACAAAATCCACTGTGAGACCTCCCTCCTGTCACCCTGTATTACTGTAAAGAAGCTACAAAGAGCAACCACAAATCTCACTGTAACAAAAAGCTCAACAAACTTTACTGCAGCATTCCAGCAGCCAGGGATTTGGCAGAATACATGGATTAGTGTCCCCCCTGTGGAGAAACCAAAATCATTCGATTTATGTCCCTTCAAGTACCCTGGAGAGACCTAAAACCATCTGCAAATAGAGCCCCAGTCCTCACTGTAACAAAAAAGTTCAAATAGATTGCTTCTGCATTCCAGCAGCCAGAGATTTGTCAGAATACAGGGAGAGCTGTGGGGTTAGTCGCTGCTGTACAGGGATAAGATTCAGGGGGTTATAATGAGTGTAAATCCCTGTACAGTACAGATACAAGGTGTTGCTTTAATTGCCATACACAGGCATTATGCAGCACACACTGATAGAAGGTGTTGCTTTAATTGCCATACACAGGCATTATGCAGCACATACAGATACAAGGTGTTGCTTTAATTGTCATACACAGGCATTATGCAGCACACACTGATAGAAGGTGTTGCTTTAATTGCCATACACAGACATTATGCAGCACATACAGATACAAGGTGTGGCTGTAATTGTCATACACAGGAATTATGCAGCACATACAGATACAAGGTGTTGCTGTAATTGCCATACACAGGCATTATGCAGCACATACAGATACAAGGTGTTGCTGTAATTGCCATACACAGGCATTATGCAGCACATACAGATACAAGGTGTTGCTTTAATTGTCATACACAGGCATTATGCAGCACACACTGATAGAAGGTGTTGCTTTAATTGCCATACACAGGCATTATGCAGCACATACAGATAAAAGGCGTTGTTCAATGGAGTGACTTTATCTGGCGCTGCTCGCTAGAATTGAGTTGGGTTGGTTGTATATATCACATACACCAGGGTCTGTCTGGGAGATTATGCCTTTTGCGGATAAGTGGTACAGAATGGAGATATGTCAGCATGTATCTGTGTCCGTCTGGGCGTATTGTGTGTCCACGCAGACAAAATGAAGACAGGATAAATGGTGATAGCTTACTATATTCCTAATTATGATGTTGTGCGTCCGTCTCTGCTGGGTTATTAAAAGACAAATATAAATGACATTGCCTTTAAATGTTCAAAAGTCCATAATGTCTTTATATCCGCAAGGGTACTGGGTGGAGTTGCTTTGTTGATCCTTATCCCTCCTGGGGTCTTTGTTCCCTTTAACCTCCGCGATAAAAGCAGAGACAAATGGCAAAGAAAATAGTGCGAACTGTCATTAAACAATTGTCTGGAAATAAGAATAGCTGCACTTACATGGTCCAGAGCTACATATAGCTCAATGGTCTTGCGTTGTTAACCCATAAAGGTGGCCAAACATTCCTTCTTTACACTCTTCCTCTTCCTCCTTTGGTAAAGTACTGCACGGCCGGGGATCCTTGCTGGTTCGCACTCACATAGATCTCAGGGTTTCCGCTGGCAGGTGAATGAGGATAGTGGGAGACGTAGTGTATATAGGTATGGGATTTATTGGGTTTAGTAAGGTAATTGCAGATTAAAACAATCTAAAATATGTCCGGTGAAGCTAGGGTTCTACAGGACGCGTTTCTCCAGTCACAATGCTGGCTTCATCAGCTGATGAAGAGGAGCAGTGTAAAGAAGGGATGTTCGGCCACCTTTATGGGCTAACAACGCAAGACCATTGAGCTATATGTAGCTCTGGACCATGTAAGTGCAGCTATTCTTACTTCCACCAGACAATTGTTTAATGACAGTTCACACTATTTTCTTTGCCATTTGTCTCTGCTTATATCTCAGAGGTTAAAGGGAACAAAGACCCCAGGAGGGATAAGGATCAACAAAGCAACTCCACCCAGTACCCTTGCGGATATAAAGACATTATGGACTTTTGAACATTTAAAGGCAATGTCATTTATATTTGCTTTTAATAACCCAGCAGAGACAGGCTCACAACATCATAATTATAAAATTTAGCTAAGTATGATGGTAAGTTAGAATTTTAATAAAGGACTGAGGCTCCTATTGCATTCTCTTTTCTTGCTTTTAATACAGCAGCAAATGTAAATGTCGAAAAAGTAACAGACATTTAAACAAAATATATTGGTAACAATGGAGTATTCTAACCCCCCTTTCCCAGTGAGACAGTCCAGTGCTCTGCCAGTCTATAAATACATCCAGATTCCCACCTTTTCTCCCTCTTTTCTTTGCTCGTTAACAATGGATCCACAGGCATAGAGAAACATGAAGAAGACGATCCATCCGGACCTCAAAGACAGGAACTGCCACCAAACGATGCGTCACATCTCACTGAGCTGAAATCAAAAGAAGTGAGATACCATCGCGTGATGTTGAAACGCGAGCAAAACCCTAGAGTCCGCCCTGGGAGGGCAGGGTGGGCAATACTCGCCTCTGAGTTCTTTATTAAAATTCTAACTTACCGTCATACTTAGCTAAATTTTATAATTTTAATACAAGGTCTCAGAGGCTCCTATTGCAAATTCAAAGCTGATCCATAAGAGCGGACAACCAATGAACTATAGGCTTAAAATAAAAAGTCCGAAAAGTGGTCTCACGAGACCAATTAGCTGACCTAAGCAGATCCTCCAAACGGCAACCCGCCACCATTGCTGACGACGCAGCAGCGCTGCAAACAGAATGTGCCCCAAACCTATTCACGTCCACCTCCGCCAGCGCCAATAACCACTTTAACCAACGCGCCAGTGTAGTGGAACCAACCGCGGCATGAGAACGATATGAAATAAATAGTGGTGACACACCTGGAGAACGCAGCGCCACCGTACGGTTCTCATAAACTTGTAAACAAGCTACCGGACATAAAGCAGGCTGAGTCGGAAACGCCGGATAAAACACTGATGATAAAGAAGTTTTAGTATGACGAGAGACATCGAAACGAACCCCTTCTGGAACAAAGGATCTGACCTGAAAATCCAAAGCCCTAACGTCACCTACACATTTACATGAAATAAAGCAGAAGAGGGCCAATAACTTGGCCGAGATCTGCTTCAAGCAGAGATTCTCATTAGACGGCCATGTCATGAAGAACGTGCGCAACAAAATGACATCCCATGTCTCCGAATATCGAGGGCGCGGAGGTCGCGAACATCTAATGCCTCTCAGTAAACGGCAAACAAGGGATGTTTGCCCACCGGGACCCCTAGGAAACCCTTGTGATAAACAGAGGGCCGACCTGTAAACATTAAGAGTCCTATATGCTCTACCCTCGTCAAAACATTCTGACCGGAAGTTCAGGATGTAATGTAGAGGGTCTCGAAAGGGATCCTGATCCCGTCACACACCAACCAGACCACTGGGCCCAGGCCGAGTCATAGCAGGACAAGGTGCCCGGGGCCCATGCTGCCCGTACGAGAGCTCTAGCTCGGACCGAAACCCCTCCGGACGCCCCGAGACCAAAGAGGTTAGGACCGGGCACATGCCCTGTGACAACAGCGGGTGAGGCTGCCCTACTCCGTCCATCAGTAGATCTGGAAGGTCCGGTAGTAATCGCGGGACGTCCACTAGGAGTTCCAGTAACAGAGGAAACCAGGGTTGGTTGGGCAGAATGGAACCACTAGAACCAACTCCGCCTCCTGAATCCGGATCTGGTGTAACGTCCGAGATATTCGCTGAAATGGGGGAAAAGCATATTGTCGAGGACCCTCCCAGTTCTGCAGAAAGGCGTCCGTGGCTAGAGCCATGGGATCCGGGCACCAACTGTAGAAGTGGGGTAGACGGTTGTTGAGACGGGAGGCGAATAGATCTATTTGAAACGGACCCCATAACTCCGACACGCTGGCAAAAACTGACAAGTGTAAACACCAGTCCCCGGAGTCTTCCGTGTGTCTCGAACTCCAATCTGCTAAGAGATTCGACACAACCGGAATGAATTGGGCCTGTACCACTATTCCTCTCTGGAAGCACCAGTCCCAGAGGCGGGTTGCCATCCCGGTTAGGAGAGCGGAACGAGGGCCCCCCCCCCCAGAGCGTTTATGTATCTGACCGCTGGAAAGTTGTCCATCCGCAGAAGGACGGACAACTGACCCGGTGGTTTTAGAAAACTCTGTAAGGCGAAGAGACCTGCCAACAATTCTAGTCTGTTGATATGGAATCTCACTTCTTGGGGGGACCACGGACCCCCAGTCAGCAAGTTCCCGTACCGGGCTCCCCAACCTGAATGGCAAGCATCCAAATCTATCGTCACCGATGGTGGAGGAACAGTAATGGGTCTGCCGTTGCAGGATCGGAGGTTCTCGATCCACCAACGGAGATCCTCTTTCGCTCCCTCCGTGATGAGCTGAACCTGATCCGAGTAGTCAAGTCCCTTCCGAAGATAAAGGGCCGTCAGGCATTGGAGGGCCCGATAGTGGAGAGGTGCTGGATGCACCGCCAGCTTCGTAGCTGCCAAGAGTCCTATTACCCATGAGAGTTCCCGCAGTGTCAGTGAGACACTGGCGAGAAGCGCACGTACCTCTTTTAAAATGGCCTTGCCTTTGATCTGGCAGTCGTAGAGACCTCTGAATGGGGTGTACCGTGAGACCCAGAAACCTGACTGGACGAAGAATTGATTTCTCTTCGTTCACCAGAAACCCCAATTCTTGTAATAGCGTAATTGTCTGAATCTGGGTTATTAGGAGTTGCGTGGACTCCGCCATCAGAAGTATGTCGTCCAGGTAGATGATGAGACGTACCCCTTGAGATCTGAGATGGCTCACCACTGGTTTCAACAGCTTGGTGAAACACCAGGGCGCTGAAGAAAGCCCGAATGGGAGGCAACGAAAACGCCATGTGACGTTGTTCCAATGGAAGCAGAGGAACTTCCTGGATTACTCTGCCATAGGAACTGTCAGATACGCGTCCTTCAAATCTATCTTTGCTAACCAGTCTCCTTGATGGACATCTTTCAATAAGTGTAGACCCTCCATCTGGAAATGGTTGTAAACCACCGATAGATTCAGTTCTCTCAAGTTGAGTACGGGTCGACTTCCCCCACCCTTCTTGGGTACCAGGAATAGATTGCCCAGGAATTTTCCCTCTTGTGAGGACCGTTCTATAGCCCCTTTTCGCAAAAGGTCTGAGACCTCCTCCTCTATCAACGCCCTCTCCGCCTCCGAGAAGATCAACAGAGAGGGAAGGGATCGTTGAACGGGAGCAGAAATGAAATCTATGTGAAAACCCTTCACCGTGTCTAACACCCAAGCATCTGATGTGATCTTTCGCCAATGTGGTAGACATGAACATAAACGACCTCCCACTTGAACCTCCAAATGATGAATCAACAAACGGTGTACCTTGATATCTGTATCTGGAATTACGGTAACCTCGGAAGTTTCGAAAGCCTCTGGCACGCCAGGGTCGTGAACGGGATGGGAAAAAGTTGGCCACTCTGGTTTCTGATTGTGAGGCGTCATATGCCACTGAACCTCTTGAGGCGTCGTACGCCACGGAGCCTGTAAACTGGCGCGAGATGCCCGCCGATCCACGGCCAGCAGCGCGGCCCCTGACCCTGCTGGCCCTAGCGAAAACCCCAGCTGTGAACACTTTTTTAATAGATGTGGTAACTTTCTCCATCGTAGTAAACGCCCCAGTGTATTCGGACATGTGCCGTAATAATAACCATCCTTGGGCTTTAGCACCCAATTCGTTGTCCGCAACTGCCGCCAGTTGCGGATCCATCTTTAACAAGATACATTTGCGACGTTCTGTCGCCAGGGCCGAGTTAGTATTGCCCACAAAACTGAGAGCCCTTTGCACCCAATTCGTCACGTCATAAGGGTCTAGTGTAGCGTCTGCCAATTTTGCCTGTTCGGCAACATCTAGGAGTTTGGCTAGTGGTCCAACCACATCTAAAAGTTTGTCTTGACAGTTTTTTAAATGCTAAGTCTATGCCTCTATTTTGGGACCAGCCTTTATTCTCCACAAATTTTATAAAAAATTTTTTTATCAACGTCAGGGGTCAAGCACGTTTTCCCTACGGTAGTAGGTCGGGGACACTCTGCTCTCATTCTGTTTCTGGTAGTTTTGTCTAAAGGTTTACGCACTCTCGCATCAATCCAAGCTTTCACATGTGGGGTGAGGGTCCATTCTGTGGAGCGAGGATGGGACAGGTCTTCCGGGGTAAACATGGGGTTACCCATAGGGTCATAAATAGGTCCAGATTTATCAGACCTTTGATGGGGAGTAATTGGCATATCAGAAAAATCCTCATCCGAGGCATACACTTCTAAGTAGTCTTCCCTGTTTTCCTCCCCTGAGAAGGGGGGGATTATCTTGTCCACTGGACGTGGAAGGGCGTTCGTGAGACTGGGAAGATTCATAGCGTTTAACCCGCTTTGCAGAATCAGACTCCACGTGGTGCGTTTTTTGATTGCGCTTTTTTGGCAATTGTGTCCCCGGCATTAACTCCCTGGCAGTGTTACGGGGATGCCAGCCCCTCCAGCCCTGCGCATATCTTTCTTAATGGGTTGTTTCCCCATGGTTAGGGGAGAATCAGGGGGCCTCACCTCGGTGAGTACATTGCCCAAATCGTTACCCTGTTGAACCAGGGCAGAATCCGTTTTAGCTTCAGAAATTGCATCCCTGAGGGATTGGGAAAATGAATTAGAAAGAGCTGACACAGCTTTAAATACAGGGTTTTCAATTGAGGTCTGAATTTGAGGCTCTAAATTTTTGGGAGGAGTGGGGTCAGCGGCTCTAGAGCCTGACGGGGTACCAGCCTTATGTGTGTCGTCCATATGCGAGGAGCAGTCCTCCGAATCAGATTCCCTTTCAGGGGAAGAATCTTTAGCCACCAGGCGCGGAGCTGTCTTAGAACGCGGCATTATCAGTGACAGCATGAGGAGACACTAAAATGCCGGCGGAGTGAAGCGTGCGAAATTACCCCGCATGCGCCCCCGCTCCTAGCAACGGCTGCCGCCGTGAGGGAAAAAAACACCGTATGGAGTGTAGAAATAAACCTTAAGATCCTGTTTCAACGGCTCCCTCTGCGAAGGGAAAGCCCCCAAAACGTATCTAAACCACTCCGGTCGCCTCAGTTAAAGCTGGACGACCGGAATAAACAACTAATCTTCTCCAGCAGCAAAAAAAGGGAGAAAAGGCGGGAATCCGGATGTATTTATAGACTGGCAGAGCACTGGACTGTCTCACTGGGAAAGGGGGGTTAGAATAATCTATTGTTACCAATATATTATGTTTAAATGTCTGTTACTTTTTCGACATTTACATTTGCTGCTGTATTAAAAGCAAGAAAAGAGAATGCAATAGGAGCCTCTGAGACCTTGTATTAAAATTAGGAATATAGTAAGCTACGGTGTATTCTGTCTTCATTTTGTCTGGACACACAATCCGCCCAGACGGACACTGATACATGCTGACATATCTCCATTCTGTACCACTTATCCGCAAAGGCATAATCTCCCAGACAGACCCTGGTGTATGTGATATATACAACCAACCCAATTCCATTCTAGCGAGCAGCGCCAGATAAAGTCACTCCATTGAACAAAGAAATTTTGGCAATATAGCAAAGCATTGTCATTTCACTCTATTAGGCAGCAGCGCGTTCACATATTTAATTTCGATACAGGAACTCGGAGGCTCCTATTTGAATCAACTTTTTTTATTGCACCCACAGCAGCAAAAGTTGAATGCAATGAACATAAGAAAAATAAACCTAGGGGCATGCCCCCAACAGGGAGGTTCCAACCCCAGTCCTTGGTCCCACCCCCCAAGCTTATATATGTCCTGAGCGGGAGCAGCTTAGTACCTTTATTGATCTTAAAGAATTTTACCGTTTACCTTGTTTCTATGCTTTCTCCGTGATTACATTTACATTGATTTAACCCCTTAGTGACCGGGCGGTTTTACACAAATCCGTCTTTTAGTGACCGCTGCTGTTTTTACGTTTCTGCGCTGTTAGTGTTTAGGTCAAATTTTCCTCTTACTCGTTTATTCAACCCACACATATTATACACCCTTTTCCCCGCCATTAAATGGACTTTCTAGAAATACCATTATTTCCATCATATCGAATAATTTACTATAAAAAAATATGAAATATGAGGAAAAAATGGTAAAAACACAGTTTTTCGTAATTTAATCTACAACCACCCAAAAAGACCCCGGCTAAATAGGTTCAAAATTTTGTCCCGAGACTAGAAATACCCAATTTTTACATGCGTTTGCTTTTTATCCCTTCACTGCTGAGACCGTTCACCTATGTGCGCTTCGCTCATTCTGACCATTTTGTGCTAATTATTTTTAGATGACAGCCTAGGTCCTATTTAATTAAACCCCCCCCCCCCGACAAAAAAAACTTTAAAAAAAAAACTTTTTATTTTATTTAATTTTTTTTTTAAACCAAACCTGGTCATGTTTGGTATCATTGGAAAGGCCATAATCAGGCCTTTCAAATGATGTCAAATATGACCATCTAGCTGCCATGGATCGGGAGATATGGGGATCCTTAGGATCCCCTTTGCTCTACATGGCATCTAGATGGTTAACTGGCCCACTGACATCCTCACACATATGGTGAGGTTGTCAGTGGGTGTTGGGGGACCTGGAGGCTTGGCTGACATCCAAGATGTCAGCCCCCCTCCAGGTTCGAATCCCGTATTGGCGTCCAAACGTGATCCGGCGGCGAAACAGTTGATGCTATACACCTAGACTCTCCCCTTTTCAGCGGTGTAAACAGCATCTCCCTAGCTTCAATGGTTGGGGAGATAGAGGGCTCCGAAGGAGCCCCCCCTCTATTGCTTTGCATGGGGATGCCTGCTGATGACGTCACCACGCAGCGTGGCGACGTCATCAGCCTCGCCTGCCCATGTAAATCACATGGGCAGGCTTCCTCCCTGCCAGATCGTCGAGGGATCCAGCGAGGGAGGTGAGTATTGGGCGGGAGGGGATAGGGGGATTAGGCGCCGCTGACGTACCCTGTACGTCCGTGGGTCTAAGGGAGACCCGAGGATGGGACGTACAGGGTACGTCAGCAGCCCTTAAGGAGTTAATCACGTTCGAGGCCCCTACTAACACCGCGGGGGTCGGGCGCCCTCGTGACCGGGACGCCGTCGGCTGTCTCATACGGCTTGGCAGCGTGCCCGGATTTGCTGCATGTGATTAGTATACTAAGCCCCTTGGAACTGGTTGCCGCGCTGGCCCTGCGAGCCGCAACGCTTGAGCTCCCATCTCGGCGTGCGGCTCCTCGGGTCCCTCGCGGCCTATGGTGAGCGCCGAGATCTCGGCGCCGCCACCTTGGTTTTCAGTTTCGCGCGCTTCACTCCCGAACTGCCTCGTGAGATACACCTACGTTCCCAGACATTGCTGCAATGTGCCCCTCTCAGCTCCCTCGCCGAGAAAGCCCTTCCTCAGCGGCAGACTCTGACTCCGCTTCCAGCTCCCGGCAGGTACAAGGTCTCTCAGACAGGGATTCCCCCACTCCTCCGTCCAAACGCCTCTCCAAAACGGCGGTGCGTTTTGCCACCCTGGAGGCTAATCTCCAAGCCTCCATAGCATCCACTTTGTCCTCTGCTGTGTCCACCTTAACAGATGCCTTTAAATCATCAATGAATGATGCAGTTAGTTCTGTCACTAACTTAACTAAACAACCTGGGCCCCCTTCCCAACCAATTGATGTGACTACTGCTTCGGCAGTACCCATGATTTCAGTCCCTTCTGGGTCAAAGAGCAGTGCTAAAACCAAGCACCTTGATAAAGCTCCTCGAGGGGCTGGCAACCCCATAAATTTGCCTAAAAAGACAAGCGAGGTCGCCTCGTGTGAGAGAGCCCCTGACTGCGGGGCAACAGTAGCGGTTTTTGAGAAACGGTCCAAATCTGTGGATTCAGACCAACTCCCAGAATATACGGACTCAGAAGGCATTGTGTCCGGGGAGGATGAGGGGTTAGAAATCCACGCCCCGAATGATCCAGACCTGACGGTCGATGGGGAAGCAAATTCCACCACCACCTCTGTTGTCTCAAAAATGTGGTATGTGACCCGCGTTGCCAGCCAATGTTCCACGCTTCTGAGGTCTTATACCCGAGATCCTCGGCCTGGACGCTCCTTCCCCATGTGGAAATGTGGGTAGACGCTAACATGCGGTTGCCTATGGATCAGGGTACGAGAGCCAATTTCAAGGCCGAATGCCCTCGCCCCACCACAGCGGGAAAACTGCCTCACACCCAAGGTAGATGAGGACATGGCCGATTTCCTCGCCGTTAAAGGCTGGTCAGCCAAACGCGGCATTGAACATGCTCTGCGTCTTTGTGAGGACAAGGTCCTCAATGTGGCGGCTCCACTGATTTTTTTTTTTTTTTTTTCCTTCTGGACTCTGTGGAAGACGCCCATCTAAACGATACCCCCTTAGACCCTATAGAGGTCTCTGGCTGGCTACAGAGGTCCCTATGCCTCTTGAGGGGCACTAATGCCGCGATCGCTGCCGAAAGGCGTAAATCTATGCTAATGCGCATGGATATGCACCTTACCTCCCAGGCTGTAAAGGATTTGGGTGCCAAGGCACAGGGCCTCCTATTTGGGGAAAAATCCATTAAAAACCTGGGATCGTACTCTGGCACTTTTACCCAGTTGGACAAAGTGGAGGCAAATATGAAAAAAGTTTTTTCCCCTAATAGAGTTTTTGGACGGGCTAGCAGAGGAAGGGGCCGCTCTGCCGGCAGGAGAGGTGCTTCGGGCACCGACAGAGGCTCCTTTAATTCAACCTCATACAATTAGCCTGTGGGCTTTGCTGACATATCCCTGGCGTGGACGTGGCTTCCGAGGTGGCCGTGGTTTCCAGTACCCCCGTCGTGGAGCAGGTGAGACTACCTCAGATTATTCCTCATTCAAATGTGGTTATTGGGGGTCGCATAGCACGCTTTGCACACACATGGGAAAGGCTCACATCAGACCCTTGGGTCCTGGGTACTGTACGGGGTTTTTCCATCACATTCACCGACCTACCCCCTGTTCAGTCAAACCCTCCTCGACCTGTTAAAATTCTCACTCGCCCACGAGGCGTTGGTGGACGCGGAGGTACGAGCTCTGCAGAGCAAAGGAGCCATAGAGGCGGTGGCTCCAGGGGTACCCCGCTTTGTAAGCAATCTGTTCTTGGTGCCCAAGAAAGGGGGCGACATGAGGCCAGTGATAAATCTGAGAGACCTCAATGTGGGAGTGGAATACAACTACTTCACGATGGAGGGCATACACACCCTCAGGGAAACTCTAATTCACAGAGATTGGATGGTAAAGCTGTATTTAAAGGACGCATACCTGTCCGTCCCTATGGCGCCCGCATCCCGCAATTACCTTTGTTTCGTATGGCGAAATCACGTATGGCGGTTCACCTGCCTCCCATTCGGCCTCGCCTCAGCCCCGTGGTGCTTCACAAAACTCATGAAGTCAGTCATTGCCTCCCTGCGCGCCCGGGGAGTCCATCTAATCACTTACCTGGACGATGTCCTGTTAATGGAAAGCTCCATCGACCTACTGAGACTCCATCTAAAGTGGACAATTTCCCTACTGCAAGACCTGGGATTTCTGATAAATCAGGAGAAATCCTTATTGGTGCCGACCCGGAGCATAGAATTCCTGGGATTTCTTGTCGACTCCGTCGCCATGACCCTCAGTGTTCCACCGTCCAAGGTCCACTCCCTTCGGAAGGACGGACCTATTGAGGAACCCTGCTCCGTCACTGCGATCCCTGGCTCGAGTAATCGGAGTCCACTCGGCAACTCGCTTGGCAATTCTCCCTGCTCCCCTACACTATCGGGCCCTCCAGACCTGGAAGGCCCGTTTTCTCCGTTTGCATCCGGACTACTCGCAGAAGGTGCCGCTATCAGACGAAGCGCGGGAAGATCTCTGCTGGTGGCTCTCCGACTGGACCAGATGGAACTCTCGTCCGTGATGACCCCGACTATGACCATAGAGTCGGATTCCAGCTGCAGGGGCTGGGGCGCCCTATGTGGGCACCTGGAGACAGGGGTCGGTGGTCCCCCTCGGAGGCAGAGGCCCATATCAACGTGCTGGAACTCTTAGCAGCGTTCTTCGCAATTCAATGCTTCGCTGGACCCGGGGCTCAGTGCGTTCTGATACGCATGGACAACAAGGCGGCGGTCCATTATGTCAATGCCCTGGGGGGCACTCGATCTTGAGAATTGACATCCAAGGCCCGCGACCTATGGGAATTCTGCCTACAGAGAGGACTCTTCATAGTTGCCGAATTCATCCTGGGCCTGTGCAACAAAGTGGCAGACTGGCATTCTTGCCATCTGACAGACAGCGGGGACTGGCGTCTACTACCATCAGTTTTCGACGACATCATTACTCTCTGGGGTCCACTGCAAGTAGATCTCTTTGCGTCCAGACTGAATCATCAATTGCTGGATTTCTTCAGCTGGCGACCGGACCCGAAGGCACTGGCCACAGATGCCCTCAAACTTCGATGGCCGCAGGGTCGTCATTACGCTTTCCCTCCGTTTCGGATATTATGCAGAGTTTTATCCACGCTGAGAGAGCAAGGGGCGGAATTGGTACTCCAGTCTCAACCCTGGTATCCCGACCTGTTGGAACTGGCGATAGATGTGCCGAGGGTGCTGCCCTGCCCAATGAACCTGCTGTCAGACCCGGAGGGCCTTCCGCATCCCTTGGTGATGGGGGATCGGTTGACGTTGGTGGCGTGGTTGGTTTCAGGTTCGCCTGGCAAACCGCAGACGTTTCGGAGGGAACAGCTATTACAACAGGCTTAGGCTCCAGACACACGGAGCGCCTATAAGTCGGCATGGGACCATTGGCACCGCTTTTGTTTGGGACGGGGCCACGATTCCCTTACTGCCCCTGTGATGGTGGTGTTGAATTTTCTGTCGTCCCTATCAATGTGTATCGCTCGGCGATCTCGGCTGTTCATGTTGGTTTGGAGGGCGTCCCGGTGGGTCGCCATGCCCTGGTGTGTCGCTTACTCAAAGGTGTTCGACTCTCCCGGCCTCCGGCCCCTCGATTCCTCGACCTGGGACGTTTCTTTGGTTCTTGAGTTTTTGTGTGGCTGGCCGGCTAATGACGATCTGTCGTTGAAACAATTATCCGCCAAGTTGTTAGTCTTATGTCTCATTTCCTGCAAACGTGTGGGCGATGTTAGAGCCCTGGACTTCCAGGTCCGTTCCTTTACACCGAAAGGGGTTTGGTTTGATGTTTCCAGACGTACGAAGACGGCTATTCGTTCAGTGTTCTACCCCGCTTTCGCTGGTGATCCTCAGTTGTGTCCCGTGCGGTGCCTTCAGGCCCATGAAGCTCGCACAGTGTCTTTTCGTGATGCCCCGGTTTCTCCATTGTTTGTGTCTTTCCGGGCTCCGCATGCCCCGGTGTGCTCCTCTATGTTGGCACGGTGCGCCCGATGGCTGTTGGCTTTGGCAGGAGTTGATGTGTTGCGCTTTGGGGCGCACTCTGAGGGGGGCCGCGGCCTCCAAGGCGTTTGCTTCGGGTTGTAGGCTCGAGGATTTGATGAAAGCAGCAAATTGGTTGCAGGAATCTACCTTTCGCCGTTTTTTTATTTCCGCCCGCTCACCCATATGTCTCAGGCTCTGGTGCGTTAAACCTGCAAATAGGAGTCTCCGCGTTCCTGTATTGAAATTCCTAAATTTTCCTATCAAATGTGACGGAAAGTTTAGATTTTAATAAGGACTCGGAGGCGAGTATTTCCCACCACACCCTCCCGTTCTCATGTTTCATGTTTGACCCTGTATACTGCTCATAAATTATTAAACATCGGGTTTTCGTGTTTTTCCTTGTGATTTTTTTTTTCCTTCCGCCGTTGATGGGTGATGGGGGGAGGGGGCTCTGTTGAGGTTTTTTTTTTTTTTTTTTTACCATTTTCTGTTCACTTCTGGGATGTCCCTTTTATGTAGATATGATGGGCCACTTCCTACCGGTGGGTGGGTGCTCGTTGTAGGGTTCCTGAGGGGTTCCTGTTTTAAGGCCTGGCTCTTGTTTGTGTTCTCTTCACAGCCTCATGAATGCTGCGAGACTTCACTTCCCAGCTGGTTCGACTGGTTCGGCTCCTCGTTTGTCGCTGTTGGCTCTTCGTTCGCCACTGTTGGCCGTTTTGGTTTCTGAAGTTGCTGCTAAAAGAAGAGGCTTAAGCTGCTCCCGCTCAGGACATATATAAGCTTGGGGGTGATACCAAGGACTGGGGCTGGGGGGATGCCCCTATGTTTATTTTTCTTATGTTCATTGCATTCATCTTTTGCTGTTGTGGGTGCAATAAAAGAAGTTGATGCAAATACTCGCCTCCGAGTCCTTATTAAAATCTAAACTTTCCGTCACATTTGGTAGGAAAATTTAGGAATTCTAGACTAGTAGGAAGAGCGCCCACGGAGGGTAACATTCCCCTTTTCTCAGTTACAAGGTGTTGCTGTAATTGCTATACACAGGCATTATGCTGCACATACAGATACAAGGTGTTGCTGTAATTTCCATACACAGGCATTATGCTGCACATACAGATACAAGGTGTTGCTGTAATTGCCATACACAGGCATTATGCGGCACATACAGATACAAGGTGTTGCTGTAATTGCCATACACAGGCATTATGCAGCACATACAGATATTGCATTGCATTGCATTGCTAATAATCTCATTCTGATCACTACAAATCCCCATAAACAGGAGATCTCACCATTTTATTATCTGTCTGCAGCACATTTACTGACACAAAGGCCATTTTTGCCTGTATGCTGATATTGCAGACCCCGTGTGACATTGTGCCAGATAAGGGACGTCATCTAGAGTTTACAACTTTCATCCCAGCGACATATGTATGAAGGATAAATGAATACATGAAAAATAAAAAATGAGCATAATTTACATTAATTATTTTTTAACTATAAGAACATAATCTCTGCAAAATATATATTTTACCCTAAATTTAATCATTGACTTCACATCCCATGTATGAAATAATAAAAGCTATATCTTTCCCCCCACACCCCTTCAAAACACATTGGTAGTGAAGGGGTTAATGGAAGGGGCCCACTTGGTCACCTTTCTGCCTAACAAGACCCCAGATTTACTTTAACCCCTGTAGGAAATTGGTTGTTTTATTTTGCATATCCCACGCAATGCCAGGGAGAAGTGGAATCCATCGCGATGAAGAAACCGAAGGAGAGAACAAACCTTTTCGAACAGATCAGCAACTCCCGGGAGCTGGTGGCCGACTACGAGAAGAAGAAAAAGGCGATGGTGGAGGACAAGGACGAAGCTCAGCTGGTTTACAGTAAAAAAAGAAACATTGCAGCTCAGCGAAAGCACGCCAAGTTCGAAAAGGAAGAGGTGCGTGGCGATTCCTGGTATCTGTGCTTGTGTTCCTGCCGGTAATCCTGCTTGGCTTTTCTTCTCACTTGCCTGTGTTTCTTCTGACAATATTTCACTTCAATTTGTCTGGTTTGTATTTTTAAGTGATATTTTGAGTTTCTGAAGGCACATCCTCGTGGCATTACTGTATGCGTGTATCCAAAAGGCTGCATTGTTTATTGCATGGGACAGCGGGGGTTAAAAACAATCCTCTAAGTAATCCAAACATTTCACTGGAATGATTGCTGATAAAACCTGTGGACTGGGATGTGTTTGTCCTTGAGTTACATTCTGCTTAATGTAAGGCATCAGTCAGTTAAAGGGCCACACCATCAAAAAATGCCATGTCCTTATTGTGTTTATTTGATGTTGCTATCTTACATGTGTTTTGTTTTTCTCTTGTAGGTTTAGTTAAGAAAATATTTTCCTCTGTGTCACTGGGTGCATCCATTGTGTGATATTTTCCTCCTATATGCGTTACTGGGCGCATCCATTGTGTGACGTTTTCCTCTATATGCGTCACTGGACACATCCATTTTGGGATATTTTGTGTTGTACTTTTCCATCACTTGCTCCTTTCTGTGTGGCTTTGGTCATAGAATGGAGTGAATGGATCAGTCACCGACGCACATAATTGTATTGTGGGATGTATTCAAAGGACGTCACCAGGGGGTAGATTAGAAATATTTTAAGCTCCCTGTTTTATGTCATTCATCTGCCAGCTCTTATCTCAGGTAGCCTGGAGAACACCACACACCCCCTGCTGCCTTAACTGTTAAATTCTGATGATTAGATAAACATCAGTAAAGTAAAACCTTTGCACAGATTTTGGCGAATGTTGCATCATGGGAAAATCCACAAAACAGAATCCTATAGTTGACACAACCTTTAATCTCCCCACTAAAAAAGGCCTCTCATCTGTACTGTAACATCCGCAGCTTATTCCCTAAACTGGATGAGCTTCAGGCCTGGTGTTGCTATTACAGACCCCAAATCATGGTTAACCCCAAAAGTACAAGACTGCCATATCAATACAGGGGTATTCATGTTATAGAAAGGACAGAGCAAAGAGAGGAGGGGGAATTGTTATTTATGTTGAGGAGTCCATAAAGTTCACCCCTTTACAGAATTCTAGCTCCCCTGCCACCTTTGATTTCCTCTCTGGTTTAATTGAGATCCCATTTAGTAAATCAATCATTGTTGCTGGATTCTATCGCCCGAGCTCCCCAGTGCACTCCCTCTTTGACATAAGTCAAATCCTTAACCTACTTGCACAAAACCAAAAAAGTGAACTGCTGGTCCTCGGCAATTTTAATACAGATTGGCTAAATCCTAAACAATAAACCCTGCTCGCTGTTTAAAACTTTGCAGCTAACTCAATTAATCTGAAAAGCCCCAACCATATCTTGCTGGACTGGTTTCTCTCCTCCTCTAATAGCGAGAACACCTGCCTCCTGTATTTTATCTAATAGCTTTAGTGACCACTGCCTTGTGTACTGTGTGCGTAAAATAAAGGCCACAAAATCTCCCCCAAAGGTAATAACCACCAGGTCTTTCAAGAAATTTATTCTTGAATCCTTCCTAAGTGATCTCAAACAGCTCCCATGGTACAGACTAAACCTAATCTCAGACCTAGACTGTGCAATTGCATACTTTCAGTCCGAGCTCCTGTAAATCTGGAATTCTCATGCCCCGCCGCGTAAAGTGCGAGTAAGAGGGACCCATCTCCCCTGGGTTACAGCTGATTTTACACTAATGTTTCAGCTTAGAGATTCACCGTGGTCAAATTTCAAGACTACTGGTTTCATGAACGATCACTATGAATACTGAAAATGCCGGAATGCATGCACAAAACAAACAAAAATGGCTAAAGCCCATTACGTCAATGAAAATCTAAACCATAACATAAGTAACATACAAAATGTCCGCTCGCATTCTGCGAGTGAAAATTATCTGAGGGCGAGTGGGCAGACTGACCTGTCAGTTGCTGGGGTCCGGTTCAGTGGGCCGCTGTCTTCTTAATTGACAGCTCTGGTATCGGACTCTCGGGAGTCCGAATCCGGAGCTGTCTGTTCAGCACTGTTCACCTGCCCACCCACGTGAAGCGTCGCACACTCGCAGCGTAAGTGCTGCGAGTCAACCAAGCATCATGTGGGTGGGTCAGGTGACGAGCAGGACTGAGCGGCACCAATGGAGCGTGCAGAAGAGACGGAGGACAGAGTATCGCAATTTGTAAGTGACTGTTTTGGGGGAGTAAAAAGACTGAGAATGGAAGAGAGTGGATGAAAAAAAAGACGGGATGGAAAGAAAAAAAGAGAGGGGGTATAAAAAAAAGGCATTGGACCTCTGATACGCTCCTACACTCCACTGCAATAAAACTCACAGTAATGTGCAGTGTGTGTATAAGCATATCAGAGTTCTACAGCAATAAAACTCAATGTGCGGTGTGTGTGTGTGTGTATAAGCATGAGTTTTATTACCGTGGAGCTCCCTGATATGTGCGGTGTGTATGAGTGTATCAGGGAGCTCCGCAGTAATAAAACTCACGCTCATACGCACTGCACATTATTATGAGGTTTATTGCTGTGGAGCTCTGTGATACACTCATATACAGTTGTGTTCAAAATTATTCAACCCCCAATGCTGTGAAGGGTTTTAGGGAATTTAGTGTACATTTGTAATTGTATTCAGAATGAAATCCTAAAAGGACTTTTTAAAGAACCATATGCAACTAAAATGACATCAATTGGTAAATTGGTAAAGTAGTAAATGTTTCTTTTGTGAATTCTTCTTTGACACAATTATTCAACCCCTTAAAGACTACCACTCTGAAGAACAGAGGTTCATTCAAGTGTTTTCAATCAGGTATTGAAAACACCTGTGGATGTCACGGAGCAGCAATAAAGCATAATAAGCACCAATTAGGCAGCTTTAAAATGACTGTGATACTCAGCTCCTTCTAGACATTTACTGGTGTGGTTACAAACATGGTGAAGTCAAGAGAATGGTCCAGGAAGACAAGAGAAGAGGTGATTACTCTTCACAGGAAGGGCAATGGCTATAAGAAGATTGCAAAGATGTTAAACATACCAAGAGAGACCATAGGAAGCATCATTCGCAAATTCAAGGCAAAGGGCACTGTTGAAACGCTACCTGGTCGTGGCAGAAAGAAGATGCTGACTTCGACTGCTGTGCGATACCTAAAGCGTAGACTGGAGAAAAGTCCCCGTGTGACTGCTGAGGAACTGAGAAAAGATTTGTCAGATGTGGGTACTGAAGTTTCAGCTCAGACAATACGGCGCACACTGCGTAATGAAGGCCTCCATGCCAGAACTCCCAGGCGCACCCCCTTGCTGTCTCCAAAGAATAAGAAGAGTCGACTGCAGTATGCCAAAAGTCATGTGGACAAACCACAGACGTTTTGGGATAGTGTTCTGTGGACTGATGAAACAAAATTAGAACTGTTTGGGCCCATGGATCAACGCTATGTTTGGAGGAGGAAGAACAAGGCCTATGAAGAAAAGAACACCTTGCCTACTGTGAAGCATGGCGGGGAGGCAATCATGCTTTGGGGCTGTTTTGCTTCTGCAGGTACAGGGAAGCTTCAGCGTGTGCAAGGTACCATGAATTCTCTTCAGTACCAGGAGATATTGGATGACAATGTGATGCAGTCCGTCACAAACCTGAGGCTTGGGAGACGTTGGACCTTTCAACAGGACAATGATCCCAAGCATACCTCCAAGTCCACTAGAGCATGGTTGCAGATTAAAGGCTGGAACACTTTGGAGTGGCCATCGCAGTCACCTGACTTAAATCCGATTGAGAACCTCTGGTGGGACTTAAAGAAAGCAGTTGCAGTGCGCAAGCCTAAGAATGTGACTGAACTGGAGGCTTTTGCCCATGACGAATGGGCGAAGATACCCGTAGATCGCTGCAAGACACTTGTGTCAAGCTATGCTTCACGTTTAAAAGCTGTTATAACTGTAAAAGGATGTTGTACTAAGATTGAATGTCACTTGGGGGTTGAATAAAACAGATAATGATGTGAGCACAGAAAAGACATTTGTGGTTATTTCATTATAAATGTTATGTTATATTTGTCTGACCTACACGTGCCTCTTTGATTTAATTGTAAGCAAGATGACTTAATGATCAAAATCAATGTCAAACTGGCCAAAACACTCAATTTCAGTGGGGGTTGAATAATTTTGAACACAATTGTACACCACTCATTTTCCTTTGTTTACACTGCTTTGTTATAGTATTAATGATAATTAAACAATCATTTTAGAGGGTGTGTTAACGGTAAAGGTTGGGTGGCGAGTAACTCTTAAGGCCTGGCTAGTAGCTTGGGACCTGAAATTTTGAGCCCTGACCTACAAGCACCCCCTGTCCACTCCCAGCCGGCTGCTGTCAAAGTAAACAACCAAACCCTGCAACACCCCCTAAATGTAGCAAATGCCTTTAATAATTATTTTGTTGGATGTGCCACCACCCTGATCGCTAAGCTAGGAAATGACATGCAATCAGAAAGGCCGCACGCAGGTCAGACCCCTCCAACTGTGCAAAGACCCTGTATCAGACAGGAATTCAGTTTTAGACCAGTGCCTGTCAGTGTCGTCACTAAACTTCTCCGTAACCAAAAAATGAAATACCAGCAATGCTGCTGAAAATCAGTGCACCGGCAATTGCAAATCCTGTCGCAACCCTAATCAATGAATCTCTGGCGACTGGATACATACCCAAACTCTGGAAGACTGCGAGAGTGGTACCTATCCATAAAAGTGGTGACAGTACTTTGGTATCCAACTACCGTCCGATATCATTGCTCCCTGTAATGTCAAAAATTTTGGAAAAATGTGTCTACACTCAATTACGTGATTATTTATTTTTATTTTGCAAAGAAGTCTTCGTATAAACAGGAAAAATGAGGGCCGCGCAGGGCCACATGAAGCCATCAATATAAGCACTTCGTAAGAAAAATAATAAAAAGCAAGGCATCAGAACAGCCACAGAGCAAAAAAGACGTCTAGATTTAAGCAGTTGGCCAGGGACCATCAGCGAGAGAATCAGCATTATTGCAAAAAGCACAGCTAATAATCAGTAAGAGTCTTCAGAACAGAAACATGGGGGGGAATAGAAAGCGAAAGTCTTCAGTTTCAAATATCAAAAGAGTTCGCAGTGGGCTCACAAAATGTAAAATAAACAGCAAATCAGCTAAAGACCTCAGATATCAAAAATGGAGGAAAAAAAATAAAAACAGGGAGCAGTGGCAAGGATCAAAATTGTGCCGCCCCTGTTGTATTCCCCAAAGTCCGTAGGACCGTGGGGGGCCAAGGGGAACAAGTGGCACTTAGGCCCGGGTACCCAGGGAGTCCAGTTGGGCACCAGGCCGCGATGGCGATCCCCGAGATAAGCCGTAAACGCCAAATAAAGAGGGGGGGGATAATAAAAAAAAGGACATAAAGTAAAAAGAATGCAGTCCGCAGTATGCTTCATAAAGGGGGAAACTCACAATAATTTGAGTGCACATCATAGAAAGGGACATCCGGAGCCTGGAACAATGGACAGTCCAGTGGGGTCAAGTACCGGCTAGGCAGGCAAAAATCCGCTAAGAAGGGCAGACCACTTCAATCCGTATCTCGCCATAGAGCGAATCCATGCACCCTGTCATCCCCAGACTGTCCGCAAAAGGCATCCCGCTCATCTTGTCAACAAAGCCCATGGCCGCCCATATCAGCCGCCACGTTGAGATCTAGCATCTGCAGCCCCGCACCAAAGGGCACCGCTACCGACTCGGACATTCCCATCTCCATAGGCCTCTGAAGGGGGCCGATCCAACGACAGCAGTCTTCCATCGGATGTCGCGGGGCGCCAACGGTGCTCCAGCACCCAAGGTTGCAGCAGCCTCCGGGGGCCAAGACGGCAAGTTCCTCGTCCCATCCAGGCTACCATCCACTTCAGCGTTTCTCCCATCAGCGGTAGCACTCACATAGGCCTCGGTAGTTCCCGCCTCAGCATCCACACAGGCCGCAGTAGCAACACGCTCTTAGATCACATTTGTGCTCAGAGAAACTACTTCACCCCCACCATCCACGTCGTCTACAGCATCAGTAGGTAAGGCCTCCACGAGAGTATCAACGCATCGATCAGTCTCTCCCCTGCAAGCCTGCAGGACAGCCATCATGCGTCTCCAAAGCCCTATTGTAAGCGGGCCATCAGAGTCCTCTCCGTTCAGCATCATTAGGCAGGCATCCAGGCCTGATATCCCATCCATCACAGGGGTGGGTCATCAGCCCCCACTCATTCAGCTGTTGCCGCCGTGCAGACCTCCAGACCTGCCGCAAGAAAAGTGTGCACCCGTCCTTAGAGCTCACTCCAGTTGTCTGCCCGGCAGGGAAATCATCAAAGGGTCGTGATAGTAATCAGGCTAGGTCCCGGCTGGAGCCAGACAGAAGGCCTCAAGATGGCCGACCGCAGATCGCTCAGGGTGGCAGACAAAAATAAAAAGCACAGCTTCAGTCTCTGGTTCTGGGGGAGGGCAAAACGGGCCCCGACAGTGCAACATCGATGGCTAGCCGCCCTGGGCTCCAGGGAGATAAAATTCACAGTCTAAGGACATCAAAGGAACCCATATAGAGAAGGACGGGTCGGAGCTCCAGAGACACGTGTCCTTCTCCATCAGCAGCCGGCCACGCCCCCCCACAATTACGTGATTATTATCAATATTGGAACTACTTAACCCCGGATCAATCCGGCTTTCGTCCAAACCATTCAACTACAACCGCCCTTTTTTAAGTCTGCAATGATATCCAAGCTGGCATGAAACAAGGAAACCTAACTGGAGCATCTTCCTTGATTATTTTTTTTTTGCCAAAGCCTTTGACACCGTAGACCATGGCATCTTGTTAAAAAAAACTTAAAAACTCTGGTATTGGTGATCACACGCTAACCTGGTTTCAATCATATGTGTCTGATCGGTCGCAATATGTGTCCATTTCTGGCAGCTCCTCCCTCCCAGTCACTTGCGGTGTACCCCAAGGCTCGATACTCGGCCCCCTGTTATTTACAATATTCATAAATGATCTGCCTAACCTCTGCAAAGCCTCAACTGTACACATGTACGCAGACAACACTGTAATCTATACCAGAAAACCAAATCTCCCGCAGCTGGAGGCCGTGCTGCAAGAACAATTCACAGAGGTAGAAAAGTGGATCAAAAAAAACAAACTTTTGTTAAATACTGAGCATCCTCTTTGGACTAAAACCTAAACTACATAAATTTCAAAATCCCCTTCTATGTGTTGGGACAAAATCAAATGGCACGCTGACCACAGTCACTTCTCTCAAATATCTAGGTATGTGGTTAGACCCAAATCTATCCTTTGGCTCCCACATCGTAAAACTCTAATCTTTACCCCAAACTAGGTGCCCTGTACAGAAACAAATCCTGCCTGAGCCACACCGAAAGAAAGCAGATTGTACAACATATGCTTATGCCAGCTATTGATTACGGAGATGTAGTGTATGCAGCTGCCCCGCAAACAAACCTTCAGAAACTTACTACATTGTATAACTCATTCTGCCGCATTGTGCTACAATGTAACTACAATAACCCACCATTGTGACATGTTAAAAGAGCTAAACTGGCCGTCGCTGGAGACCAAACGTACCCTTCACTTTTCCAACCTGATGTTTAAGAGCTTTTCTGGGAAGCTGCCACCCTACCTGAATAGGCTGCTTCCCCCAGCAGCTCCCTCATCCTATAACCTCCGATCCAGGACCTGCACCTTACTTACAATACCACAATACAAAAAGGAAGTGGCTCGGTCCTCATTTTCCTACAGAGCACCGCAAATATGGAATAACCTCTCAGACGCCATCAAATCTTCCCCCAGTCTAAAAGTCACTCGAGCTCCCTATTAACATACCTCATTATGGAATGCACCTGTAAACATGTAACACTGTGACTATATACAGAATGCACCTGTAAACATGTAACACAGTGACTATATACAGAATGCACCTTATGACGGAATGGGTGTTCTCCGCCTGCGGGTGTGCTCTTATCTGCGTGCCCCACAGCGCTTACCGCTGGCCCGACTACCGAGTGGCACGGCACTCGGCGTCTCGTGCGGCCTGGAGTGACCCTGGGGAAGGGTTAGCGGGCGGTGAAGGGGACCCCTGCGTGGAACCAGCCCGACCACTGAGCAACACGGCACTCAGCGTCTCGAGCAGCTGGTTCACTGACCTTGTGTGTGTGGGAGCGTCTGCGGTGCGGGCGTATGGATACGGGGATCGGATCTTCCCCGAATGAATATTCGGATCTTACGTGGACCAGTTGGGGAATATTCGGATCTTATGTGATCTCAATCGGATGAATATTCGGATCTTACTCTTGCCGCTCGATATACCGAAGCGCGGTAGATGGGCCGCGCCTTCGGATCGGATCTCGGCACCTCGGTCAAATATTCTTAAGACCGATGACCATACGCTGCACCTCTGTCCTGATGCGGGATGCAGGCACAGGGTGTTCGGTTCAGATCTTCGCTGGACGCCGCACTCTGAGACCGCGCGGGATCTCAGAATATACGGCCGATAATAAAAGTCACCAGGCGAAGCTGAATGCACTAGTAAATCTGCTTTATTTTTTCCACATCACATACATTTATAAACTTTAACACAGTATCATAACAATGGGAATCCCTGCCCGCCCACACCAGTCCCATTGGCCCTTGCTGGCAGGAGGCACCCGGGCCCCGATTCGTATTGGCGGTTACGAATCGGGGAGTTGCCGATTCGGACCGGATGGTCCGAATCGGCCATTTTCCGACCGGATCCACGAGACGATGGAAAATGGCGACGGGCAAGGCACACACAAAGGAATTTTCATACATTTCACAATACACAAATGGGGACACTTTTATTACACCACACACAAAACCACATCTAATTAAAATATAAACGGAACTCCGTGGGTGCAACGGCCCCTAACAGTCTATGGGCAAAACCCCGTCACCATGACCCGCTCCTGGCTGAGGGTGTTGGGCCATTCCGTGACACACCTGTAAACATGTAACACAGTGACTATATACAGAATGCACCTGTAAACATGTAACACAGTGACTATATACAGAATGCACCTGTAAACATGTAACACAGTGACTATATACAGAATGCACCTGTAAACATGTAACACAGTGACCTATATACAGAATGCACCTGTAAACATGTAACACAGTGACCTATATACAGAATGCACCTGTAAACATGTAACACAGTGACCTATATACAGAATGCACCTGTAAACATGTAACACAGTGACTATATGTACATGCTTGAAAACGAGAGAAATCTCAATGTATCCTTCCTGGTAAAATCCTTTATAAATATACAGAATGCACCTGTAAACATGTAACAGTGACTATATACAGAATGCACCTGTAAACATGTAACAGTGACTATATACAGAATGCACCTGTAAACATGTAACAGTGACTATATACAGAATGCACCTGTAAACATGTAACACAGTGACTATTTCCTACATATTTATTTTCTGTTAATCTGTATATTTGTGTTGTTTTTTTATAAATATTATATTTAATATCTTGCATTTTATTACTTTGTATTTCTGTAACATTTTAATGTTCTTGAACCCAGGACGTACTTGAAAACGAAAGAAATCGCAATGTATCCTTTATAAATATATAAATCAGGAGATAAAAAAATATATGTATTTTTCTTTTTAAATGCAATTACTTCAAAGAAAAAAAACCAGCATTATGTTTTTTATGTGTTTTTTACTCCGTATGCTATACTGTGTTTTATACTGTGTTTTTATAAGGTGGCTTTGTTTGTAATGCACAAGTAATCTTGCGGCAGTTTTTGTAAGGGGTAGTGTACGTTTAACCAACATGTGGGGAATATCGCCATCTTGTGGATATCGTAGGTTAAGACGGTTGAAAAATGTCATCTCATAAAAATATTACCTAGTGTTACGATGATAAGTAAAAAAGTTATATAGGTGATAAAACTGCATGTTTGTGCCGGTTTTTGGTCAAAATTAGTTCTAGTGTCAATTTAGTGATGCTAAAGGTTTAGGGTCACTGCTTGTTTTAGGGTTAGGGTTACTTTTAGTAGGCTTGTGCACGTTTTTTTTTTTTTTCCCGGTTCGTTCGGATTTTGTAAATTTTCGACTCGATTTGGCCGATTTTCGTATCGACTTTTTTTTCGTGATTTCAGAAATTTTCGTGTTTTTCGGAACGTCTATTCTCCTCGTTTCAAAGTGTCTATTCGTTTTGACAAAAACCTAATGGTTTTTCGGATACGATAATTCTGCCGATACGATAATTCTGCCATTGAGATTTCTCATGTTTTACAAGAAGGATACATTGAGATTTCTCTGGTTTCCCGGGAAGGATACATTGAGATTTCTCTGGTTTCCCGGGAAGGATACATTGAGATTTCTCTGGTTTTACAAGGATACATTGAGATTTCTCTGGTTTTCCGGGAAGGATACATTGAGATGGGAATGATACAAAATTTAATTACAGAATCAGCGATATAAATACGATGTCCGAAATTACTGAAATGGAACCGAAATCACGAATGGAACGAAAATGAATTTCGATTTTTACACATTTCTAGTCCATTCGAAAAGTTTTCGTTTCGGCACGAAAATTTGTTCAGATCTGCCGTTTTCGGTTCCGATAATGTTCGGAAAATCGGCCGAATCCGAATGCACGAATCAGGAAATTTCGTGAAAATTCCGAAACCCGAAACGCACATCCCTAATTTTTAGAGTTAAGTGACAAAGGAGAAAAATCTCTTATGTAAACATATGTGTACAGAATGATACAGCGGAGAAATGCAAAGCAATACATCAGTTTTACATTGATTAATCAAAACTCTGCAGAAAGAAGGGATAGAGATAAGAATGAAAAGAGCCAGTCTGCGAGAAAAACGATTCTGCTCTATATGGCTACCTAACCCTAAGGCTAGGGTCAGAGTGGGGCAGTCGGAACGCGCGTGCAGGCGCACTAAATCACGGCGGCAGTAGCAGCACATAACGGCCAATGACGGCAATATACGCAGTACGTGCGTACGAAAGTGCGCCGACACCACGCAACCAGCAAATGAACGCATTTTTATCAGAACGTGAAACCGCTGCTACTGACGTACAAAGTGCGCTGCGGCCGCATAGCAGCGTGTGTGCGTGTTAGGAGACGTCAGACGCTGCTAGTGTGCGGCCAACATAACGTTCAAACAGCCGGATTCCCTAGACTTCTTTTTACCCCACCGTCATGAAATACGTCCAGAATTGCGCATCGTCTGACCACTTAAGCGTATTCCGTGAAAAAATGCGTGCGCACGCATCGACGTACATTTTGACGGTGGCCGCAGAAAATGCGCTCATCTGTCCCTAGCCTTAAGCAACCACAAAGCAAGAAAAATAGTAACCCTAACCCTAAAAATAATCCTAACCCTAAAACAAACACTAATAGTAACCCTAAAAATATAGCTAACCCTGAAGCATGCACAAATAGTAACCTTAACCCTAACCCCAAAGCAAGCACAAATAGTAACCTTAACCCTAACCCCAAAGCAAGCACAAATAGTAACCTTAACCCCAAACCAAGCAGAAATAGTAACCCTAAAGCAACCACAAAGCAAGACAAATAGTAACCTTAAACGCAAAAATAACCCTGACCCCAAAGCAAGCAGAAATAGTAACCCAGAGGCTCGGGTCAGACGAGCGCAGTGTTCACGTCCGTGTTGCCGCACATTTTAACGTCCGTGGTAGCATACAATTATGATCAATAGAGACCCACACATGAAGTACGTCCGCACAGAAGTGCGGACGCACAACGGACGCGGCAAACTGACGCAAGTTAGGCAAGAACGTAATACCTCTAGAGCGGACGTACGGAGTGCGCCACGTCCACATAGCTTTGTGTGTGAGTGATGGAACAAAATGTTTTTTCATATTAATCTATTTTCCCTTCTACATCAGTCAAAAAAAACTTCAGTCACAAAAACAAACTGTGTGGCCACGACCTTGTCGTCAGTCAGAAAGTACGTACGTTGTGCACGAACGCACAGTCTGCACAGAATGCGCTCGTCTGACCCTAGCCTAAGGCTAGGGACAGATGAGCGCATTTTCTGCGGCCACCGTCAAAATGTACGTCGATGCGTGCGCACGCATTTTTTCACGGAATACGCTTAAGTGGTCAGACGATGCGCAATTCTGGACGTATTTCATGACGATGGGGTAAAAAGAAGTCTAGGGAAATCCGGCTGTTTGAACGTTATGTTGGCCGCACACTAGCAGCGTCTGACGTCTCCTAATCACGCACACACGCTGCTATGCGGCCGCAGCGCACTCTGTACGTCAGTACCAGCGGTTTAACGTTCTCGAAAAAATGCGTTCATTTTCCACTTGCGTTGCGCGGCCGGACTTTTGTGCGACCGTACGTCGTATATTGGCCGTCATTGCCTATGTGCGCCAGAACGCGCGTTCGCACTGCCTCAGTCTGACCCTAGCCTAAAGCAACCACAAAGCCGGACAAATAGTAACCTTAACCCTAAAAATTATCCTGACCACAAAGCAGGACAAATAGTAACCATAATCCTAACCCTAAATCAAATGTAAATAGTAACGTTAACTCTAAAGCAAGCTCAAATAATAGCTCTAAAGCATAAATAGTAAACTTAATCCTAGCCCGAAAACCAGCACAAATTAACACCAGCGCCACTAAAATGACACTAGTCTGTTACTAATTTTGACAAAAAAATTGCACAAATATGCCATCTTTTTTTCTTCATCAAAATTACTTTTTTCCCCACTGTCCCACTGCAAGGTAACATTTTAAAAATGCTACGACGCTTCATAAAAAGTTGCCTAACACATCCACGAGATGCCATCATTATGGTGGTAAACCTAACGCTGTTGTCAGACGAGCATTTTTCAGAGTGGAAGGAACGTCCTGAGAGTGGACATTCCTTCCACTCTTACGCCCATCTGGCTGCCTTGCTGAGCGCAGTTAGTGCACTCAGCGTTGCAAGGCTTGATACTCCTATGGAGGATCGCGCTTTGCAGCCCCGTCGAATGCGCGTCCTAGCTTCTTTGACGGGGAGGGTTGCGCACAACAGTGTGTGGCCAGCCCCGTCACAGCGTCACAACGCTGCGACAGACACTGGAAGACATGTCAGTACATGCGCACATAGTGCGCTTGTCTGACCCGAGCCTTTAGGGTAAGGTTTTACGTAGAGCTGAAACAACTAATCGACAACTAATTGATTAAAATAGATATCAACTATTTCCATTATCGATTTAATGGGTGTTGATTAATCGTCCTGTGTACAGCACACACTGTTTAGAGTCAGACCGAGTTAAACGTAAATAACCTCAGCTTCGGAGCTGATTGGAGAAGACGTGCCGCTGCTTTGCTAGCAAACTTTTTATGATTTAGTTCTAGGGTTATGACAGACACAACCAGTTTGTTTTTATTCCGTTTACAACAGTAGCAGAACAATAACACAAACAATAGGATACTGTCACTGGGTGAAGGAGCTGTATGCATGTGTTTTATCCTTACTTGAAGCTTCAACCCATCCCTCTGACCAAGCGCTCGCAGCATCAATCCATCCCTCTGACCAGGCGCTCGCAGCATCAACCCATCCCTCTGACCAAGCGCTCGCAGCATCAACCCATCCCTCTGACCAAGCGCTCGCAGCATCAACCCATCCCTCTGACCAAGCGCTCGCAGCACCAACCCATCCCTCTGACCAAGCGCTCGCAGCATCAACCATCCCTCTGACCAAGCACTCGCAGCATCAACCCGTCCCTCTGACCAAGCGCTCGCAGCATCAACCCATCCCTCTGACCAAGCCTCGCAGCATCAACCCATCCCTCTGACAAGCGCTCAGCATCAACCCATCCCTCTGACCAGGCGCTCGCAGCATCAACCCATGCCTCTGACCAAGCGCTCGCAGCATCAACCATCCCTCTGACCAAGCGCTCGCAGCACCAACCCATCCCTCTGACCAAGCGCTCGCAGCATCAACCATCCCTCTGACCAAGCACTCGCAGCATCAACCCGTCCCTCTGACCAAGCACTCGCAGCATCAACCCGTCCCTCTGACCAAGCACTCGCAGCATCAACCCGTCCCTCTGACCAAGCACACGCAGCATCAACCCGTCCCTCTGACTAAGCACTCGCAGCATCAACCCGTCCCTCTGACTAAGCACTCGCAGCATCAACCCGTCCCTCTGACCAAGCACTCGCAGCATCAACCCGTCCCTCTGACCAAGCACTCGCAGCATCAACCCGTCCCTCTGACCAAGCGCTCGCAGCATCAACCCGTCCCTCTGACCAAGCGCTCGCAGCATCGACCCGTCCCTCTGACCAAGCACTCGCTACCTTGTGTGAAAAGTACAGAATATATGAAATTTGCCTATGTACATGCGAACGTTACGTACACTACACAAATTGCTTCTGAAAAAAGGGGGAGGGGTTGTGGTTATTTCAGTAAACAATTTTTTTTTCAATTTTTTTTCTTTTTCTTTTTTTCTTTAGTTGGCCGATTAAATCAATTCACTGGATAATCGATTTATGAGAATAATCGTTAGTTGCAGCCCTAGTTTTACGGATAAGTAGGGTTGTGGCTATAGTGTGCGTTGAAGGTTCGGGCAAAGTTAGATTTGCATCTGCGTGCAGTAAATGTAGTGGATCTCCGTTCTTTTCAGCCATGTGAAGCGGGTGTGATGGACAGCAGAGATAATTTAGACTTTCTACCATTAATCTTCGGCGTGTGTCATCGTTGCCATGTTTTAATGTGTCGGTCGTGTTCACAGGCGGAGCGCTATAAAATGATCCAAGAGCAGCTGATGGGAAAAAGAGCTCAGTTACAGCTCTTCCAGCTTTTTCACAACGAACACAAAATCGGATCTTTAGTGAGTAACCTGGAAGAGCGAAATAATGAAACCAACAAACACAAGGAGCATCTGTACGGCGCCGAGGCTGGACTGAAAGAGGAGAAAAAGATCCTGGGAAAAATGACCCGAGACCTGCAGCAGACCGAGAAGGAAATCAAGTAAGCGATCGTCTGATTCAGACCCACATACTCATCGCAGCTCTTACATTTTATAAGGACAGTACCACAAAACTATGAAATGTCCTTATTGTGCTTTTTTGATGTTGCTGATCTTTTACATGTGCTTTGTTTTTCTCTTGTATGTTTTAGTTAAGAAAAGATTTTCCTCTATATGTGTCACTGGGTGCATCCATTGTGTGATATTTCCCTCTATATGTGTCACTGGGTGCATCCATTGTGTGATATTTTCCTCTATATGTGTCACTGGGTGCAACCATTGTATGATATTTTCCTCTGTGTGTCACTGGGTGCATCTATTGTGCAATATTTTGTGTTGTAAACTGCCCCCCCTCCCCAGTATCTTTCCATCACTTGCTCCTCACTGTGTGGCTTTGGCCATAGAATGGATTTAATGAGTTAGAAATCTAGTAAACTGACTCCTAGTATTGCTTTGTGTGGGATTTATGTAAAGGACATCAGTGGACTAAAGTGTTTTTAATCCATTATCAGATTTCATTCAGCTGCCATCTCTTATCTCAGGTAGCATAGACCGCACAATGGATCTCCCTGCAGCCTTGTCTAAACATTCTCCTCCCCACCCTAGTGCCTCTTCACTGCTGCTTTATCCTAGTCACAGCTGTAAAGTGTGATTTGCCATAAGAGTTTGGTGAACGTTGCATCATGGGAAAAATTCCATAAAATGGAAACCAGAGATAAAGTTGTTTTTATTTTCCCTTTTTACATACAACTACTTCAAGCAAAGAGAAAAAAAAACAGCAGCATGTGTTTTATATAGTGTTTCTTGTAATGCACGAGTAATATAATTACAGCTTATGTCAGTGGTACTGTCCCTTTTTTAAAGGAGGGCCACATGTCAACGGTGATTCCTCCCTGAGACCTTTTCTCTCTTTCCCAAAGATCGGCAGAAATCTCTTTAAATCAGATAAGGCCCCAGTATATTAAAGCCAAAGAAAATACTTCCCACCACCTGAAGAAACTGGAAACCGCCAAAAAGGCATTGAAGAACAACGAGAAACGCCGCTTGGGGCTGGAGCAGGAGATCAACGGACTGGAAGTGGATGTTGCCGACGTTCAGAAGGCCCAGAGGGAGTTTGTGAAGAAGGAAGAGGAACTGCTAGGGAGACAAGGAGACGTGGAGCTGGCAGAAAGTCAAGTAAGAATAATGACAGGAGCTGGTTAATTGTACTAACCGTCTGGTACCAGATACAGATTGAGTATCGTTTATCCAGAATTCCCACATACAAAATATTTTTGAGCGTTGACATGACACAAAATTCTAAAATCCCCCCCCACGTCCTCATGTGAAATGATTTAAAATGCCGTATTAAATGCCCTTCAGGCCTTGTATAAGGTATGTATGAAACATGAAAGAATGTTGTGTTCATTTATTATATGCAAAAATCCCAAATCCAGATACTTCTTGGCCTGAGTGTTTCGGATTGGTTAGACTCCTCCTGTATACAATACATTATTATTATCATCATTCATATAGCGCCAACGGTTTCCGCAGTGGATTCCTGTTCTAGATAGTGAGGGCAGTATTACAAAGCTGGTGCTAACTTAACCAGAGCTGTTGTAAACGTGACAACCCCAAGGACTTTAATGGCTCTGGTACGTTTACAACAGCTCTTGTTAAGTTAGCACCAACTTTGTTACAGTTACAGGCATTTATACAGCTCCAGCATATTCTGCAGCGTTTTACAATAGGGGAGCACAAACGGGACACGAACACGATAACTGTCCAGGTAGTACAGCAAATATCCAAGTGCTCAATCTAAGGGACTGGGGTAGGTGAAACAGATGGGAGCAGAGGGAATGTGAAGATGGTTAGCAGGGCTTGCATGGGAAGGACCAGAAGCCTGGGCTTAGTGAGAGTAATTAGAGAGAGACGTGGAGACAGCTGGAAAGGAGATATTGTAATATTGTCCTAAGTATTTTAAGATTACAACATTGTTGCAAGTCTCATATAGCAGGCGAATAAAATCGAAAGGGTGATATTACTGGTGTTTTTCACAATTTTTTTAGATTATTTTAGCATCCTCCCCTTTACCTACAATATTTTAGACAGAGCTGTTACATCATGGGACCACATGGAGATATCATGGTATTGTAGCTCAGAAGGAAAGCTTGGATGTGCAAGGCACCAGATTCAGTTAAAAGATAAAGGGCACTATTACATCACGCAAACGTTAACGCGTGTGCAAAAAACGCATTAACGCGAGGGGCAAAACCCTTTGCGCAGAACGTCGTATTACAATGTCCGTGCAAAAAATGCATGTTAACGTCTATCGCGGGTGAACCTGCACGAACCCTGCGTGAGCGTAATGTACTTTGCGCGTGCTATACTTAACATTGTGAGCGCAAATGCGTTTGTGCGCCGGTAGGCGGATGGTATTTCAATCCATGCGCAAAATTTAACGTACAACGTTTGCGCGCATAATTTTAACGTCTTTGAAAAGCTGGTGGTAACGTCAAATCTGAACGTCCTGGCCGAAACAAATACACCAGGCCAAAAAAAACAATACAGCAAAGTATAGTTACACATTCTACACATACCCAAACAATAAAATAGAGAGGTTGTGCGTGTTTTTATTATTGCTGCAGCATATATACTCAGATTAATTTTGATAGGCACAAAAACTGAACTGGAGACCATTGTGGTTCTTTATTCTGATTGGCTGTATCGCGTGAAAAAACAGTCTGCACACAGATTTCTGCTCGTGCGGTTTTGCGCGTCTTTTTTACGCGCGTTATTTTTTGACGGATGACAAGATGCGCTCGGATTGTAATACCAGCGTTAATTTACGCGCGTTAACGTTTAACGCTTCGCGCAAAAATTCACGTGTTAACCGTGCATTTTTGCGCAAAGAATGTAATAGAGCCCAAAGTAGGTTAACAAAACATGCTGTTAACCTACTAGTGTTCATCTACTATTTAATACCTTTTTAAAGAAGGCAATTTCAAGTATTTATAAAGCTCCAACAATTCCATAGCGCTGTACCAAAGGTAGGACAAAACAAACCAAATTAACAAACACTTTAGATACAGTTTGAACGATAAGAAAAGAGGTCCCTGCTTAAGAGCTTACAATCTAAGAGGATACATTTGACCTGAATATGTATCTAAATCCGAGCAGATTGGCTGCAACCTAATATATAGAGAATTACGTGTAGGTCACCACCTAGTGTTGAGTTGCTGGATTTAAAAAGTAGACTATTTTATGTCCTGTATTTGTTCATCCTTTAAAGAAATCTCCCTGGGATGAAAGGTTGTTATCTCTAGATGGCATCCCTTATCTGACACAATGTCACACAGGGTCTGCATTATCAGCATACAGGCAGAAATGGCCTTTGTGTCAGTAAATGTGCTACAGACAGATAATAAAATGGTGAAATCTCCTGCTTATGGGGGTTGTAGTGATCAGAATGAGATTATTAGCAATGCAGTATCTGTATGTGCTGCATAATGCCTGTGTATGGCAATTACAGCAACACCTTGTATCTGTATGTGCTGCATAATGCCTGTGTATGACAATTACAGCAACACCTTGTGTCTGTATGTGCTGCATAATGCCTGTGTATGGCATTTACAGCAACACCTTGTATCTGTATGTGCTGCATAATGCCTGTGTATGGCAATTACAGCAACACCTTGTATCTGTATGTGCTGCATAATGCCTGTGTATGGCAATTACAGCAACACCTTGTATCTGTATGTGCCGCATAATGCCTGTGTATGGCAATTACAGCAACACCTTGTATCTGTATGTGCTTTATAATGCCTGTGTATGGCAATTCCTAAATTTTCCTACCAAGATGTGACGGAAAGTTTAGATTTTAATAAGGACTCGGAGGCTAGTATTTGCATCATCCTTCTTTATTGCACCCACAGCAGCAGCAAAGGATGAATGCAGTGAAACGAAAGAAACTTTAGTAACCATCCCCAACAGGGGGACATATCCTTAGTCCATTAGCCCCTCCCCCGAGTCCATATAGGTCCAGTGCGGGAGCGGCAAAATCCTCTTTCTGTAAACGGCATCTCAGGAACAGAAACGCCCAACGGAGGCATCAAAGGAACGGAGAAGGGACATTCAGCAGACCAAGACCGCAAAGGGCCACTCATGAGGCTGCAAAAGAAGCACAAACACGAACCGGGCATTAACACATGGGAACCCAAAGGCAACCCAACATACAAAATCCCCCATAGGGAGACTAGCCACAGGGAAAAAACTACCTCCCTATGGGCTTGCAGGTAAACCCACGGTGAGACATCACCGCCCCGGTGGGAAGCCCCCAGAACCGCACAACCCCTGTAGCGTCGAGATAAAAGAGAAGACAACCAAACAGAATGTTTTAATGTAGATTGTTTTGTTGTACTGTTTTTTTTTTTTTATCGTGTAAAGGCTATGAAGTAGATAGCACAGAATCCAAACCGAAAAGGGAGGGCGTGGCGGGAAATACTCGCCTCTGAGTCCTTTATTAAAATTGAAAGTTTCCATCACATCTTGGTAGGAAAATTTAGGAATTTTAACAGAGGAGCTCTTAGGCTCCTATTTGGAAGTTTAACGCAACAAAGCGTGAGACATATGGGTGATTGGACGGAAATAAAAGTCTCGGAAAGGTGGATTTCCGAGACCAATTTGCTGCCTTCGAGGTCCTCTGCCTTCAGCAGAAGCCCCCCTCATCGAGTGTGCACCAAATCGCTACACCTCAATACCGGCCAGATCCAACACCCACCTGGCCCAACGAGCCAACGTAGCCGAACCCACTGGAGCATGGGGCGTCCTGAACGACACAAATAACAGTGACACAGAGACACGGGGGAGGTCCGCCGTGCGATCCTCGTAGGCCTGAAGACAACGCACCGGGCACAACCGCGGATCGGCCGGGTAAAAAAACAGAACGGATAGCCGACTTTGTACGTCTATAAACGTCGAATCACACCCCTTCCGAGGTGAGTGAGCGGACCTGGAAGTCCAGAGCCCAAACATCCCCGACTCGTTTACACGAGATAAGACATAACAGAACCAACAGCTTCGCTGACAACTGCTTCAGGGATAAATCCTCATCCGGCCAGGCCCGTAGGAAATCCAGAACCACCGACACATCCCATGTCGAGGAGTACTTGGGAGTCGGAGGTCGGGACAACCGAGCACCCCGAAGCAGGCGGCACACCAAAGGATGATGACCCACTGGGGTGCCATCCAACCCCACATGGTCTGCAGAAATCGCCGACCGATAAACGTTGATTGTCCGAAATGCCAAGCCAAAATCAAATGGTGACGAAAGGAAATTCAGGACCAGATTCACAGGGGCAGTAGGGGATCGAGACCCCGTTCCAAAAACCAGCGATGCCAATGGCCCCAAGCTGACTTGTAGGCACTCCTCGTCCTCAGAGCCCATGCCTGCCGTAACAAGGCGGCAGCCCTGTCCGACACTCCTCCGGTCTGCCAAGAGAACCTGAAATCAACCATGCCACCAACGTCAGCCAATTTCCCCGTCACCAGGGAATGAGGAAGGCCCTCCCGATCCACGAGTAGATTCCACAGTCGAGGCAACACCCGTGGCACATCCACAACAATGTGGAGTACCAAGGTTGGGACTTCCAGAGAGGGATCAGGAGGACCAGTTCCGCTTCTTGCTCCTTCAGCATGGATAAAACGTTGCATAATATCCGAAACGGAGGGAAGGCGTAGTGTCGGCCCCGCGGCCAGCGGAGACTAAGGGCGTCCGTGGCCAATGCCTCTGGATTGGGACGCCAGCTGAAGAACTCCGGTAACTGTCGATTTGAGCCTGTAAGCGAAGAGATCCACCTGAAGTGGACCCCACAATGCGGCGATGTGTTCAAAAATACAGGGAAGCAGACGCCAATCCCAGCTGTCTGCCAGATGACGCGAATTCCAATCCGCCACACAGTTGGTCAGACCCGGTATAAACTCTGCCACCACATAGATGTCCTTCCGGAGGCAGAACTCCCAGCGACCGGCAGGGCCCGGGAACGAGGACCACCCAGGATGTTGATGTAGTGCACTGCCGATACATTGTCCATGCGAAGCAGGACGCACAGCTGAGTCAAGTCTCTGGCGGAACATCGAAGGGTGAAGAATGCTGCTAGGAGCTCCAAAGCGTTGATATGAGCCTCCAGCTCTGTGGAAGACCATCTTCCTCCTGTCTCCAAGGATCTACAAAGGGCCCCCCCCCCCCAGCTCCTTCGGCTGGCATCCGATTCTATTGTCAAAGTAGGAGTCGGGCTCACGATCTGGCGGGAGTTCCACTTGGTCCAGTCCGTGAGCCACCATTGTAGGTCCTCCCAGGCCTCGTCCGACAAGACTATCTGTCTTGAGTAATCCGGGTTCAACTGGAGAAAACGGGCCTTCAAGCTCTGAAGGACCCACTAGTGCAGGGGAGCTGGGAGGATCGCCAATCGAGTCGCTGAGCGAACTCTGATGACTCTCGCTATGGACTGTAGTGTGGGCGAGGTAGTCCCCAGGAGGGAGCGTACGTCTTTCTTGATGGAGCGTACTTTCGATGACGGTATACTGAGAGACATTGAGACCGCGTTGAACTCTATGCATTGAGTTGGTACCAATAAGGATTTCTCCGTGTTTATCAGGAATCCCAGATCCTAAAGCAGGGAAATTGTCCAAGCTAGATGGAGCCGTAGTAGATCGACATTGTTGGCCATCAATAGCACGTCGTCTAACAATATGATTAGATGCACCCCTCGGGCGCGTAATGAGGCAATCCCTGGTTTCATGAGTTTGGTGAAACCCCAAGGGGCAGAGGCGAGGCTGAACGGGAGGCAGGTGAACCTCCACATGCGTCCCTGTCTCTGGAAGTAGAGGTAATCTCGTGAAGGAGGTGCCATGGGGACAGACAGATAAGCATCCTTCAAATCTAGCTTCACCATCCAATCTCTTTCGATCAGAGTCTCTCTGAGGGTGTGTATGCCCTCCATCTTGAAGTGGTTGTATTCTACTTCCACATTGAGGTCCTTCAGATTTATTACAGGCCTCATATTGCCCCCTTTTTTTGGGCACCAAAAACAAGTTGCTGGCAAAGCGAGGTGTGTGGTGGTCCACCTCCTCTATAGCTCCTTTTGAGGAGCAGGGCCTGAACCTCTGCATCCACCAGAGCTTTGTGGGCTTCTGAGAACCTCGGAGGCCGTGGGGGACACAATTGGACGGGTGGAAGGTTTGTGAAAATGATGGAGAAACCCGTAACTGCCCCCAAGACCCAAGGGTCCAGGGTGACCAGTTCCCAAGCATGGGCGAAGGCCCCTGTGCGACACCCAACTGCCACATGTAAGTGAGGTCGAATGACAGGCAATCTTACCTGCGCCACATCTAGAATATGAATATCCTCGACCACCCCGATATCCGCGTCCTCGCCTGGAGCGGGTGTTGTAAGCTGGAGGACCCGCTGGCTGTGAGGACATGGAGGAATTGAAGGAGCCTCTGTCAGTGCCGGAAGCACCTCTGGCCGGCAGAGCGGCCCCTTCCTCTGCCAGCTCGCCCAAAAACACGGTTTGGGGTGAAAACCTTCTTGATATTAGCCTCCACTTTATCCAACCGTGTAAACGTACCAGAATAGGAGCCTAAGTTTCTTATGGCTCGATCCCCAAATAGAAGACCTTGCGCTTTAAGGACCAAGATCTTTGACCGCTTGTGAGGTGAGATGCGGGTCCATTCGCAGCAGCATGGATTTACGCCGCTCAGCCTTGAGTGCGGCCTTAGCTCCCCCCAAGAGACATAGGGACCTCTGGAGCTATCCCGAAATTTCCACGGGATCGAGGGGTGAATCATTCAAGCGTGCATCTTCAACTAAGTCTAGGAGGTAGACTAGGGGGGCCGCTACATCCAGGACTCTCTCCTCACAGAGGCATAGGGCATTTTCTATGCCACGTTTAGCGGACCAGCCTTTGGCCGCGATGAACTCAGCAAAGTCCACAACCGGTGTTATGCATGTTTTACCCGCCGTAGTAGGGTGAGGGCACTCGGCTCTAAAATTGTACCTGGTGGCACGGTCCATTGGGAGTCTCATGTTCGTATCCACCCACATCTCCACATGGGGCAGGGGTGTACAAGCTGAGGACCTGGGGTGGAGGACCTCCGAGGCATGAAACATGGGTCGGCCTTGTGGATCACACACCACGTCCTTTTGGGATAACAGGGGTGGTGGTGGCAGATTCTGCTCCCCATCGACCATAAGGTCAGCGTCTATCGGGGCGTGTATTTCCAACCCCTCATCCTCCCCGGACCCGGTCTTCCCCATCAGAGTCCGTATACTCAGGGAGTCGGTCCGCACCTTTAGGTTTGGCCCTTTTCTCTGCAACCGCCATTGTCGTCCCGCGGACTGGGGCTCTCTTGCGCGAGGCAAACTCACTCATCTTTGATAGCAATTTTTCGTGGTTGCTAGCTCCTCGGAGTGTTCATCAGGTGCTTTCTATTAGCACTACTCTTAGACCCTGATGGGCCTGCATCTCTGGGTACTACAGAAGCACGTACCAAATTGGAAGGCTGGGGTTGTGGTACAGCCAGTCTAGGCCTGGAATTGACAGAGGCCACAGCGTCGTGCATAGAATTTTTAAATGCCTCTGACAGGGTGGATACCGCTGCGGACAGCGTGGAGGCTATGGAGGATTGAAGATTAGCCTCCATGGTGGCGAAACGTGCTGCGGTTTTGGACAGGCGTTTGGGAGGAGGGGGGGTGATGACCTCCATAGAAGCAGAGCCTGTACCCTGTCGGCGAGGAATTAGGGCTGCGGTTGGAGTTGAGCGGGGCACATTTTGGTGAAATGTGGGGAGAAAGATAGCGCAGAACATACTTGTGAACGCCGGAACGATCACTGATAAAAGGCGCGAACGGCCAAAATCCAAGATGGCGGACGCGAGATCTCACCGCCCAACCATGAGGCCGCGGGAAGCAAATCGAGCCACGCGTCGAGTCAGAAACTGCGGCGGTTGCGGCCCGAAGTGTCCCTGCAGTAGGAAGTCAAGCCGACAACCAGTAATGAGCTGGATATGAAATGGGAACCCGACACCCGCAGTTATAGCCGGAGTGAGAGAATCATCCGACTGATGAAGCTTGCAGTCTGAGCAAGCGAAACGCGTTTTGGATTTGTTATTTACATTTTATTTATTTTTTATTCTGTAATAAATCCTCTTTTACCAACTTTTGGATTACTGATTCCATCTATCCAGTGGGAATTCTGCACAAGAGGTGGGACCATCCTTAAGTGGTCCAAAGCCCCAATACTGAGCCACTCATTGGGAGGCTCAGCAATTCGTGAGTAGATCGAACTATTACCCATTGCTTATATACTTTTATTGGTACTGTGCCATGTGCTGTTCTCTTGTCCTTTAATTGAGGTCTGAAGCATCACCTCTTCCCATGATAGACTGCAGGATTTCTCACGCGCAGCCCCCACTCTCTGGAACGCTCTCCCTCGTGCTGTCAGACTTTCCCCTAACTTCTCTTCCTTCAAACGCTCCCTGAAAACATTCCTATTTAGGGAAGCCTACCACCCAACTCACTGACGCAACCATCAATCACTCTCACCTTACAGTCCTCTCCTCCTGTTTCCAACCCCAACCCTCCTAGATTGTGAGTTCCTACGGGAATAGGGCCTCATCTCCTCCTGTACTGTTTGTCAAATGTTGTTCAATGTATTGTAACCCTGTCTGTACTGTGCTTATTGTACAGCGCTGCGGAATATGCTGGCGCTTTATAAAATAATAATAATAATAATAATAATAATCATTGAATCTGACGACCCACACTCCGATTGACGGGAGAAGCCCCCCATAGAGGCTTAAGGGCGCATACCAAGAGCCTATAGGCTCCACGTTTGTGAGTGATCCGCCTCCATCAATAGATTCTATATATTTAAATGTATTACTGTGCTGCGCAATCTGTGATTCTTCTTTTTTAGTGAAGATATTCTGGCCATCAAGTATTTGTGACATCATTTCTCCAACGAATCTATACCAATCTCATCTTTGCGCTCCCTTACGAATCAGTTTGTATTTATTTTTTCTACTATTAAGGGTGGGTGACACACCTGTGGTGAGCTGCATATTCTAGTATTGAGCATTGTATAATTTCTCTAGCGCCAAGCCAAGCACTATCAACTCCGGAAGGTGTTGACAATTTCAAGTAAAATATATATACCAAACATAAACAGAAAAACCACTGGGATCTAGGAAAGAAAACCAGTGTAAAACAAGGTACTTAGCTGATGCGGGAGAAGCAAAGAGGATTTTGCCGCTCCGGCACTGGACCTATATGGACTGTTGGGGATGGTTCCTAAAGTGTTTTTTCTTTCATTTCACTGCATTCATTCTTTGCTGCTGTGGATGCAATAAAGAAGGATAATGCAAATATGAGCCTCCGAGCTTCTGTGTTAAAATTACAGCAACACCTTGTATCTGTATGTGCTGCATAATGCCTGTGTATGGCAATTACAGCAACACCTTGTATCTGTATGTGCCGCATAATGCCTGTGTATGGCAATTACAGCAACACCTTGTATCTGTGCTGTACAGGGATTTACACTCATTATAACCCCCTGAATTTTATCCCTGTACAGCAGTGACTGACCCCACAGCTCCCCCTGTATTCTGACAAATCCCTGGCTGCTGGATACAGGGATGCAGCGCATCATTGTATCTGTCTCATGTATTTGTGCCCATCCAGCTGTCCCAGTACAGGATCTTGAAGGAGGAGGCGAGGAAGAAGACAGCCGTGATGGCGCAGCAGCTTGAGAAACTGCAGTGGGATCATCAAGCAGACCAGGAGAAACTAGTGTCTGATGAGAGGAGGCAGAAAGAGGCCCAGGTGATTGCTTTCCCTTGATGTGATCCGGTGGCAGCTCTGTCATGCACTCATTATATCGATAGCCTTTCCAGCTGCAGAGTGCTCTGCAATCACTAAACATCACGGGAGTTTTAAACGTAACCCGGCTGCACGCTTCTGTCCAGGTTCCATTGATGGATCATGTTAACACACAGTTGCTGATAGCATTTCTTTAGCAATCACAGACCTTTTTTTTTCTTTTTTTCAAATCTTTCTTATCCCTTTCTGCAGGCAAATAAAAAGCATGTGGAGAACCAGATAGAGGACCTCAAAAGGCGAATGGAGAAGCTGGAAGATTACATCAACACATGCATGTACGTAGCATGGATTTTGCTCCTGCCCACCCTCCCCTCACCCACCCTCCCCTCACCCACCCCATGGTTTTCATTTAATATATACCCAACTAATTGATCATGTGATATCGCAGCAACCTACACCATTTACTCTGATACCTCTCTATTTCCTGTTTACTCACCTCCAACACCTTTCTCTAATGTTTATGCCACTATTGCTTCTCTTTTCTTTCTCATCCCTTCTCTCTAAAACTTCTCTCTCCTTCTATACACCTTTCCAATTGCCCCAGGACGGACAACAAGTTCCAATACACCACAGCCTGCTCAGTTCTTTTAACCTATCAGCTGAGTGTTGGTGGAGAGTGTTAAAATCCAGCCCTCCCACCCCCAGACAAAGATTTAAAACTCTGCAACCACATTATTACCAAAAGAAAACTCTGTCCAAATTCTTATTTATCCTGCTACTTTCCTTGGCAAACGATGTGGAAACTAATCCTGGTCCTATAGGTGACACAACCTTTAGTTTTCCCACTAAAAAAGGCCTCTCATTTGTGCACTGTAACATCCGCAGTTTACTCCCTAAATTGGATGAGCTTCAGGCATGGTGTTGCTATTACAAACCCAAAATCATTGTGCTCAGAGTCATGGTTAACCCCAAAAGTACCAGACTCTGCCATATCAATACAGGGGTATTCATGTTATAGAAAGGACAGAGCAAAGAGAGGAGGGGGAATTGTTATTTATGTTGAGTAGTCCATAAAGTTCACCCCCTTACAGACTTCTAGCTCTCCTGTCACCTTTGCTTTACTCTCTGGTTTAATTGAGATTCCATTCAGTAAATCCATCATTGTTGCTGGATTCTATCGCCCACCGAGCTCTCCAGTGCACTCCCTCTCTGACATATCTCAAATCCTTAATAACCTACTTGCCCAAAACCAAAAAAGTGAAATACTGGTCCTCGGCGATTTTTAATACAGATTGGCTAAATCCTAAAAACAATAAACACTGCTCACTGTTTAAAACTTTGCAGCTAACTCAATTAATCTCCTCCCCCACTCGCATTAATATGAAAAGCCCTAACCATAACTTTGCTGGACTGGATTCTCTCCTCATCACCTGATCGAATACAGGAGGCAGGTGTTCTCGCTAATAGCTTTAGTGACCATTGTCTAGTGTACTGCGTGCGCAAAATAAAGGCCATGAAATCTCCCCCAAAGGTAATAACCACCAGGTCTTTCAAGAAATTTATTCTTGAATCCTTCCTAATTGATCTCAAACAGCTCCCCTGGTACAGGCTAAACCTAATCCCAGACCTAGACTGTGCAGTTGAATACTTTCAGTCTGAGCTCCTGCAAGTCTGGAATTCCCATGCCCCGCTGCGTAAAGTGCGAGTAAAAGGGACCCATCTCCCCTGGGTTACAGCTGATCTTACACTAATGTACCATCTTAGAGTTTCACTGTGGTCAAATTTCAAGAGTACTGGTTCCATGAACGATCACTGCGAATACCTAAAATGCCGCAATGAATGCACAAAACAAACAAAAATGGCTAAAGCCCATTACTTCAATGAAAATCTAAACCATAACATATCAAACCCTAGAAACTTTTGGAGAACCATAAGTAACATACAAGCACCCCCAGTCCACTCCCAGCCAGCTGCTGTCTAAGTAAACAACCAAACCCTGCAACACCCCCTAGATGTAGCAAATGCCTTTAATGATTATTTTGTTGGATGCACCACCACTTTGATTGCCAAGCCAGGAAATTACATGCAATCAGAAAGGCCTCATGCAGGTCAGGCCCCTCCAACTGTGCAAAGTCCCTGTATCAGACAGGAATTCAGTTTTAGACCAGTGCCTGTCAGTGTCGTTACTAAACTTCTCCATAAGCAAAAAATGAAATGCCAGTCTGGACCTGATCAAATACCAGCAATGCTGCTGAAAATCAGTGCACCGGCAATTTTAATACACGGACTCAGAGGCTCCTATTGCATTCTCTTTTCTTGCTTTAATAACAGCAGCAAGTAATAATGTCAAAACGTAAAAGACATTAAGAAAAAAACATACTCTAACAATAGTATCTTCTAACCCCCCTGTCCCATCAGTATAGTCCATTGTTCCATGCCCGTCTATAAATAGGACCGATCTCCCGCCCTTTCTTCCTTTTTTCTTGCTGCTCGGACAGATAAGTATTCTTTTATTATTGTTAGTCCGAGTTTTAATTGTTGTTTGTATTCTTATTGTGTGTCCCGGTTGCCTGGCTTTAACCAAGGCTTCCGGAGTTGTGTGGAGAGGCTTGGCGACTTTCTCGCTGCTGCGGGAGGTCTGCCAACCCTTCTCTCAAAGGTTTCCTTTCAGGCCGCTTTGTTGTATCTGGCGGCTCGCGGCCATTATCAGGAGGCGGGGCGCATGCGCAGAGACGTTGCGCGTCCCTCAGAGTCGCGGCTGTTGCTAAGCGGCAGGGCGCATGCGCGGTTACTGCGCGCACGCCCCTCAGTGTTACGGCAGTTACCAGGAGGTGAAGCGCAGGCGCGCTATCTTCGCGCGCTTTACCCTCTGTCCCCACGCTGCCTCACACTGTCTCAAGCATGCCGCTGCACAGGAGCAAGCCGCTAGTGTCCTCAAGAGGGCCCTCACCTGACAGGGATTCAGAGTCTGAGGACAGCTCACTGCATATGATTGAACTTTATGAAAAAGCAGGTATCAACCCTCCCACCCTTACCACCGCAGACCCTGCCATGTCTGACCCTAATAGATCCCTGGGGCCACAGATTCAAGCATCCATTGAGTCAGCTATGTTTAAGGCAGTTTCCTCTCTATCAGATTCATTCACCCAGTCGCTAAAAAACGCCTTAACTGAGGCCAGAAATGAGATTAATCCGGTTAATCCGGTCACTGATATGGGCACATCCCTCACTGCTGTGAAGCCCACTGATGCTCCCTTGGTCACCACCATGGGGAAACAGCCCGTCCAAGATAAAAAGCGCAGGGCTGGAGGGTCTGGCATACCCGCAACAATGCCCGGGGAAGTCATGTCGGGGGCACAAGTTTCCAAAAAGCGCTCACATAAATCGCACCATACAATTGTGGCTACCCCTAAAAGGGTCAAAGCTTCTGATTCCTCCAGGGCTGTAGCTCGCCCGAGCACATCTCGTGAGCAGGAAAATTTATCTGATGAAGAATATCAGAAGCAGGATGAGCTGGAGGTTTACGCCTCGGATGAGGATTTTAATGAGCAAACAATCCCACCAAATCCAAGCTCAGATCCATTTGGCCCGATTTACGACCCATTTGGTAACCCCATGTTCACACCAGAAGAATTAACTCACCCTAGATCAGCGGAGTGGACTCCCATCCCTCACGTAGAGGCTTGGGTGGACGCCCGGGTGCGTAGACCTTTGGATAAGGTCACTAGAAATCGAATGAAATCGGAGTGCCCTCGACCCTCTACTGGGGGAAAAACATGCATGACCCCCGAAGTGGACCAAAAATTTATAAAATTTGTCGAGCCTAAGGGCTGGTCGCAAAAGCGCGGCATCGACCTGGCATTTAGAACCTGCCAAGATAAATTACTGGATGTCACTGGTCCACTTGTGAAATTACTTGATGTGGCCGAACAGGCAAAGATGAACGATGCCACTCTAGATCCCTATGATGTGTCCAACTGGGCACAAAGGGCACTTAGTTTCATTGGAAACACTAACGCGGCTCTCGCCGCAGAACGGAGAAAATGTATACTATTAAAGATGGATTCCCAGCTTGCTGGAGTAGCCGATAATGAGTTAGGAGCCAAAGCTCAAGGTAATCTATTCGGCCCTGGTTTCCTAAAAGATATGTCAGAGTACACTGGAGCTTTCACGACCATGGAAAAGGTCACAACCTCTATTAAGAAGGTCTTCACTGCGGGGGTTTTTGCACGGGCCGGTAGGGGCAGGGGCCGCGCTACCGGCCGGGCAAGGGCAGGAATATCCCGCCCATTCACAGGCTCCTTCAACTATGGCAATCCCCAGACAGACACGAGAGTGTCCCAGTTTTACCCCTCTCGCTCCCGCCCCTGGCGCACCAGGGGATTTAGAAGCTTCAGAGGAGGTCGTGGATACCGACACTTTCGATCCCCAGGTAAGGAACATGTTGATTCATCATTCTATGGTTCCGGTAGGGGGTCGTTTATCTCTACATTTAAAGCAGTGGCGCTCGCTAACGACAGATCGTGGATATTACGCACTGTTCAGGGGTTTACGATAGATTTCACCTCGAATCCCGCGCAGCGATCTTCTCCCCCGCCACTAGTGTTCTCAGCAGAAGACGCGGCACTAGTGGAGGGCGAGATTGCAGATCTGATACGGAAAAGAGCCATAGAGCGATCCCCGAGGGGACAAATAAAATTTCTAGGCAACCTGTTCCTAGTCTCCAAAAAGGGCGGCGGGAGGCGTCCCGTACTCAACTTAAAAGAGCTAAACCTGCAGATTCAATACAATCATTTTCAGATGGAAGGCCTACATCTGCTCAGAGACCTCCTCCAACCGAACGATTGGATGGCAAAAATAGATTTAAAAGACGCCTATCTGACGGTTCTGATGGGAGAGGAATCCAGGAAATTCCTCTGCTTCCAATGGAACAAGACAGTTTGGCGATTCCGCTCCTTACCGTTCGGACTGTCTTCAGCTCCCTGGTGTTTCACCAAGCTTCTGAAGCCAGTGGTGAGTCACCTCCGGTCGCAGGGTGTACGTCTGATCATTTATCTGGACGACATTCTGTTATTGGGGGAGTCGGAACAAGTTCTGAGGTCCAGTCTTTCTCAGACCGTGTCTATACTTCAGAACTTAGGATTCCTGGTGAACCAGGAGAAGTCGGTGCTTTATCCGGTACGCTCCATAGAATTCCTGGGTTTTGTGATTCATCCACTTTCCATGACGATGTTCCTTCCGGAACTGAAGTGCAAATCCATTATCAGGGAGGTACGGAGTCTACTAGCCTCTATCTCCCCAACACTGCGAGAGATATCACGCATCATAGGAGTGCTAGCAGCCTCCAGGTTGGGAGTTCACCCAGCCCCTCTACACTATCGGGCCCTCCAACGCCTGATGGCCCATTTCCTAAGACGGGGGAAGGCCTACTCCGACACGGTGTCTTTGTCGGGGGCGGCACGGGAAGATCTCCGTTGGTGGTTGGAGAACCTCCGGCTTTACAACGGCAGGTCTATCAAGACACTCCCCCCATCGATCACGATAGATTCAGATGCGTGTCTGGCGGGATGGGGGGCCAGATGCGGGGACGAGTTGACAGGGGGTCCGTGGTCGGATCAGGAGACTCGTTTTCACATCAACGGCCTCGAACTGTTAGCAGGAATGTTTGCCCTTCAGAGTTTTCTGAAAGGGCAGACGGATACATCAGTCCTTCTACGCATGGACAACTTCCCAGCAGTTCGCTATATCAATCATTTGGGGGGTCCCCGATCCATTCTGTTGACAAACATGGCGACCCGCCTATGGGACTGGTGCTTCCGTCATCGCATCACAGTTCAAGCTCAGTTTATTCCGGGCGTCTCGAATCTCCTGGCCGATTGGAGTTCGAGGCACACGGAAGACTCAGGAGACTGGCGTTTACACTCATCGATCTTTTCGGCCATAAAGGGCATTTGGGGTCCTTTTCAGATCGATCTGTTTGCTTCACGCCTCAACAGTCATCTGCCCGCCTTTTACAGTTGGAGACCAGACCCGATGGCCCTGGCCACGGACGCTTTTCTCCAGAATTGGGAAGGGCAGAGGCTATACGCGTTCCCCCCTTTCAACTGGTGTTACGTACATTGAATCAGATTCGGGTTCAGGAGGCGGAGTTGGTTTTAGTGGCTCCATTCTGGCCCAACCAGCCGTGGTTTCCCCTGTTCCTGGAACTTCTGGTCGATGTGCCACGCCTGTTACCGCCCCTCCCAGACTTGATTGTAGACAATCTCGGTCTTCCTCACCCATTGCTCGGGCAGGAGGCTTGTCCGCTATTAGTGTCCCTGGTATCAGGATTGCCGGGGCGTCCGGCGAATTTTCGGAACGAGCTAGAGCGCTCCTTCAGTCCGCCTGGGCTCCGGGTACTTTGTCAAGCTATAGATCGGCCTGGACTACCTGGTCAGCTTGGTGTAGTGCAAGGAGTGAAGATCCCTTTCAAGCCCCTCTAGTAAGGGTCCTTAATTTTTTGTCGGAATGCTTCGATGAGGGCAAAGCGTATAGAACGATTAATGTTTTTCGCTCTGCCCTCTCAGCTTATCATATGGGTTTCCAAGGAGCCCCGGTGGGCCAACATCCCTTGGTGTGTCGACTACTGAGAGGTATCCGGTTTTCTAGACCTCCGCTTCCTCGGTATTCAGAGACGTGGGATGTGGCCATTCTTTTACAATTTCTCGAAGCTTGGTCCTCTAACGAAGACCTGTCTTTGCGACAATTATCGGCTAAACTGGTGGCTCTCTTTTGCCTTATATCATGCAAAAGAGTAGGGGATGTTAGGGCGTTAGACTTTGGTGCTCGGTCCTTCGTACCTGACGGGGTCCGTTTCGAGATTTCTAGGCGCACTAAGACGGGCATATCGTCAGTCTTTTATCCAGCTTTTCCATCGCACCCAACCTTTGTCCGGTACGATGCCTAAAAGCATATGAGACGCATACGGAGGTGTTGCGATCGGACGTTCAATCCCCACTTTTTATCTCATTCAAATCGCCCCACAAACCGGTCGGTTCCACTACGTTAGCGCGTTGGCTCAAGTGGCTTTTGGTTTTGGCTGGGGTTGATGTTTCAAGGTTTGGGGCTCATTCCATTCGCAGCGCGTCGGCGTCGGCGGCATTGGGGCCGGATGTCGTTTGGAGGATCTGCTTAAGTCCGCAGACTGGTCTCGTGAGACCACTTTCCGAACTTTTTACTTCAAACCGATTGTTCATTGGTCGTCCGCTCTTATGGACCAGCTTTGAACTTGCAATAGGAGCCTCTGAGTCCGTGTATTAAAATTATAGAATTTAGCTAAGCTATGAAGATAAGTTAGAATTTTAATAAAGGACTCAGAGGCGAGTATTGCCCACCCTGCCCTCCCGGGGCGGACTCCAGGGGTTTGTTATGCGTTCGGCTTCCAAAGACTCTGTCTCATCCAATCCTTCTATTTCAGCCCAATGATGTCTGTTCCAGTGTGGCCCTGTGGCGATCTCGTTTCCGTGCCGGTTCGGGATGGATTGATCTCATGGGAATATTCTACGCCCACTGACCTGTTGTTGGCAAGAAAAAGGAAGAAAGGGCGGGAGATCGGTCCTATTTATAGACGGGCATGGAACAATGGACTATACTGATGGGACAGGGGGGTTAGAAGATACTATTGTTAGAGTATGTTTTTTTCTTAATGTCTTTTACGTTTTGACATTATTACTTGCTGCTGTTATTAAAGCAAGTAAAGAGAATGCAATACTCGCCTCTGAGTCCTTTATTAAAATTCTAACTTATCTTCATAGCTTAGCTAAATTCTATAATTGCAAAACCTGTCGCAACCCTAATCAGTGAATCACTGGCGACTGGATACATACCCAAACTCTGGAAGACTGTGAGAGTGGTACCTATCCATAAAAGTGGTGACAGTACTTTGGTATCCAACTACCGTCCGATATCACTGCTCCCTGTAATGTCAAAAATTTTGGAAAAATGGGGGCGTGGCCGGCTGCTGAAGGGAGAGGACATGTCTCGGTGGAGCTCCACATGTCTTCTCCATACAGGGACCACTCGATGACTTTTTCTGCAGCATTTTGCTTCTAAAAGGTCCCTGAGCGGCTGGCCTTCGGTACTGTGCCGTCCGGAGCCCGTTTAGCACCCCCTCCGGACCAGAGACTTTGCTGGCGGCTGCTACCTCGTGGCTGCAGCGCAGCACCAGCGGCCATCTTGCGGCCTGAAACCAGGTTCCAGCTGTCTTGGCAGTCGCGCTGGTCGGACCGCCCTGCCCCGGATTGAGGTACTGTTGTGGACGACAGAGATGGTGGGCCCCCATCTCCCAGTAGACCTAGGTGCCTGTATCATGGGAGTGGCGGACGGACCTGCGGGGGGCTGGATGGATGGATCCTTACCCCCCTCTGGAGGTGAGGGAGCCCTGGTCATGGGCCTGGATGCTTGCCTAAGACTGCTAGATGGAGAGGACGCTGATAGCCCTGTCACCAGGGGTGTCTGGCGCCGGATGCTGGCTACTCTGAGGAGCTACAGCGGAGTGAAGACCTCGAGGTCAGAAGAGACTGAGACCGTGGAGGGTACGGGTGGTTCTGCGGCCTGCTCGCTCGCTGAGGTGTCCCTGGGGAGCTGTGCCGGGAGCGGCGATCTGCCTGAGGCCTCTGGAGAGGGAACTGGATGCAGAGCTGGAGACGTAAGCTACGCGCCGCTGGTCGACCTCCTTGAGGGAGCAGCCCCGGAGGGGAGAATTAGAGTGGAACTGACACTTGCAAAGATGTGCAGGGCAGAGGTGGAACCCGTGCGACCTGCCATGTCTCCCCCTACAATGACTGTGCTGAAAACGCGGCGAAGCTCCGAGAAGCTGGGGCACCTACGTTGGCCTTGTGCGGTGAACCGTCCTGCAGTGATGCTGGCTCAGGGGCTATCTGATTGTCGCAACCTTTGCGTGGTGTCCCAGGGTGCTGGGGAGGCCCACGAGACCTTCCCGTGGGATACGGGCTGATGAGGACTGTAGTATCTCTCTTTTCTTGTGTAGCAGGCCCGTATCTCCTTGAGGATCCCCCTCCTTGCAGCCTTATCTCCCCCCCTTGCTGAGTATTATTCACTGTCTCCCCCTCTTTTTCCCTCTTATGTTGAGATTCCCTGTTTTTTTTGTTTGAGACCCCCTCCTTTCCCCCTTTTGTCTGGGACGTCGTGAGTATTCTCTGAGGACACTTTTCATATCTTTACGAGACCCCCCTCTTTGGGGATGTTTTTCTGGAACACTTCTGTGGAGTTTTCACACTGTTTCTGCCTTTTTATTTTTTTCTCCCTGATTCGTTCGGAGTTTTCGCTGAAGTTTATTTTTTGTTTTCTCTTACTGTGATATCTGATGTCATATGAAGGCCCTGCGAGGCCCTCACCTTTTGTTTGATCTTGATGTGCTTGTGCAAAATTCATAAATAAAGAATTTAAAAAAAAAAAAAAATTTGGAAAAATGCGTCTACACACAATTACGTGATTATTATCAATATTGGAACTACTTAACCCCAGATCAATCCGGCTTTCGTCCAAATCACTCAACTACAACCGCCCTTTTAAAAGTCTGCAATGATATCCAAATTGGGATGGAACAAGGAAACCTAACTGGAGCCATCTTCCTTGATTTTTGCCAAAGCCTTTGACACAGACCATGGCATCTTGTTAGAAAAACTTAAAAACTCTGGCATTGGTGATCGCACGTTAACCTGGTTTCAATCATATGTATCCGACCGATCACAATATGTGTCAATTTCTGGCAGCTCCTCCCTCCCCCTCCCTGTCACTTGCGGTGTACCCCAAGGCTCAATACTCGGCCCCCTGCTATTCACAATATTCATAAATGATCTGCCCAACGTCTGCAAAGCCTCAACTGTACACATGTACGCAGACGACACTGTAATCTATACCAGCAAACCAAATCTCCGGCAGTTGGCAGCCGTGCTGCAAGAACAATTCAGAGGTAGAAAAGTGGATCAAACACAATAAACTTTTTTTAAATAATGACAAAACTGTAACGATGCTCTTTGGAACGAAACCTAAACTACACAAATTGCAAAATCCCCACTTATGTGTTGGGACAAAATCAAATGGCACGCTGACCAGTCACTTCTCTCAAATATCTAGGTATGTGGTTGGACCCTAATCTATCCTTTGGCCCCCACATCGAAAAACTCTCATCTAAACTCTACCCCAAACTAGGTGCCCTGTACAGAAACAAATCCTGCCTGAGCCCCGCGGTAAGAAAGCAGATTGTACAACAAATGCTTATGCCGGCTATTGATTACGGAGATGTAGTGTACGCAGCCGCCCCGCAAACACACCTTCAGAAACTTACTACATTGTATAACTCATTCTGCCGTTTTGCATTACAATGTAACTACATGACCCACCATTGTGACATGTTAAAAGAGCTAAACTGGCCATTGCTGGAATCTAGACGCACCCTTCATCTTTCCAGCCTGGTGTTTAAGAGCTTTTCTGGGAAGCTGCCACCCTATCTGAATAGACTGCTTCCCCCAGCAGCTCCCTCATCCTATAACCTCCGATCCAGGACCAGCACCTTACTTGCAATACCACAATACAAAAAGACAGTGGCTCGATCCTCATTTTCCTACAGAGCACCGCAATTATGGAATAACCTCCCAGACACCATCAAATCTTCCACCAGTCTTAAGTCACTCAAGAGCTCCCTATTAACATACCTCAATACAGAATGCACCTGTAAACATGTAACATAATGACTATATACTGAATGCACCTGTAAACATGTAACACAGTGACTATTTCCTACATATTTATTTTCTGTTAATCTGTATATTTGTGCTGTTAATATCTTTACATTGTATTACTTTGTATTTCTGTAACTGTAACACTTCAATGTTCTTGAACCCAGGACATACTTGAAAACGAGAGAAATCTCAATGTATCCTTCCTGGTAAAATCCTTTATAAATAAATAAATAAATCCATGTGTGTCATATATTCAGTTGTGTTCAAAATTATTCAACCCCCACTGAAATTGAGTGTTTTGGCCAGTTTGACATTGATTTTGATCATTCAGTCATCTTGCTTACAATTGGGGAATTTTCCTATTCCATGACGGAAAGTTCTAATTTTAATAAGGACTCGGAGGCGAGTATTTTGCCATCTCTTTCTTTACTTTCTTCATAGCAGCAAAGAGTTAACAACAAGAAAAAACAAAACTTCCCCCACAACAGGGGATAAGCACACCCCACACTCTCCCAACCAATCAATATAGTCCCGCCCAGATATAGACTCCTCCTCTTTCTTTGCAATCCAGAAGTCAGAATCTCCAAGACGAGACGCAGCTACCCAACGGGGAAGCGTAGAAGCCAAACACGGCGGTCGCGGGGAAGTGACAAAAAACGCCATCAAGGCAGAACGATCAGCGGGAAGCTGAAAGAAAACAAACATGAGGTCGGGGTTAGAACCGAACCATCAACTGCGTGTAACGCAAGCGTACGGGCGATAAAACACAGGAAATCGCAAAAGCGAAAATAGATTTACATCAATAGGTGCGTACAAAGCGGCGGAGTACAACGCAAAGGCTCGCAGTCGATAAAACATAGGAGATCGCAAGGGCGAAAATATTTTATTCAGAAATAGGCGTGCACAAAAAAGCGGATTACAACGCAAAAACGCAGACGCGCGCAATAAATGAGACACGGACAACCCACCCAAAGTTTATTGACGAATCAAAAGATAAACAAACAAACGGGAGGGAATCCAGGGGGGGAAAATACTCGCCTCCGAGTCCTTATTAAAATTAGAACTTTCCGTCATAGAATAGGAAAATTCCCCAATTTTACCACAGGACTCGGAGGCTCCTATTTTGCCAATTCAAAGCTGGTCAATCACAGTCTCTGTCCAGTGTCGAATGGGACGTATATAAAACAGACGAGCAGTAGACTCTCTGGACCAATCAGCGGAGCGCATAATGTCCTCCAGCCTACAACCAGCTGCCACCGCCGAGGAGGCCATAGCGGCACGGACCGAATGGGCACCAAAGGAGGTGGTATCCACTCCAGCGAGGCTCAGTAACCAGCGCACCCATCGCGCCAAGGTCGCCGAAGACACAGGCCGATGTGGAGCCCTGAATGACAGGAACAAAGGAGAAACCGCACCAACACGGAACCCCACCAGGCGGTCCTCATAGACCCTGAGACATCGAACCGGACACAACAACGGACGATCAGGATAAGCCGGGAAAAACACAGACGAAATAGAAGTCTTAGTACGTCTAGTGACGTCGAAAACGACACCATCCGGTCCGAAGGAACGAGAAGGATAGTCCAGAGCCCGGACATCACCAACACGCTTACAAGAGAACAAACAGCACAGCATCACTAGTTTGGCAGACAACTGTCGCAGAGACAGCTCCCCATTGTCCGGCCAAGTTTCCAGGAAACGCAATACCAGGGAAACATCCCATGCCATCGAGTATCGAGGAAGGGGGGGCCGTTCGAACCGAGCCCCCCGCAGGAGACGGCAGACTAAAGGATGCTGCCCTAAAGCCACCCCTGCGAAACCCACATGGCCAGCAGAAAGCGCCGAGCGGTAGACATTAAGCGTGCGGAAAGCCAGACCAGAGTCAAACAAAGACGTCAGGAAATCCAGGACCGCACTCAGAGAGGCTGAAACGGGATCTTGACTCCTTCCCACACACCAAGCAGACCACCTGACCCAGGCAGATTTATACGCTCCTCGGGTTCCAGGGGCCCATGCTTGTAACAGCAATTCTCCAGTCCGGATCGAAACGTCTTGGCTTTGCCAGGCAAACCGGAAACCAGCCACGCCAGTAGGTCCAGGTTGCCGTCCGACACCAGGGGATGAGGCGTACCCTCCGCGTCGAGGAGGAGGTCCGGTCGGGGGTAACATCCGGGGCACGTCGATCGCGATCTCCAGTAGGGCCGGGAACCACGGTTGAGCCGCCCAGAACGGAGTAATCAATACCAGTGTCGCCATCTGAGTCCTGACTTGCATCACTGTCCGAGCAATCAGGACGAACGGGGGAAATGCATAGTGGCACGCCCCCGACCAATCCTGAAGGAACGCATCCGTGCCCAACGCATCCGGGTCCGGTCTCCAACTGAAGAACTCTTGAAGATGAGCGTTCAACCTCGAGGCAAACAAATCCCATCGAAGAGGTCCCCAGAGCGAACGAATGTCCTCGAACACTGAAGGCGGTATCCGCCAGTCTCCGGGATCCGCCAGGTGTCGAGAATTCCAGTCGGCTACTTGATTGGAGAGCCCCGGAATGAACTGGGCCTGAACCCAGAGACCGTGTTGGAGACAATACTCCCAAAAATCCATCGCCATGAGCGCTAGCAGTTCCGAACGAGGACCCCCCATGGCGTTGATGTACCGTACCGCCGGGAAATTGTCCAATCGTAGGAGGATTCGATGATGCGAAGAGTCCCTCGTGAAGCACCGGACTGCAAACAGACCCGCTAAAAGTTCCAATACATTGATGTGACGGGTCTGTTCCGCGGGAGACCACCGGCCCCCTGTCTCCACGCCGTTGCAGTGGGCACCCCATCCGAGACCACTGGCATCGGAATCGATAGTGAGAGTCGGGGAAGGAGGAAACAATTTCTTGCCGTTCCACAACGTCATCTGGGAGTGCCACCACGACAGGTCCGACCTGGCGTCCTCTGTCAGGAATACCACATCCGAGTAATCCAAACCCGCCCGGAGGGAACGGGCCTTCAGGCGTTGGAGGGCCCGATAATGGAGAGGAGCCGGAACTATCGCCAGACGTGCTGCTGCCAAAAGACCGATGACCCTGGCCAGTATCCTCAGAGTAGGCGCTGAGTGTCGGAGGAGAGAGGAAACCTCCTTGCGTATGTCCCGAATCTTGGAGGGAGGCAGGAACAGTAACAGGTCGTGTGAGTCCAGGAGGAAGCCTAGGAACTCGATGCGTCGTGTCGGGACCATCAAGGATTTTTCCACGTTGATTAGGAAACCCAGTTCCTGAAAGAGGGAAATCGTCCATTGGAGGTGAAGCAGAAGCGTGTCCCTGGAACTGGACATCAGGAGGATGTCGTCCAAGTATATTATAAGGCGTACGCCTCTGGCTCGTAGGGAAGCGATCACCGGTTTTAACAGCTTCGTGAAGCACCACGGTGCTGACGAGAGGCCGAACGGTAGGCAAGTGAAGCGCCACACTTGATCTTGCCACCTGAACTGGAGGAAATCTCTGTGGGAAGAGCAGACCGGTACCGTCAGATAGGCGTCCTTCAGGTCTAGCTTGGCCAACCAATCGTCTCTCAGGAGGACGTGACGCAGCGTGTGAATGCCCTCCATCTTGAAGTGACGGTAGACGACCGAGAGGTTCAATTCTCTGAGATTGAAGACAGGGCGAAACCCCCCGCCTTTCTTGGCGACCAGAAATAATGTGCTGAGAAAACCTCTTGAAGACGGAGGGGCCAGTTCTATCGCCCCTTTGGCCAATAGGTCTTGAATCTCTGCCTGCACCAGTAAATTTTGCGCATGCGCAACGTGGAGCGGCGCGGGGATTCGTGTCTGTGTAGGCGTGTCCACAAAATCTATGGAGAAACCCCGTATCGTGGCCAAGACCCACGCATCGGTAGTGAGGCGCGCCCAAGCAAGCGCAAAATTGGCTAAGCGGCCCCCGATCCTTACCCCCGAATGAGGGATAATGGGAAAGGCGCTCACCTGAGGATCTCCTGTAGGAGGAGGATCTGCCTCCTCTGTAGGATCCGCCGCGCCAAGGTCTGGCTCTGGATGGGAAGAAGCGAGATCCATAGCTGGGATTGTCGGCAGCATAGCGAGCTGAATCGAAGGAGCCGTATGAGCGGGAGGGACCCCCGCGGCCGGCAGAGCGACCCCTGCCTCTACCGGCCCTGCGAGAGACCCGACCCGGAAACACTCTCTTCATGGTGGCCTCAGCTTTGTCCAGCATAGAGAAGGACCCCACATAGGTGTTAAGTTTTTTTGCAAAAGGGTCACCAAAAAGCTGGCCATCAGCTTTGGCTCCCAGGTCGGTGGCGGCCATGTGTGTTAAGTTAGTGTCCATTTTGAGTAGGATAGTTTTCCTGCGCTCTGATGCTATCGCAGCATTAGCATTCCCTAGTAAACAAAGGGATCGTTGAAGCCACTCCTCAAGTTCTGAGGGGTCTAATGGGGTATCGGACAGTTTGGCATGGGTGACAATATCGAGGGCCTTTACCAGAGGGCCAGTCGTGTCAAGCAATTTATCCTGACATGTCTTCATGGCAAAATCTATGCCCTTTTTGGCCGACCAACCTTTGTTGGCGACAAATTGTTGGAAAGCCTCATCCACCTCAGGGGTGATGCATGTCTTGCCAGCTGTGGTGGGCCTAGGACATTCAGTCCGCAGGTTAAATCGGGTGCCCTTATCAAGAGGGCAGCGCATCACGCTGTCGACCCAGCATTCTACATGGGGTTGCGGGGACCAAGCAGTGGAGCTTGGGTGGGAAATCTCACGGGGATTAAACATGGGATTTCCCGCTGGATCGTAAATTGTATCCCCGACCTGCATAGGGGGGGGCTCCACCATCAGGTCCTCATCATGGACCGGGGCGTATAATGTTATGGAGTCATCTCCGTCATCGCCCTCAGGATCGCCTTCCCCTGCATTTGTCCCTCTTGGGACGAGACTCCAGGCTGCCGCCTTAGGTCTCTTAATCTCGGCCGCATTGGTTGCCCCGCGGTCAGGGGCTCTTTTGCGAGAGTCAGGCTCGCGATTCAATAAAGGCAGTACTGCGGGGATGCCAGCCCCTCCATAAGCACCTGGGGGATGGGATAAATAAGAATCACTAGGCCCTGAGGCCAACGGGTCTATAACCCTGTGAGGGGAGGCGTCCTTAGGAATTTCCTGAGGTCTGGAAGGTTTATGTGACTGGGGTATATTAGCATTTAAAGATGCAGAACATGAGGGTACCGGTTCAGGTGGTATTTGGAGGGCATGAACCGCCTCATCCATGGATCGTCTAAACGAGTAGTGTAGGTCAGCGACAGCCGCCGAGACCGATTCTGTAATAGATGATCTGAGGGAGGCTTCAAGGGCCGCGAATTTCGCTGAGCTCCCTGATTTCTTTTTATGTTTGTGGGGGGGGGAGGGGAAGTCCCTTCCGAAATAGATGCCCTGGATTTTGAGGGACCCTCCGACCCGGAGCCCCGGGCGGGGGAACGAGAGGGGCTGCGGTGGGCATCGGACATCTTACTTGTACTGTTAGCGCGGTCTGAATGAAATAAAGTTGCGCCGCGCGCGCAGGAAGTGGGCGTGCCTCAGTGTCTGAGGGAACACCAGGTTGGCGCGCGCGGGAAGAACGCCGAGATCTGAGTGCTAAACACGCAGCGGTAAAAGCTATGCCCAGCGCGGACTGAGAGATCCGAGTGGGGCAGGGAGAATGAGCGCCGGATCTGACTATGAGTACCTTTGGTCCCCAAGTCAGGTCCGGTGGGGACACCGACCCCCGCGGCTAGAACCGGAGGGTAGCGGCGCCCCCACTAGCAGCGCAGATAGTTGTGAACAGACGCTGCAAAGGAAAATCAAAATATACATAGAAGCATACAAAAAACGAGAATAAAATACAGAAAATCACAGAGCATAAGGAAACAATACTTATCTGCTTGAAGAGCAGCAAAGAAAGAGGAGGAGTCTATATCTGGGCGGGACTATATTGATTGGTTGGGAGAGTGTGGGGTGTGCTTATCCCCTGTTGTGGGGGAAGTTTTGTTTTTTCTTGTTGTTAACTCTTTGCTGCTATGAAGAAAGTAAAGAAAGAGATGGCAAAATAGGAGCCTCCGAGTCCTGTGGTAAAATTAAATCAAAGAGGCACGTGTAGGTCAGACAAATATAACATAACATTTATAATGAAATCACCACAAATGTCTTTTCTGTGCTCACATCATTATCAGTTTTATTCAACCCCCAAGTGACATTCAATCTTAGTACTTAGTACAACATCCTTTTACAGTTATAACAGCTTTTAAACGTGAAGCATAGTTTGACACAAGTGTCTTGCAGCCATCTACGGGTATCTTCGCCCATTCGTCATGGGCAAAAGCCTCCAGTTCAGTCACATTCTTAGGCTTGCGCACTGCAACTGCTTTCTTTAAGTCCCACCAGAGGTTCTCAATCGGATTTAAGTCAGGTGACTGCGATGGCCACTCCAAAATGTTCCAGCCTTTAATCTGCAACCATGCTCTAGTGGACTTGGAGGTACGCTTGGGATCATTGTGCTGTTGAAAGGTCCAACGTCTCCAAAGCCTCAGGTTTGTGACGGACTGCATCACATTGTCATCCAATATCTCCTGGTACTGAAGAGAATTCATGGTACCTTGCACACGCTGAAGCTTCCCTGTACCTGCAGAAGCAAAACAGCCCCAAAGCATGATTGACCCCCCGCCATGCTTCACAGTAGGCAAGGTGTTCTTTTCTTCATAGGCCTTGTTCTTCCTCCTCCAAACATAGCGTTGATCCATGGGCCCAAACCGTTTTAATTTTGTTTCATCAGTCCACAGAACACTATCCCAAAACTTCTGTGGTTTGTCCACATGACTTTCGGCATACTGCAGTCGACTCTTCTTATTCTTTGGAGACAGCAAGGGGGTGCGCCTGGGAGTTCTGGCATGGAGGCCTTCATTACGCAGTGTGCGCCGTATTGTCTGAGCTGAAACTTCAGTACCCACATCTGACAAATCTTTTCTCAGTTCCTCAGCAGTCACACGGGGACTTTTCTCCACTCTACGCTTCAGGTAGCGCACAGCAGTCGAAGTCAGCATCTTCTTTCTGCCACGACCAGGTAGCGTTTCAACAGTGCCCTTTGCCTTGAATTTGCGAATGATGCTTCCTATGGTCTCTCTTGGTATGTTTAACATCTTTGCAATCTTCTTATAGCCATTGCCCTTCCTGTGAGGAGTAATCACCTCTTCTCTTGTCTTCCTGGTCCATTCTCTTGACTTCACCATGTTTGTAACCACACCAGTAAATGTCTAGAAGGAGCTGAGTATCACAGTCATTTTAAAGCTGCCTAATTGGTGCTTATTATGCTTTATTGCTGCTCCGTGACATCCACAGGTGTTTTCAATACCTGATTGAAAACACTTGAATGAACCTCTGTTCTTCAGAGTGGTAGTCTTTAAGGGGTTGAATAATTGTGTCAATGAAGAATTCACAAAAGAAACATTTACTACTGTATTACAAAACCAATTGATGTCATTTTAGTTGCATATGGTTCTTTAAAAAGTCCTTGTAGGATTTCATTCTGAATACAATTACAAATGTCACTAAATTCCCTAAAACCCTTTACAGCATTGGGGGTTGAATAATTTTGAACACAACTGTAAATGTAAATAGATTACTGCATCTTTATATCATCCTTCAAAACAAATATAAAGTATTTACACACCCGTCTACCTGGCATGTTAAACTTCATGACCAGTGGTTGGAAGCCTGTATCCATCCGACCCAAGAGCACGTCATTTCTTCTGTGGCACAAGTGGAAATTAATATGCACGTCTTCGAGCAATGGGGTGTTACAGTGGCGACTCCAGGAACAATATAAACAGGGCTATTCAGAGAGAGGTGAAAACCTTGAGAATTGCCAGGAGAATGAACAATCTAGACCAAATAGCTGATTTGGAAAGTGAGATAAATTGGAGACTTTTTCTGGTTTGACTATTTTGATCTAGAATTTTCACTTCTCCAGTCATTCTCAAGGTTTTCACCCCTTTCTGAATAGCCCTGATAGTGTGTGTGTGTGGGGCACAGAAGATGACACAGTCAAAACGGGGGGGGGGGCACTAATAATTTTCACCACTAAATCAAACCACTGAAAAAACTTAAGTATATATGAATAAGATTCTAAAATCCCAGACTAAAGTGGCACAATGAGTAATGCGTTGCCGTGAGTAATGCGGTGCCGTGAGTAATGTGATGCAATCTTTTGTTGCACTTACCTGATACATATATTCATTATTTTATTCAGTGGTTTTCGAGACGTCCGATAACTGCATCAGCAACTCCAATTTTCGTAAATTACGGCGACCATTCGCTAAATAGGGAATTCACCATGTTTGTGACGAAAAGCATAGGGTCTAAAGGGGATTTGATCCTTTAGATTCTAACGTCCACAATACCCCCTAAAATGCCATAAACCCACAGAAATACAATAAAAATAATAAACAGTGTGGCATGTAGCCTACCCATTAACCCCTAAAGTGCCATTAGTCAATGGAAAACATTAAAAGGATACACTGTGAGGCATGAAGCCTACCCATCAACCCCTAAAATGCCATTAATCAAGGAAAAAATAAAATGGATACTGTGCGGGATGAAGCCCATTAACCCTTAATATACAACTAAATCAAGGGAAAAAAGAAAGTAATACGTAATGTGAGATCTAGTCTGACTGTTAACCCTTTCACTGCAGAGCCATTTCAGCCCTGTGGAAAAAAAGAGAGAAGTTACGTTTTTATTTTAATATTTCTGGTTTTGTTTTTACTCTGAAATATGGTCATGTTGGATATCGTTGGAAAGGTCAGACTCTGCCCTTTCCATTGACACCATGTACGTCGAACTGGCAGCAAATACGATGCCTGTTCGGTGGCAGTGAAATCTCCCATAGACAAGCAATGGTTAATCTATTCACATTGAACAGCAGAGAAATGTCAGTGAAATGCCCTGATGTTCAGTGGTTTCATTCAACAGGTTTATTCAGGCGAATCCCATAGGTTTCAATGTTAAAAATATTCCCGTTTTAATTCAATATTTATTGAACCGATTATTTGTTTATTCTATTATTATTTTTTCCTTTTTTTTATGGCGGTTTTCATTCTGTACCAGACGTTTTTATTATGATCCATAGGACCATTTATATTCCCTAAAACTCCTATACTTGCCTCAGGTCCTGCTGTGCAGAGGCCGTGGGATCCGCAGCTTTCTCTGGCCGCAATCAGTAGAAGACTGGGAACAAATAGTTCCTGGTGTTCTTCCTCAGCCCCTGCAAAAACATGCTCAAGCTAGCTCACGCAGGGTCGTGATTGGCTATATGGAGTCATGTGGAGTTGAGGAGCTAATAACTGCAGTGGAGCGCAGAGCGTGCAGCACTGCATTATTCTGACCTGAGCGAGGAACACATCAAATGGGTCAGATTACGCTCGGTAACTGGAAGGACGTGGAGATTTTCTGTTACCGGCTAGGTTGGAATCGAGCCTCATGTTGGCTCTTGTGTTTACACCAGGGTTGGTTTACAGCCCTCATTGTGTTTCCTTGCATTTTCACATGTACTCATTCCACCTCGTCAAATGTCACCCCTTGCTGTCTTTTGTGAGTTTTAACAACCCCCTTTCTTTGTACGTAACTGACTTTGAGTTTCTTACTTTGGGTAAAGCAAATCTCTGGAAGAAAACCGGACCAAGGAGGCGCAGCTCATTGATGAATTCGAAGCTGGTAAACTCCGCGGACAGGAGGTGAACGAGGAGCTGGAGAGCGTTGTCAGTGACTTGCAGAACGCTCAGATCGACTTCCACGAGGGAAGGCGGCAGACTATGAAAGTGGAGATTTTAGAGAGCATGAAGAGGCTGTACCCCGACGCTGTGGTAAATTTTATTTATTTATAAAAGGATTTCACCAGGAAGGATACATTGAGATTTCTCTCGTTTTCAAGTATGTCCTGATGCAGAATGTCGGGGTGGCACCCAGCGTACACAGGGGTGGAACCCAAAGTTCAGTAGAAATAATAGTATCCCAAGCACTGGGGAAGAGCAGGAACATAAATAAAGGAAACGGTGACACAGAAATAATGTAGACCATGCACTGCTATGGATAGTGGACTATGCAGTCATAGTCCTTGCAGTCAGGATACTTGGTAGCCACTGGTGAAGCAGGGCCGGATTAACATTGGGGCTGATGGAGCAGCAGCTCCAGGCCCATGCCCCAGAATAAGCCCAGAGAAAGGATAACTGTTTGCATTGATTGTCATTTGGACCCCTGTATCTCCAACTCCATAGCAGCTACAGGGTCATATGAGGTATCACTGGAAATGCCAGAGAATGACCTGTGCAAACATGACCAGGTTTTATGTAACAATAAAATAATATTAATATATTTTTTCTTTCTAATACAGCAATACTTTTCACCTTACAATTATAAAGCGAACAATGATGCTGCACTAACCATCTCATTTCTCATGTCACCAACATGTGTGGAGGTGATGGCACTATCCATTATTACAAATTGTTACATCAAATACCTAAATACCTAAATGCCGCACTGCAGCAAAGAGCACTAGGGGGACGACTTGGAACCCTGTGTCACTAATCTGTATTTATTTTATCTTTATTTATTTTTAGTTCCAAAGCGATGGCATTGTCCATTTGTCAAATAAAATGAAGAATACCACTGCCATTACTCACCTTCTCATTTTCCGCCCTGGGAGCAATGTCAGTATTTATACATAATCACATTATTCATAAAACACCATCCTCCAAAACACAAGGGAAATTATACTTTTTTTTTTAAAAAAAAAATAAATAATTGGTTAAAATTGTATATTTTCTCAGAAAATGCAGTAACATTTTCCAATTTAATTTTTTTTTTTTTTTTTTACAAGAATTCCCTATAGAATATGTAAGACTTGATATTCTTTCAAATATGTAACCATAAAGGTTTGGATGATAAAATTTGAAAAAACAAATTTTACACATTGAAATCTGAATGGACATTTCCTCACACACAGTATCTCCCTGGTTAGATATAGCCGTATCTGCACTAACAAATAACCTAAAATGTGTTTTCATTTCACTAAATTCCAAAACAAGCCACCAAAATGTTCAGCTCCAGCCCCATAGAGATCTTAATCCGGCCTTGTGGTGAAGTCTTTAGTACACTGGATGGTGGGCTACTCAGTGCTTTCACTTTCTAGCAAGATCCAGGAGCATTTGAAGCATACACGACTTTGATGGTGGGCTTGTCAGTGCAGGTGTAGCAAACAGGATACCTGGTAGCCACAGGTGAAGTCTTTGGCACACTGGAGGGTGGGTTACACAGTCCAGGTATAGCAGTAATACAGTTAACAGGATCCAGTGGTCTTCAAAGCAGGATGAAGCCAGCAGGAAATTGGGCACATAAACCAGGAAGGACAAGACTATAGGGGTAACAAGGCAGAAGGCTAGACTGGACAAGACGAGGACAGAGAGATAACAAGGGACGAGACAAAAGCCGAGAGATAACAAGGGACGAGACAAAAGCAAAGAGATAACAAGGGACAAGATGAGACAAAAGCAAAGAGATGACAAGGGCAAAGAGATAACAAGGGACAAGACTAGACAAAAGCAAAGAGATAATAAGGGACAAGACAAGGGCAAAGAGATAACAAGGGACGAGACAAAAGCAGAGAGATAACAAGGGACGAGACAAGGTCAAAGAGATAACAAGGGACGAGACAAAAGCAGAGAGATAACAAGGGACGAGAAAAAAGCAGAGAGATAACAAGGGACAAGATGAGACAAAAGCAAAGAGATGACAAGGGCAAAGAGATAACAAGGGACAAGACTAGACAAAAACAAAGATAATAAGGGACAAGACAAGGGCAAAGAGATAACAAGGGATGAGACAAAAGCAAAGAGATGACAAGGGCAAAGAGATAACAAGGGACGAGACAAAAGCAAAGAGATGACAAGGGCAAAGAGATAACAAGGGACGAGACAAAAGCAGAGAGATAACAAGGGACGAGACAAGGTCAAAGAGCTAACAAGGGACGAGACAAAAGCAGAGAGATAACAAGGGACGAGACAAGGTCAAAGAGCTAACAAGGGACGAGACAAAAGCAGATAACAAGGGACAAGATGAGACAAAAGCAAAGAGATAAAAAGGGAAAAGGGATTAATGGAACCATTGGTTCCATTGTAAGTAGTGCGTCCGTTTTGCATGTTGTATTGTTTGTCTTTCAGTTTGGCAGGCTCTTTGAACTCTGCCATCCAATTCACAAGAAGTACCATCTGGCCGTTACCAAAGTCTTTGGCAGATACATGAACGCCATCGTCGTGTCCACGGAAAAAGTCGCAAGGGAGTGCATCAAATTCCTCAAGGAGAAAAGAGCGGAGCCGGAGACGTTTCTGTCCTTGGACTACTTGGTTGTAAGTGTTGATCGTTGCAGAATATTCCATGACAATAAACCGCCGCATCCAAAACACAAGTTTTAAATCAGAAAACCTCATCACGACGCACAATCAGGTTATTTTATATATAGGAATGACCACAAAGTTAAAGGAACATTCTACCCCAATAAATAATTGTGCGGTTGCTGTTGACAGTGGGGGTTATTCAGAGACAGCCGACATGTCAACGAACAGTGAGTTTCCCCGTACGGTGACATTTCGGGGCCATTCGGCTGTTCAGAGAGCAGGCAGTTTGTCAAATTTTGGCGAATTGCCAACGAATACGGTGCCTGTTCGGTGGCAGTGAAGTACGGTGTCGTTCGGCGGCAGTGAAATCCCCCATAGAGAAGCAATGGTTAATCTATTCACATTGAACAGCAGAGAAATGTCAGTGAAATGCCCTGATGTTCAGTGTTTCATTCGACAGGTTTATTCAGGCGAATCCCATAGGCTTCAATGTTAAAAATATTCCCGTTTTTATAAAATATCTAATAAACCGTTTATTATTTTATTCTGCAGCAAAAAGTCTATTTATTGTTTTAGGCATTTTTCGGCAATTTTTTGTGTTTTTTTCTGTAACAGCCCTTTTTATTATCATTCAAAGAATCTTATGTGTAAACTCCAGACATTTTCCTTCAGTAGTTTTTTTTGAAAACAGAGTTTTAGGCTAGGGTCAGACGAACGCATTTTTCACGTCTACAGTCAAAAAGTGCGTCCATGCGTCCAGACGCACATTTTCACGGAAGATGTGATGGCTGTCATACGGTGCGCAATTACGGCCGTGATTTTTGTCGGAGCTAGAAATAAAAGCGAAATCTGAGTAACCAAAGTTTGCGTCTCTGGACGTTATGTTGGCCAGACGTGGTGCAGCGTCTGACGTCTCCTAATCACGCACACACGCTGCTATGCCGACGCAGCGCACTCTGTGCGTCAGTACTAGCGGTATGACGTTCTCGAAAAAATGCGTTTGTTTGCCGCTTGCATTGCGCTGCCGAACTTTCATGCGGCCGTACTTCGTATATTGGCCGTCATTTGCTGCTACTACGGCCGTAAAAGAAGTGCGGCTCAACGCACGTTCGCACTGCGTTCGTCTGACCCCAGCCTACATTTTGACACTTAAAATCGTACTGTTTTTGGTTTTTTTGGGAAACACTCAAGTCTATTCAAAGAAAGGTGAAAATCAGGAGAAATGAACAATCTAGATCAAATAGCCGATTTGGAAAGTGAGATAAATGGGAGAATGTTTCTGGTTTGGCTGTTTTTTGATCTAGAATTTTCACTTCTCCAGTCATTCTCCTGAGTTTCACCTTTCTTTGAATAGATCTGACTGTCTTAAAGTATCTGTCGCTGTGTTTTGACGCTTCGACGGGGCCGGCCACAAATTGTAGCACGCGCACAAATTGCGAGCGCTACAGCGGGCGTGCTCTGGACGTGCACACTAACTGCACTCAATGAGGTGGCCAGACGGGAGTCAGAGTGGAAGGAATGTCCACTCACAGACGTTCCTATGCAACGCGCAGTGACTTCGCTGGTAACCACCTTATATTGACACTTATTAGGCTGTTTAAGGCTGGGGTCAAACGAGCGTTTTGCAGAACGAAAGGAACGTCTGTGAGAATGGACGTTCCTTCCACTCTGACACCCGTCTGGCCACCTCGCTGAGTGCAGTTAGTGCGCTCAGCGCTGCAAGGCTCAATCCTCCTATGGAGCGGCGCGCTTTGCAGCCCCGTCAAACGTGCGTTATAGTGCTTCGACAGAAAAGCTTGCAGCACGCCTGCTGTAATGTGCGCAATTCGTGCGTGTGCTACAGCGTGTGGCCGGCCCGTTGAAGCGTCACAACGCAGCGACAGACGCTGGGAGACACATCAGTGCGTGTGCTTTTCAGAGAAATAGGAAGAAGAGCTTGTGTTGGCGTCCAGGAAAAGCACAAGATCTGATCGTGGTGATTTGCTAATTTCCCACTTCTTATCCTTTCAGATAAAGCCAATAAATGAAAAGCTGAGGGAAGTAAAAGGCTCCAAGATGCTGATTGACGTTATCCAGACCCCAAGCGCCCACCTGAAAAAAGCCGTTCAGTTTGTGTGCGGCAATGGCTTGGTCTGTGAGACGGTGAATGAGGCCAGACAGGTTGCGTTCGATGGCCCAGAGAGAAGAAAAGTAAGGATCTGCCTGCTTTATAATACGGCTCTATTCACAAAGCCTGGAAATTTACAGGGTTATTCAAAGAAATCCGAATTGCTTGAGAAAGGTAACCGAACACTGAAAATCAGCGTTCGGTTACCTTTCCTGGCCATTCGGCTATCCAGAGAGCAGGCAATTCGCCAAATCCTGGCGAATTGCCTGCACATACGGTGCCTGTTCAAGGGCAGTGAAATCCCCATAGAGAAGCAATGCTTCATCTATTCAGAGAACACAAACCAGCAGTGAAAGGTTCCCCTAATGCCCTGCCATTCGATGGTTTAATTCGGCAAGTTTATTCAGGCGAATCCCATAGGCTTCAATGTTAAAAATATTCCCGTTTTAATTCAATATCTAATAAACCGTTTATTATAAAATTCTGCAGCAAAAAGTCTCTTTATTTATAGATTTTTTAGGATATTCTAAGCATTTTTCAGATTTTTTTTTTTTTTTAAGTTTACTTCTTTTTTCTGTAACAGCCCTTTTTATTATCATTCCCTGGATCTCATATGCAAATTTCATACATTTTCGCTCAGTAGTTTCTTTGCAAACAGCGTTTCAATTTCACATTCATACAAACGTTTTTGCTAATTTATTCACTGCATTCATCTGCGGTCTCGGCTTTTTCCGGCGGCTTTGCTGCGTGTGATCAGCTCCTGCTCGGGTTTTTCGACAGGTTAATCCAGATGTTTTTGAAGGTTTTCGGCGTGCATTCGGTGGGTTTTGCGGTTAGTTTTCGTCGGGTTTGCGGTAGCTTTTCCCTGCAATTCGGGGACCCTGGGGTGCTTGCTGAATACACCGCAGGATCACCGAAATGGGATCGGCAAAAGGAACTGAATTGAAGAGAACGAAAAGTCACCGAATGTGCGGTGACTTTTCAAATCTCTTTGAATTACCCTGATAGTACATTTTCGGTGCATTACGCCACAATTTGGTGATTCCATTTCTGCGAAAACACAGTGCTTTCACAATTCACTGAATGGTCACCGTATTGCACCAAACATGGAGTTTCCAAAGCCGTCATCTAAGCATTGGCGAAAAGTGGGGAATAGGCCTCAACGATTTCCACCGTACAAAGAAAAAAGAAATAGGACGTCTCCTCCTGATAGGAGGTTAAATAAAAAAATGTGTCTAAATAATAAAAAAATCCTTTTTTTAAAAAAATTATTTGTTCTTTTAAAAAAACAATAAAAACGTTTTTAAAAATAATATTTTTAAAACCATAAAAATGATTTAAAAAAAATAATTAAAAAACATCTTACATTTTTTACATTAAAACCTGTGAGATTCGCCTGTTTAAACTTGTTGAATTTAAATCTCCAAAATCAAGTAATTTTGCTGCAATTGCGGCGCTGTGCGGAGGGGCCAAGGTGGCCCTTTGAAGACAGCGGGGCGTACCTGTACACCCTGCGTCTTCAAAGCCCTCCCGGCATAACACGTCCCGCGGCGGCAAAGAGATAAATATCCAAGGCCTGCCTTGTTTATTGCTGCTGCAACCACATCAAGCTTGGCCGACCCAAATAGTGAAAATCAAAGAGCTGCCAGTCTATTTTCATCCATGATTAATAATCTTCTGCTGCCACTGTTTGAATTTGCGTTTCTTCATTGCCGAAGTTTATTGTATTTGCAACACCGGCAAATATGTGAATGACCATCCTAGTGACGGTAATGGAGTCCTTACTTCTCCTCAGTTCACTTCGAGGTGCGGTGCTGCAATCTTCGGCCACTTTGCCCTCGCTAAAACGGGGACGCTAAGGGGAAACCTTTTCATTTGCTAATTTCCCCTGTGCGTCCCGTTTCACCAGTGTATTACGGGGCAGACGCTGAGTCCAGCAGCCTGCACGAAAGCGACCGCTAGGGTCCTGGATGCTCAGGACAGTGCTTTAGCACCGATGCTGTCAGCAACGTCAGCCCAGTTATTTAAGGGCAAAAAGGGGAGGGTTAACATTTTCATATAGCGTCCCTTTAAACTTATCTGGATTAAGGAAACTACTGTAAATGGGAATTCCTGCTTTGCTGAATCTAACATAACTCCTGATCCGACTTCATGTTTACTGCCGTTAGCGATTGGTATACACGGAATATATATTTTTGGGGAAAAAGAAAAAAGCCGGCAAAATATTGATTTAATAATAAATGCATTTTTCCTAATATAGGAAAGTAATGTCTTCCCTGAAAGAGCTCGTCAAGACCTTTCCAAAGACACCTGAATCTATTTTGTAGGTTCCACTTGGATACCGAAGTAATGAATGTCACAGTTGATCGTAACGTTAGCACCAGTATACATAGTTACATAGGCTGAAAAGACATGTGTCCATCGGGTTCAGCCTTTCACACATCACCTGCTGCTGTTGATCCAAAAGAAGGCAAAAAACCCCAGTCTGAAACAACTTAGGCTGGTGTCAGACGAGCGCATTTTGTACGGACTGTGCGCCGTGCAGTACGGACGCACTGTCTGACGGAAGACGCAGTAGTGGCCACACAGTCCGTTTTTTATACTTGACTTTTTTTTGACGGATGTAGCAGGGAAGATAAATTAAATATGAAAAACATTTTGTCTGTCAAAATGCTGGACGCACAAATGCAGTCCGTCTGACCTCGTTCATCACTCCCACACAAAGCTATGCGGACGCAGCGCACTCCGCACGTCCGTTCTAGCGGTTTTCCGTTCTTGCCTACCTTGCATCCGTTTGCCGCGTGCGTTGTACGCCCGCAGTTCGGTGCGGATGCACTTCGTGTGGGGGGCTCCATTGGCGATTATTCTATGCTGCGACGGACGTTATTATGTGAGCAAAAACGGACGTTCACACTGCGCTCGTCTGACACCAGCCTTAATATATATATATAAGATGCTGAGGTGCAGCTTTGCAGACACTCATACCTCATGCGACCTTTTCAGCGCGTCGAGTTTATATAAAATCAAAAAAGGTGAGGCTGAGCCCGTTGCTGATTTGACATGGAAATGGCCTTTTTGTAAAACAGTGTGTTATTTGTTTGTCTTTTTTATTTTGTAATTTTTTCTTCAGACTGTCGCACTGGATGGAACATTATTTCTGAAGTCAGGTGTCATTTCTGGAGGAGCGAGCTACTTGCGCTTCAAGGCCAAGCGATGGGACGAGAAAGAGATCAGCGAATTAAAGGAGAGAAGAGACAACCTGGTGAACGAGCTGAAGGTAAGACTGGGCCAGGTCTCCTCGTACATTTAGGTGGAAGATAGGCTGACCTAAAGTAATCTGAGTGTATGCATGTGTAGCTAAAAAAACATATTTTCGGGTCTGAATCACGCTGATTATGGATACTGATCACTTAGATAGGGGTGTTTTGGGGTTTTTTGGTTTTTTTTTAGCCGCTTTGTTTTCTGGAGTTTTTTTAATCACTTTTGTTTTTTATTGATGCTTTGTTTTTTGTGTTTTTTTACAGGCTCTTTTGTTTAGGGTTTTTATATTTTCTGTTTTTTTAATAATTTTTTTTGCTTAATAAGAAAAAATCACATAAAAACAATAGACAAAATAAAATGAGTACTTATCCTGCCGAATGGAGCAGCAAGAAAGAGGAGTTGCTGTCCTCAGGGAGGGATTGCATTACTTATTGAGAAGGGGTGGGCCATTATTTGGGGTGTTTCCCTGTTGTAGGGATTTCCCCCCCCCCCCATAAATGTTAACCGCTTTATTGCTGCTGTGAGGAGATTAAAGGATAGCGAAGCAAATACTCGCCTCTGAGTCCTTATTAAAATCAACGTTCCGTCATGAAATAGGAAAATTAAAAAATTCTCTCTTTTTAGAGTCCCTTTCTTTTAGTTTTTACAGTCACTTTGCTGTGTGTGTGGGGGTTTTTTGTAGTCACATGGGTTTTTGTTTTTTCTTTTCTTTAGTTGCTCTTTTTGTTTAGTCTTTTTTTCACACATGCTTTGTTTTTTGTTTTTTCTATATTTGTTTTTGGGGGTTTTTTTCCAGTCACTTTCTTTTGTTTTCAATTGATATGTTTGTTTTTTATATTCGCTGTGGTTTTTGTAAATTTTGAATCCCTTTTCATAGTCTTTTTTTTTTTTCCCGTCGCTTTCTTTTAGTTTTTACAGTCACTTTGTTTTTTGTATTTTTTTGTAGTCACTTGTGCTTTTGCTTTTTTGTTTAGTTTATTTACAGATGCTTTGGTTTTAATTAATTGCCTGTTTTATTTTTATCGCCATCTCTGTCTTTAACTGTTATGGCAGGAACTTCGGAAACTAAGGCATAAGGAATGTGATTTAAAGCAGCTCCAAGCACAGTCCCAAGGAACGCACACTCGTCTGAAGTATTCACAGAGCGAACTCGAAGTGATTAAGAAGAAACATCTCGCTAATTGCTTAGTGGTGAGGAGCGTGTGGTCCCTGACAGCAGCCCCGTGGCAGCTCATGATTATTACTGTGATGGCAGAATAATTTGCCAGATTAATTAATGAGGGTATCGACCGTTTCATGTTTTTTTTGACCGTTGTTATTGAGAATGAAATTGATGGATGTACAGATCAAAAACATCGACATTACGCACAAATACAGAGCCTTTTTCATAGCGGATATATTACATAAGGGGTTTTTCAAAAAGCACTGACATTTCGGTGCCCTTTCATTTGGCGTACTTTGGCGAGTTCAATTCGCCGGCCATGCAGTGAATTCAGCATTCACTGGATGGTCTGCGAAATGTGCCGTATTGATCCGCTGAACGCCACCGTTAAACCCGTCAAACGCATCCAGGAAAACACCGAATGGCACTGAAAAATAACCGATCCGATAAACCGTAGAACGCTGCCGAGAAATCCCCAAACTGATCCGATAAACCGCCGAACGCAGCCAACGACCCGTCGAGCTGAGCTCCCTCTGGAAAAAGCCGAACCAGCCTTTTAAAAGGTATTTTAAAAAAAAATTAAAAATGCATGAAACTAATCTAAAAGGGCCTATGAATAACAATGAAAAGGTCTAGAACTAAAAAACGCCTTGTAGAAAGATATCGGAAACAAAAATGTCGCTAGAAAATGCCTAAGAATTTCTAAAAAAAAAAAAAAAATAGACTTTTTGCTGCAAGTTAAAAGTATAAACGGTTGAATAAAAATTTGATTAAAAAAACGGGGATTTTTTTTTTTTAACATTGAAACCTATGGGATTTGCCTGATTAAACCTGTCAAACGAAACCACCAAAAATCAAGGCATTTCACCAACGTTTCTTTGCTCTTCGGCATTCTCTAAATAGATGAACCTTTACTTCTCTATGGGGAATTTCACTGCTGCCGAATTGCACCGTATTTTTCTGGCAATTCGCCAATATTTGGCGAATTGTCAGCTTTTTCAATAGCCGAATGACCATGAAATTGCACCGTATGCACCCTATAGTTACATAGGTCGAGAAAAAGCCATATGTGGTTGATTGAAAAGAAACAAAAACCCCAGTCTGAAGCGCTCGCCAATATGCAACAACCAGGGAAAAAATCCTTTTGACCCCAGAATGGCTTCGGATTTCTCCTTGGGTCAAGCCGCCATTATCAGTATGGGTGAATTTTATATATAGAGACTTTCATGTATAAAATGCAAATATCTAAACAAAAACCATTTAGGACAAAATCAAAAGGAAAGAAAATAATTCACGATTTAAGTTTAATACAATATTCCCTGTGTATGTTTACAATGATTACTTTTAATATGGATAGAATTCATCCGGGACACCTCGCGTCTCTTTATTCTGTGCAGGAGAAATCGAGGTTAGAAAGCGAGTTATCAAACATCGCCTCCCAGCTCGCAATGCTGTCGGAAGAGATCGATGACCGGGTGGGGAGAATTGAGGAGCTTCGGGAACAAATGAATAAGGTGGGTGTGTATTATACAAATCGTCAGGATCGTGCTGGCGTAATCACACTTAGTGAGTGCTAATTCTATACATTGTGATACAGCAACCACTCGGGATACTTGGTTCCAGCCAAACAACACGGTCCTCTAGGGCAGTAGTCCCCAACCCTGGTCCTCGGGGCCCACTAACAGGCCAGGTTTTAAGGATTCCCTTAGGGAAGTGCAGACTGAATCCTGCAATCACTGAGCAGCAAATCCTATTACCCGTGCTGTGCTTCACATATCCTGCAAACCTGGCGAGGCAGAGGGTCCTGAGGACAGGTTTGGGAAACACTGGTGTATTTTAACTTTTTTTGTTATTTTTTGGAAGGTGGAGGACAAAGTGTTCAAGGAATTTTGCGAGGAGATCGGCGTGTTGACCATTCGGGAGTACGAGGAAGAACACATAAAGCATCAGCAAGACGCGGATAAGAAAAGGTGCTTCAGTATGAGACCAGGAGTATTAAATCTTGATATATTGTATATTTTTATGCTGCCCGTGTGATTTGTAATTATAGAATTTAGCTAAGTTATGACGATAAGTTAGAATTTTAATAAAGGACTCAGAGGCGAGTATTGCAATCTCTTTCTTGCTTTTTAATACAGCAGCAAACAGAAATGTCGAAAAAAGAAACATTAGACATTTAAAGAAACACTTTGCTAACAATGGACCAGTCTAACCCCCCTTCCCCAGTGAGTCAGTCCAAAGTCCATAAGTAGATCCCTGGTCCCGCCGTTTCTCCCTCTTTTCTTGCCAACAACGATAACCAGGCGAAGAAGTGAAGAAATATGATCCAGCCGGATTGCAGAAGAGCAGGAACTGCCAACAGATGGATCTCACCGAGCTGAAATAAAAGGAAGAGTGAGATACCAGCTTGACAACGCGAAAGCGCACTCAAACCATAAGTCCGCCCTGGGAGGGCAGGGTGGGCAAAACTCGCCTCTGAGTCCTTTATTAAAATTCTAACTTATCGTCATAACTTGGCTAAATTCTATAATTTTAATACAAGGTCTCAGAGGCTCCTATTGCAAGTTCAAAGCTGGTCCATAAGAGCGGACGACCAATGAACAATCGGCTTAAAATAGAAAGTACGGAAGGTGGTCTCTCTAGACCAATCAGCCGACTTGAGTAAATCCTCCAAACGACAACCCGCAGATATCGCGGCAGATGCAGTCGCACTACGAACTGAGTGAGCCCCAAATCTAGACACATCCACCCCCGCTAGCGCTAACATCCATTTAAGCCAACGCGCCAGAGTAGTGGAACTGACCGCGGCATGCGGCGAGCGAAAATAAATAAAAAGGGGTGCCACATTATCCGATCGCAGCGACATCGTACGTGTTTCATACACTTGTAAACAGTTTACAGGACACAGGGTCGGTTGAGAAGGAAGCGCCGGATAAAACACCGATTTTATAGACGTCTTAGTCCGACGAGAGACATCAAACCGGACCCCTTCCGGGACAAAAGACCTGACCTGACAGTCCAATGCCCGGACATCCCCCACTCTCTTACACGAGATGAGACAGAGAAGGGCCAAAAGTTTAGCTGAAAGTTGTCTCAACGATAACTGTTGATTAGAGGGCCATTCGCTCAAGAAATTGAGCAGAATTGCCACATCCCAAGTTTCTGAATACCGAGGGAGCGGAGGTCTTGAACACCGAATGCCTCTCAGTAAACGACAGACCAAGGGATGTTTGCCCACCGGAATCCCCTGGAAACCCACATGATAGACCGACAAGGCCGACCGATAAACATTAATAGTTCGATAAGCCTTTCCGTCATCAAAACATTCCGATAGAAAGTTTAAGATGAAGGTAATAGGGGCTTGAAAGGGATCCAGATTCCGTGGCATACACCGACCAGACCACTGAGCCCAGGCGGAGTCATAACAGGACAGTGTGCCTGGGGCCCATGCGGCCCGTAGGAGGGCCCTAGTCTGGCTCGAAACCCTTCCAAACGTCCCGGGTTCCCCGAGACCAGGGAGGCTAGGACGCGACACGAGTCTCGTAGTAACAGTGGATGAGGAAGTCCCTGACCGTCCAACAGCAGATCCTGACATCTCGGTAATAACCGCGGGAAATCCACCAGGAGTTCCAGAAACAGGGGAAACCATGGTTGGTTGGGCCAGAATGGGGCCACTAAAACCAACTCCGCCTCCTGCATCCGCACCTGGCGTAACGTCCGAGCCACCAACTGAAACGGAGGAAATGCATAATGACGATGTTCCCTCCAGTCCTGAAGGAATGCATCGGTGGCTATCGCCACTGGATCCGGACGCCAACTGTAGAAGTTGGGTACCAGGTTGTTCAGTCGCTCTGAAACGGACCCCAAAGTTCCATCACGACGGCAAAGATTGACGGGTTCAAACGCCAATCCCCGGAGTCCTCCGTGTGTCTCGAGCTCCAATCTGCGAGTAGATTCGAAACACCCGGTATGAATTGGGCTTGCACCGTGATCTGCCTTCGAAAGCACCAATCCCAAAGCCGCGTTGCCATCTCTGTCAGTAGGGATGATCGAGGGCCCCCCAGGGCATTGATGTACTTCACGGCTGGGAAATTGTCCATTCGGAGGAGAACGGACACCTGACCTGCTGACTTGAGAAAGCTCTGCATGGCAAACAGACCCGCCAATAATTCCAGACCATTGATATGGTTGCGAGCTTCCTGTGCCGACCAAGGTCCCCCGTTATCAAGGTTCCTAACCTGGCCCCCCAACCTGACAGGCACGCGTCTGAGTCTATCGTCACCGTGGGAGGTGGTGATGTGATAGACCTGCCGTTGCAGCACTGGAGGTTCTCTATCCACCAGAGGAGATCCTCTCGTGCTCCCCTCGAGAGCTGAACCCGATCTGAATAATCCCGACCCTCCTGTAGGAAATGGGCCATCAGGCGCTGGAGGGCCCGATAATGGAGAGGTGCTGGATGTACCGCCAATTTCGAGGCCCCCAATAGCCCTATCATGCTTGAGAGATCTCGCAAGGTCGGGGTGACATTGTTGAGAAGCGCACGCACCTCCTTTAGTATAGACTTGCACTTGTGCACTGGGAGTACCAGGGACATCGGTAAAGGTTGAACCGTGAATCCTAGAAATTCCAGAGATTGAACTGGATGGAGAATCGATTTTTCTGAGTTCACTAAAACCCCAATTCTTGTAGCAGTGTTATCGTCTTCTGAATATGAATTTGCAGCAGCGCGGCGGATTCCGCCATCAGAAGGATGTCGTCCAGATAAATGGTAAGGCGGACCCCTTGCGATCTGAGACGACATGTCACTGGCTTCAGAAGCTTGGTGAAGCACCAAGGCGCCGAAGAGAGTCCGAAAGGTAAGCGGCGGAAACGCCACGTGACGTCTTTCCATCGGAAACAAAGGAATCTCCTGGATTCCGTCGCCATAGGTACTGTTAAATAGGCATCCTTCAAATCCAGCTTCGCCAACCAGTCCTTGTCGAAGAAGATCTTTTAACAGGTGCAAACCTTCCATCTGAAAGTGGTTGTAAATTACCGATAAATTCAGCTCTTTCAGATTGAGGACGGGTCGACTCCCCCCGCCCTTCTTGGGGACCAGGAATAAATTTCCCAAGAATCTCACTTCTTCCCTTGAGGACCGCTCTATGGCTCCTTTCCGAAGGAGATCCGCAATCTCTTCGTCCACCAGCACTCCCTCGTCCGCCGTGAAGATCAACGGCGGGGGAAAGGAGTGCTGAACGGGGGTCGAGATGAAATTTATGACGAAACCCTGTACCGTGTGTAGCACCCATGTATCGGATGTGATCTTTTGCCATTGTTGAAGGCATTTGGATAAACGGCCCCCCACTTGCACATTCATGTGAAGAATCAGAGAGCGCAATACCTGGAGATCTGTACCGGAAGTTGCGTCCTCCTCGATAGCCTCTGAAGCCTCTGGTACGCCAGGGTCGGGAACGGGAGGGAAAAAAATTTGAGAATCTTGTCTCTGATTGTGAGGCGTCATACGCCACGGAGCCTGTGAATTGGCGGGAGAATCCTGCCCTTGCACGGCCGGCAGCGCGACCCCTGCCCCTGCCGGCCCGTGCAAAAACCCCCGCGGTGAACACCTTCTTTATGGAAGTAGTAACCTTCTCCATTGTAGTAAAGGCTCCGGTATATTCTGTCATGTCTCGTAAGAACCCAGGACCAAATAGCATTCCTTGGGCCTTAACCCCAAGCTCATTATCTGCAACTGCCGCCAGTTGTGCATCCATCTTTAAGCAAAATGCATTTGCGTCTCTCCGTAGCCAGAGCTGTATTTGTATTGCCGACGAAACTAATCGCTCTCTGGACCCAATTAGTAACTTCATAAGGGTCGAGCGTAGCATCATTAATTTTAGCCTGTTCGGCCACATCTAACAGTTTGGCCAAAGGACCTATCGTGTCTAGGAGTTTATCCTGACAATTTTTGAAAGCCAGGTCTATGCCTCTATTCTGGGACCATCCTTTTGTCTCCACAAATTTTATAAATTTTTTGTCCACCTCCGGGGTCAAGCATGTTTTTCCTACTGTAGTAGGTCGGGGACACTCCGCTCTCATCCTGGATCTGGAAATTTTATCAAGAGGCCTGCGCACACGCGCATCGATCCATGCCTCCACGTGTGGGGTGAGGGACCACTCTGTGGATCTAGGGTGAGATAAATCCTCAGGAGCGAACATGGGGTTCCCCATTGGGTCGTAAATGGGCCCCTCTGTACCAGGCCCCTGTAAGGGCACGAAGGTCTTATCAGCAAACTCCTCGTCCAACGCGTAAACCTCTAACGCGTCTTCACCACCTTCTTCTCCAGATAAAGGGGGATTATATTGTCTACTGGAAGAGGAAGGGTGATCATTGGTATGAGAGTGGTCAGAGCGTTTACTACGCTTGGTCGAGTTACACTCAATATGATGAGCTTTGTGTGAGCGCTTTCTTGGCGTGTGTGTCCCCGGCATTGAATCCCCGGGCAGTGATACGGGGATGCCAGCCCCTCCAGCCTTGCGCTTATCTTTATTATTATCAGGCTGTTTCCCCGTGGTTAGGGGAGAATCAGAGGGCCTCACTTCGGTGAGAGAATCGCCCAAATCTTTAACCGGGAGAACCGGTGTTGGATCCATTTTAGTCTCTAAAATAGCCTCTTTAAGGGACTGAGTAAAAGAACTAGAAAGGGCATTAACTGCTTTGAAAACTGCCGATTCTATTGAGGCTTGGATATGGGGCTCTAACACTTTTTTATGTGTGGGGTCAGAAGGGCCTGCGGCTCTGGAGCCTGTCGCATTACCAGCCTTATCGGGAGGTTTATCCATGGGAGAGGAGCTGTCCTCCGATCCGGAGTCCCTTGTAGGGGAAGAATCCTTAGAGCTCATGCGGGAGGTAGCTTTCGAAAACGGCATTTTGCGAGTGTGAGGTAACGCTAAAATGGAGGCGGGCAAAGCGCGCAAATCTACCGCGCATGCGCCCCGCCCCCTAGTAACCGCCGCTATCGCGGACACGTTTACTGCAAATAACTCCGTTAAATAAAGTAACAGAAATAACAGTGTGGAAACCCTCGCGATTACAGTAAATAAACCAATATAACAGCACCCCGTCGCCTCGGTTAGAGCCGGACGACCGGGAGAAAACCTCTATACAATAATACTGGAGAAACAAAATGTTATACTTATCTTCTCCAGCAGCAAAAAAAGAGGGAGAAAAGGCGGGAACAGGGATCTACTTATGGACTTTGGACTGACTCACTGGGGAAGGGGGGTTAGACTGGTCCATTGTTAGCAAAGTGTTTCTTTAAATGTCTAATGTTTCTTTTTCGACATTTCTGTTTGCTGCTGTATTAAAAAGCAAGAAAGAGATTGCAATACTCGCCTCTGAGTCCTTGTATTAAAATTAAGCTCATACAGCTCATCTTACCAGCACCTTTCAAAATATGAATGTTTTATAGCAGGTTTATAGCATGTGGTCCAGCACCATCACAGGGTGCCGTAGCACGGCCCTCTATGGCAATCACATCACATACAGGCTCTTTACAGGGTGGTCGTTTCCACACTTTAGGGGTTATTCAGAGAGCACTGAAATGTCACCGATATTTCAGTGCTCTCTCATTCCCCGCACTGCAAGGAATCAAATTCCCTGACCTTGTGGTGAATTCAGCATTCACCGCAGGGTCCCCAAAGTGCAGGAAAAATCCACAGAACGCAACCGCCGGTACGATTCAAATCATTCAAAATCAAATAGTTTAGAAACATTGAATCGATCTGAAAATGCCGCTGAAAACCCGCCGATCTGCCGCAAACCTGCCGAACACGTTTGGAAAAAGCCAACAATCTGCCGAACAGCCGTTGAGAAAAGCCGACGAGCGGGGTAAAAAAAAACAGGGTTATTCAGAGAGCCGAACTGGCCAAGGAATTGCACCAAACAGTGAGTTTTCCGTACGGTGCAATTTCGTGGCCATTCGGCTATTCAGAGAGCAGGCAGTTTGCCAAATATTAGCGATTTACCAGCGAAATACGGTGCTGTTTGACGGCAGTGAAATACGGTGCTGTTTGACGGCAGTGAAATACGGTGCTGTTTGACGGCAGTGAAATACGGTGCTGTTTGACGGCAGTGAAATACGGTGCTGTTCGGTGGCAGTGAAATCACTCATAGAGAAGCAATTTTTAATCTATTCATATTGAACAGCAGAGAAATGTCAGTGAAATGCCCTGATGTTCAGTGGTTTCATTCGGCAGGTTTAATCAGGCGAATCCCATAGGTTTCACTGTTAAAAATATTCCCGTTTTAATTCAATATCTAATAAACGGTTTATTATTTTAATCTGCAGTAAAAAGTCTCTTATTTATTATGATTTTTTTAGTCATTTTTCGGGATTTTATATATATAATATAATATATATAATTTTTTTATTTTTTTTTCTGTAACAGACCTTTTCATTATTATTCATAGGATCACATATATTAGTTCCAGGCATTTTCGTGCAGTTGTTTTTTTTTTTTGCAATCGCATTTTAAAAGTTGCAGTGGGGGGGTTTTTTTAACTCCTGTTTGGCGGCTTTTTCTGTCGGCGGGTTATCGGCTTTTTTTGTATCAATTCAGCGGTTTTGCGGCAGCTCGTCGGATGCATTTGGCAGGGATTTGGTGTTTTCCTGATTGATGCGGCAGTTTTTCAGATGTGTTCAGCGGCTCGTTCCCTGCATTTAGGGTACCCTGCAGTGAATGCTGAATTCACCACAGGGTCGGCAAATTTGACTCTCCGCAGTGCGGGGAACGGGAGAGCACAGAAATGTTGGTGTAGTGACGGTTGCGTAGGTAAATGGAGCAGAATCTGTTGGTTAGGGGCTAGGGCAGTGATGGCGAACCTTGGTTCCCCAGATGTTTCGGAACTACATGTCCCATGATGCTTGGTCACACATAAGGCAGGCTGAGTATCATGGGAGATGTTGTTCAGAAACATCTGGGGTGTGACCTATTGGCCTTGCATGACCGCTGTTCTGTAGATGACTACCTGTGGCCCTGCGTGGCCACATTTAGCGATCTACCTTATTTGTTTTTCTGTGCAAATCTCAATAAAGAATTTCAAAAGAAAAGAAAAAAAACATCTGGGGTGCCAAGGTTCGCCATCACTGGGCTAGGGGTTAACTGTAACGCTAAAACGAGCTTTGTTTTTGCAGCGAACGCGCATCAGAAAATTAAGCCAAGAGCAACATTTTTTCACTCGAAAAACGACTTTTTTCAGAGCATCTACATTTACAGTACTTTTTTAACTCGGTTGATGCTGAGCCATTTCACCCCAGTGCTGCCAGGGATGGCTTGTAGGAGATAAAGTTGGCATCTGCAGTTGGCTGTCCCCTCGTTCCATATCATTGTTGTAATACCTTTCTATTCACTTAGACTCGAGTTTGAAAATCAGGTGACGCGTTTAAAAATCCAGCTGGAATACAGCCGCGGCCAGCTGGAGAAGGAGGCCATGAAGGAGCAGAAGCAAAATGAAGCCTTACAGAAGGGGGAAGAACAGATCGTCAAGCTTAAAAAGGTATTTATCAATGCAGGGGCTGGGCGTAACAGGGCGGCTTGTGCTAAAAGTGCCCATGCTTTGCAATTACAACCTATTTTCTGAGTATGAAAAGTCAGGTTAACTGCACCGAATTAATGTATACCAGGGTTTTATCTGTCACATGCACCTACTGCATGATGTCATCATGGATGTCTCAGTGATGTAGTCATGGAGGAGTGGAAGAGGACTCCAGTGGCAAACTGTGAAGCTCTGGTGAACTCCATGACCAAGAGGGTTAAGGCAGTGCTGGAAAATAATGGCGGCCACACAAAATATTGACACTTTGAGCCCGATTTGGAGATTTTCACTTAGGGGTGCCGTCACTTTTGTTGGCAGCGGTTTAGACATTAATGGCTGTGTGTGTCGAGTTATTTTGAGGGACAGTAAATTTACACTGTTACACAAGCTGCACATTCACTACTTTACATTGTAACAAAGTGTCATTTCCTCCGTGTCCTCACATGAAAAGATAGAATAAAATATTTACAAAAATGTGAGGGGTGCATTCCCTTCCATGAGATTGTGTGTGTGTGTGTGTATATATATATATATAGAGAAACGAAGCAATGGCTGCACACGCATCAAATAGAATAAAAACAAAAAATTTTATTGTATCATTTAAAAATGACCGACGTTTCGGTTCACACAGGAACCATCTTCAAGGTAACTATGCAAAGAATGTACACTGGTTTTAAGCCACACTGATGCATTATTTTCCTACAGAAAATAGATACAGAATTACAAACTGAATCGATCTTTAGCGATTCAAGAACGCCTCTCGAATTCGGCTATCCCTTATAAACCCACATTGAGACTTAAAGGTACACAAGATGTAAGAACCAATAATGCCTTTATCAATACGTATACTAACATCATATATGAAGAATCAAAAGCCTTATTGAGATCTAAACCTCGCCACTATTCTAATCTCTCGAAAGATGAATTTATCGCTTTAAAAGAACTATCTGCAGATACTAGTATCACTATACGCCAAGCTGATAAAGGAGGTGGGATAGTGTTGATGGAATACACGGACTATCGCAATGAAATATTGCAACAGCTTGCAGATACAACAATTTATCGAAAACTGACACATGATCCTACAAATGAATTATCGGCAAAAATTAATTCTATTATCACGAGAGGATTACAAGCAGGATATTTGACAGAAGCTACAGCCTCATTTCTTATGGTTAAACATCCAATTGTACCAATATTGTACACGATTCCAAAAATTCACAAAAATAATCAGAAACCACCAGGCAGACCCATTGTGTCGGCGCGGGGAAGTCTGTTAGAACCAATAGGAAAGTATATAGATCGTATTTCCAAAGATACAATGATGCATCTACCAACTTGTCTTAAAGACACAATGCAGTTGATACAGAAAATCAATAACTTAATTCTACCAGCTACTCCATGGCTTTTAGCCACAATGGATGTAAAGAACTTGTACACTATAATCCCACACGAAGAGGGTATTCTAACATTTAAACAAGTTTTGCAAGACTCCTCATATTATGATGGCCCTCCTATAGAGTTTATATTGGAATTATTACATGTTACACTATTCCATAACTACTTCCGGTTTGAAAAAACTCTCCACATCCAAGTGTCAGGAACGGCCATGGGAGCTTCAATGGCGCCAACCTACGCCAATTTTTACATGTACAACTTTGAATGTGAACACCTTCTTCGAAAACACGCTGAAAAGATTCTGTTCTATGGACGCTTTGTGGACGATATCGTAATTATCTGGCAAGGTGATGAAGTGAATTTTGCAAGCATGGTAGAAGAACTTAATCAATTAAATACACCTATCAAATTCACAGCATCATGTAGCAGAGAACAAATTGCTTTCCTCGATGTATTGCTCTTTCGTACAGAAGACAAATTAGGTTATACTCTATACAGAAAGGAAACAGACAGAAACATGATACTCCATGCAGAAAGTCATCATCCAAGACATCTAATTAACTCCTTGCCAATTTCACAATTCTTACGAGTCATACGTTACAATAGTGATCCAGTAAAACGTGAGCAACAAATTAAAGAAATGAATACAAGATTCTTAGACAGAGGCTACTCCCAAGATTGTCTGCAAAAAGCATTACAAAAAGCCATGGAACGCGATAAAAATAAAACTACTCCAAAATTGCAGGACCCCCGGATTATGTTATCTATGAACTACAATACTCATAGTGATCTTCTATCAAGACAAGTCAAACATCATTGGAGAAATTTTACATATGATAGTAAACTACCAAAATCCTTTCTCTCACCACCGTTGATTAGTTATTCAAGAGGCAAAAATTTACGCGATTGGCTGATACATACTGATTCTGTCAAAGCATATGACAGCCGTCCAGCTTATTTTAAGAAAGGCTGTTTTAGATGTACTGGCTGCGTTACATGCAACCACATGTGTCCAACTGCTACCTTCTCACATCCTCACACGGGCCATAAGTATGGTATAAAACATCGAATTACGTGTCAAACAGCCTTCGTAATTTATCTCATTACATGCCCATGCGGGTTGGCTTATGTAGGGAAGACAGACTTAACACTTAGAGATCGGATACGAGGTCATCGGTCTTCCATCAATACAGCTTACAGAGACGGCGTCACAGACAAGCCAGTCGCAAAACACTTCCTCGACCTACAACATCGGCTGCCGTCACTTAGATTTGTGGGAATCGATCATGTTCCCCCACTCCCCCGCGGTGGCAATCGCTCTCAGTTGCTTCTTCAGCGAGAGACTTTTTGGATTAAAACATTGGACACCGTCTCACCTAGAGGCTTAAATGAATACGTTTCTTTTTCATGCTTTCTATCAGAGAGATAAAATTTATTACACTTTAAACATAGGTTCATATTATATAGTTGTTTAGACGGAGGAGAGTGCCGCTATTGTTGCTGTCCTCCATCATATGTATTTCAGTTTTTGCTTTTATGTTTTTGTTTTTGTTTTTAGGTTGCTATGGCAACCAGTAGCTTTGAGCTTCTCGTGACGTTGCACACAGCGGCGTCTCGTTAGATACTCCCTGTTGTAGTGAATTCACCTGGAGATGTCTAATTGAAAGGGGCGTTTCTGTAGGAAAATAATGCATCAGTGTGGCTTAAAACCAGTGTACATTCTTTGCATAGTTACCTTGAAGATGGTTCCTGTGTGAACCGAAACGTCGGTCATTTTTAAATGATACAATAAAATTTTTTGTTTTTATTCTATTTGATGCGTGTGCAGCCATTGCTTCGTTTCTCTATATTCCACTTGTCTTATGGCTGGCACCGCGATTTCTTCTTCTGAAGTATTTTTCTACGCAATAAGGAGTGCGGGAGCAGACATCCGATATATATATATATATATATATATATATATATGTATATTGGAAAGGTTGAATATTTGTGAAAAATAACTTTTACGTAGGTGAAAAGTAAAAATATTAAATATTTTCTGAAAATGAACGAAGAGAAACTTCTTCTATTATTCCCACTTTGGATAGTTTACTTTTCTCCCTACTTATTAAAGGTACACAGTATTTTTTTTCATCATGCCCTCTATGTCAGGGCTGTCAAACTCTGGCCTTCCAGAAGTTTGTGAACTACAACTCCCATGATTCCCTGGCCATCTGCTACTTGGGAAGAATTCTGGGAATAGTAGCCCTTAAGATCTGGAGAGCCGGGAGTTTGACAGCCCTGATCTAAGGTAAAGTTGGTATGCTCTAGCATTAAAACTTGAGCAGCGGAGTCTCCTATCAGTCTCCTATCAGACACAGAATATCCAGCTGCACCGTAGCATCGGCACTTCTCGGCCAGCAGGGGGAGCCACCAGCCTGTCAAATAGTGCAGACAGAATGGAAATGTGCTATAGGGATTCTGCAGCATATTTATACTGTGTGGCTGCGTAAAGTGGTTTCTCATGAAACCCTTGAAACTTTAATGGAACGCCACCTGGTAGTAAAGGGGTTAAGAAGAAGTTGTATTAATTGCTGTTAATTGACAGCCTGAAGTGATTGGTTATGAACAGCACGGAGCAGAGAAGCTGTTACAGCTGACCTTGACACAGAAGTGTAAAAGTCACATCATTTAATGCTCAGTCGCCTGTCAGACTGAACAAGCATCACGGGGCCTGCATTTTGGAAACATTTGGGGTGCTGAGTATGCCCACCACTAATATTTTGTGAATAATGTGAAACGATCAGTCATCTCGGAGCCATACGAGGGAAATCACCTTTAAATCTTCTTATTTAGGAGGAGGCGCGCATTATGTTTCTGGTGGATGAAGCATTGAGTGAGCAGCAACGACTTAAAAACGTCTGCACGCACAAGAAATCCGAGGTGGCAGACGCCCAGAAGCTGGTGGACGAAACGAGGAAGAAAATATTAAACATGAGCAGGCAAGGGAAGCTGGGAAAGGCAGGAATAGATCACCGTGAGGCGCACTGTATCGTTTACATCCAACCATTCTCTCGCACGGCATCCTGGGTGTCTGTCCGTAGGGCCTGCCATTAACTTTAAATATGTATTTATGTCTGTGGTTCTGAACGGAAAGATGGGAAGAATGGCTGAGGCTTTCATTCTGTGTCTGACGTCTACTTGGAAACTGTTAGACGAATGCTGTGCTGCCATCATGTCCGTCATCACCTCTCATGTCCTCTCACCCAGCCCGTCCTCCTCTCCAAGCTTAGGATTTCTATTGTGTTTTCATTCGGTGCCTCTGAGTAGTTGCCTCTAATTTCTGCGTGTTTGGGGATAAGAGAGCAGAAAATACAGGGTGTCCATAAAGTCTCTTTACAATTTCAACAATTTATTCCAAAGACAAATGAAAAGACAGATAAGTGAAAATCATTACAGAATGAGACGTATAGATTTAAGGTTTTTTCCCCTCATTTAATACACCTCTATATGGGCACCATTAGTTGCACGAAGCACATCAAGACAGTACTGGATTTCTCGACATGTTGGCTGTAGCTTCCCCTCATCAATGGTGGCGTCAGTGATCCTCTGCCTTACATTAGTGACGTCCCTTTGTTCCATACACCATATCGTTAACATAACCCATAGAAAGAAGTGGAGGGGAGTGATATCTGGTGAACGAGGTGGCCAGGGAATTGGGCCTCCTTTTCCAATCCACCGCTCTGGAAATGTTCAACAGGGTTCATTAAACAGCACCTCTTTCATCGACGGGTTACCTGAAATACACAAATACAATGTGATAAAAAAACGTGATCAGCACGGAGTACATGGAACAAATCTGAGATCTCATCAATTACCTTTGGAATAAACTTTTGAAATTGTAAAGAGACTTTATGGACGCCCTGTGTGTGTGTGTGTGTATATATAACAAACCAGGAGGAGAGCCATCATCTAACACATACAAAGACATCAACAGTAGCTCATAAAGATTTAACCGTATAAGCTACTGCTGAAGTCTTTGAATGTGTTTGTTGGTGGCTCTCCTCCTGGTTTGTTGTATTTTATGGTCTTGAGAAGCACCTGCCCTCTATGCTTAATAAAGGTTTAGCGCTGCCCTCCTGGTGTATTAGATATATGTAATAATAATATGATATATATATATATAATTATGTTCGAGGTTATGGTAGGAAAGTCGGTTGAGTACGGCCTGGAACAAACGGTCTGCCTGTAATATAGAGGCCATACGTGGTCCTATAAGGGAGGCCCGGAGGGGATGTTTGCAGCTGCCAATGGCGCGGAGCCCTGCAGGGATTAAGGGTATTTAAGTGGGCAACTAATCCCTCCCAACATTCCAGGCCTGCAGCCTTTACATATATATAATCAAGGGGAAGCTATTTCTCCTTGAGCCAATTACTGACCATCGGCTTCACCAGGACGTACCGTATCCATTGCAGTATCTTGTTTACTATTAACCCCTTCAGTACCATAATGTTTTCCAACCACCTAAAGCCGAGTCCTGCTACCGTGACCCTCCGCATGGTTTGGAACTACATCTCCCGTGGTGCTCAGTCGTTCATTCGATTGCTTGATCATCATGAGAGATGTAGTTCCATAACATCTGGGGGGGGGGGCTGAGGTTGCTGACCCTTGACCTAAAACCACCACCGAAATCCTGTGATTCCTGAAATGCTTTTGAAACAAAGTGATCAATTCATTGTAAAATCGCGCACACGGACTGTTGGCTCCAGGTAAGAGCCCATGGCACTCCGTAGTTCCACAATCCTGGTAGTGAAGGGGTTAAACGTACGCTTGGTGGGCTCGCAGTGTGAAGTACGTCTGATTTCTCATAGGGAGATTGCGAAGCGACAGAAAGAGTCCCTGGTCGTGGAAGGTTTCCTGGAACAGAAAAAACTGGAAAGACACAACTTGCTCCTGGACTGCAAAGTGCAGGATATAGAGATAACGCTCCAGGCCGGGTCCCTGGATGACATCACGGAAATCAAGGTGAATCTGCTTCTATAATCCCATAATTATTATGTGTCTAAGGCCGGGGTCAGACGGACGCACTTAGTGCATCCATTGTGATCCCCCACCCAGCGTCCGTCATGGCGTTTCGATGCCTCGGCTAAGAGGACCACACGATTTTAACACACCTTATAACGGGCGTGGATTTTACCTCCCTGTCGAACCGCTATGCCGAATGTCAGACAGGTCTGCAAAGCCCGAGTTTCCATAGAGCTGTGCACAGTAATGTACATATAGCGAGGTGACCACACAAGTCTCCACAAAGAAAGACCACTTTTCTCCACACCTATAAGTCCGGGTGGCCCCGGCCTTTTAAACATCTTTTTGTTCCTCTTGTTTCCTCCTCTTTACACGCGCTGATTTATTTTCCAGCTGGATTCTGAGGGCACACAAACCACTGCCGACATTTATGAACGAGAGGGAAACCTTCAGATAGATTACAGCCAGCTCCCCGATGAACTCAAGGTATGTTTATCACACACGCAGGTCTAATAAAACTCTGTATTACGCCTTAATCCACTCTGCCATGCTCCACACCGCTTTGCATTGCATGATGGGCAGAGGGAGTGAATCTATATTCCATGGCTGAACCCCCTCCCCACCAGAGTAACATGCAGGAATTTCGCCACCTTGTGGGCACGATAGGTTACGAAGCATCAATAAAGTTGCTTTTTAAAAATGCTCCCTCGCATTAGGCTCTAGAGGAAAATATTCAAATGTCTTTGAGACAAAACGGCACAGTTTGTGTTACTTTTCAGGTTAAAACTGACCAGAAGAGCCAGCTCCATTTTTCACTTCATTTTTAGGCAACAGATTTTGCGCCTTCCTTTGACGTCATGTCAAATTTCCACCTCTGACCTCGTGTGACGGGGACAAAATGATTAAAAATATAGTATAAAACGCTCTCCAGGCTGTGTGTATACGGCATGTGTGAAACATAAATTTTACCACAGGACTCGGAGGCTCCTATTTTGCCATCTCTTTCTTTACTTTCTTCATAGCAGCAAAGAGTTAACAATACGAAAAAACAAACATCCCCCACAACAGGGGATGAACACACCCCACACCCTCTCCCAGCCAATCAATATAGTCCCGCCCAGAGATAGACCACTCCTCTTTCTTTGCTGCTCTTCTGGCAGATAAGTATCGTTTTATTGTGCTCTGCAAAATTCTGTATTTTATTATTGTATTGTATTGTATTTTATGTATTTTTTGTGTTTAATTGCAGTGCTTTTTGTTTGCTGTCAGTGCTGCTCGATGGGACGCCGCTACCCTCCGGTTATAGCCGCGGGGGTCTGTGTTCCCACCGGACCTGACTTGGAGACCACGGTCCTCACGGTCAGATCCGGCGCTTGATTTTCCTGTTTGCCCCGCTCGGATCGTTAAACATCCACGCTGGGCATACCCCTTTGCCGCATCGTGTGTTTAGCGCTTGGATCGCGGCGTTTCCCGCGCGAGGCAGCCCAGGTTTCCTCTCACGCGCTAGGACACGCCCACTTCCTGCGCATGCGGCACCATTTTCTGCTTCGATCCCGGGTTGAATCGCCTCAAGTAAGATGTCCGAATCCCACCGCAGCCCATCTCATTCCCCCCAGAGGGAAACTCTAAACACAGGGCGTCCATCGTCCATATCTGAGGGAGGGGACTCCACCCCCCCCCCCCCCGCAAACCTAAAAAACATAAAAAATTTGCGGCCCTTGAAGCCTCCCTCAGATCCTCCATCACGGAGTCTGTCTCGGGGGCTGTTGCAGACCTCCATTATTCATTCAGACGCTCCATGGATGAGGCTGTCAATGCGCTTCAAGTACCCCCGAAACAGGTAGCCTCATGCTCTGCGGCATTGCAGAGAAATATAGCCCAGGCACACGAACCTTCCCAACCTCAGGAGCTATCGCAGGACGCCTCCCCTCAAAGGGTTTTAGACCCCCTGGCCTCAGGGCCTAGTGATTCCTACTTATCTCACCTCCCAGGTGCTTATGGAGGGGCTGGCATCCCCGCAGCACTGCCTTTACTGATTCGCGAGCCAGATTCTCGCAAAAGAGCCTCTGACCGCGGGGCAACCAATGCGGCCGAGATTAAGAGACCTAAGGCGGCCGCCTGGAGTCTCGTCCCAAGAGGGACAAATGCAGGGGAAGGCGATCCTGAGGGCGATGACGGAGATGACTCCATTCCCTTATACGCCCCGGTCCATGATGATGACCTTACTGGCCCTCTGGTAAAGGCCCTGGATATTGTCACTCATGCCAAACTGTCTGATACCCCACTAGACCCCTCAGAGATTGAGGAGTGGCTACAACGATCCCTTTGCCTACTAGGGAACACCAACGCTGCGATAGCGTCTGAGCGCAGGAAAACTATCCTGCTCAAGATGGATACCAACTTGACCCACATGGCCGCCACCGACCTGGGAGCCAAGGCTGACGGCCAGCTCTTCGGTGACCCTTTTGCAAGAAAGCTTAACACATATGTGGGGTCCTTCTCCATGCTGGACAAGGCGGAGGCCATGATGAAGAGAGTGTTCCCGGGACGGGTCTCATGCAGGGCCGGCAGAGGCAGGGGGTTGCTCTGCCGGCCGCGGGGGTCCCTCCCGCACGTCAGGCTCCACCTTCGATTCAGCTCGCTATGCTGCCGACCACCCCAGCTCCGGCTCTCGCTTCTTCCCATCCAGAGCCAGACCCTGGCGCGGCGGATCCTACAGAGGAGGCAGATCCTCCTCCTACAGGAGATCCTCAGGTGAGCGCTGTCACGAAACGGGCATAGGGGCTCTGACCAGCGAGCCCCAGAACTAACAGCCTGGGACATTTCAAAGACCTTTTTCTTTATTTGAGACTCTTTCGGTTTTGCGTGTTGAAATGAACAGTTATACCTTTTCTAGATGTGGTTTTATTGGTGTGATGTATTACCATGTATCCTGTATTGTATGAGTGTGGATTCAGATGTGTAATTGTGTGATGCATTTAAAGGTATTATATTTCCCCTTGGTTGCGAGGAGTGAAAGGCTGTGTTGAAATTCAATTGTATGCTAATTTCTGTGTACATTAGCTCTGTGTGTGTGTGTAATCTGATGATGTAGCATGCCATTGTATGCAAATTGAGTTCCCTTTCAAGCCTGGGCATGTCTCCTTTGTGTGTGAGATGTTTTTAAATGCGTGTCCCTTTTGAGTAAAGGCTCAGTTCAACTGCGTTTGGCTTGAAGCATACAGCCTCGTTTGGTGTCGTCATTTCATCGCTAAATCACAGTGCAGGAGGCACTCTGCGGTCTCCTAGCTCCCCACCACAGAACGGGTCAACTTAATTCGGCAACACCATCTCGCCAAGTAACGCCAGGGTCATCTCAGGCCGCTCGAGACGCCGAGTGCCGTGACACTCGGTAGTCGGGCCTGACGCCATCAAGAGGGGGTCAGATTGGAGCACACCCGCAGACGGATAACACCCCATTCCGTCACACTGGTGGCAAGCGGTGAGGATAGCTCTCTGCACCCCCAGAAGACCCTCATCATGGCAGCATATGCCAATTATAAACGGGACACACTGCGGGGCATGCTGGAGGACCGTGGAGGAACCGTGGGCTCAAAGAGCAAGGATGCCCTGGTCGAAGAATTGGCGGCCCTGGATCAGCAGACCAGGGACCTGCCCGCAACCTCACCACCGATCGTAGCTCAGGCGTCCAGCCCTGAAAACTCCTTACAGAGGAAGGTACAGCAGCGGGCAGCGGCTTGCGGGCAGCGGCTTGCGGAGCCGCGCCGACAGAAGCCACCTTCCAGAACTTCGTCCGGGACATCACCCATGAAGAAGAGCAGGAGCGGGTGCGCCAACCTGAGATGACCCTGGCGTTACTTGGCGAGATGGTGTTGCCGAATTAAGTTGACCCGTTCTGTGGTGGGGAGCTAGGAGACCGCAGAGTGCCTCCTGCACTGTGATTTAGCGATGAAATGACGACACCAAACGAGGCTGTATGCTTCAAGCCAAACGCAGTTGAACTGAGCGTTTACTCAAAAGGGACACGCATTTAAAAACATCTCACACACAAAGGAGACATGCCCAGGCTTGAATGGGAACTCAATTTGCATACAATGGCATGCTTGCATCATCAGATTACACACACACACAGAGCTAATGCACACAGAAATTAGCATACAATTGAATTTCAACACAGCCTTTCACTCCTCGCAACCAAGGGGAAATATCATACCTTTAAATGCATCACACAATTACACATCTGAATCCACACTCATACAATACAGGATACATGGTAATACATCACACCAATAAAACCACATCTAGAAAAGGTATAACTGTTCATTTCAACACGCAAAACCGAAAGAGTCTCAAATAAAGAAAAAGGTCTTTGAAATGTCCCAGGCTGTTAGTTCTGGGGCTCGCTGGTCAGAGCCCCTATGCCCGTTCCGTGACAAGCGCCTTTCAGATTATCCCTCATTCTGGGGAGAGGGTCGGGGGCCGACTAGCCAATTTTGCGCTCGCTTGGGCGCGACTCACTACCGATGCGTGGGTCTTGGCCAAGATACGGGGTTTCTCCATAGACTTTGTGGACACGCCTACACAGACACGACCCCCCGCGCCACTCCACTTTGCGCAAGCACAAGACTTACTGGTACAGGCGGAGATTCGGGACCTGTTAGCCAAGGGGGCAATAGAACTGGCCCCCCGTCTTCGGGGCTTTCTCAGTACCCTATTTCTGGTCACCAAGAAAGGCGGGGGCTCCCGCCCTGTCATCAATCTATGAGAATTGAACCTCTCGGTCGTCTACCGGCACTTCAAGATGGAGGGCATTCGCATGTTACGTCACGTCCTCCTGAGAGACGACTGGCTGGCCAAACTGGACCTGAAGGACGCCTATCTGACGGTGCCGGTCTCCTCCCACAGGCATTTCCTCCAGTTCATGTGGCAGGATCAAGTGTGGCGCTTCACTTGCCTGCCGTTCGGCCTCTTGTCAGCACCGTGGTGCTTCACGAAGCTGTTGAAACCGGAGATCGCTTCCCTGCGGGCCAGAGGTGTCCGCCTCATAATATACTTGGATGACATCCTCCTGATGTCCAACTCAAAGGACACGCTCCTGCTACACCTCCGATGGACGATATCCCTCCTTCAAGAACTGGGGTTCCTAGTCAACGTGGAAAAATCCCTGTTGTTTCCGACACGCCGCATCGAGTTCCTGGCTTCCTCCTGGGCTCCCGCGACCTGTTGTTGTTCCTGCCTCCCTCCAAGATTCGGGACATCCGCATGGAGACTTCCTCTCTCCTCAGACACTCAGCGCCTACACTGAGGATGCTGGCCAGGGTCATCGGACTTCTGGAAGCGGAGTGTCTGGCGATATTTCCGGCTCCTCTCCATTATCGGGCCCTCCAACGCCTGAAGGCCCGTTCCCTCCGGGCAGGTTTGGATTACTCGGATATGGTACTCCTGACGAAGGACGCCAGGTCGGACCTGTCATGGTGGCACTCCCAGATGACGTCGTGGAACGGCAAGCAATTGTTTCCCCCTTCCCCGACTCTCCCCATCGATTCCGATGCCAGTGGCCTCGGATTGGGAGCCCACTGCGACGGCGTGGAGACAGGGGGCCGGTGGTCTCCCGCAGAACGGACCCGTCACATCAATGTATTGGAATTTTTGGCGGGTCTGTTCGCGGTTCGCTGCTTCACGAGGGACTCCTCACATCGCCGGATCCTTCTGCGACTGGACAATTTCCCGGCGGTACATTACATCAACGCCATGGGGGGTCCTCGATCGGAACTTCTATCACTCATGGCGACGGATTTTTTCGAGTATTGTCTCCAACACGGTCTCTGGGTTCAGGCCCAGTTTATTCCGGGGCTCTCCAATCAAGTTGCCGACTGGAATTCTCGTCATCTGGCAGATCCTGGGGACTGGCAGTGTTTGAGGACATTCACATCTTCTTCGATGGGTTTTGTTTGCCTCGAGGTTGAACGCTCATCTTCAGGAGTTCTTCAGCTAGAGACCGGACCCGGATGCATTGGGCGCGAATGCATTCCTACAGGATTGGTCCGGGACGTGCCACTATGCATTTCCTCCGTTCGCCCTGATTGCTTGGACAGTGATGCAGGTCAGGACTCAGATGGCGACGCTGGTATTGATTTCTCTGTTCTGGGCAGCTCAACCTTGGTTCCCGGCCCTACTGGAGATCGCGATCGACGTTCCCAGGATGTTACCCCGACGACAGGACCTCCTACTGGACGCGGAGGATACACATCACCCCCTGGTGTCAGAAGGCAGCCTGGACCTGCTGGTGTGGCTGGTTTCCGGTTTGCCTGGCAAAGCCAAGAAATTTTGGTCCGGGCTGGAGAACTACTGTTACAGGCATGGGACCCGGGGAGCGTATAAATATGCCTGGGTCAGGTGGTCTGCTTGATGTGTGGGACGGAGTCAGGATCCCATTTCAGCCTCTCTGAGCGCGGTCTTGGATTTCCTGACGTCTTTGTTTGACTCTGGTCTGGCTTTCCGCACGCTGAATGTCTATCGCTCGGCACTTTCCGCTGGCCATGTGGGTTTCGCAGGTGTGGCCTTGGGGCAGCACCCTTTGGTCTGTCTTCTACTGTGGGGGGCTCGTTTCGAACGACCCCCTCCCCCTTCCTCGGTACTCAATGGCGTAGGATGTTTCCCTGGTACTGCATTTCCTGGAGGCCTGGCCGGACAATGGGATCTGTCCCTGCGGCAGTTATCAGCGACACTGGTGATGCTGTTCTGCTTGCTCTCTTGTAAGCGTGTCGGTGATGTCCAGGCTCTGGACTATCCTTCTTGTTCCTTCGGACCGGATGGTGTTGTTTTTGACGTGACTAGACGTACTAAGACCTCCATTTCTTCTGTGTTTTTTCCGGCCTATCCTGATCGTCCGTTGTTGTGTCCGGTTTGATGCCTTAGGGTCTACGAGAACCACCTGGTGGGGTTCCGTGCTGGAGCAGTTTCTCCTCTGTTCCTGTCGTTCCGTGCTCCTCATCGACCCGTGTCTTCGTCGACCTTGGCGCGATGGGTGCGCTGGTTGCTGGGTCTGACTGGGGTGGATGCCGCCTCCTTTTGGGGCCCATTCGGTCCGTGCCGCCATAGCCTCCTCGGCGGTGGCTGCTGGTTGCGCTCCGCTGATTGTCTACTGCTCGCTTTTTCTATATACGTCCCATGCGACACTGGACGGAGACTGTTATTGACCAGCTTTGAATTGGCAAAATAGGAGCCTCCGAGTCCTGTAGTAAAATTGGGGAATTTTCCTATTCCATGACGGAAAGTTCTAATTTTAATAAGGACTCGGAGGCGAGTATTTTCCCCCCTGGATTCCCTCCCTTTTGTTTAGCTTTTGATTACTCAATAAACATTGCGTTGGTTTTCCGTGTCTTGTTTACTGCGCGCGCCTGCGCTCTTGCGTTGTACCCCGCTACGTTTGTGCGCGCATGTTCCTGAATAAACTTTTTTCGCCTTTGCAATGTCCTGTGTTTTATCGCCTGTGCACTTGCGTTGCAAGCAGTTGATGGTTCGGTTCTAACCCCGACCCCGTGTTTGTTTGTTTCTCTTTCAGCTTCGCGCTGATCGTCCTGCCTTGATGGCGTTCTTTGTGACCACCCCACGCCCGGCCGTGTTTGGCTTCTACGCTTCCCCGTTGGGTAGCTGCGTCTTGTCCTGGAGATTCTGACTTCTGGATTGCAAAGAAAGAGGAGGAGTCTATACCTGGGCGGGACTATATTGATTGGCTGGGAGAGGGTGTGGGCTGTGTTCATCCCCTGTTGTGGGGGAAGTTTTGTTTTTTCGTATTGTTAACTCTTTGCTGCTATGAAGAAAGTAAAGAAAGAGATGGCAAAATACTCGCCTCCGAGTCCTTATTAAAATTAGAACTTTCTGTCATGGACTATGAAAATTCCCCAATTAATGCTGTGGTTAGATTTTCCTCCCATCCCCAAAATATTTCAATATTATATGTAAATATTCCAAAAAAAACAAATCCAGGACACTTCTTGCACCCAGAATTTTGGATAAGGGGAGCTCAGCCTGTACTGTGGAACAATCAGGTATGTAGCGATTACCGGCTGGGTGGAGTAGAGGTAACATCACTACTCAGAGTGGAGAGAGCCTGTGGAGTCATGGGTTCGATCCCAGCAAGAGCACCTCTCCAGTAAGTGTCCTTGGCAAGACACCTAACGGTACATACTCGCCACCCAGGACATACTGAAAACGAGAGAAATCTCAATGTATCCTTCCTGGTAAAATACTTTCTCAAAAAAAAAGGAATACTACACATGTGCACAGCCCAAAATTTTCATACATTTTGTTTTGGAAAATATCAGAATCCAGAATTATTTTTTTTTTTTTACTTTTAGCCCCTGTACCTTTCTCTATATCCTTACCCCCCCCCCTTTAAATCCCCCTCTTTACCTCTTCCAACCCTCCCCCCTTTATATTACCTCCATATTCCCCTCTATGCTGTCAAATGTTAGTTAGGGTTAGGCCTATGGTTAAGGTTCCTGTTAGGGTTACTGGTTCTGTGTGTGTTAGGGTTACTGGTTCTGTTTGTGTTAGGGTTACTGGTTCTGTGTGTATTAGGGTTACTGGTTCTGTGTGTATTAGGGTTACTGGTTCTGTTTGTGTTAGGGTTACTGGTTCTGTTACTGTTAGGGTTACTGGTTCTGTTACTGTTAGGGTTACTGTTAGGGTTACTGGTTCTGTTTGTGTTAGGGTTACTGTTGGGGTTACTGGTTCTGTTTGTGTTAGGGTTACTGGTTCTGTTTGTGTTAGGGTTACTGGTTCTGTTTGTGTTAGGGTTACTGGTTCTGTTTGTGTTAGGGTTACTGGATCTGTTTGTGTTAGGGTTACTGGTTCTGTTTGTGTTAGGGTTACTGGTTCTGTTTGTGTTAGGGTTACTGGTTCTGTTTGCCCCGAGGGGCTGCGGCGGCTGTCCGAATGCTCTATCGGCATTCGGACAGCCGCCCCTGGAGCTGCTCACCGCAATACTTACCTTCCTGAGCGACGCCAGGAAAGTTTCCCCGCGTGCGCTCGTTGGAAGGACCCCAGCCGCGACCACATGAGACCATGTGATCGCGGCTGGTGTCCTTCCAACGAGCGCACGCGCGGAGACATTCCCGGCGTCGCCCAGGAAGGTAAGTATCATCGCGGGGGGGATCCATGAGCTGGGGGGCATACCCATGTGTGAGCTGTGGGGGCATATCCATGAGCTGGGGGCAATACCCATGTGTGAGCTGGGGGGGGCATATCCATGAGCTGCGGGGCATACCCATGTGTGAGCTGGGGGGGCATATCCATGAGCTGGGGGCATACCCATGTGTGAGCTGGGGGGGCATACCTATGTGTGAGCTGGGGGGGCATACCTATGTGTGAGCTGGGGGGGCATACCCATGTGTGAGCTGGGGGGCATATCCATGTGTGAGCTGGGGCATATCCATGTGTGAGCTGGGGCAAATCCAGGAGCTGGGGGGCATATCCATGTGTGAGCTGGGGCAAATCCATGAGCTGGGGCAGTATGAATATATATATATCGGGGGGGATATACATGTGAGCTGGGGGCATTTTTATATGGTCTGTTCTTATTGGAAAGCGTCACATGACATTTTTTATTTATTTTATTTATAAAAGGATTTTACCAGGAAGGATACATTGAGATTTCTCTCGTTTTCAAGGATGTCCTGGGTTCGAGAACATTGAGTGGTTACAGAAATACAAAATAGTAAAATGCAAGATATTAACACAAGACCAAATATACAGATTAACAGAAAAATAAATATGGAGGAAATAAAGTCATTATGTTACATGTTTACAGGTGCATTCTGTATATAGTCACTGTGTTACATGTTTACAGGTGCATTCTGTATATAGTCACTGTTACATGTTTACAGGTGCATTCTGTATATAGTCACTGTGTTACATGTTTACAGGTGCATTCTGTATTGAGGTATGTTAATAGGGAAGTCTTAAGGGACTTCAGACTGGGGGAAGATTTGACGGCGTCTGGGAGGTTATTCCATAATTGTGGTGCTCTGTAGGAAAATGAGGATCGAGCCATTTTCTTTTTGTATTGCGGTATTGCAAGTAAGGTGCTGGTCCTGGATCTGAGGTTATAGGATGAGGGAACTGCCGGGGAAGCAGTCTATTCAGGTAGGGTGGTAGCTTCCCAGAAAAGCTCTTAAACACCAGGTTGGAAAGGTGAAGGGTGCGTCTAGATTCCAGCGATGGCCAGTTTAGTTCTTTTAACATGTCACAATGGTGGGTCATGTAGTTACATTGTAGCACGAAGCGACAGAATGAGTTATACAATGTAGTAAGTTTCTGGAGGTGTGTTTGCGGGGCAGCTGCATACACTACATCTCCGTATTCAATGGCTGGCATAAGCATTTGTTGTACAATCTGCTTTCTTACCGCGGGGCTCAGACAGGATTTGTTTCTGTACAGAGCACCTAGTTTGGGGTAGAGTTTAGATGAGAGTTTTTCGATGTGGGGCCAAAAGATAGATTTGGGTGTAACCACATACCTAGGTATTTGAGAGAAGTGACTGTGGTCAGCGTGCCATTTGATTTTGTCCCAACCCATAGATGGGGTGTTTGCAATTTGTGTAGTTTAGGTGCGGTTCCAAAGAGCATTGTAACAGTTTTGTCAGTATTTTGAAAAAGTTTGTTATTTGCGATCCACTTTTCTACCCCTGTGAATTGTTCTTGCAGCACGGCCTCCAGCTGTGGGAGATTTGGTTGGCTGGTATAGATTACAGTGTCATCTGCGTACATGTGTACAGTAGAAGCTTTGCAGACATTGGGCAGATCGTTTATGAATATTGTGAATAGCAGGGGGCCAAGTATCGAGCCTTGGGGAACACCGCACGTGACTGGGAGGGGGAGGGAATTGCTGTCAGAAATGGACACAAATTGAGACCTATCAGACACATATGATTGGAACCAGGTTAACGTACTATCACCAATACCAGAGTTCTTAAGTTTTTGTAATAGGATGCCATGGTCTACTGTGTCAAAAGCCTTGGCAAAATCAAGGAAGATGCTCCAGTTAGATTTCCTTGTTCCATCCCAGCTTGGATATCATTACAAACTTTTAAAAGGGCAGTTGTAGTTGAATGGTTTGGACGAAAGCCTGATTGATCTGGGGTTAAATAGTTCTGATACTGATAATAATCACGTAATTGAGTGTAGACACATTTTTCCAGAATTTTTGACATTACAGGGAGCAGTGATATTGGGCGGTAGTTGGATACCAAAGTATTGTCTCCACTTTTATGGATAGGTACCACTCTCGCAGTCTTCCAGAGTTTGGGTATGTATCCAGTCGCCAGTGATTCATTAATCAGGGTTGCGACAGGTTTTGCAATAAAGAAAAGTATCGGTACTCGTACTCGGTCTTAAAAAAGTGGTATCGGTGCATCCCTAGTTACTGGTTCTGTTTGTATTAGGGTTACTGGTTCTGTTTGTATTAGGGTTACTGGTTCTGTTTGTGTTAGGGTTACTGTTGGGGTTACTGGTTCTGTTTGTGTTAGGGTTACTGGATCTGTTTGTGTTAGGGTTACTGGTTCTGTTTGTGTTAGGGTTACTGGTTCTGTTTGTGTTAGGGTTACTGGATCTGTTTGTGTTAGGGTTACTGGTTCTGTTTGTGTTAGGGTTACTGGTTCTGTTTGTGTTAGGGTTACTGGTTCTGTTTGTGTCAGGGTTACTGGTTCTGTTTGTGTCAGGGTTACTGGTTCTGTTACTGTTAGGGTTACTGGTTCTGTTACTTTTAGGGTTACTGGTTCTGTTTGTGTTAGGGTTACTGGTTCTGTTACTGTTAGGGTTACTGGTTCTGTTACTGTTAGGGTTACTGGTTCTGTTTGTGTTAGGGTTACTTTTAGGGTTACTGGTTCTGTTTGTGTTAGGGTTACTGGTTCTGTTTGTGTTAGGGTTACTGGATCTGTTTGTTAAGGTTACTGGTTCTGTTTGTGTTAGGGTTACTGGTTCTGTTTGTGTTAGGGTTACTGGTTCTGTTTGTGTTAGGGTTACTGGATCTGTTTGTGTTAGGGTTACTGGTTCTGTTTGTGTTAGGGTTACTGGTTCTGTTTGTGTTAGGGTTACTGGTTCTGTTTGTGTTAGGGTTACTTTTAGGGTTACTGGTTCTGTTTGTGTTAGGGTTACTGGTTCTGTTATTGTTAGGGTTACTGGTTCTGTTTGTGTTAGGGTTACTGGATCTGTTTGTGTTAGGGTTACTGGTTCTGTTACTGTTAGGGTTACTGGATCTGTTTGTTTAGGGTTACTGGTTCTGTTACTGTTAGGGTTACTGGTTCTGTTTGTGTTAGGGTTACTGGTTCTGTTTGTGTTAGGGTTACTGGATCTGTTTGTGTTAGGGTTACTGGTTCTGTTTGTGTTAGGGTTACTGGATCTGTTTGTTAAGGTTACTGGTTCTGTTGTGTTAGGGTTACTGGTTCTGTTAAGGTTACTGTTCTGTTAGGGTTACTAGTTCTGTTTGTGTTAGGGTTACTGGTTCTGTTTGTGTTAGGGTTACTGGATCTGTTTGTGTTAGGGTTACTGGTTCTGTTTGTGTTAGGGTTACTGGATCTGTTTGTGTTAGGGTTACTGGTTCTGTTTGTGTTAGGGTTACTGGATCTGTTTGTGTTAGGGTTACTGGTTCTGTTTGTGTTAGGGTTACTGGTTCTGTTTGTGTTAGGGTTACTGGATCTGTTTGTTAAGGTTACTGGTTCTGTTTGTGTTAGGGTTACTGGTTCTGTTTGTGTTAGGGTTACTGGTTCTGTTTGTGTTAGGGTTACTGGTTCTGTTTGTGTTAGGGTTACTGGTTCTGTTTGTGTTAGGGTTACTTTTAGGGTTACTGGTTCTGTTTGTGTTAGGGTTACTGGTTCTGTTATTGTTAGGGTTACTGGTTCTGTTTGTGTTAGGGTTACTGGATCTGTTTGTGTTAGGGTTACTGGTTCTGTTACTGTTAGGGTTACTGGATCTGTTTGTGTTAGGGTTACTGGTTCTGTTACTGTTAGGGTTACTGGTTCTGTTTGTGTTAGGGTTACTGGTTCTGTTTGTGTTAGGGTTACTGGATCTGTTTGTTAAGGTTACTGGTTCTGTTTGTGTTAGGGTTACTGGTTCTGTTTGTGTTAGGGTTACTGGTTCTGTTTGTGTTAGGGTTACTGGATCTGTTTGTGTTAGGGTTACTGGTTCTGTTTGTGTTAGGGTTACTGGTTCTGTTTGTGTTAGGGTTACTTTTAGGGTTACTGGTTCTGTTTGTGTTAGGGTTACTGGTTCTGTTATTGTTAGGGTTACTGGTTCTGTTTGTGTTAGGGTTACTGGATCTGTTACTGTTAGGGTTACTGGATCTGTTTGTGTTAGGGTTACTGGTTCTGTTACTGTTAGGGTTACTGGTTCTGTTTGTGTTAGGGTTACTGGTTCTGTTTGTGTTAGGGTTACTGGATCTGTTTGTGTTAGGGTTACTGGTTCTGTTTGTGTTAGGGTTACTGGTTCTGTTTGTGTTAGGGTTACTGTTTGTGTTAGGGTTACTGGTTCTGTTAAGGTTACTGGTTCTGTTAGGGTTACTAGTTCTGTTTGTGTTAGGGTTACTGGTTCTGTTTGTGTTAGGGTTACTGGATCTGTTTGTGTTAGGGTTACTGGTTCTGTTTGTGTTAGGGTTACTGGATCTGTTTGTGTTAGGGTTACTGGTTCTGTTTGTGTTAGGGTTACTGGATCTGTTTGTGTTAGGGTTACTGGTTCTGTTTGTGTTAGGGTTACTGGTTCTGTTTGTGTTAGGGTTACTGGTTCTGTTTGTGTTAGGGTTACTGGTTCTGTTTGTGTTAGGGTTACTGGTTCTGTTTGTGTTAGGGTTACTTTTAGGGTTACTGGTTCTGTTACTGTTAGGGTTACTGGATCTGTTTGTGTTAGGGTTACTGGTTCTGTTTGTGTTAGGGTTACTTTTAGGGTTACTGGTTCTGTTTGTGTTAGGGTTACTGGTTCTGTTAGGGTTAATATAGCTCAAAATGATTTTGAGTTGATCTGAAAAAGGTCGGATCAATTCAATAACATTTTATCGTTTTCGGTCAGTTTATAATTTTGGGTTCTTCCTAAATGTCGATATTTCCATAAATGACTGCACATGTCTAGTGAGTAACCAAATGTCTAGTGAGTAACCAAATGTTCTGCTCTGCAATAAATAAGCCCAGATATAATCTCTGTCCAAACAGGAAGAAATGAGTGATAAGGAAATCACTGCCGAACTCACCAAGCTGCGCCAGGAATGTATTTCCCATGAAAATACTTTGCTCAAGACAGCGGCGCCCAACCTGAAAGCGATGGACAAGCTCAGAGTTGCCAGCAACAAGTTTCAAGAAACTTCAGAGGGTACTTATCATATAGTCTATTTTTCCTTTATTTTGGTTTTGTTTTTTTTACTTCTTCCAGTGCAACAACAGTGATCTGTCAGTAGAGCGAGCCAAAACCTTCCACAAGCTTGCACCTGCCATATGCTGGAGTATATAGGGAAATATCACACAATGGATGCACCCAGTGACACATATAGAGGAAAATATCACACAATGGATGCACCCAGTGACACATACAGAGGAAAATATCACACAATTGATGCACCCAGTGACATACAGAGGGAAATATCACACAATGGATGCACCCAGTGACACATACAGAGGAAAATATCACACAATGGATGCGCCCAGTGACACATATAGAGGAAAATATCACACAATGGATGCACCCAGTGACATACAGAGGAAAATATCACACAATGGATGCACCCAGTGACACATATAGAGGAAAATATTATCTAAACATATAAGAGAACAACTAACCCATGTAAGATATCAGCAAAAAAACACAATTTTAAAACCTGACACTGGAGGCGAGTATTTGCTTTCTCTTTCATTAATATGAGTAGAAATAACGTCCTTACGGCGCAGTGCTGATGACGTACAATGCAAATAGTTTAAAAAATTATTTTTGTGAACATATAGCGTGATGCTGTACAAGTTCTTACGAAGTCTGATCACTATGAATGGATTATGCCACCTAGTGGCCAAAGGTCTTAGCAGAAATGGGGATTCGAGATTTTGTAGTCATAGCAAAAGTTTGTCTTTTAAAATCTTGAAAAAGAAAATGAGGTGCTACGTCTTTCCTCTTAGGATGGGATTGGCAGACCCTCCTTCTCTCTGCTCCAAACAATATTGGGGTGTTAAACGGGAGATAATATCCAATCCTGTGCTTGAATAGGAAAATATGGTAACTCCATATTTTTTGTGGAAGTGTCCCTTTTAAGTAGACCAAAATGTTTCTTTTTGTAGGTTTATAGGATCTAGACTGTAGGTGATACCTCTTCTGTTGTATGCTATGTGGCTTTCTGCTGGTGTTGCTGTGTTTCCCTACCTTTAATCATAGAAATCAAAACCAGTCTGTCTGTGTCGTCGCAGCTTTCGAGGCCAGCAGGATGAAAGCCAGGACGAGCTGTCAGGAATTTGAGCAGGTGAAGCAGAGGAGATACGAGCTCTTTAGTAAGTGCTTTGAGCACGTCTCCGTCGCCATCAATCAGATCTACAAGAAGCTCTGCAGAAACCCCAGTGCACAGGTTTGCCTTGAATTTATTGTTAATTTTGAATTGAATCCGATTTAGTTAAAATAAAAAATATCTATTTTTTAACATTATTTATTTTAATAAACCCTGATTCAGGGTGTGTGGGTGTGTTTTTAGGGGTTCCTCCATATATTCAGGGTGTGTGGGTGTCTTTTTAGGGTCTCCTCCATATATTCAGGGTGTGCGGGTGTCTTTTTAGGGGCTTCTCCATATATTCAGGGTGTGTGGGTGCCTTTTTGGGACCCTTCCATATATTCAGGGTGTTTGGGTGTATTTTTAGGGGCTCCTCCCATATATTCAGGGTGTGTGGGTGTATTTTTAGGAGTTCCTCCATATATTCAGGGTAGGGCTGTGCAATTAATTGCAATCGCAAACCAATCGCGATTTAACAACATGCGATATATAAACCGCATAAGGCTGCGATTTTCGGCTCCCTGTAAGCTTCCGGCGGCACATGGAGCTTTGGGCGCTCGCAGGGGAAACCACGTGTACAGCCGCGTTCTCGCGGCTCGTCACGTGGTTCCCACAGGCGACTGCCCAAGCTCCATGTGCCACCGGAAGCTCACAGGGAGCCGAACACGCTGCACAAAGAGGTGAGCTGGGGCAGTATCTGAGCTGGGGCAGTATCCATGTGCTGGGGGCAGTATCCATGAGCTGGGGGCAATATCCATGAGCTGGGGACAATATCAATGTGCTGGGGCAGTATATCCATAAACTGGGGCAGTATATCCATGTGCTGGGGCAGTATCCATGTGCTGAATACTGAATACATTTAGAATGTATGTAGCATGTTTGATAAAGCAAAAACAATTGGCTAAATCGCAAATAAAATCGCAATATTCATTCAAGAAATCGCAATATGATTATTTTGTCAATATTGCACAGCCCTAATTCAGGGTGTGTGGGTGTGTTTTATGGGTTCCTCCATATATTCAGGGTGTGTGGGTGTCCTTTTAGGGGCTCCTCCATATATTCAGGATGTGCGGTCGTATTTTTAGGGGCTCCTCCATATATTCAGGGTGTGCGGGTGTCGTTTTAGGGGCTCGTCCCCATATGTTCAGGGTGTGCGGGCAATGGCATAACTAGAAATCTGAGGCCCCCCCCCAAAGAATCCATGAAGGCCCCCCCAAAATCTATATTTTTACTTTTTTTCCCTGCAATATAAAAAAAGATGCTATTGCCCCCAGCTCACGTGGATATATATATTGCCCCAGCTCATGTGGATATATATATATATATTGCCCCCAGCTCACATGGATATATATATTGCCCCCAGCTCACACGTGTATATTTTGCCCCCAGCTCACACGTGTATATTTTGTCCCCAGCTCACATGGATATATTTGTCCCCAGCTCACATGAATATATTTGCCCCCAGCTCACATGGATATATTTGCCCCCCAGCTCACATGGATATATCGCCCCCAGCTCACATGGATATATTTGCCCCCCAGCTCATGGATATATTTCCCCCCCAGCTCACATGGATATATTTGCCCCCAGCTTACATGGATATATTGCCCCAAGCTCACATGGATATATTTGCCCCCCCCCCGCTCACATGGACATATTGCCCCAGCTTACATGGACATATTTGCCCCCAGCTCACATGGACATTTTGCCCCCAGCTCACATGGACATATTTGCCCCCAGCTCACATGGACAGATTTGCCCCCCAGCTCACATGGATAGATTTGCCCCCCAGCTCACATGGATATATTGCCCCAACTAACATGGATATATTTGCCCCCCTGCTCACATGGATATATTTGCCCCCAGCTCACATGGATATATTTGCCCCAGCTTACATGGATATATTGCCCCAAGTTCACATGGATATATTTGCCCCCCCAGCTCACATGGACATATTGCCCCCAGCTCACATGGACATATTTGCCCCCAGCTCACATGGACATATTTGCCCCCAGCTCACATGGACATATTTGCCCCCAGCTCACATGGACAGATTTGCCCCCAGCTCACATGGACAGATTTGCCCCCAGCTCACATGGACATATTTGCCCCCAGCTCACATGGACATATTTGCCCCCAGCTCACATGGACATATTTGCCCCCAGCTCACATGGATATATTTGCCCCCAGCTCACATGGATATATTGCCCCAGCTCACATGGATATATTGCCCCAGCTCACATGGATATATTGCCCCAGCTCACATGGATATATCTGCCCCCAGCTCACATGGATATTTGCCTCCAGATCTCACCTTTGCGGCCATTCTTTTCCCTACGAACGGCCGCCAGCATGCAGCTTGGCCGCTCGTCGGGAACCACCTGACCAGCGCAGCCGCGTTCTCGCGAGATTTCGGGACTCTGCGATCTCGTGCGCTGGTCAGGTTGTTCCCATCCCAGGCGAGCGGCCAAGCTGCATGCCGGTGGCCGCTCATAAGGAGAAGAACGACCGGCAGCGCTGCTCCCAGATTCTGGCGCTGATTGACGGAATCTGCGGCTGGCTGGGCCCCCCTCCAGTGGCAGAATGCCAGGGCCCGGTCGCAGGTGCGACCGCTGCGACCCTGGTACTTCCGCCACTGTGTGTGGGTGTCGTTTTCGGGCCTTCTCCATATATTTGTGTTTTTTTTACTGGGTAACATATTGTTTGTGCCCTCGGTTTCATTCTAAGTTGCGCCATTATCTGCCAGTGAGGGTTGCGCCTTTACCCGCAGGTGAGGAGGGATGTGGGCGCTTTGTGCAGATGTTTACCTGTTCCGTGTTTGCAGGCTTTTCTCAGCCCTGAAAACCCAGAGGAGCCATATCTGGAAGGAATCGTCTATAACTGTGTTGCTCCTGGAAAGCGCTTCATGCCGATGGACAATCTGTCAGGTGGAGAGAAGTCGGTGGCCGCTTTGGCCCTGGTGTTTGCGATACACAGGTGAGTCCCCATTGCTCAGGCCGACGTGAGGAGTTTGGAAAATATTGATCAGTTTGTGGATTTAGTAACAACACGGGCTGTTTTTGTGACGACACACGGAGAGACCTCGGCTGACTTTCCCAACACACCTGCGTTCTATTAATGACATAAAAATCACTCTTGACCTCATCCAGGAAGCGGCTGACACCTCCCAGTGCATCTTCTGGCCAGGGTCTCTTGATCCACTATGTGGCTACAAATACATCTCACCTCTGCATGCCGACAGTCAACAAAGGAAAGTGCTCCGTATGTAGACGTCAAACACCGAAGGAAGAAAATCCTAACTTTTTATCATGGAGGAATCCCAAAAGAACAATTTGCCAAGTGCCGTGTATGAATTCTAATGCATGTACTCGGAGGCTCCTAAGTGTTAACTTTGAGAAAAACGTAACAAGAAAAAACAACCCCTCCCCAGCATGGGGAGGCCCTCCCATAGTCCTTGTCCCGCCCCAATCCCATGTTCAAGTAAGCACTGCGCGAGCATCCACTTCCTCTTCCTTTGCTGCTCCCGCAGCGGCAACATCGTGGACTAGATAAGTATACCGGCGCTTGCGCTGACTTACTTGTCTGTCTCTATTATCTCTATTTTCTCTCTCTCCTACTATTACACTTTATTCTGGGTCTCTACTCCCGGTCATAGCCGCGGATGGTGACCTGTTCTTTTCCCCCTCCGGCGGCGGGCCGTTACCTGCCGTCGGGTGTGCTCTCTTTACACTGTATCTTGTGCCTGTCGCGCTGCCCTGCTACCGCTCACTTCTACCCAGCTCTGGTACACAGATTTCCCCAGCCGTCTGCTCAGCTCCCCGCTTGTACGCGGCTTTCGGCCGGGCTGTAGCCCCCCCCCCCCACGTAGCCGATTCACGGCCGCCATCTTGGGGGATTTCTGCACGCGCTCACTGCCCTTACGGGCTCTACGCGGTTTGCAGCTCATCTCCGATCCAGGCACCATGTCACTCTCCAAACAGAGTGCATCCAGTCCCACACGGTCTGATAATGCCTCCGAATCCAGCTCTATGCGAGCACGCTCTGTGGATCATAAGTCCCGCAAACGGATATATCTAAAACTGAGATGCGTCTCCAACGGCTGGAGGCTTCCATTCAGGCCTCCATGTCCTCAGCTGTCCGTTCTGCTGTCTCATCACTGTCTGACACATGGGAAAGATCACTGACAGTGATGTTGCACGCTCAGGTACCAGCTACCCCTGATAGACAGCCGTCCCCTACTCGATCACAAGGCTCCAGATGCAGTTCTGCGCAAGGCCCCTCTAATGACCCGGCGCCTGACCCCCTGGGGGGCGATTATGTGCCGCCTAAAGACGCGCACGCTGTGACCAGCAGCTGCGGGGATGGCAGCCCCACCTCACTGCCGGGTCCCTGTACCCAGTTGGTTCCTCGTAAGAGAGCCCTCGACCGCGGGGCCCCTCGAGCGGTCACCTCCAAAAGACAACGCCAGGCGACACCTGCGCCGACTGAGTATTCGGACACGGAAGAATATGAGGATCCGATGACTGAGGAGGATGAAGTCTTGGAGATCCACGCTCCGGAGGATCACGTCCTCATAGCCGCAGTGGTTCCCGCCCGAGCTGTCCGTTCCAAAAGCTTGGTCATTCTTGACCCACAGGGCAATCCACTGTTCGAGCCAGAGGACCTCAAACATCCAAGGTCCACAGCCTGGTGTCCCGCTGCGCATGTCGAGCAATGGGTGGATGCCCATATGCGCCGGCCACACGAGAAAGTGGACCGTGCGAGATTACGGGCGGAATGCCCTTGACCCACCACCACGGGTAAAACGTGCCTGACCCCCGTGGTGGATAAGAGTTTTCAGAAATACACCGGCAGGCGCGGTTGGTCAGCCAAAAAAGGCATTGACAGTGTCCTGAAAAGTTGTCAGGACAAAGTGCTGGATGTAGCAGGCCCTATGGTCCGCATTTTTGAGTTGGTGGTGGAGGCCAAGACTCAAGATCTGTTCTTAGATCGCAAGCAAGTGGGCGAGTGGCTACAGCGTGCATTTTGCCTCCTGGGGAACGCCAACACCGCTATTTCTGCTGAACGCAGGAAAAGTATCCTATTAAAAGTTGACTCTGGATTGGTTGACCTGGCCACTAATGATTTGGGTGCAAAGGCCCAAGGCATGCTTTTTGGCAAACCTTTCCTTAAAGACCTGGGCGAATACACCCAGGCCTTCCAGTCCATAGACAAGTCTGAGTCAACGATGAAACGCATCTTCGCCAACAAGAAGCAAGTTTTTGGTAGAGCCGGCAGCTACAGGGGTCGCGCTGCCGGCCGAGCGTGCTATAACGCCTCCCGCAATGCTCAAGGCCCCACTGCTGCAAATACCTCCTCTAATAACACCGGTTCCGCTGGTCCGGGCCCGTACACGAGAGCCGGTCCCTGGCGTGGCAGAGGCTACCGAGGCGGCAGAGGTTCCTCCTCCTACTACCGACGAGGAGCAGGTATGTCCTTATCAGATTATTCCCAAGTACAAGTGGGGGGGCCGCCTCCGTCTCTTTTCCCACGCTTGGCGACACATCTCATCGGATCCATGGGTCCTTCAGGTGGTCTCGGGGCTCCTAGAGTTTGTATCCCCTCCCGTCCAAGACTCCCTCCCGCTGCCTCTTCGTTTTGCGCAAGACCAGATGACTCTGTTTCAGGAGGAAGTACATGCGCTCTGCGAGAAAGGTGCTATAGAGCCCGCATCCCCCGCTCCACCTGGGTTCCTCAGCAACCTTTTTATCATGGCGAAAAAAGGGGGCGTCAGGCGTCCCGTCATCAACCTCTGGTCCTTGAACGAGTGGGTGGTCTACCTTCATTTCAAGATGGAGGGCATCCACACCTTCAGGGACTCTCTGTCCCAAAACGATTGGATAGTCAAGCTCAACCTAAAGGACACTTACCTTTCGGTCCCGATCGACCAGGAGCATCGCGACTTCCTGAAGTTCGCGTGGGGCCCTCACACCTGGCGGTTTACATGCCTACCCTTTGGCCTGTCGTCCGCCCCGTGGTGCTTCACCAAACTGCTAAAACCGGTGGTGCACCACCTCCGCGCCGGGGCGTCCAATTAATTATATATCTGGACGACATACTTTTGATGTCCCGCGGATCTCTATTACTACACCTCTCCTGGACGATAACCCTCCTCCAGGATCTAGGGTTCCTAGTAAACGAGGAAAAATCTATCCTAGTTCCCTCTCGCCGCCTGGAATTTCTCGGATTCCTGGTGGATTCATCTGAAATGTCACTACGTCTACCAAATTCCAAAGTGGTTTCCATCAGGAAAGAGATTCGATCTCTCCTGCGGGTGGGTCATTGGTCCCTACGCTCTCTGGCCCGTATGGTCGGACTCCTGGCAGCGGCAAGATTAGCGATTCCCCCGGGTCCGCTTCACTACAGGGCCCTCCAATTCTTGAAGGCCCGTTCTCTCCGGTCCGGTCGGGATTACGCAGACAGAATCACCCTCACTCCGTATACGGTTGTGGATCTCCGATGGTGGCTCCTCAATATAGTCTGCTGGAACGGAAAGCCGATCCATACGCCACCTCCCTCCATGGTAGTGGACTCTGACGCCAGCAAGGGTACCCGCTGCGGCTCCGAGGAGACGGGCGGTCGTTGGTCACCAGAGGAAGCAGAGTATCACATCAATGCTTTGGAACTCCTGGCCGGTCTGTTCGCCCTCCAGTGCTTCATGAAGCGGTGTCGGCCGGACAGCGTTCTCCTGAGGAAGGACAACGTGTCCGCAGTACATTACGTCAATGGACTCGGAGGCCCACGATCGCCGAACTGACATCCCTCGCCCAGAGGTTTTGGGAGTTCTGCTTCTGCATGAACATGTCTGTACAGGCTCAATTCCTCCCTGGCCTCATGAATCAGGTGGCAGACTGGAACTCGAGGCATCTCTCGGACTCCGGGGACTGGCGGCTACATCCATCCGTCTTCTCCATACTTTCCTGCACATGGGGTCCGTTCGGCATGGATCTCTTCGCCTCCCGCCTCAACACTCACCTCCCAGCATTCTTCAGTTGGCACCCGGATCCAGAAGCCCTGGTGACGGACGCCTTCCTGCAAATGTGGTCAACTGCCCGTCCATACGGGTTTCCCCCATTTTCCATGATTGCCCACTGTCTCCTGCATGTTCGACGTCATCAAGTGCAGATGGTCTTCATCGCCCCGTATTGGACGTCGCAGTCATGGTTTCCCACCCTGCTCGGCATGGCGATGGACGTCCCGCGGTTGCTCCCGTTGTCCCGGACACTTCTCCTAGACCCATTCGACCAACCACACCCGTTAATCCTAGCAAACAGGCTGCAGCTATTGGCATGGTTGATCTCTGGCAACCCCGCGGACCTGCAGGCGTTTCGGACCGCACTGCAGACCTCCTCCTCCAGTCCTGGGCCTCAGGGACCCAATCTTTTTACCGCGCAGCCTGGGACAAATGGACTGCTTGGTGTATGGGGAGGAGTTGGGATCCCTTTACGGCCCCTCTGAACGTGGTTCTAGATTTTCTCACCATTCAATTCGATGAGGGGAAGGCCTACCGGACGGTCAACGTAATTTGATCGTCCTTGTCGGCCGGCCATGCGGTCCTTTCGGGGGTGCCTCTTGGGAACCACCCGTTGGTATGTCGACTTTTGCGCGGCATGTGTCTTTCTAGACCCCCCGCTCCCCCCTACACATCCACATGGGATGTTATTCTAGTTCTGTCCCTCTTGTGTTCCTGGCAAGATAACGACCTGTTATCCCTCAGGGCTCTTTCCGCCAAATTGATCATGCTGTTCTGTTTAGTTGCTTGTAAGCGCGTTAGTGATGTTCGCTCTCTGGATTTTGGGGCTCGGTCTTTTGTGCCCGAAGGTGTGCATTTTCGTATTTCGCGCCGCACAAAGACTTCCCTGACCTCTGTCCTTTTTCCCGCTTTTCCTGCCGAACCCCTCCTGTGTCCGGTACGTTGTCCCTGGGCCTACGAATCCCGTACGGTCCTTTTCCGTTCCCTGCCAGACTCACCCCTATTTTTGTCCTTTTGTCCTCCTCATCCACCGGTGGTTTCTACTACTCTTGCACGCTGGCTTATGGAGTTGGCGGGGGTCGACGTCACCTGCTTTGGGGCTCATTCGGTACGTAGTGCTGTGGCCTCCAGGGCGGTGTCTGTGGGCTGTCACCTTGAGGACATTATGCGGACAGCCGACTGGTCTAGGAGTCCACTTTCCACACATTCTACTTTAAACCTATTGTGGCAATGTCGGATGCTGTCTTAGGACGGCGTTGAACTTGCAAATAGGAGCCTCCGAGTCAATGCCTTAGAATTCATAAATTTTACTATTACCATGATGGAAAGTTTAAATTCTAATAATGACTCGGAGGCGAGTATTTCCCACCTCTCCCTCCCTTTTTCCTGTTCTGTCCTGCACACACCCACCTATGATGTTAAAATTCATACACTGTTCATGCGTTGTGTCTTTATTTACACACTTCACGCTGCTGTCGGTGTGTCTGTTGGTGTGGGTGTCTGCTACTGGACGTGCCGTGTTGGTGTATACACTCTGTTACGGCTCCGCCTCTAATTCCATTCTGTGTCCCTTCCTGTCTTTCAGCGTCCTAAGTGGATTTACGCCTTCTGGTTATGCCTGATCTCTTCGGATCCGGTTCCCGTTGATTGTTGAAACTGGTCCGTCCTAGTTGGCTTTTGTTGCCGTGTCGCAGGCTCGGAAGAGGAAGTAGTGGATGCTCCCGCAGTGCTTACTTGAACATGGGATTGGGGCGGGACAAGGACTATGGGAGGGCCTCCCCATGCTGGGGAGGGGTTGTTTTTTATTCTGTTACGTTTTTTTCAAAGTTAACCCTTTGCTGCTGTTGGTGCAATAAAGGGAGAAATGCAAATACTCTTCTCCGAGTCATTATTAGAATTTAAACTTTCCGTCGTGGTAATAGGAAAATTTATGAATTCTACCTACTACAGGGCTGCCGTTTGTAGCTTGATGCCTGGTATATATATTTATTGGCTGTGACGCACTTTCTGCGCTGCCGGGTATCCAGGCAATGGTTCGGTTTCCTGTGGCAGAGCTGATGCTTCAGAACCACCACAGTGAAACATATGTGGCGGCCACATCTTGCAGTATTGTGCTGTGACCACAAGGTGGCATCTTTATAATAGTAAAGTTCATCTTTCGGGGGGGTTAATTGTCTCTTTTCCCTTTTAGTTTCCGCCCGGCTCCTTTCATTATTCTGGACGAGGTTGATGCTGCTTTGGACAACACAAATATCAGCAAAGTAAGTTAACGCCCATCAAACAGCAACGTAGAATAAAAGCTCCTGGGAGATCCTCCTTAAAGCCGCAGATTTTAAAACACAACTCGGAGGCTCCTATTTGCTTATCTCTTCTTTTATTCAACTCACAGCAGCAAAAGAATTCAACAAAAAACACCTAACATCCCAACATAGGAGTATCCCTTCCCTCAGACCCTGGCCACCCCCTCCTCCCAGTCCATAGGGGGGCGTGGTTAGAGCATCACTTCCTCTTCTTTTGCTGCTCCCCACAGAGATAAGTACACCTTTTTGCGCTCTGCAAATTTTACGTGTATGAATGTGTTAGCGTGCCTGGTTTTGTGTATTTCGTTCCTGGGCCCGATCTACCCGGCTTCTAACCGCGGGGATCGGTGCTTGGGGCCACCGAGGACACCGGCGCAAGTAACGCCCGCTCCGCGGGTACGATACTTTAGGACGTTTCACCGCTCCCTTGAGTAGGTTGCCCCACTCCTGTACTCCGCTGGTCCTAGCATCACGACTCCGTTCGGCCACTTTGCGGGTTATTGCGCATCCCTGTCGCTCCCGTTTTTGCGCCTTGCTCACGAGGCCATGGGGCGGAGCCTATTGCCTCTTCACGCTTGCGCTGGTCGATTCAAATCTCGGCGCCATTTTAACCATGCGCAAAAAAGGATTCCGACACGCTGGAAAAATGTCCCTCTCGAAGCCTACTTCGGAATCCTGTTCGACCTCTCCTAGGTCTGAATCCGCAGCTAGCTCCTGACGCTCGGCATCAGAAGACCCTCAGACAGAAGGTTCCCCCCCACGCTGCCATTCAAAATCGAAGGCACGCTTTGCGGCAATGGAGGCCGCGCTGCGCTTCACCATAGCGGACACTGTGGCCTCAGCGGTGTCTTCCCTTAGGGCCTCTTTGGAAGCTGGCCCATCTCATGGCCCGTCCTTTAGACCCCCATTCGCGTCCATGGGGCCCCACTACTTCGCCCAATTTGGGAGTCTGTGGCATCTTCCCGCTCAGCAACCCCATACGAACCCGATTCTCTGGCCGTTATACGGCATGGCGATATGGCTCCTAGAGGGGCTGGCAAACCCGCAGCACTGCCCTATGATGATTGCGAGTATGTCTCACGCAAGAGAGCCTCTGACCGCCAGGCGCACAAGACGGTCGATGATAAAAAGCTCAAGCCCACGGGCCGCAGCTTACTCCCAGTGTATAGTGACTCGGAGAGTGAGGAGCCTGAGCGTGGGGAGGATATCTAAGCCATCGAGCTTGACGCACCAGATGATTCCGACCTGATGGTCGAAGAGGAATCTTGCGCCCCCAGACGCAGTTCCGCTGCGGTCATTATTTGCGACCCACAGGGCCAACCCATGTTCGACCCCGCACAGGTCGCTAATCCCCGATCCACTGCGTGGACTCCGCAGCCGAACGTCGAACAATGGGTGGACGCGCATCTACGCCTCCCCATGGATTACACCCCAGCCCGCTCCCTAAGGTCATACCGTGACCTGCGCCTAGCTTCTACCCGCATCACCTCTTCCCATGATAGACTGCAGGATTTCTCACGCGCAGCCCCCACTCTCTGGAACGCTCTCCCTCGTACTGTCAGACTTTCCCCTAACTTCTCTTCCTTCAAACGCTCCCTTAAAACGTTCCTATTTAGGGAAGCCTACCACCCAACTCACTGACGCAACCATCAATCACTCTCACCTTACAGTCCTCTCCTCCTGTTTCCAACCCCAACCCTCCTAGATTGTGAGTTCCTACGGGAATAGGGCCCTCATCTCCTCCTGTACTGTTTGTCAAATGTTGTTCAATGTATTGTAACCCTGTCTATACTGTGCTTATTGTACAGCGCTGCGGAATATGCTGGCGCTTTATAAATAAAGAATAATAATAATAATGGATTGGGAAACCCGGGACAATCTAAGAGCTGAGTGCCCACGACCATCCACCGCGGGGAAAACCTGCATTACCCCGGAGGTGGATTTGGATTTCCAGAAATATATCACCACCAAAGGTTGGTCTCTGAAACGGGGCATTGACCACGCTTTCAGAGCATGTGAAGACAAAGTGCTGGATGTGGCGGCCCCGCTAGTCCACCTCTTTGACGTGGCGGAAGAAGCCCGTCTCCATGGCGCTACCATGGATTTGGGCATGGTTGTGGAGTGGGTCCAACGCTCACTCTGCCTTCTGGGAGCCGCTAATACGGCGCTGGCCACCGAACGCAGAAAATTTATCCTACTAAAGATGGACCCTCAGTTGACCACTATGGCCAGCAAGTATATGGGTAGTGAAGCCCAGGGCCTTTTGTTCGGGGAGACCCTTATAAAAAATCTGGGGAAATACGCGGGGACCTTCACCAACCTGGAGAAAGTAGAGACCTCCATTAAAAAGGTCTTTGGTCCCAAGTGTGTTTTTGGGAGAGCAGGCAACTACCGGGGTCGTGCTGCCGGCAGAGTGGGCCCTTACCGCAACTCAAAAGGTCCCATCCAGTCCTCCTCGTCAGGAGCCCAGGAGTCTGGTTCCTCCGGTCCTCCATACCAGTCCCGAGCAGGCTTATGGCGTGGCCGTGGCTACCGAGGTAGAGGATCTGGCTATCCCCGTCGCCCGTCAGGTAAGCCTCCCGCATATTATTCCGGACCACTCGGTCCTGGTGGGGGGTCGACTGGGACTCTTCCCCGATGCGTGGGCTCGAATCTCCACGGATCCCTGGATACTTCAGGCGATCAAGGGGTATGTAATCGACTTTGCTGGGCCTCCTCCCCTGCCACCAGCCTCCACCCATGCGCTTCTTCGCCGATCAGACGCTTCTGGTCCAGTCCGAGGTCCAAACCCTGGTACAGAGGGCTGCGATAGAGGTGGTGTCAGAGTCCCGCCCAAAATTCATCAGCCACCTCTTCCTGGTCGCCAAGAAGGGTGGGGGCCTTCGACCGGTCATAAATTTAATGGACCTCAACGAATGGGTCACGTACCAGCATTTTCAAATGGAAGGGGTACACCCGATGAGAGAATTGTTGCGTCCGGGAGATTGGCTTGCAAAACTGGATCTCAAGGATGCATACCTGTCCGTTCCGATGGCAGTAGAGTGTCGCTATTACCTATGTTTCCCGTGGGATGGACGGCTTTGGTGCTTCAAATACCTCCCATTCGGTCTCCGTCAGCTCCGTGGTGCTTCACGAAGCTGATGAAACCGGTCATGGCCCACCTTCGGGCTCGAAGGGGTGCGTCTGGTCGTCTACCTAGACGACATACTGATTTATGTCGACTTTGCGATCTCTGACGTCTCTCCATTTGTCGTGGACGGTTTCTCTCCTACAAGAACTGGGATTCCTCGTCAACGAGGAAAAATCTCTGCTGACTCCGGCCCAGCGACTGGAGTTCCTGGGGTTTACTCTGGACTCCTGATCCATGACCCTCAGTGTCCCGGACTCCAAGGCGAAGGCCATCCGGAAGGAGGTTGGCTCCTTGTTGGGGGTCGAGTCGACGACTCTTCAGTCGCTTGCTCGAGTAGTTGGTCTCCTGGCAGCCACCAGTCTGGCGGTTCTCCCGGCTCCTCTCCACTATCGGGCCCTCCAACGATTGACGGCCCGTTCTCTCTGGAAAGGCATGGCCTACCGGGACTTGTTTCACCGCTCGGACGACGCGATCCTAGACCTACATTGTTGGTCGGAGTGGAACTCCCGCCCGGTGGTAGACCCTGTGCACACGCCGGTGATCGAGTCGGACGCCAGTCGTCTGGGTTGGGGGCCCGGTGCAGTCTGTTGGAAACGGGGGGTCGTTGGTCGACGGAGGAAATGGAGCTGCATATAAATGCGCTGGAACTCCTGCCAACCTTGTTTGCCCTTCGTTGCTTCATACGCAACACCGTGCATCAGACGGTCCTACTGCGCCTAGACAACTTTCCGGCGGTGTGGTACATAAACGCCTTGGGGGGTCCCCAGATCGCTGGCCCTGACAACCATGGCAACGCGTTTGTGGGAATTTTGCCTATCCCGTTGCCTGTATGTGAGGGCCCAATTTCTGCCGGGACTACACAACACCGTGGCGGATTGGATCTCCCGCAACTTCAAAGAATCGGGGGATTGGAGACTTCTTCCGTCGGTCTTCGACGCTCTCTATGGTTTATGGGGTCTGCTGCTATGCGGACTTGTTCGCGCCTCAGCTGAGTTGTCAGTTAGAGGTTCTTCAGCTGGAGACCGGACCCGGAGGCGACAGATGCACTCCTGCAGAGTTGGCTGGCGGCTTGCCTCTACGCTTTTCCGCCATTTCGACTGCTCGGGTCTGTTCTACGCAAACTTCGCTTGTCCCCGTCGGAGTTGGTCCTCATCGCGCCATGGTGGCCGATGCAACCGTGGTTCCCGACGTTGTTGGAACTGTCTGTGGAAATTCCACTGCTTCTACCTTGGTCTCAGGACCTGCTCCTGGACCCGTGCGGCCTCCCTCACCCGCTGCTACTGGAGGGTCGGCTGCCCCTGATTGCTTGGCTTGTTTGCCTGGCAACGCTCTGAGCTTTCGGAATCAGCTGCGGGGTTACTCCAGCTCGCCTGGCCTCCGGGTACCAGGACCGCATATCGATCCGCCTGGATGGATGACATCGTTGGTGCATGGGACGGGGTCAGGATTCCGTTTCAGCTCCTTTAGGGCCTGTTCTGGATTTCCTGGCCTCACGATTTGATGGGGGTCTGGCCTTCCGGACGGTTAATGTTTACCGATCCGCTATTTCGGCTGGCCATGTCGGGTTTGATGGCGTTCCGGTCGGACGTCACCCCTTGGTTTGCCGTCTGTTGAAAGGGGTCAGACTTTCCCGACCTCCCATGCCCAGATACACCTCCACCTGGGATGTCACTGTGATCTTGTTGTTTCTGCGATCTTGGCCGGATAATGAAGGCCTGTCTCTACGACAATTGTCCGCCAAGCTGCTGGTGCTGTTGTGTTTAATTTCCTGCAAACGCGTCAGTGACGTGAGGGCGTTGGATTTTCCAAGTCCGTTCCTTCGTCCCGGAGGGGGTTCGTTTTGATGTGTCCCATAGGACCAAGACGTCCCTCTCGTCTGTTTTCTATCCGGCGTTCCCGTCAGAACCGTTGTTGTCTGGTCCGTTGTTTGAGAACTTACGAGTCACGTACGGGGTCGTTGAGGACTGTCGCGGCTTCGCCATTGTTCGTGTCCTTTCGTTCACCTCATGCTCCGGTATCCACCTCCACTCTAGCACGGTGGGCTCGGTGGCTGTTGTCTTTGGCTGATGTTGACACTTCCTGTTTCGGGGCTCATTCCATCCGGGGAGCGGCTGCGTCCAAAGCTTACACGGTTGGTTGTCGCTTGGAGGATATCATGAAGGCGGCGGATTGGACGAGAGAATCGACTTTCCGCACCTTCTATTTTCGTCAGGTTCCCCATTGGTCGGAGGATGTGTTGCATTGAACAAGCAAATAGTAGCCTCCGAGTCGTGTTTTAAAATTACCAAATTTTCCTATCCGGTGACGGAAAGTTTGGATTTTAATAAAGACTCGGAGGCGACTATTTCCCGCCTCTCCCACCCGTTGTTGGGGTTGTGGACGCTTCGTTCTCCATGTACTTGTTGTTATTTTCGGTGGGGATTGGGGCGCCCGCGTACTGTCGCGCTGCCGCTTGTCAGATGTTTTCTTGGTTTCCTGCCTTCCCTGAAGACCCTATTGAGTTTGATCGGCTTCTGTTGCGCTGGTTGGAGCGCTATCAAGAGGAAGTGATGCTCCAACCACGCCCCCCTATGGACTGGGAGATGGGGGTGGCCAGGGTCTGAGGGATGGGATACTCCCAAGTTGGGATGTTAGGTGTTTTTTGTTGAATTCTTTTGCTACTGTGAGTTGAATAAAAGAAGAGATAAGCAAATACTCGCCTCCGAGTCTTTATTAAAATCCAAACTTTCCGTCACCGGATAGGAACATTTGGTAATTATTTCCTTCTTGACCGTAAAAATAAATGGGACGTCACAGTGAGAAATGTTCAGTATCTCAGAGTCTCTGGTCTGTGCAGCTCTTAACCCCTTCATTACCATGATTGAGTTAGCGTTATTTATTAAAAACACCTTCAGGTGCCAAAGATCGAGTAAACACGATCTGGTTATATTCTAGGGCAGTGCAAAGGGATTTTCTTTACTCCGCACAAAATCAATTTTCAGACGGATCACAGAATGTGCCCCTAAAGTCTGAGCTCATCCCACGTGTCAGCTGTTTGAGCAGCTGGGAGTTGTGTTTTTCTTTCAGAAGAGGCACGGAGCCCAGATTGAAATATACATGTAGTGGCACTTTTTGGGCAGCAGAGAGAGCCCTCTGCCTCGCACACTGTCATATATTTATATATATATTTTTTTTACAGCGTGCGGAATGGAAAAGTGTTTTTTATGGAAGGGGTCATTCTTGTTTTATCATCTCTTCAGGGGTCAGCAACCTTGGCTCCCTGAAGTTTTGGGAACTACATCTCCCATGATGCTCAGTCACCCATTAGGCTGACTGAGCCACATGGGAAATGTAGTTCCCAAAACGTCAGGGAGCCAAGGTTGCTGACCCCTGCATTAGATTATGTAAATTTGACACAAACGATCCAAGGAAACTTCTGCAAAAGTATTAAAACACGTTGCCTGCCATAGACCATCAGTGGCCGAGTCTGCCGTATGCTGGCAGCCGGACAGAGTATCAATGCTTATAATAAGTTGGCTATAATAGGCGAACAGGATAGTAAACAATGTATAGACCTTACCTGCCGCAGCGATGGAAGAAAAGGGTTCAATACAATAGGCTATGAATCTCCATACTATACGCAGCGAACCTACTAAGGGGCAAGCAACAATCTCGCGTCAAAGCAAGTGCCCAAGCATAAAACAGAAAGTCGAGAGAGTGAAGTATAGAAGTGGGTCAATGAAGCTGACACGACGTCTCCGCTGCAGATGCGGCCTCTCAGGCCCAGCGTTATTTCTGATTCTCCTAGGAGCCAGTCACTCCTGGGATTTCTCGTGACCCCACGGTCTGCTACATTAGTGTGCAGGATTCTCTTCTAATATAAAGGTCCACCAGGGAAGTCCTTGTATAGGCCCTGTATTTTATCATAACAAGCCACCCCGCGACTCATTATCTGTTCACCCCCTTCCAGGTGACGAGTTATATCCGGGAGATGTCGCGGGAGCAGTGCCAGATGCTGGTGATTTCCCTGAAGCAAGAGTTTTACTCAGCAGCCGATGCACTGCTTGGAGTGAGCACAAAGGTACCAAAAACCCCCTGCCTTTTACACCATCAGACCAAAGGTCTACAGCAGTGGTTACCACCCCTGATCCTCAGGTCCTGCAGACAGGCCAGGTTTGCAGGATATGTGAAGCACAGCACAGGTGATATGATTTGCTGCTCAGTGACTGCAGGATTCAGTCTGTGTTTCCCTAAGATGATCCTTAAAACCTGTCCTGTTAGAGGGACCTGAGGATCAGGGTTGGGAATACTGGTCTAGCCAGTGTGGGATCATGGTTTTGGGGTTTCAACAGAATTCTAAGCAATTCGTTTCCCTGTAAACTTTCCTTCTCACACTCCGGTCTGCCACGTTATTATGTTTTTTATGTTATGTCCTTACAGGATTTGGGGCAGTGTCAGACGAGCGCACTATGTGCGCCCATACTGACGTGCCTCCCGTCGCAGTGTTGTGTGACGTTTCGATGGGGCCAGCCACACACTGTAGCACGCGCACGAATTGCGCTTGCTACAGCAGACGTGCTGAAAGCCTCCCCGTCGAAACACTACGACGCGCGTTCGACAGGGCTGCAAAGCGCGATCCTCCATAGGAGGCACTAACTGCCCTCCGCGAGGCAGCCAGACGGGCGTCAAAGTGGAAGGAACGTCCACTCTCACAGATGTTCCTACCGCTCTGGAAAACGCTCATTTGACCTTGGCCTTAACCTGTGACGTACTGGTAGACTCAGTGTCGGGAAGGGGTTAAGCTCTGAGCTACCAGCATTTCTGTCCTGTGCAGACATGCCTAGGTTGGTGGTTTCTGCAGTTGCGCCTCCTCGTTTGTTTTTAATTTTGCTGGTTTATTATTATTATCCTTTATTTCTATAGCGGCCACATATTCCGCAGCGCTTTACAGGATCAATGCACAAGGGGTTAATACTTTAGATACCACACATTGATGATGATCTGATTCAGGGGACCCTGTTCCCAAGAACTTACAATCTATGAGATGTACAAGTATTTTGTGAGGTAGGCGCATCCATATCGTTAGGTGTTTTGCCCAAGGACACTCGCTGGTGGCGTCTTCTGAGTGGGATCGAGTCGTCTTGCCATGATTGTAGAGCAGCGACCTGTTGGTTAGGTTGAACCCGCTTCTCGTAAAGTCGAGACTTGCTTCTTCACAGCTGTGCTGAACGGGATGTGCTGAACGGGATTTGACTTGCTTCTCCACGGTCGAAGGGTAGAGACGTCACCACTAGACTCCACAGCCGATAGGTGTCTCGCCCAAGGACGCTTACTGGAGAGGAGCTCTAGCCGGGATTCGAACCTGCGTCTCCACGGTTATAGAGCAGTGATGTTACCTCTACTCCATCCAGTTTATAATCGCTGGAAGGCGGCGTGACCTCACTGTTATTCTGTGTTCCCCATGATGTTCATTAACACTTTCTGAGGTTTATAAAGTCCCGTTCCTCCTCGCTTTGGCCTTATACTTACCTATTCTCCCATCTTTCAGCAAAACGAAGCCATTCGGAGCGGCGTGCTGACCCTGGACCTGTCGCTGTACTCAGAGGATGAGGAGAGTGACAAGAAAAAGTAGTTTTACGTTACAACAGTTGTTTATCTAAATGTTTCTGTTCCATGTATGAGGTCGGGGTCTGATTGGTTAATGTTTAGGGTCTGACTGCCCCAGGGGTTATATATATATATATATCACACACACACAGGTGTATGTATGTGTTATTTCAGTTTGCATAAAATGTTTTTGGTTTATAAACTGCCAGTAATATATATAAATAATATATAAACACATGATGAGGCCATGTTATACAGAGTACTAGCATTAACGCTCGCCTCTGTATTAAGCATGACGTAATGTCTATGTGAGCCTCCCTCTAGAACACCTTGGGGTTCAGGCCTGCCACTCTCATCACACACATACAGCCATGCCTACACTGTGCCCATCAGACCCAGGCTTGGTTATACGGTGATGCACATATATCAAATCCGCTGCCGTTGTTTTATGGTTTTTGACTTGTTTGCGTTGTTACCTGTTGTGACATTAAACAGCTTTCAGCACGTGAGGCCTCTGCGCGTCTTTCATGTGACCGGCAGCTCGTCTCCTGCCGGTATCTTTTAGTTTCTATGTGTTTTTTAATCACGTTGTTCATTATTGCTCTTCTATAATACGCCTGCTTCCTACTGGACGAATCAGACGTGGCGGATTCACGTAACGCAGGGATTTAATGTCTGTGTGTCCCCTTTACTGCTGTTTGTGACAAAAATTCCATGAACTCAAACCACCTTATACCATATCTGCCAAGACCTAATTTAAAAAAAAACCACAAGATATATACACAGGGCATCCATAAAGTCTCTTTACAATTTCAAGAATTTATTCCAAAGACAAATGTAAAGACAGAGAAGTGAAAATTATTACAAAATGAGACGTATATATTTAAGGTTTTTTGCCTGATTTAATACACCTCTATATGGGCACCATTAATTGCACGAGGCACATCAAGACGGTACTGGATTTCTTGCCATGTTGGCTGTAGCATCCCCTCATCAATGGTGGCGTCAGTGATCCTCTGCTTTAGATTAGTGATGTCCCTTTGTACCATACACCAGGGCTCAAAATTTCAGGTCTCAAGCTACTAGCCAGGCCTTAAGAGTTACTCGCCACCCAACCCTTACCGTTAACTCTGCCCCTAAACACACCCTCTAAATTATTGTTTAATTATAGAATTTAGCTAAGTATGACGATAAGTTAGAATTTTAATAATAAAGACTCTGAGGCTCCTATTGCTTCTCTTTCTTGCTTTATTAAACATAGCAGCAAGTGGCAACTAGCAAGAACTTGAAAATATGAAGCATTTATATTGAATAAAAGAGAAAACATGTATCATAACAATAGTAACAGATATATATGGTATCTCCCAACACCCCTTCATTCCTTTGGACCGGTCCTCCTTCCTGTCAGTTCCCATCAAAACCAGGCAATTCCCTTCCTACTTCCTCTTTCTTTGCTGTATGAGGTGATCAATGTAGGAGAGTAGTAAACCCAAAGGGCAATCCACAGGAAACAAGGAAATACTTCACGAGGCTGAGGAAAAAGAAGACGTGAGAGTGGAAGATATTGGATCCGCAGACCCAGTAAACAACAAACCACAACAGCGGCGGGAGTGGTGGGCAATACTCGCCTCAGAGTCTTTATTATTAAAATTCTAACTTATCGTCATACTTAGCTAAATTCTATAATTTTAATACATCCGCTCTGAGGCTCCTATTGCTTGTTCATAGCTAACCCACAACTGCGGATGACGAATGAATAACAGGCTTGAAATAGAAAGAGCAAAAGGTGGACTCTCTGGACCAGTCAGCTGATTGCAATAAGTCCTCCAAATGACAACCTGCCGAGATCGCGGAAGACGTCACCACACCGTGAAGCGAATGAGTGTCAAATACCGAGGTATTAAACCCCTGACAAACCCAACAGCCAGCGAAGCCAGCACGCAAGCGTAGTCGCACCCACTGGGGCAAAATGAGATTTAAACGAGATGAAAAGAGAAGGTTCAGGATCCCCAAGTGTAGAGGTATGGGATTCATACACCTGGAGACAAAGAACCGGACATAAACCCAGGCGTGAGGGAAACGCCGGATAAAAGGCGGATGAAATGGACGTCTTAGTACGGCAGGAGATGGCAAAACGAACACCCCCAGGCACAAAAGAACGGGCCCGGAAGTCCAACGCCCTGACAGCCACCCGCTTGCATGACATCAAGCAGATAAAGGGCTAACAACTTAGCAGAAAGTTGATGCAAAGTTAAATCTTGATTTAGAGGGCCATTGTGCCAGGAAATCAAGTAAAAGATTGACGTCCCAAGTTACCGTATATCGCGGGAGCGGGGAACAATCAGACCTGATACCCTTAAGGAGACGTAAAACCAGCTGGTGCCAGCCTAAAGGCGTTCCTTGAAAACCTATATGGGAAGCAGATAAGGCCGATCTATAGACATTAAGCGTGCGGTAAGCCTTACCCTGATCGAAAACATCCGTAAGGAAGTCTGACACAAAGCTCAAAGCGGCCGGAAGGGATCCTGATCCTTGACAGACACCAATGATACCAAGTGAACCCGCAGGCGAATGGGTCCGCGTGAAACGGTCCCCATAGGGCCGTCACGTCGGAGAACACTGACGAGCGTAAACGCCAATCCCCGGAGTCATCTGACCGTCTCGCATTCCAAACTGCGGAATGTTTCGAGATTCCCAGGATAAATTGTGCTTGGACCTAGATCCCGCTCTGAAAGCACCATTCCCAAAGGTGGGAAGTCATGGTCGTCAGAAGCAGGGGTCAGAAGCAGGGAGCGAGGGCCGCCCAGCGAGTTGATATATATCTGACCGCCGGGAAATTGTCCATCTGGAGGAGGATCGAACGATGTGTGCGATCCTTGAGGAAGCTCTGAAGAGCAAAGAGCCCTGTCGAGCTCCAAGCCGTTCATGTGCAGGTGACGTTACTGAACGGACCAGCGACCTCCCGTGCAGGAACCGTCGCAATAAGCACCCCAACCTGACCCACAAGCGTTGGAGTCGATTTGTAATCATCGGGGTAACACCAGGATAGGCTTGCCGTTGCAGGAGTGGAGGGGAGTGATCCACCAGTCCAAGTCCAGTCTGGCCTCCCCTGAGAGGGAGATCGGAGCGGAATAGGGGAGACCCCTTCAGAGAAAAAGGGGACCTTCAGGCGTTGGATGTCCCAATAATGTAGGGGTGCTGGCTTCACTGCCAGCCCCTTGGCTGCCAAAAGGCTGATCACGCGAGCATGATCCCTTAAGGATGGAGCATATGCTTCCAAAAGGGACCGAATGTCGCGTAGAATCAATCGACATTTGGGCAGAGGGACAGCGAGAGACATCAGAACACTGTTCACCCCGAATCCCATGACTTCCAGGGTTTGAGATGGAGAGAGGACTGATTTCTCCTGATTGATCAGAAATCCCAGAGATTTGGAAAAGGTCGATTGTCCACTGAACACGGAGACGTAGCCGAGTCTCTGACGAGGCTATCAGCAACACGTCGTCCAGGTAGCCAATGAGACGGACCCCTTTGGTGCGCAGCCATGCCACGACTGGCTTCAGTACCTTGGTGAAGCACCAAGGGGCCGAAGACGGGCCGAAAGGTAGGCAACGAAATCTCCAGAGGTCAGTACCCCAACAGAATTGGAGAAAATCCCGCGATTCTTGGCAAGTAGGATGGTCAGGTATGCATCCTTGAGATCCACCTTTGCCAACCAATCGCGTGGTCTCAACAGATCCTTGAGCATATGCATGCCTTCCATCTGAAAGTGACGGTAAATCACCGACCCACGCAACTCCCTGAGGTTGATGACCGGGCGACCACCTCCGCCCTTTTTGGGGACCAAAAAAAAAAACAGAAGCAGGTTGCTCAGGAAGCTTGAGGTCTCCCGTGGAACCCGTTCTATGGCCTCTTTCTGGCATAGTTCCGTAATCTCCCATTCCACCAACGTCCGCCCGTCCCCTGAAAAGGGGAGAGGGGGGGACACGTTAGTTGGCGCGGGGGAGAAGAGAACTCCAGAACAAATACTTGCACAGTGTTGAGGACCCAAGGGTCCGACGTAATGCGACAAGAACGGGGATGGTGCAGGAGCTGTTGCAGCGGAGGGGTTGTCTCCCGCGGGACCTGAGGTGATGGGTTTTGCACGGCCGGTAGCTCGGCCCCGATATCCACCGGCCCGTGGAAAAACCCCGGAGAACACTAAGTGAGTTGGATACTCGTTCCATTGTGTTGAAGGCACCAGAATATTCGTTCATGTCTCTTAGGAAACCTTTGCCGAACAAAGCTCCATGAGCTGCAGCACCCAATTCATTATCTGCCACACCAGCCAGTTGGCGATCCATCTTTAATAGGATGCATTTGCGCCTTTCAGAGGCTAATGCTGTGTTGGCATTACCCAGGAAGCTTAGTGACCTTTGGTTCCAGTTAGTAATTTGAACGGGGTCCAGGGGGTCACCCGATAATTTAGCCTGCTGTGCTGTATCAAGCAACTTAATCAGGGGTCCCATGGTGTCAAGGAGTTTGTCCTGCAAACCCTAAAGGCGTGATCTATGCCTTTGCTGGGTGTCCAGCCTTTAGGGGTGACAAAGTCAACGAAAGCACCTTCACCTCCACTTCGGGAGTTAAACAGGTTTTACCATTCGTGGTGGGACGTGGACTTTCCGCTTTCATGCGGTTACGAGTAGCTTTGTCCAGGGCTTTTCGCGCCTGTGCATCTACCCACTTCTCAACGTGGGGTAATGGGGACCATTCTGCAGACCTAGGGTGGGAGAGGTCCTCCGGGCAGAAAAGTGGATTTCCCAAAGGGTCATAGATAATGCCCGGGCGGGCTTTAGAATCCATCTCTACTGGGTCCTCAGAAAATTCCTCATCAGAGGCATAAACATCAATGACGTCGCTAGTGTCATCCTCCTCAGAGTCAACATTGGGGTCTTGAAGCGGAGCAGGGACAATAGCAGTGTCTGGATTGGTTACGGTAGAGACCCTAACTCGTTTAGTGGGAGCTGACACCATATGTGCAGGAGCATGTTTTCGGAGTGCAGCAGCGGGGGATGGGTGCACGCGTCTCGGCAGTGTTGCGGGGTTGCCAGCCCCTTCAGTCACGTGTCGTGCGTGTTTCATGGACTGTTTCCCCATGGTGGTGGCCAGGGGGGTCTCGGGGGGCCTCACCGCGGTGAGTTTGTTGCCCTTGTCATAAACCGCTAGCGACGGGGGATCATCAATGTGGGGAGTATCAGCCATCACTTCTTTTAAAGAGCGGGTGAAATCTGCTGATAATACGGAAACTGCTTTAAATACTGCAGAGTCAATAAACGCCTGCATGTATGGGTCTAGAGTGGAGGGCTGGGAGGGAGCCATCTGAGCTTGGACTAGAACGAGTTTGTTAGGCTGCTGCTGCTCACCCGAGCTGTCCTCCGAGGAATGCTCTGACTCTGCAGGGGAAGCTGGACGCTGCAGGGTTTTGTCTCGTGGCATGGCGCTGCAGCGATGAGCTGGTAATGACGCCGGGAAATCCCCGCGTGCGCAGACCTAGTGGTTAATCCCGCCCACCCAGCTAGCGAGCGCGTGCAGCGTCTCGAACAGGCAGGCAGACGGAGATAAGCCTCGGTCACACTGTGAAACGAACGGAAAAGGTTAAAGCCGGGCACCCGCCAAAATAACCAAGTGAAACTGCAATAAATATATAATAAATGTATATGCCAAAGTCAATGTATAACTCTAAAACGGAATATAACATGAGAGAGCGTATGTAATACTTAACTAGTCGCCGAGCAGCTAAGAAAGAGGAAGTAGGAAGGGCGTTGCCTGGTTTTGATGGGAACTGACAGGAAGGAGGACCGGTCTAAAGGAATGAAGGGGTGTCGGGAGATCTGTTACTATTGTTATGATACATGTTTTCTCTTTTATTCAATATAAATGCTTCATATTTTCAAGTTCTTGCTAGTTGCCACTTGCTGCTATGTTTAATAAAGCAAGAAAGAGAAGCAATAGGAGCCTCAGAGTCGATGTATTAAAATTATCATTAATAATATAACAAAGCAGTGTAAACCTAAAGGAAAATGTGCGGTGTGTATGAGTGTATCACTGAGCTCCACAGCAATAAACCTCATAGTAATGTGCAGTGTCTATGAGTGTGAGTTTTATTGCTGTGGCTCTCTGTGATACGCTCACACACTGCACATTACTGTGAGTTTTATTGCTGTGGAGCTCTGTGATATGCTCATACACACTGCACATTACTGAGTTTTATTGCTGCGGAGCTCTGATACACTCATACACACTACGCATTACTGTATCAGAGCTCCACAGCAATAAAACTCACACTCCTACACACCACACATTATTGTATCAGAGCTCCAATGCCTTTTTTATACCCTCTCTCTCTCTTTCTTTTTACCCCTTCCCTCTCATTCTTTTTTTCACCCCTCTCCCATTCTCACTTTTTTCAGCTTTCTATTTTTCATCCCCCCTTTATTTTTCATACCCTCTTTTTTTTATCCCCTTTTTTTCATACCCTCTCTTCCATTCTGTCTTTTTTTTTTTTTATCCCCTTTCTTTTTTTCATCCCCTCTTCCAATCTGTCTTTATTTATCCCCTCATTCTTTTTTTTTATCCCCTCTTTCTTTTTTTTTTTATCCCCTCTCTTCCATTCAGTGTTTTTACATCCCCGAAAGAGTCAATTACAAATTGGGCGGCTCTGTCCTCCGTCTCCTCTGCACGTTCCATTGGTGCCGCCCCCTCCTGCTCGTCACCTAATCCACCCACGTGATGCTTGGTAGACTCGCAGCACTTACGCTGCGAGTGCGATGCTTCACGTGGGTGGGCAGGTGACCCGCGAACGTAAATCTCGCGGGAGGGGGCAGCGCTGAACAGACAGCTCCGGATTCGGACTCAGTCCGATACCGGAGCTGTCAATTAAGAAGACGGCGGCCCACTGAACCGGACCCCAGCAACCGACGGGTCAGTCTGCCCCCTCGCCCTCAGATAATTTCCACTCGCCGAATGCGAGCAGAAATTTTGAGGACTGCCATACACCATATCTTTTAACATAACCCCATAGAAAGAAGTGGAGGGGAGTGATATCTGGTGAACGAGGTGGTCAGGGAATTGGGCCACCCCTTCCAATCCACCGCTCTGGAAATGTGAACCCACCAACATGCAGTCCCCAATGTGGTGGTGCAGCCAGGGCCGGCCCGTCCATGGAGCACAGTGGTGCAATTGCTCCGAGCGGCACATTTTTCAGGGCGGCTTTTTTTTAAAATGCAGTCATGTGTGTCTGTGCTGTGAGCGGCCTCTGAGTAAACAGACTGTGACCCCAGGAGCAGGAAGGAAAGCTGCACCTTCAGGACCAAGACCCAGGAGCAGCTTCTCTTCACAAGTGACCAGGCAGGTTCATTACTGGGGGTTCTGGGACTGCCCTGCTGCCCTCTCCCCCAAATCCGATAACTTGTCTTAGCTCCCGACGCACTGACTGACAGGCTGGCTGGCAGACCCAAACATGAGCAGAACCAGAAAAGAGAAAAGCCTCTTCTGTGTTAATATCTTGCATTTTACTATTTTGTATTTCTGTAACCACTCAATGTTCTCGAACCCAGAACATACTTGAAAACGAGAGAAATCTCAATGTATCCTTCCTGCTAAAATCCTTTATAAATAAATAATTCACCCTGATTCTGTCTCCGGTTCTGCCACCAGTCAGCCTGCCTGATCTGTTAAACTAGTATGATTAACTGCTTCATTGCCCCCATGGAAAGCAGTGCTGTGCTGTATGAGGAGCTCAATAAGTGCTGGATAAGCCAAAAGTGAAAAAAAAGCAACGGAGCCCCCACCACCACCACCTTCTGCAACCCCTGTGACAGGGGAAAATCAATCAATGACAGCACAGAGGTCCTCATAAAGCTGCTTAAGGAGTTCAGTGAGGTCCTAAAAGGGCAATACATCACTTGACCGAACATACTCTGCATTTTCTAGCAGAAAGCAAGCTGTAATTCCTACAAAGATCCCACACCTGACTTTAGAAAAGATGTTTACAAGCAACCCAAAAACATAACTCGCCACTTATCATGAATCAGCCTCCTTATCTCAAACTATTTCTAAAACAATAGTGGATATAAACGAACCCTTTCTGCACAATATATATAACAGGTTGTAACTGACTAAAAAGTGGTGTGTGATTGAAAGGGTAAACAGAAGTGGATGACTTAACCCTTTCGCTGCTGAGGCTTTTCACGCCTCTGTGCTGAGGTCATATTTACCAGTTTTGCTCATCATGTTTAAACGTGTTTTGAAGGCTTATTTTCGTATATGACCCAGACATATTATATATCGTTCTTTCCGTCAGACTCGGCAGATTAATAATATGTCATTTTTATATGTATACGTCATGACCTGTCTGTATATTATAACAAAAAATGCAATAAAATATGAATTTTCAATAATTTACAACGTGTAAAGTGTTTTTTTTCACATTTTAACATGCGAGCAATTGCGGTTATATTTTGTATGGGGTGCGCTTGTTAAAAAAATTAGAGATGGGGGTCTCGTTACATTTTTTTTGGGGGAAATTACGCGATTTTTAACAAACGCACCGCATACAAAAATCGTTAGTGCAGCATCATTGTTCACATTATAATTGAAATGGGAACAATATTGCTGCATTAACGAACCAAAAAAAAGAAAAAATATATATATTTTTTTTAAATATATTTTTATTTTTAATTTTTATTTTTTTTAAAAAACTTTTTTCACATTCGAGTTTGGTATCGTTGGAACGGCCATGCTCTGGCCGATCCAACCATACCAAACTATAACCCCTAACTGCCACGGATCGGGAGATAGGGAGTTCATTGGAACTCCCTATCTCCACCGTTGGTGGCAGTTAGGGGTTAACTCTAGGACTGGCGTCATCGTGCTATGCACGAAGACGCCAGTCCTCAGGGGGAGTTCCCGGAGGCTTGGCCGGCATCCAAGATGTCGGCCAGCTCCGGGAAAGGATCACGAACCGGCGCTTTTCAGCGCCGATTCGCGATCCAGCTCCCCAGGGGTTAATGCCAGGCACCATTTGGAAGGGCAGGCTGTGCCCTTCCAAATGGTGCCTGGGTTAACCCCCGCAACGCCTCCGATCGGGAGGGAGAGCGGTCCGAAGGACCTCCCCCCCCCCCTCCATTTCAGGCGCCTCCTCCGCACATGCGGGGGGGCGCCTGAATTAGGTGTCATCGCGCTGCCGCGATGACACCTAATTTCAGCGGCTGCGGTTCCGGATGCTGGGCTGACATCGAGGATGTCAGCCCGCACCGGGGGGGCCAGCGATCGGACGGAACCCGGCCGAACGCTGACCCCAAAGGGAGGGTCCTCCGCACACCAGCAGCCATGCGGAGGACGAGCTGAGCGCGTCCTCCGCATTGAAGTGGTTAATAGTGTGTGACTGAAAGGGTTAATAATAGTGCATAACAGAGGGCCAATTGTACTTTGTTGATGAAAAAGTTCAATAATAGTGTGTTAAAGGGTTAATAGTGTGTGACAAAGGATTACAAAAGTGTGTTTGAAATGGTTAATAATTTGCAAATAAAAGTGTTAATGGTTGGGTGTGGCTGAAAGGGTTAGTAGAGTATTTGAATGAGAGGGTTAATAGTGCAGAGCTGAAGGGGTTAATACTATTTTGTATCTGAAATTAGCATTAACAGTGTGAGGCAGAAAGGGTTAAATATAGTGTGCCTAAAAGAGCCCTTAATTAACGCAAAGCCATTAAGGGTTAACAGTAATCTACAAATTCACCATTTGGTCTTTGACTCCAAACCACAATAAATATCTTTTCTCATTTTAATCTCTTCAGGTTGCGGGGTTATGTTTCGCCTTTGCAGTGCCTTGTGTGTTACGTGGGGGACAGTCAGGACCATATCACCTGTCATCAGGGTGTACCTGAGCACAGTGAAGACACCCCTATGAACGCTTTTTAGTAGACTGGATATTTGAGTAAGATGCAGCACTTCCTGGATGCATATACTGTAACAGGGGTGTGGAAATTTTAAAAAAAATCTACTTGTCCCTCAGGACGATCAACTTGTCCTGATAATTTCAACAAAATAGTGTTGAAATAGAGGTCTTTATTCATAACAGCCTATAGAGGCAGCATCAGATACATGTGATGAATAAAGACCTTTAAAACACTATTTTGTTATGTATGTATTTATTAGGGATGCACCGATAGAGTACGAGTACCGATACTTTTTTCAAGTACTCACAGATCCCGAGTACCAATACTTTTATTTTATGTCATGTGACCACTTTCCAATAAGAACAGACCTCATAAAAATGCCCCCAGCTCACATGTATATATCCCCCCGAGATATATGGCTATTGACCCAGCTCATGGATATACTGCCCCAGCTCATGGATATATTGCCCCCAGCTCATGGATATACTGCCCCAGCTCATGGATATTTGCCCCCCCCCCCAGCTCATGGTATACTGCCCCTAAGCTCTCATGGATATATGCCCCAGCTCATGGATTTTGCCCCCCCAGCTCAGACCCCAGACCAGACAAGGGGCGGCTGTTCGAATGCTCTATCGGCATTCGGACAGCCGCCCCTGGAGCTCTCCGGCATACTTACCTTCCCGAGCGGCGCCGACAAAGTCTTTGCGCCTGCGCTTGTTGAAGGACCCCAGCCGCGATCACGTGGGACTCCCACGTGATCGCGGCTGGGGTCCTTCAACGTGCGGAAGCGCGGAAACTTTCCCGGCGTCAGGAAGGTAAGTATGCCGGAGAGCTCCAGGGGCGGCTGTCCGAATGCCGATAGAGCATTCGAACAGCCGCCAAAGCCCCTCGGATGCCGGCTCAAGGCCGGCTTCCGGTATTGGGGGCGTCCCTGGAATTAGTCCGCAGTCGCCGGACTGCATCTCAAAAAAAACGACTTGCCCGGCGCCCGGATCTTCATGTCCCGGGCGTCGGGCAATACAATTCCCACACCCCTGATATTAACAGAATGGATTTAGGTTTCTTGGTGGCTGTGTTTCTTTTGGGGGGGTAGCATTTTATCCTTGCACCTGCTCTGCTCACCACACATTACTGTGAGTTTTACTGCTGTGCAGCTCTGTGATACGCTCATACACTGCACATTACTGTATCACAGAGCTGCACAGCAGTAAAACTTACAGTAATGTGCAGTGTGTATGGGCATAAGTTTTATTGCTGTGGAGCTCTGTGATACGGTCATACAGGTCATGTGTTTGTTTTTTTTCTTCTCTTGGGGGGGGGTAGCATTTCATCCATCGCTCCAGGCAGCACATTGGCTTTGGCCGGCCCTGGGTGCCGCATCATGCTGGGAAATGGTTGTTGAAGGTCATGTAGTTGTGGTGCCGCGTATTCAGTCAAAAGGTGAAGGGAAACATTTGCAGTAATTGAGGTCTCGCCGAAGAAAAACAACGTCTTTCTATGGGGTTACGGTAAAGATATGGTATAAGGTACAAAAGGGACGTCACTAATGTAAAGCAGAGGATCACTGACGCCACCATTGATGAGGGGAAGCTACAGCCACCATGGCAAGAAATCCATCACCGTCTTGATGTGCTTCGTGCAACTAATGGTGCCCATATAGAGGTGCATTAAATGAGGCAAAAAACCCTTAAATATATACGTCTCATTTTGTAATAATTTTCACTTCTCATTTGGCTTTGGAAGAAATTCTTGAAATTGTAAAGAGACTTTATGGACACCCTGTATATACACGCCGAGTATCCGTTATCCAAACGCTGGGGACCAGAAGTGTTTTGATTTGGGGATATTTGCACACTAGGAGTTATGTTTCACACACGCCTTATACACAGCCTGAAGGGCATCTTTGTACATTTTAATCATCTTGTCCCGGGGGGGGGGGGGGGGGGTTTATTTAATCCCAAAATCTGAGTGAAAAAAAAAAAGGAGCAGACGCATTGTCAAGCAAAAAGCCATTTAAATGCATCGCTCATATCAATAACATTTGGAAACAGCATTTTGCAGCATGTAATCATTACAGCCCGTGTGAGGCTCTGCGCAGCGCACGTTACACCCCGTGTGAGGCTCTGCGCAGCGCATGTTACATTCAGTGCTCGCTCAGCAAGTGCAGCATATACATTTATATTCCATGGCGTTTTTTCTCGTGTTGCTTTTATTGAACAAATTTAAACAATCTCCAGATGTTTCAGAACTACATTTCCCATGAGGCTCAGCCAATCTAATGAGAACCGGAGCATCATGGGAGATGTAGTATGAAAATATCTGGAGGACTACGAGTGCTGGCCCCTGCTGTAAACGATAAAGTGTTAAGAGTAAGGCTCGGTTATTTCACAGCACTTGCATGATGTGCAAGATAGCAGCAGCTTCATAAAACACGTCACGGCTTGCAGGATGTGCGGGATCGCGGCAGCACGTTAACCCACGGTATAAAGTGACACAGTCTGCATTCAGCTTCATAAAACACGTCACGGCTTGCGGGATCGCGGCAGCACGTTGACCCACGGTATAAAGTGACACAGTCAGCATTCAGCTTCATAAAACACGTCACGGCTTGCAGGATGTGCGGGATCGCGGCAGCTTCATAAAGCGCGTCGCGGCTTGCAGGAGCGTTTGGCTTTAGATTCTACATTCAGAAGCAGAGGATCCCGGTCACGGTGCTCCAGCTGTGACGTCACTATCGTCCGGGCGTTTCACGGCCCCTCGTATCTTTGAAGCGGAGCGGCTGTAGTCCTTGATATGGTTATATAAATAGATATCGATCTAAAAGTGGACATCGGAAAACCCTGAAATAAAAAAAAAAAAAAGGATTGTGGCCGAGATTTTTCGGCCTGAGGTCTCTATTTTAGTTTCTTCTCCGTATGCAGCAATAGGAGCGCATTATACATCCCATGGAGATCGGAGAGGCACTGGTTCGGCGATGTTCCTCCTTTCTGCAAAGCTCTAAACCGACCTGAGGTCACATTCCCGGCCAGGTACAAACCAGCACTGCATCCCAACACAGGCAACTGGGAGATTTCAAGTGTTTTGTTGTTACAGTCAAAACTGTCCGATTTATCTGCAAATAAACAAGAAATAAAACCGTTTACATTTATAAAATAACTCACAATGTAAACACAACAATTACTGTTATTTATAGAATATATTACACACAAATACACCGCTTGGCCAATATAGAGTCACCCCTTGTAATATGTGCTTGTGTCACCTTTTGCTGTGATTGCGTCACGCATTCGGCGCGGCATAGTGTCAATAAGCTCATGCGATGTCACAGAATTTATTGGCGTCCAGAGCGGCATTAATGTGTGGGCAAGATCTTGTATTGATGATGGGAGAGTCGCGGCGCTGCGTAAAGTCTTCTCCAGCACATTATCTCAAAGATTAACCTCAATGGGGTTAAGGTCTGGACTGTGCGGTGGCCAATCCATGTGTGAAAATGATGTCTCGTGCTCCCTCAACCACTCTTGCACAATTTGAGGCCGATGAATCCTGGCATTGCCATCTTGGAATATGCCCGCTGTGCCATCAGGGAGAAAAAAAAACCATTGATGGAAAAACCTGCTCATTCAGTATATTCAGGGAGTCACATGACCTCATTTTATGCTGCAACATATTAATCACCGCAGTAATTATCCAATGGAAGGCGAGCTCCTATTGGTGGAGTTATACCCAAGGGGTGTGTACACATACACAGTCGGGGGTGGATTTTCCACTTTTGGCATCCTGGCAGCGCTCAATTTTTTTTCAAAAATTATCAGATTTCAATACAGGAACTCGGAGGCGAGTATTTGCATCAACTTCTTTTATTGCACCCACAGCAGCAAAAGATGAATGCAATGAACATAAGAAAAAACAACGTAGGGGCATCCCCCCAACAGGGAGGTCCCAACCCCAGCCCTTATATAAGCTTGGGGGTGGTACTAAGTTCTGAGCAGGATCGGTCTAAGCCTCTTCTTTTGCTGCTCCCGCATCAGCCAAGTATAGACAGTTTTACTGCTTTTCTATACAGAATTTCCTGTGATTTTACTGTTTGTTTCAGTCTCGTTTGTTTCAGCTGTGTTCGAGGCCCTGACTATCCCCGGCTAAAACCGCGGGGGTCCGGCGTCCTCGTGACCGGGACGCCGCCAGCTGTTCCTTACGGCTTGGTGGTGCTCCCGGATCTGCTGCATGTGACCTGTACACAAATCCCCCTTTGGTCTGGTTGCGGCGGTGTCCCTCCGAGCCACAACGCTAGAGCTACTCCTCGGCGTGCGGCTCCTCGTGGCCTGGGTGGTGAGTGCTGAGATCTCGCGGGCCCGGGGATCTCAGCGCCGCCATCTTGGATTTTGTCTGTTTTGCGCGCTTTCACTCCCGATCTGCTTCGTGAGTTACACACACTCGTTTCTAGCTCCAGACGCTGCCGCAATGTGCCCCGCTCAGCTCCCTCACCGCAGTCCTTCCTCAGCGGCTGATTCGGATTCCGCCTCCAGCTCACGGCAGGTACAAGGTAACCTCCATAGCCTCCACTTTGTCCTCTGCTGTTTCCACTTTGACAGATGCCTTTAAATCGTCTATGCATGACACAAACAACCTGGGCCCTCTACCCAACCAATTGATGGGACACCTGCTTTGGCAGTACCCATGATTCCAGGCCCTTCTGGGTCCAAGAGTGGTGCTAAAACCAAGCACATTGATAAAGCTCTGAGGGGCTGGCAACCCCATAAACTTGCCTAAAATGACGAGCGAGGTCGCCTCGCGTAAAAGAGCCCCTGACCGCGGGGCGACAGTAGCAGTTCTTGAGAAACGGTCTAAATCTGCGGATTCAGACCAACTCCCAGATTATACGGACTCAGAAGGCATCGTGTCCATGGAGGATGAGGAGTTAGAGATCCACACCCCGAATGATCCAGACCTGACGGTCGATGGGGAGCAAAACCCGCCACCACCACCTCTGTTGTCTCAGAAGAATGTGGTAGGTGACCCGCGTGGCCAGCCAATGTTCCACGCTTCTGAGGTCTTACACCCGAGATCCCTGGCCTGGACGCTCCTTCCCCATGTGGAAATGTGGGTGGACACTAACATGCGGTTGCCTATGGATCAGGCTACGAGAGCCAATTTCAAGGCCGAATGCCCACGCCCCACCACAGCAGCGAAAACATGCCTCACGTCCAAAGTAGATGAGGACATGGCCGACTTCCTCGCCGTTAAAGGCTGGTCGGCTAAACGCGGTATTGAACATGCCCTGCGTCTTTGTGAGGACAAGGTCCTCGATGTGGCGGCTCCACTGGTTTTCCTCCTGGACTCTGTGGAAGACGCCCGTCTAAACGATACCCCCTTAGACCCTACAGAGGTTTCCGGCTGGCTACAGAGGTCCCTCTGTCTCTTGGGGGGGCACTAATGCTGCGATCGTTGCCAAAAGGCGTAAATCGATGCCAATGCGCATGGATACGCACCTTACCTCTCAGGCTGTAAAGGATTTGGATGCCAAAGCGCAGGGCCTCCTGTTCGGGGGAAGAAATCCATAAAAAATCTGGGATCGTACTCTGGCACTTTCACCCAGTTGGACAAAGTGGAGGCTAACATGAAAAAAGTTTTTTCCCCTAATTTAATTTTTGGACGGGCTGGCAGAGGAAGGGGCCGCTATGCCGGCAGGAGGGGTGCTTCAGGCACCGACCGAGGCTCCTTTAATTCAGCCACATACAATCAGCCTGCAGGCTTTGCCGGAGTTTCCTCTCGCTCCTGTCCCTGGCGTGGACGTGGCTTCCGAGGTGGCCGTGGATTCCCGTACTCCCGTCGTGGAGCAGGTGAGACTACCTCTGATTATTCCTCACTCACATGTGGTTATTGGGGGTCGCTTCACACGCGCTTGGGAGGGGCTCACGGCAGACCCTTGGGTACAGAGGAGGTGGCTCCAGGGGTACCCCGCTTTGTAAGCAATCTGTTCTTGGTGCCCAAGAAAGGGGGCGACATGAGGCCGGTGATAAATCTGAGAGACCTCAATGTGGGAATGGAATACAACCACTTCAAGATGGAGGGCATACACACCCTCAGGGAAACTCTTCTTTAAAGAGATTGGATGGTGAAGCTGGATTTGAAGGACGCATACCTGTCCGTGCCTATCCCGCGATTACCTTTGTTTCGTATGGCGAGGTCACGTATGGCGGTTCACCTGCCTCCCGTTCGGCCTCGCCTCGGCCCCCGTGGTGCTTCACAAAACTCATGAAGCCAGTCATTGCCTCCCTGCGCGCCTGGGGAGTCCATCTAATCATTTACCTGGACGATGTCCTGTTAATGACAAACTCCATCGACCTGTTGAAACTCCATCTAAGGTGGACAATCTCCCTGCTGCAAGACCTGATTTCTCATAAAATCAGGAGAAATCCTTACTGGTACCGATCCGGAGCATAGAGTTCCTGGGATTTCTCGTCGACTCCGTCCCCATGACCCTCAGTGTTCCACCGTCCAAGCTCCCTCCGGAAAGATGTACGCTCCCTAATGAGGAACCCTGCTCCGTCTCTGCGGTCTCTGGCTCGAGTCATTGGAGTCCTCGTGGCAACTCGCTTAGCAGTCCTCCCAGCTCCCCTGCATTATAGGGCCCTCCAGACCTTGAAGGCCCGTTTTCTCCGTTTGAATCCGGATTACGCGCAGAGGGTGTTGCTTTCGGATGGGGCGCGGGAGGACCTCCGCTGGTGGCTTTCCGACTGGACCAGATGGAACTCTCGTCCGGTGATGGACCCAGTCCCGACAGTGACCATAGAATCGGACGCCAGCCGCAGGGGCTGGGGCGCCCGATGCGGGCGCATGGAAACAGGGGCTTGGTGGTCCCCCACGGAAGCAGAGGCCCATATCTACGTGCTGGAGCTCCTAGCAGCGTTCTTTGCACTTCGATGCTTCGCCGGGCCCGATACTCCTTGGTGTGTACTGTTCTGAATGGACAACAAGACTGCGGTCCGCTACATCAATGCCATGGGGGGCACTCGGTCTCTGGACTTGACATCCAGCGCCCGCGACCTCTGTGAATTCTGCCTGCAGAAAGGACTCTTCGTAGTGGCCGAATTCATCCCGGGAATGAGCAACACCGTGGCAGACTGGAATTCTCGTCATCTGACAGACAGCGGGGACTGGCGTCTGCTACCATCCGTTTGACGACATCATTACTCTCTGGGGTCCGCTGCAGGTGGAACTCTTTGCGTCCAGACTGAATCGTCAATTGCCAGGATTTTTCAGCTGGCGACCGGACGCAGAAGCACTGGCCTCAGATGCCCTCAGACTTCAATGGCCGCAGGGCCGTCACTACGCCTTCCCTCCGTTTCGGATATTATGCAGAGTTTTATCCGCGCTGAGCGAGTAAGAGGCGGAATTGGTACTCCTGACCCCGCTCTGGCAGTCCCAACCCTGGTATCCCGACCTGTTGGAACTGGCGATAGATGTGCCACGGGTGCTACCCTGCCCAGAGAACCTGCTGATGGATCCGGAGGGCCTTCCACATCCCTTGGTGTTGGGGGATCGACTAACGTTGGTGGCGTGGTTGGTTTCAGGTTCGCCTGGCAAACCGCAGATGTTGTTTCGGAGGGAACTGCTTCCCTGCTCCAACAGGCATGGGCTCCGGACACAAGGAGCGCCTATAAGTCAGCATAGGACCATTGGCACCGCTGGTGTTTTGGACGGGGCCACGATTCCCTTACTGCCCCTGTGATGGTTGTGTTGGATTTTCTGTCGTCTCTGATTCGGGTTTGGCCTTCCGGGCTATCAATGTATATCGCTCGGCGAATTCGGCTGGTCATGTTGGTTTGGAGGGCATCCCAGTGGGCCGCCATGCCCTGGTCTGTCGATTACTCAAAGGTTCTCATGTTTCATGTTTTAGCAATATATACTGGTAACAAACTATTAAATTTCTGGTTTCAGTTTTCTTGTGGTTTCCTTACGCCATTGATGGGTGGCGGGGGGGGTTACCCTTTTATTATCAATGCTGGGATGCCCCGTTCTGCTCATGTTTTTTTGGCCGCTACCTACCGGTGGGTAGATATTGGTTGTGGGGTTCCTGATGGGTTCCCTGTTCTAATGCCTGGCTCGTGTTTGTGCTCTCTTCACAGCATCGTGAATGCCGCTGGATCTCATCTGCCGGATGGTTCGACTGGTTTGGTTCCTTGTTTGTCGCCGTTGGCTCTTCGTGTGGCACTGTTGGCCGTTTTGGGTTTCTGAAGCTGCTGCTAAAAGAAGAGGCTTAGGCCGCTCCCGCTCAGGACTTATATAAGCTTGGGGGTGGTACTAAGGGCTGGGGTTGGGACCTCCCTGCTGGGGGGATGCCCCTACGTTGTTTTTTCTTATGTTCATTGCATTCATCTTTTGCTGCTGTGGGTGCAATAAAAGAAGTTGATGCAAATACTCGCCTCCTAATCCTTATTAAAATCTAAACTTTTCGTCATATCTGATAGGAAAATTTAGGAATTTCAGAACATGTTAAATTTTGACATGTCGGGTAAGGGATACTCAGCCAGTAGTAGAAAGCAATGATTGCACCCCAGAACATGTATTTTTAAAAAACTGACCGCAGTAAAACATTTGTGAAGATTTTGGTAGATGTTGCATCGTGGGAAAAATCCACGAAATGGAAACAAGTGATAAAAAAAATCTAACTTTATTTTTCCTTTTCACATGCAATTACTTCAAACAAAAAACCTAGCAGCATGTGTTTTATAATGTGTTTACTGTGCATTACAAATAAAGCCACATTATAATCTAGTTACAGTTTATGTACGCGGTTGTGTCACTTTAAACATGTCCATTTGTAAAAAATCTTCTGTCATATGAGCCAAATAGAGCTTTGGGGGATTCCCCACTGTCGCTTGGGTTGAAACCCCCCCCCCCCCCTGTATACAAGTCGGGAGTGACACATACCTAATCTCCGGGTTTGAGCATCTTTTTCACGTTTCCGGCGTTTTCCTCTCGGTTTCTCTTTGGGGGATTCGAACGGATTTCGGCGACAGGCCCTGCGAATAGAAACAGACTGAACTTTACAGCGTCCCTTTCAGGTCATGCAGTGTGTGATAAAGAACACACACACGTATTACGCCCTGTTGTGCTGAAAAGCTCCTGACTTTGCGCTCAAACATCAACGCAGGTTTTACAACACACCGAGGGGGTCATCCAGTAAGCGCCGGGCCAAGAAACGCAGATGTTTCAAAACAAGAAAAAATAGAAGCACAAGGAGAAGATGTGCTTTAAAGCTTCTCCCTTTACAGGCTGGATTTTAATTTTGAGAAGCGCCGGCGATTGTCAGCACTGCGATGCCAGCATTTAGTGGATAATCCCCGCAGTCTGTAGCAAAAAGAAACGTGGGAAGACACATCTCAGTAAATTCCCGCGCTGTGTACATTGTGTCAAGGCTACACGATAATGCTCAATAATAACATATATCAGAGTCACAAACCCAGAGGCCGCTCACTGAACATCCCGGAAAGTCACCGGCATGAGACCGGCAGTATCAGCTCATATCTGGGTGAAGGCTCGTCTGATTTGGGGTTTGTCACAGCTATACACTGCACCCCCAAAAAAAAAGTGAGAAAGGGTTGTTCTGGTGTTTCGAGTAAATCTCTTGTGCTCCGGCTTAAACAAGGACTACGTTTATAAAACTCTCAGGAATAAACTGAATATGGACAGAACCACACACACCCCAAAACCTGAGACCACAATGACGGCATCCACAGACCAGAAGCAACACCACAAGGACGGCATCCACAGACCAGAAGCAACACCACGAGCACGGCATCCCCAGACTACAGGAACCAACACCACGAGGGCGGCATCCCCAGACAAGAAGCAACACCACGAGGACGGCATCCCCAGACTACAGGAACCAACACCACGAGGGCGGCATTCCCAGACTACAGGAACCAACACCACGGGGCCGGCATCCCCAGACTACAGGAACCAACACCACGGGGCCGGCATCCCCAGACTACAGGCACCAACACCACGAGGATGGCATCCCCAGACTACAGGAACCAACACCACGAGGACGGCATCCCCAGACCAGAACCAGCACCACGAGGACGGCATCCCCAGACAAGAACCAGCACCACGAGGACGGCATCCCCAGACAAGAAGCAACACCACGAGGACGGCATCCCCAAACTACAGGAACCAACACCACGAGGACGGCATCCCCAGACTACAGGAACCAACACCACGAGGACGGCATCCCCAGACTACAGGAACCAGCACCACAAGGACGGCATCCCCAGACAAGAACCAACACCACGAGGACGGCATCCCCAGACAAGAAGCAACACCACGAGGACGGCATCCCCAGACTACAGGAACCAACACCACGAGGACGGCATCCCCAGACTACAGGAACCAACACCACGAGGACGGCATCCCCAGACTACAGGAACCAACACCACGAGGACGGCATCCCCAGACTACAGGAACCAACACCACGAGGGCGGCATCCCCAGACTACAGGAACCAACACCACGGGGCCGGCATCCCCAGACTACAGGAACCAACACCACGAGGACGGCATCCCCAGACTACAGGAACCAACACCACGAGGACTGCATCCCCAGACAAGAACCAGCACCACGAGGACGGCATCCCCAGACAAAAAGCAGCACCACGAGGACGGCATCCCCAGACAAGAACAAACACCACGAGGACGGCATCCCCAGACAAGCAACACCACGAGGACGGCATCCCTAGACAAGAAGCAACACCACGAGGACGGCATCCCCAGACAAGAAGCAACACCACGAGGACGGCATCCCTAGACAAGAAGCAACACCACGAGGACGGCATCCCCAGACAAGAAGCAACACCACGAGGACGGCATCCCCAGACAAGAAGCAACACCACGAGGACGGCATCCCCAGACAAGAACCAACACCACGAGGACGGCATCCCCAGACAAGAAGCAACACCACGAGGACGGCATCCCCAGACAAGAAGCAACACCACGAGGACGGCATCCCCAGACAAGAAGCAACACCACGAGGACGGCATCCCCAGACAAGAACCAGCACCACGAGGACGGCATCCCCAGACTACAGGAACCAACACCACGAGGGCGGCATCCCCAGACTACAGGAACCAACACCGCAAACAACTAGACTACAAGCAACACGGCCTCTGTATTTAATCAGATGAAATTACATTGTGCGGAGGGGGGGGTTGCAGTCACTGTTGTAAAACACACCTGCAGCCTTCTGTTTGCATATGAGCGCGCTCAGCCCTCTCACGTAGCCGGGGAAGTTATCATGGGAGCTCCCGTAGGACATGAGCTTGATGCCGTTAAGCAGCAGGTCAGCCTGGAGCTTGAAGAAGCTGTCCTCATTCTCCTTCAGCACCAGCATGTAATGCTCCAGGTTCATTTTATTCTGCACCGTGTACAGGAAGAGGGCCTGGAAGATCTGATCCTGCAGCGTCTCTCCGCAGCCCAGGAAAAGGAAGGACTTGGTGCAATACAAGTTCTGGAGAACCTCCTGGGAAGAAACACAAACAGCATTACGTATGTATGGATCAGCGACAGACTAAAAAGTATCTTAAAGAGATATTACCACGTACACGAGCTGTAACTAGATTACTGGCGCATTACAAACCCCTTGTACAAAACACATGTGTTACGTGGGGGTTTCCGTCCACGTGCAGACTGCTCCCCTTTAAGCCAGTATTCTGCAGAAGTACTGCTTCTGGGCCAGACGCAGGCAATAACACACTGGAGATCTTTTCAGTTTCAACCCAAAATGGAGAATGAGTTTATTTACATTTTGGCAGGCAGGCAGGCAGGCAGGCAGGCAGGCAGGCAGGCAGACAGACAGACAGACACACACAGACACACACACACACACACACACACACACACACACACACACACACACACTGTGCAGAGACAATGGAAGCACACCCAGGTAGGAACAATGGATCAGATAACAGTGATCTGGGTGACCTTAGTTGCTGGGGAAGGGGAGGGGTGATGGAAGCATGTGAAAACAAAAGGGATCCATTACTTACATGGAGTGTATACTATACAAAGACTGGATCGTAATACAGAGGTTAAGCTATACCGAGGGAATACAATACTCTACATTATACACAGAGCAATGAAATGCAAGGAAACATAAATACAAATAAACAGAGTGGCCATTTCTGCACAACATGCTGCTGTTTTTTTTTCTTTGTGAAGTAATTGCACATAAATAGGAAATTAAAGCCGAACCGTATTTTTCTTGTTACCATTTTGCATATTTTCCCATGATGCATCATTTATCAAAAGCATATGCTTTACTGCTCTGGTAAATACTGTAGATTAAATAAACAAGAGGATGAGGGGATGTTTAGAGAAGGCTGCATGTGGTGTGTTGTATTCTCCAGGCTACATGACATAAGAGTTGGCAGCAGAGCATACAAGGCTTCTAATCCCCCCCGTGATGTCCTTTGAATACATCCCACACAATAGAATGATGTGTCGGTGTCTGACCCATTCACTCCATTCTATGACCAAAGCCACACAGTGAGGAGCAAGTGATGGAAAGATACAACACAAAATATCACACAATGGGTGCGCCCAGTGACACATATAGAGGAAAATATCACACAATGGATGCACCCAGTGACACATATAGAGGAAAATATCACACAATGGATGCACCCAGTGACACATATAGAGGAAAATATCACACAATGGATGCACCCAGTGACACAGAGGAAAATATTTTCTTAACTAAACATACAAGAGAAAAACAAACACATGTAAGATATCAGCAACAACACAATAAGGACATTTCCTTTTTTGGTTGTACTGGCCCTTTAAATAAACCTATAAACCCTAGTAACAAAAGGGGACGGTCTGGGTACCATAAGGGTGTATTGTTGTGTGTGCAGACTGCAGTGTGATCACTTGTGGATCCAGAGGAGGGGCATAGGGTGCATGTGTAACCCCTGAGCTGTGATCCCATTATAGGAGATACAGGTGTCATTTGGATCCCTATATCTCCGGTTCCGTACATGCCACAAGGTCAAGTGAGGTGACATGGGAACGGACAGAGTCTGCCTTTCCAGTAATATTAAATTATGTACAAACAACATTTTGGATGAAATAATAAAATGGCGTTTTTAAAAAAAAAAAATTTAATAAAGCAGCAGCATTGTCCACTTTTTAATATCAAATAATGCCTCTGCATTTTTTTTCCAGCCCTCACCATGAGTTCATAGTCCTGAGTGACATCTTTGTATCCGAAGGGATCCAGGACCAGCCCGCAGGGGTCCGTGTACAAGCCGTGGATGTGCAGGACGCCATACTTATTGTAGCCTCGCGCCCACTGCAGCACCTGCAGACACAAGAGTCATAAACACAAGCCATTTCTACCAACAAAAAAAAAAAACACAACAAGTGCACAATGATAAGCTTTCTTTTACACACCAGGGGCGCGATTCCACAGTGGTCGTTAAGATACTGGTGACCTTAACCCCTTCACTACATATGATTTTCCAAAAAAACATTGTCAGAAACCAGTGTTTTTATGTAAAATCATTAAAGAAATAGGAGTTTATTCCCATTGAATGTCTTACAGTAAATAACCTATTTCGGCCAGCAGGTGGCGCCATCTACTGCCAAATGAGTTAGAGGTTTGAGCCGCTGGTCTATTTTCTTTTTTCCCTGCATCGGCTGCTGAAATCCCGATATTTCAGAGCTTTGAGCAGCCGATTTTGCAGTTTTAGCCGTTTGGACATTATGCCCACAGGGCAAAAACTTTGCTTTTGGGCTGCAGAAGGTGCCCCTAAACAAATTTTCTTTGCAGCAAACGAATTTCATTGCTTTTTGGCTGCAGATCGGCAGAGCGAGACATTTTGATATCGGGGCACCGGATGGTGCCATTGAAGTCTGAGATATCTCTATTCACTAAGCTCTGAATTTGCCATTGAATGGTGAATTTCACCATATCCGCAATTTTAGGGCAGTTCGTCTATTCACCAAGTTGTCAATTTGCCAAATACAGGCGATTTCACAGCGAAATACGGTGCACTTTGCCGCAATTCAGCAGCACCAAAATTGTCCCAGAGAACTGTCGATTTATCGATTCAGACGCCGAATTTCACCAAAACTGACTGATTTCGGTGTTCTGATTAGAGAGATTAAACCACTTGGCTGCTAAGGACGCGCTCAGTGCGTCCAGACAAGTGGTTCTCCTGTGCTATGGACGCGCTGAGCGCATCCTAGCACAGGAAGCAGGAATCGGCCGGTATTTCGGCTGATCGCTGCGGCCCCCGGTGCGGGCTGACATCTTGGATATCAGCCCAGCCTCCGGGACCCAGGCAGGCAGGAATAGAGTCATCGCGCTGGGCACCCCTCGCAGTGCGGGGAAGGGTCCTTTGGACCTCTCTCCCTCCTGATCTGCTAGGGGCACAGCAAAAAGGCAGGCACCATTTGGAAGGGCACAGCCTGCCCTTCCAAGCGGTGGCTGCCTTTAAGGCTGGGGTCAGACGCGCGCAGCAATCACGTCCATGTTGCCGCACAATAGTAAGTACGTGAATCATGACCAATGAAGCCCCACACACGAAGCAGGTCCGCACGGATGCACAACGGACGCGGCAAACGGACGCAAGTTAGCAAGAACGTAAAACCGCTAGAACGTCCGCATAGCTTTGTGTGTGAGTGATGGAACGTTGTCAGACGGACTTCATTTATACGTCCAGCATTTTTGACGGACAAAAAGGTTTTTCATATTAAGTTATTTTCCCCTCTTACATCCGTAAAAAATAACGTCAGTCACAAAAACGGACTGTGTGGCCCCCTACTGCGTCTTCCGTCAAAAGGTGCGTCTGTACTGCACGGCGCACAGTCCGTAGAAAATGCGCTCGCCTGACCCTAGCCTAACCCTTTGGGTGCTGGATCGCGATTCGGCGCCAATAGGTGCCGGATCGTGGTCTCCTCCCAGAGCTGGCTGACATCTTGGACGTCGGCCAAGCTTCCGGGATCTCCCCCTGCCTACTGGCAGTTCAGGAGTTAACCCCTAGCTGCCACCTATGGTGGAGATGGGGGGGTCTATTGGAACCCCCTATCTCCCGATCCATGGCAGCTAGGGGCATCATTGCAATGGCCTTTCCAAGGATACCAAACATGACCATGTAAAATGAAAAGAAAAAAAAATGTAAAAGAAATTTTTTTTTCTTTTATTAATGCAGCAATATTCTTCCCATTTCAATAATGTGAACAATGATGCTGCACAAACGATTTTTTTCTAGGGGGGGGGGGTGTTTGCTAAAAAATCATGTAAATTCCCCCCCAAAAAAAATAGAATTTGTTCCCAATTGTTTTAACAAGCGAACCCCATAGAAAATATAATGTGATAGAGGTATGTGGTAGAGGCCAAAACAGTAATTGAATTTAAGCAGGCATGGGATAGGCATAAGGCTATCCTAAACAAAAGATAAATCCAGGTAAAGTATCCATGTAATTGGGCGACTAGATGGGCCGAAAGGTTCTTAGGCTAGGGTCAGACGAAAGCATTTTTCCCCGCAAACGTGAAAAAGTGCGTCCAAACGCATTGACGTATTTTTTCACGGAATGCGCAAAAACGGTCAGACGACGCGCATTTTCGGGCGTGATTTTGTACGGATCGTCAATAAAACTCTTTTTGCGTCTGGACGTTATGTAGGCTGGACATTAGCAGCGTCTGACATCTCCTAATCACGCACACACGCCGCTATGCCGCAGCTGCGCACTCAGTACTAGCGGTTCAGCGTTCTCAGAAAAATGCGTTCAAATTCCACTTGCGTTGCACGGCTGGACTTTTCTGCGGCCGTACATCGTATATTGGCCGTCATTGCCCGTCATCTGCTGCTAGTGCGGCCGTAATTATGTGCGTCAGAACACACGTTAAAAGTGCGCTGGTCTGACCCCAGCCTAAAACGTGACTTCAAATCGCGTTTAAACATGATGAGCGAAAGCGGTAAAAATGAGCTCAGCACACAGGCAGGAAATGGCTCAGCAGCGAAAGGGTAAGGCTGGGGTCAGACTAACGCATTTTAAGGCTAGGGTCAGACGAACGCATTTTTCACGTCGTCCGTGAAAAAGTGCGGTCGAACGAACGTACGTATTTTTTCACGGAATACGCGATAGCGGTCATACGATGCGCCTTTTCGTCCGTGATTTTGTACGGATCATCAATAAAACACTTTTTGCGTCTGGACGTTATGTTAGCCGGACATTAGCAGCGTCTGACGTCTCCTAATCACGCACACACGCCGCTATGCGGACGCAGCGCACTCTGTACGTCAGTAGTAGCGGTTTGACGTTCTCGAAAAAATGCGTTCGTTGGCCACTTGCGTTGCGCGGACGAACTTTCATGCGGCCGTTCGTCGTATATTCCCCGGCATTGGACGTCATTTGCTGCTAGTACGGCCGTGATTTCGTGCGGCTAAACGCACGTTAAAACTGCGCTAGTCTGACCCTAGCCTTAATGTGCGTTTAGGCGCACTTAATCACGGCCGCAGTAGCAGCAAATGACGGGCAATATACGAAGTACGGTCGCACGAAAGTTTGGCCGCGCAACGCAAGTGGAAAATGAACGCATTTTTTCGTGAACGCAGAACCGCGATTACTGACATATAGACTGCGCTGCGTCCGCATAGCGGTGTGTGTGTGTGATTTGGAGACGTCAGACGCTGCTCATGTCCGGCCAACATAACGTCCAGACACCCAAAGTTTCCTGGTTTGGATCCGTAACACATCACGCACGAAAATGCGCATCGTATGACCGTTTTCGCGCATTCCATGAAAAAAATACGTCAATGCGTTCAGACGCACTATTTGGCGGTCGCTGCGAATAATGCGTTAGTCTGACCCTAGCCTTAAACATAAATGTAATATCTCTTATTATTTTTAACAATAACCGGTTTTAATTTAATTTTTTAAAAAGACGTTTTTGTGGTTCTTAAACGTGTTTTTTTTTAAAGGCATTTTTTATAATTTAGAGACATTTTTATTGATCTAACATCCTTTTAGGAGAATAGGAGACTTCCTTTTTTTGTTTGTCAGTTCGGTGGAATTCTCTGAGACCAATTCGTCACTTTTCGCCAACGTCTGAATAACTACTTATCAATACAGTGAACACACCGAATTTGCGACGAAATGGAATCACTGAAATGTGCCGTAATTGAATTCAATAATGTAATATGTGTCCTGGAATACATGGCCGATGTGGCAACTGTATCCGTGATACAGTGCGGTGCTTTAATGCCCAGCGACAGCATAAACCGTCATGTACCACATTCCCCATTCTGTGCTGCAGAGTGCTTGGAAATCAGGTTTTCACTGAATGTCTGACCAGCCGAGCCAATCAATAGCTCTGCCAGGTCGGCCATGTTTTCCTGCACAAATGACTATTTCATTCAGATGGGAGCACAGGTAGAAGTGCTGCCCTGCAACATGTATAATTCATATGCTGCAGAAAGAAAATCAAGGCAGGTCACCTGGAATTCCTTACCTGCAGCGTATGTGGTTTTAAAAACGCCTTTTTTTAAAATGCCTCCTTTTTTTTTTTTTTTTTTAACCTGTTTGATGGCGTTCGGCAGTCTCCAGCAGGCAGTTCGACGGCATACGGCGCACTACGGGGACCCTGCGGTGAATACTGAAGCATTTATAGATTACACATGGTTCGGGGCGGCATTTTTCATGCACCGCCCATCAGCATGAATACATTATGGGCTAAATTACAATCTTCACACAAACGTTTGCGCTGGCGCAAAAAAAACATTAACGCGAGGGGTAAAGTCCTTTTGCGCCGAATGCCGTATTACATAGTCAGTGCAACAACCGCGCGCAATCGTCTACCGCGGGTGAACCTGCGCGACCTTATTGTACTGCGCGCGTCATATACTTAACATTGTGAGCGCAAACGCAAATGTGCGCTGGTACGCGGATGGTATTCCAATCTATTCCGCGGTAATTACCGCATAGCCTTTGCGCGCATAATTTTAGCAACTCCTAAAAGCTGGTGGTAACGGCAAATCTGAATAACCTGGCTGACCCCAAAAAACACCAGCCCATAAAAAGGAATGCAGCGACAATATACTGGATGATGCCGGTGTGCGTGTGTGTGTGTTATTACTGCAGCATATGAGCTCATTTTGCATCAGACGCAGAACCCGTCTCCGACGGGCAGGCGCAATTCAGTTGCGTTTAATAGGTGTGTTTCTTCATTTTGATTGGCTGGATGGGTGCAAAAAACTGCTTGTGCAAAGATTTTTGCACGAGACAGTACTGCGCCTGCATTTGTGCGCGTCCTGTTTGCGCTCGCAATTGATCGGCGGAAGAAAAAAGGCGCGAGGATTGCAATTCCAGCGGTGGTTTGCGCGTGCAAACGATTACTGCTTGGCGCAAAAATTTTCGCTTTGCGCAAGGCTTTTTGAGCTAAGATTGTAATATAGCCCTATGGGTCCAGGAAAACATGGCCGAGCTGGCAGCCCGACCAATCAGCAAAGCCAACTGCGGTGTCATTCCAAATGTGTAGAATTTCAACAGTTAAACAGTAACACATCTCTAGTGATACATGAAGTATAAACATCAAATCACGCCACTCGGGATGTGTGAGGTTTTCCTACATTCAGTGCAAACAGAGTTTGCGTAGCGGCCTGTGTGCGTGATGAGGCGACGTCAGACGCAGTGCATTTGCGACGTCCATCACTTTGACGCGCAGAAGTTTTTTTTGGTCTGGGTGACTGTACCGGTCATTTAATTCTAATTCATTTTGATTCCCATATTTACCTTTTACATCCGTCAAAAAGAAACGGACCGTGTGGCGTCTACAGTATCTTCCATCAGTGTGTCCGTCCGTTATGCACGCATGCGGAGTGCGCTCAGACTGCGTTCATCTGACATTAGCCTTAAGGTGCAGCCAGATTAATAAACCTTTGGTGATTAAAAGGTTATGACTTGATGGCAGGCGGGATTTTCTTCTTTGCTTTAAATGGACATTTCTCATTTCCTGAGATTCTAACACTCAGATAATCCTTATCTTTTATTTGTCCCCGATATAGAAAAAGCTGTAAATGGAGGCGTTGGCCGCAGAGACTTAACAAAAATAAACAGCAGTCAAGTTATCCAGAGGTATTTGTCCCTTTCTGGACCTGGCCCAGGATGTTGTGCTGTTTAGACTCATTGTGTGGACACACACACACAATGTGACCTGCCCTCACTTAATCCCCTTTATCACAGGTTAATAGGTCAGTTACACAACAATATGGTCAATAAAGGCCAATTAAACAACACCTGGACAATAAAGACCAATCACATATAAACACTAAAGGTTAATTACACATTGCATGGGAAGTGGATTTATGGACCTCCCAGTGACGGCAAACCTCAGCACCCCAGATGAAACTACATGTTCCACAATGCCTACTCAGCCTTCAAACGGTTTGAGCATCATGTAGTTTGAAAACATCTGGGGTAACAAACTTTGCCATCACTGCGTCAGAGCCTCTACCAGGGATCTCAAATTCTTCTACCCCCCCCCCCCCCCGGATGTGGAATGCCTACAATTCCCTGAATTCTCTGCATGCATTAGATGGCCAGAGAATCATGGGAGTTGTAGTTTAGAAACCTCTGGGTGGGGCGGAGTTTGAGATCCCTGATCTAGACTGTGCGGCTTGTGTACATTACTGCACATAGAAAGATCAAGGGAAGGAGCGGTCACACAGAATCCCCAACATCGACCCCCCAAAACGGCTCACTACATTTTAAAGGACATTCTCGTGATTTCTGAACATTCCCTAAATTCACTCAAACCTGAACAAACTACTCAGTACATAACAAAAACAATCCAGCATTCCCCAGCATTCCCCTGTTATTGATCTCCCTCCTCCAGCGTCTTATTCCTATTTAAGAAGAGTCCGCAGACGTCTCCCTCCTGACCTAAACACACACAGGGGCCGACTCCAACTTACCTGTAAATAACGGCTCGCAAAAATCCAGCCTGAGCCGCTTTCCAAATGCTTCTATTAACAGCCCTGTGCTGACCGAGCTGCCCCGCGCGCTGACCGAGCCGCCCCGCGCGCTGACCGAGCCGCCCCGCGCGCTGACCGAGCCGCCCCGCGCGCTGACCGAGCCGCCGTGTTAGCAGCTGAAGCTTGAATACCTGTGAGCCGATTGTAGATAATAGCGGTGCTGCATGTCGCCACTGCTATTGGGTCCTGGAGGCCATCGGACTCCATGGAGCCCAGCATGAACCTGCGCGAGAGGGTTTTGCACAGAAGCTGCAGAGGAACCACTGCTCGCGGCTGGAGGACGCGGTGGATCTCGCCGCGCTCTGCATCACAGGATCAGAGGTAAGTTTGGATGGTTTTGGTGGATTTTTATGCATTTTATTATTTTCATTTTGCAAAAGCAAACTCCCTTAACACCAGGCTCTGAGACCGGCTTGAGCTGAGGAGAGCGCGTTACGGTGGAGAGCGCGCTACGGTGGAATAGCTCACTGCTCTCGCTGAGATGTTATTAATGGGCCTATACGAATGGCTCCTATACACAGTACAGGAGCCGTTAATGTACAGTAAGGAGCTGTGAGATCTGAGCCACCTCAGGTGGAATGGAGTCGATGCACTTTACACACCAGCTCCATTACACCTCCTAAATCTGCTGTGCACAGCTATGCGACATGCAGGGACTGAGCGGGCAAGTAAAGCGCATGCACGGAGGTCAGGAGGACGACAACTATGCTGGGACGAGTCTGTTAAAGATAGGAAATAAATAATAGATGGGAATGAGGAAAATACCGGTTTTAACGTGAATTGATTTGGGGAAAGTCACACTTAGACCGGAATGTCCTTTTAATTTTTGCAAAGCATTATGGGAGATGTAGATCCTTAGACTAGACTAGAGCGCTTAGAGGGATCCAGCGTTTGGCAGCAGTTGCTGCAAAGCTTGCGACCCACCTTTACTTTGTCGTTCAGGTCCAATGACTCCATGGGTTTGCCCATTGTCTGCCCGTATATCTCCAGCAGATTGTCGTAGTTGGTGGTCAGCACCATAGCCCCCTGGTCCATGAGGCTGACTATGGACTCCAGGACAGCAGGATTCTGGATATGATCTTCTAAGTTCTCGAACACCTCCATCAGGCAGTCCTGGAAGAAGCTGGGCTTGCTGTCCCCGGTTCTCTGTAAAGCATGGATTTGTGTTATTTTCTTTCGCTTGTGCAGACACGAATCATTCCGAGCTGCTTTCGCTTTTAACCTCTTCACTACCAAACACTTTTTCTTGAATAAGATGGTCATATTTATTTGAAAGATGTGGTTTTTTTTGGTAACCACAATCTGCACAGAACATATGAAATATTTAACAAACGCCTAAATGCGGAGAAAAGTGTTTCTTTGCAAAAAGATCATTATTCTGAGATAGATTTATAAAGAAAAGTAAATTTGCTCTCTTCTAATTCTTCATGTTTGTTTATCCTTCACAGAAATATCGCTGGGATGAAAAGGTTGTAAACTCTAGATGACGTCCCTTATCTGGCACAATGTCACACGGGGGTCTGCATTATCCACATACAGGCAGAAATGGCCTTTGTGTCAGTAAATGTGCTGCAGACAGATAATAAAATGGCAAGAGTGGGTGTCTGTGGAGGCGCTTACTAGGTAACTGTGGTTCCTTAAAAGGGGGGGGGGCTGCCTACAAGGGGTTGCACATAAATCTCAACCTAAATGTGCAAATAAATGTGTAGAAAAGGGTAAGGGTCCTAGTGGCGCAGTGGGAGCTTCCAAATATGGAGCAATCTAGAGGAGTATTTCTAAATGCTGATATTGTGGCTCAACTCTATTTATCAGGTGGTGATAGATAAAAGTACTCAAGTGAGTCAATGTTACACTAGTATTGTGCAAATAGCAATTCTGTGCAAATGAACAACCTTGTGCAAAATAAGCAACAATGGTGATAAATCCTTAAGTCATGCGTACAGATCTGCTCCTATAGCGCAAAGTGTATAATAATCCACATGTGCAAAATGCATATAAAGTACATATAAAGTGCATGTGCTCATATATCCTATTCCATTCGTAAAGTGCAGACACAAAATTGATAATTTTCCTAAGTATGACGGGAAGTTAGAATTTTAAGAAAGACTCGGAGGCGAGTATTTTGCATCTCTTTCTTAGCATTTATTAAACAGCAGCATAGAAAAACTTTAACAGAAACTAGCTCCTCCCTTCCCACAGTCCATTGCAACAAGCACCCTCCCCTGCCTATAAACAGGTTCTTCCCGCCAAAATGATCCTCTTTCTTGCGTGTGAGTCATCATCCAACGGGCAGAAGAACCAAACAACGAGGCAACCATCCAATCGAGACTGGAGAAAATCAGGAGGCTGTGGGAAGAAGAGGGATAAGAAAACTATGAACCGGCGAGCCTACGCCCAAGCCGCTTAACAGAAAAACCCAGGGTGGGACTGGGCGGGAAAATACTCGCCTCCGAGTCTTTCTTAAAATTCTAACTTCCCGTCATACTTAGGAAAATTATCAATTTTAATTCATGACTCGGAGGCTCCTATTTTGCATATTCAAAGCCTGTCTAGGACCGCAGCCGACCAATGATCGACAGGCTTCAAATAGAACGTCCGGAAGGTCGATTCCCTGGACCAGTCCGCCGCTCTCATGAGATCCTCTAACCGGCAGCCTGACAGCACCGCTGAGGAAGCCATGGCGCTGCGCGTAGAATGCGCGCCAAACGTGGAGACGTCCACACCGGCCGATGCCATCACCCAACGCACCCATCGGGCTAGCGAAGTGGATGACACCGGGCGGTGGGGAACCACGTAGGAGAGAAATAAAGGCGCAATATCCAGAGGGCGCCAAGCAGTCGTGCGCGTTTCGTAAGCGCGCAGGCAGCGAACCGGGCAAAGCCGCGGGCGATCAGGTAACCCAGGGTAGAAAACCGAGGTAATGGCCGTTTTTGTACGGCGCGAGACATCAAAGCGTACACCATCGTGTAGAAAGGAGCGTGCCCCAAAGTCCAGTGCGCGAACGTCGCTGATCCGTTTACATGAAAGCAAGCAAAATAACATCACCAATTTTGCGGACAGTTGGCGTAGGGATAGATCGTCATTATCCGGCCACGCTGTTAGAAAGTTAAGGACCACGGAGACGTCCCATGTGGAAGAATATCGGGGGCGCGGGGGACGCGATAAGCGAACGGCGCGCAGTAACCGACAGACCAGGGGGTGACGTCCCGCCGGGACCCCCTGGAAACCGAGGTGGCCTGCCGAAATCGCCGAGCGAAATGAATTAACCGTCCGGTATGCTAATCCCCGTTCGAAGAGATCCGTGAGGAAATCTAGCACGGCCGTCACAGGGGCTGAAAGGGAATCCAGACCCCCATCCATACACCAGCGAATCCACCGGGACCAAGCCGTGCCGTAGACTGCTCGGGTACCGGGAGCCCATGCGCGTTGGAGCAAGGCGTCAGTGCGTTCCGAAACTCCAACGACAAAGCCGGGTCCCCGGACACCAACCATGCAGTCAACGGACAGTGAGACGTGATAAGGGGGTGTGGTTTGCCGTCCGGATCCGTGATGAGATCCGGAGGGCAAGGCAACACCCTCGGTTGATCTATGGCCATCTCCAGGAGGGCCGGAAACCAAGATTGGCTCCGCCAGAGGGGCGCCACCAAGACCAGGGTCGCTGTTTGTGAACGAACCCTGGCGAGGGTGCGAGCCACCATGGCGAAAGGGGAAAGGCGTAGAGCCGTCCCCGGGACCAAGGTTGTAGGAACGCATCCGTTGCTCTCGCCTCGGGGTCTGGACGCCAGCTGTAAAACTTCGGAAGTTGGCGGTTCAGACGCGAGGCGAACAGATCGGTCGTGAACGGACCCCAGAGATTCGAAAGACGAGCAAGACTGCGGGTAGCAGCCTCCAATCGCCCGAATCCAGCGTGTGTCTGGAGTTCCAATCCGCTACCACATTGTCGAGACCTGGGAGGAATTGTGCCTGAATCGCGAGCCCCGACGCGAAGCAATGTGCCCAAAACCGCTGAGCTAGCAGTGTGAGCATGGGGGACCTGGGACCCCCCAGGGCGTTGATGTTGCGGACCGCCGGGAAATTGTCCATGCGCAGGAGGATGGTGCAATCCCGGAGTCCCTTGGCGAAGCACTGGATTGCAAACAAGCCTGCAAGCAGCTCGAGGCAATTGATGTGGAGGAGAGTCTCCTCCGCCGACCAACCGCCCCCTGTCTCCAGAGGGCCGCAGCGAGCTCCCCAACCGGAGCGGCAAGCATCCGACTCTATTGTGAGGCAAGGGGGGGCCGGAAGGATCGCTTTCCCGTTCCAGGATCGGAGGTCCGTCGTCCACCACGCGAGATCGTGGCGAGCTTCGTCCGAGAGGGTTATCATCCCAGAATAAGGTACTCCCTCCCGGAGGAAACGGGCCATCAGGCGTTGGAGGGCTCGATAGTGCAGGGGAGCTGGGGGTATTGCCAGCCTGGTGGCCGAGAGGAGGCCTACCATGCGAGCAAGAGCTCTCAGGGAACAAGGAACCTCTCTTAGAAGAGAGCGCGCCTCTTTCTCTATCGTGTAAAGCTTGTCGGCTGGAAGAGTGAGCCGCATGGATGTCGAATCCACTATTAGGCCCAAGAATTCCAGCCGCAAGGTCGGTTGCAGAACCGATTTCTCCGTGTTCACCACGAAACCCAGTTCCTGCAGGAGGGAGAGGGTCCACTGCAAGTGCAGAGAAAGTAACCCTTTCGTGGATGCCAGGAGCAGGATGTCGTCTAGGTAGACAATGAGGCGAACACCTCGTTCTCGTAAATTCGCCATCACCGGCCTCAGCAGTTTGGTGAAGCACCAAGGTGCTGAGGAGAGCCCGAAGGGAAGACTGGAGAAACGCCAGAGCTCCCCTTGCCAATGAAACTGCAGGAAGTCTCTGTGTTCGGTTGTCACGGGAACGGATAGATAGGCGTCCTTTAGGTCCACCTTTGCTAGCCAATCCCCCGGCAGGAGAGGGGAGGAAGGTCTTTCATGCCTTCCATTTTGAAGTGGCGATACACTATGAAGGAGTTTAGTTCCTTTAGATTTATGACGGGCCGTGAGCCCCCGCCTTTCTTGGCCACTAGGAATAGATTGCTCACAAACCCTAGTGTGTGTGACTGAACTCGTTCTATAGCACCCTTTCGAGCAAGGCTCCGAACCTCCTCGTCCACCATCGTGGAGCACTCTGAGGAGAATCGGAGGGGTGTAGGAAGGGTCATTTGTGTCGGAACGGATTCGAAGTCTAGGTGGAAGCCTGTGACTGTTTGTAGGACCCAGGGGTCCAAAGTCAGGGATTTCCATTTGGAAAGAAAGCGCGTTATGCGTCCCCCCACCCGTGGTACAGTCTGCGAGCGTAACTGGAGTCTTACCTGGTGGGCGACGGGAGTTGAAGGACCCTCGGGAGCCACGGAAGCCTCTACCGCGCCAGCCGCGGGTGCGCGAGGGGAAGAATCCCGTGTTATAATACGTTGTTTCACTGCCGTGCGTTTGCGGGGCAGTGGGAGTGGAGAAGGATTGGGCCGTGTTGGTACCCGGTCCTGGGCCGGCCGGTAAAGTTTCCCCTAGCTCTACCGGCCTTGCCAAAAACACGTCCTTTGAACACTTTTTTCATAGAGGTCGAGACCTTGTCCAGGGAGGTGAATGTATTGGCGTATTTGCCCAGGTCTCGGACGAATTTTTCGCCAAATAATAGCCCTTGGGCTTCACTGCCGAGATCAGAGTCAGCCTTCTCTGTTAGTTGGTTGTCCACCTTAAGCAGAATAGATCTGCGTCTCTCAGCCGAGAGGGCGGAATTGCGTTAGCTAAAAAACAGATGGAGCGTTGGAGCCAGCCTCTCACCATGGAGGGGTCCAGGGTGTCCCCTTGGGCCTTGGCTCCTTCTGCAATGTCAAACAATTTTATTAAGGGGCCTACAGTGTCTAGGAGACGATCCTGACATTTCTTAAAAGCTTGGTCGATGCCTGCTTTAGCAGACCAGCCATGGTGGGTGACATACTTTTGGAAGTCTTTGTCCACTAAGGGAGTCAGACAGGTCTTTCCCATAGTGGTGGGACGTGGGCATTCAGCTCGCATCCTGTCTCGTGTGGCCTTATCTAACGGGCGCCGCATACGGTCGTCCAGCCACTTCTCCACGTGGGGCCTTGGTGACCAGGCAGAGGATCGGGGGTGAGACAGATCCTCAGGGTAGAATAGAGGGTCCCCTTGTGGGTCACAAATTATCGCCTTATCCCCAGTAGGGGCATAGGTCACCGTGTCCCTCATATCGAATATTTCGTCATAGGGAGCGTGGAGCACCACTTCATCATCCCCGGCCGACAGACCATCGGGATCATCCGAGTGAGAATCCTCGTCCTCACCATCCGCCTCCTCTGGAGGGGATTTATCCACCTGTTTGGGTTTTTTAACAGCAGTAGCTGCTGGTGTTTGGGTAACTAGTGCCCTTTTACGAGGGGGTGTTACATCAGGTGGTGGCAGTACTGCAGGGATGCCAGCCCCTCGAGTCAAGTGCTTTGTCTTCCGCACTGACTTTTTGCCCACCCCATCGGGGGGCAAAACTACTGCCGGGCTGGAAGACAGGCCCTCCGCAGGGCTAGAGCCCGGGGATGCGGGTATGGCAGGTTTTTGTAATGCCTGGACGGCTGTCAGAACCTCTAGGAGGGAGCTGGAGAAGCTGGAGGATAGGTGAGCTACTTCCGCTTTTACTGCCGAGGCAATAGAGGCCTGTATGTCAGAGGATAGAGACAGGGAAGGGGGGCGGGTCTCCCGTGGGAGAATGAGTGACCTGATCAGCATCGCTGTCCCCCGAGCATTCGGACTCCACCGAGGGAGGAGGTGATTTGCGCTTCCCCTTTGCAGGCATGGTATCACTCGACTAACTTCGTGCAGGCAAAACGGCTGAATGAGCTCCCGCGCGCGACGCGCCGATCACGTGGGCCGCCGCGAGAGGAAGTAGATCCGGCCGTAATGTAAATCGCGTCGTAACCAGCGGTTGTGAAAGTACATGGGCGAAGCGCAATAGCCGATACTCGGCCGGCGCCCGTGTTATAACCGGGACGCCGGGACCAAATACCGACCAGATTGAGAAGCGCTGCGCAGAGTACTTATCTGGTCACGAGCAGCTAAGAAAGAGGATCATTTTGGCGGGAAGAACCTGTTTATAGGCAGGGGAGGGTGCTTGTTGCAATGGACTGTGGGAAGGGAGGAGCTAGTTTCTGTTAAAGTTTTTCTATGCTGCTGTTTAATAAATGCTAAGAAAGAGATGCAAAATAGGAGCCTCCGAGTCATGAATTAAAATTTGTGTTGATATGACATCAAAAAAGTTATAAGACAGTCCTTTTATTAGGTTATCTGATAGTCTCTGGACGGCCTATGACTGTATAAAGTGCACGTGAAAAAGTGCAAATCTCAAAATGAACAAGGTCCGTGACTCCTAGTCACCATACAGTATGTATGTCACACTTCAGACAAAATGTTCCAACGTTATGCTTCCTCTCCTCAGTTGGTAGATTCCGTAGCATATATGAGGAAGACAAAAAGAGAGACAATAGTGCAGACTCTAGTAATTTGTGAAGTGAATATATATATAATGAAAATCACTCACAAATTATAGAGCCTAATAAGTCCTGGCTCTAGGTTGGAATGCCTCATGTCAAATACAGGGTGACGTTCCCCCTTTTCCTGGGTCTTCCAGTTATCCTCAAATAAAACACATACAGAGAGACTGCGCTCCCATAGCGTGACACAGTACGTATATTCTGAGTAATTGCAATTTTTTTGTTCAACTCACCGATGTTGGAGTCTCGGTTTTCTCAGACTCAGCTTAAAGGCGGATGGTACTTCTTAATTAGGTGATTACCTTACCCCTCTCCCTGCAATGCCTTTCAGCTTCTGTCTCCAGCTCTGTATTACCATCCAGATGGGGACGAAAAAGGGGGGGGACGGAGGAGGGGGGGGGAATTCCTCTGCTTTCACCTTCAAAATATTATCCTCATTCTAAATGGGATAAAATAGTAAGGGGGCATCCCATAACAGAGTAAAACCGGAGATGAGAATCAGGCTAAAATATCAAAAATTTATTCCAAAAAAAGTGTGTGTGGGGGGGGGGTTACTGGACGCGTTTCGGCACTACACCTGTGCCTTCTTCAAGCAGTATAGCATATGGGGTCCCACCTAATTAAGAAGTACCATCCGCCTTTAAGCTGAGTCTGAGAAAACCGAGGCTCCAACATCGGTGAGTTGAACAAAAAAATTGCAATTACTCAGAATATACGTACTGTGTCACGCTATGGGAGCGCGGTCTCTCTGTATGTGTTTTATTTGAGGATAACTGGAAGACCCAGGAAAAGGGGGAACGTCACCCTGTATTTGACATGAGGCATTCCAACCTAGAGCCAGGACTTATTAGGCTCTATAATTTGTGAGTGATTTTCATATATATATATATATATATTCACTTCACAAATTACTAGAGTCTGCACTATTGTCTCTCTTTTTGTCTTCCTCATATATGCTACGGAATCTACCAACTGAGGAGAGGAAGCATAACGTTGGAACATTTTGTCTGAAGTGTGACCTATATACTGTATGGTGACTAGGAGTCACGGACCTTGTTCATTTTGAGATTTGCACTTTTTCACGTGCACTTTATACAGTCATAGGCCATCCAGAGACTTTCAGATAACCTAATAAAAGGACTGTCTTATAACTTTTTTGATGTCACATCAACACAAATTTTGTGTCTGCACTTTACAAATGGAATAGGATATATGAGCATATGTACTTTATATGCATTTTGCACATGTGGATTATTATACACTTTGTGCTATAGGAGCAGATCTGTACGCATGACTTAAGCAACAACAATGGTGATAAATCCTTATTTTGCACAAGGTTGTTCATTTGCACAGAATTGCTATTTGCACAATACTAGTGTAACATTGACTCACTTGAGTACTTTATCTATCACCACCTGATAAATAGAGTTGAGCCACAATATCAGCATTTAGAAATACTCATCTAGATTGCTCCATATTTGGAAGCACCCACTGCGCCACTAGGACCCTTACCCTTTTCTAGATAATAAAATGGTGAGATCTCCTGCTCAGGGGGGTTTGTACTGATCAGAATGAGATTATTAGCAATGCAATATCTGTATGTGCTGCATAATGCCTGTGTATGGCAATTACATCAATACATTGTATCTGTATGTGCTGCATAATGCCTGTGTATGGCAATTACAGCAACACCTTGTATCTGTATGTGCTGCATAATGCCTGTGTGTGGCAATTACAGCAATACCTTGTATCTGTATGTGCTGCATAATGCCTGTGTATGGCAATTACAGCAACACCTTGTATCTGTATGTGCTGCATAATGCCTGTGTATGGCAATTACAGCAACACCTTGTATCTGTATGTGCTGCATAATGCCTGTGTATGGCAATTACATCAATACATTGTATCTGTATGTGCTGCATAATGCCTGTGTATGGCAATTACAGCAACACCTTGTATCTGTATGTGCTGCATAATGCCTGTGTATGGTAATTACAGCGACGCCTTGTATCTGTACTGTACAGGGATTTACACTCATTATAACCCCCTGAATCTTATCCTTGTACAGCAGCGACTGACCCCACAGCTCTCCCTGTATTCTGCCAAATCCCTGGCTGCTGGAATGACGCAGTAAAGTTTGTTGAGAGTGTCTCTGGCTCCTTGTAGGCAGAAAATTTGATACTAAAATGCTTCTTTTACCAGCCTGGATCTCCATAAACTGATAGAATGACACACGGTGATCAGGCTGCTTCCAGACACGGCTTTTGCTTAACACACACTCAGACTTTCCCAGGTCTTTACACCATCACTGTCCAGGAAAGGGGTGGAGAATTTTCTAGAAGAGTCTGTTTCATAGCCGAAGCCAACTCACCGGTGACATTTTCCTGATCAAATCGTGTGCAACCACCAGCAGATCCTGCTCCCGCCGGGCTTTCCTCCTGAACTCTGTCACGTCCCCCGGGTGCAGGACCTCCAGCTGCTCCGCAGCATCGATCACGGCTTCAATGCAGCACCTCCATGAGCAGAGCGCAGGGACCCCAGGGGCCACAGCTGCGCTCACCCCTGTCCCGATCATCAGCACCAGCTCGCTGGGATGCTTCTTTGTGAGAGTTTTTAAAATCTTCCTGCAGGAAGACACAGCCACGTTAACCCGAGACGTTACGGTGCGAACACAGCAACAGCCAACACGTGAACTGTATCTGTAAACACCGAGCGATCGCACGGGGCTCTGCTCTGCGCAACAACAGGACAGAACAAGAAAAAGGAGGAAAAAAAAAAGAGTCTAAATGCTGTGATTTTAATATTTCTTTAGTAATACATATGTAGTAAGGCAGGCGTCAGCAAGATTGTTTCCACCTACATTTCCCATGAGCCTCAGCCAATCTAATGAGAGGCTGGGCATCAAAGGAGATGTAGTTCCCAAATATCTGGAAGGCCAAGGTTGCTGACAGCTGCAGCAGAGGTAGGACTTCCTCCAGTTAGTGGCGCAGGTGGAATTTGCTGCAAATAGCGTTCTGGATCGGCAGCAACAACAGAGACAGGGGGGGTGGGCGTTTTGGACACAGCGGGCGCCCAGGCTCTTACCAACCCGTGTTACGTTGTGACCAGCACAAATGATACCAATGCCATAAAAGGGGATACTTTCTATCGCAACAATAGATCACTCTGTGTCAGATCTGAAGCACTCGCCGCTCACACATGGGTGGCATCGTGGACATGTCGGAACAGCTGTATTAGATTGTAAGCTCCTGTGCAGGACAGATAGTCCCGGAGCGGCTGGCGTGCCAAGGATAGTCACGACTGACTGAAGGGGAATCGTGTGGATCACCTGGATCTCAGGTCGATGTTATGTCCGCTGTCTCTCACCATGGCTCGCACAGAATTCATATCCTCCTGCAGGATCAGAGAGAAAAGAAGTCAGAAATCCTTACAGTCAGGAAGAAAAGGTCAAATATGGGGGAAAAAGTGAAGATCTCTGCCCGGGAATCGACTTACTGAAGTGATGATCTGCACTCGCTGCGAGCCAACTGATAGCGGGGGGGGGGGGGATGCATCGAGTCACAGCGATAACCACAAGGCCAAGTGCTGGAAAACGAGCGCGACGCCCACCGACGAGAAGCGTATCACGACGCACGGCTCAGCCAGGAAAACAGGATCTGGCATCGCTATAAGGGGCTACCACTAGGGTTGCCAGGTTTCCCTGGACACATATTACTATTTCATGCAGAGGGGGAGCACAGGAAAAAGTGTTGCCCTGCATCATGTATAATTCATATGCGCTAGGAAGGAAATCACGGCGGATCACCTGGGATCTCTTATCTGCAGTGTAGGATTATACATACTGCGGGGTGGCATTTTTCATGCACTGTCCGTCATGCGTCCAGGTTCATCTGGCAACCCTCTGCACCACGTCAGCAGCTGAGGGGGCTTTTCTAACCAAGATCAAGACCTTAAAGGGAAAGGGGTTGCCAAATCGAGGCGGTTGAGCTGGGACTCCGCGTTGATTCCTCACATGCAGCTCATGAATGCTACACACTGCAAGGAGGCATTTTTCGTGCACTGTCCATCAGCACATAGTGTCCAGAAAAACACGGAGGATCTGGCGACCCTACCCCAGTATCATCGTGGGAGCCTGCCTGGGGTAACTATCAAAATATTTTTAAAAATTCTTCCCCATACTCTGACACTGGGGCAATCGGGAGACATTTCTAAATACAGCACATTGCAGCATGACACAGTGTGTCCGGACAGGCCTGTGAGATATAAAACCCTTACATGTAAGATCGCCAGATCTTCATTTTTCCTGGACACCGATTATCATTTTGCGCAGAGGGAGCACAGGAAAGGTGCTGCCCGCAGCAGGTCCCGTGGCTCCCTTTGGTTTCAGTGCCAGTTATTCCGATGGCGGGCAGGACGGGATTCGCTTTTCAAAAAAGGAATAATATCTATGGCCAGTTCTTCCTCGTCTTTAGGGAGGTGGACATTCCCAGTTCCAGATCCTTCTATGCCAGGAATGTGAATTTTTGGCCCCCAGTTAATGCTGAACTACAACTCCCATGATCCTCTCTCCACCAATTGCATTCAAAGATTTCTGAGTGTTGTAGGTCATCAACATCTGGAGGGGCCCGGAGTTTTGACATCCCTCCTCTGTCTGTCGTTGTGATTGTCGGTTGTCACTTTGGTAGGGGGGGTTTACTTGCCCAGTGAGGCTCCGCCAGAAATAAATGTAATAAAACGTGTGTACGCGATCCTGCTCTTCCCGGTGACCGGTTAAACCCCCCTCCCCCTCTCCTAATTTCCTCAAGGAATTCGATGTTGCAAAAAAAAAAAAAAACACAAACACTGAAGGCTGACCGTCAGACTACAGACAACCTGGGTCATCCACTGGAGGAGACTATGGACGAACGACAGACAGACCGCCAGCCTGCAGGGGGAAAAATGCCACCAAAGACTCGCCGAACTGCAGAAAAAAAACACCAAACAGAACTCTGCTATTCTTCTAATAGATGTTTAAATCAATAAAAATGCATGAAAAGGTGTCTGAATAATAATAATAAAAAATGTCCTTTAAAAAGGTCTGTTACAGAATTTTTTTTAAAAAAAAGCCTATAAAAAAATTTGGAAATCAAAAATTTCAAACAAAAATATAAATATACAAAAAGTTCAGAAAATAAATAAAAATACTTTTTGCTGAAAATGGTGTAATAAAAACGAAAATATTTTACATTTGAATCCTATGGAATTCGCCTGTGTTATCTGTCGAACTGAACCACCGAAAATCAGGGCATTTTTTCATGTTTGCTGCACCAGGTCGTTCGACTTCGTCCGACAAATCCCTTTCAAATGGGAAAGATCACTGGTCTGATGTAGCCACACGAAGTCGTCCGATGGAAGTCGGTGGCCGGGGATGAGGATTGAATCTCCTAGGTGTTGTGGGATTAGTCAAATGACTACGGATGGCTATGGGGGTTATTCAGAGAGAGGTGAAAACCAGGAGAATGACTGGAGAAGTGAAAATTCTAGGTCAAAATAGCTGATTTGGAAAGTGAGATAAAGGGGAGAATTTTACTGGTTTGGCTATTTTGACCTAGAATTTTCACTTCTCCAGCCATTCTCCTGAGTTTCACCTTTCTCTGAATAATCCTGTACGTCCGACTTGTTAGACGTCGGACTACAGACCCAGTGGACGTCCAGCCTTAATCCAAGTATAAAAGAAATGGTGTTGGAGATCCAGGCAGAGTGCTGCATCGCCCCTTGGCCCAGCAACTTCTCAGACAGGATAGATCAAGCCCCAGATACAAAGTGCTTACCCGCTCAATACTCTGCCGGCACTGCCGGATTCCTCCTCCTGTCCCTGAGTCACAACACCAGCAACTTCATCTCTGCTGTGACAACACAACTGTCGATGGAGCAGCAGAGTTACCTTAGCTCCAGCCTCCTCACTACCAGGAGGAACAGAAACCTCCCCCCTATATCCCCAGAACAGAGGACAATCCCTCTGCCGAATTTCCAGGGTTATTCATTTATATCCTGTACATAAGTAATATATATCACAGCCCCCCGTGACACGCAATATATTATATATCACAGCTCCTCCCGTGACACACAATATATTATATATCACAGCCCCCGTGACACGCAATATATTATATATCACAGCCCCCCGTGACACGCAATATATTATAAATCACAGCTCCTCCCGTGACACACAATATATTATATATCACAGCCCCCCGTGACACAATATATTATATATCATAGCCCCATGACACACAATATATTATATATCACAGCCCCCGTGACACAATATATTATATATCACAGCCCCCATGACACACAATACATTATATATCACAGCCCCCTGTATCCTGTTATATTATATATCACAGCCCCCGTGACACACAATACATTATATATATCACAGCCCCCTGTGACACACAATATATCATATATCATAGCTCCCCCGTGACACACAATATATTATATCACAGCCCCCGTGTCCCTACACATACATTATATATCACAGCCCCCTGTATCCCGTCACATACAATATATTACATATCACAGCCCCCCATGACACACATTATATATCACAAACCCCTGTGTCCGTCACATACAATATATTATATATCACAGCCCCCGTGACACACAATACATTATATATCACTGCCCCCCCGTGACACACAATACATTATATATATCACAGCCCCCTGTGACACACAATATATTATATATCACAGCCCCGTGTGTCCTGTCACAATATATCATATATTACAGCCCCCTGTGTCCGGTCACAATATATTATATATCACAGCCCCGTGTATCCTGTCACAATATATCAGATCACAGCCCCCTGTGTCCAGTCACAATATATTATATATCACAGCCCCCTGTGTCCAGTCACAATATATTATATATCACAGCCCCCTGTGTCCTGTCACAATATATTATATATCACAGCCCCCTGTGTCCTGTCACAATATATATATCACAGCCCCCTGTGTCCTGTCACAATATATTATATATCACAGCCCCCTGTGTCCTGTCACAATATATTATATATCACAGCCCCGTGTCCTGTCACAATATATTATATATCACAGCCCCGTGTATCCTGTCACAATATATCAGATCACAGCCCCCTGTGTCCTGTCACAATATATTATATATCACAGCCCCCTGTGTCCTGTCACAATATATTATAAATCACAGCCCCCGTGACACAATATATTATATATCACAGCCCCCGTGACACATTATATATCACAGCCCCCTGTATCCTGTTATATTATATATCACAGCCCCCCGTGACACACATACATATATATATCACAGCCCCCGTGACACACAATATATTCATATATCATAGCTCCCCCGTGACACACAATATATATATATCACAGCCCCCGTGTCCCTACACATACATTATATATCACAGCCCCCTGTATCCCGTCACATACAATATATTACATATCACAGCCCCCATGACACACATTATATATCACAAACCCCTGTGTCCGTCACATACAATATATTATATATCACAGCCCCGTGACACACAATACATTATATATCACAGCCCCCCCGTGACACACAATACATTATATATATCACAGCCCCCTGTGACACACAATATATTATATATCACAGCCCCGTGTGTCCTGTCACAATATATCATATATTACAGCCCCGTGTCCAGTCACAATATATTATATATCACAGCCCCCTGTGTCCTGTCACAATATATTATATATCACAGCCCCGTGTCCTGTCACAATATATTATATATCACAGCCCCGTGTATCCTGTCACAATATATTATATATCACAGCCCCGTGTATCCTGTCACAATATATCAGATCACAGCCCCGTGTCCTGTCACAATATATTATATATCACAGCCCCCTGTGTCCTGTCACAATATATCATATATTACAGCCCCTTGTGTCCTGTCACAATATATTATAAATCACAGCCCCCCTGTATCCTGTCACAATATAGTATATATCACAGCCCCCTGTGTCCTGTGACAATATATTATATATCACAGCCCCGTGTGTCCTGTCACAATATATCATATATTACAGCCCCCTGTGTCCGGTCACAATATATTATATATCACAGCCCCGTGTATCCTGTCACAATATATCAGATCACAGCCCCCTGTGTCCAGTCACAATATATTATATATCACAGCCCCCTGTGTCCTGTCACAATATATTATATATCACAGCCCCCTGTGTCCTGTCACAATATATTATATATCACAGCCCCCCTGTGTCCTGTCACAATATATTATATATCACAGCCACCTGTGTCCTGTCACAATATATCATATATTACAGCCCCCTGTGTCCTGTCACATTATATATCACAGCCCCCTGTGTCCTGTCACATTATATATCACAGCCCCGTGTCCTGTCACAATATATTATATATTACAGCCCCCTGTGTCCTGTCACAATATATTATATTTCACAGCCCCCTGTGTCCTGTCACAATATATTACAGCCCCGTGTCCTGTCACAATATATTATATTTCACAGCCCCCTGTGTCCTGTCACAATATATTACAGCCCCCTGTGTCCTGTCACAATATATCATATATTATAGCCCCGTGTCCTGTCACAATATATTATATCACAGCCCCGTGTCCTGTCACAATATATCATATATTACAGCCCCGTGTCCTGTCACAATATATTATATATCACAGCCCCCTGTATCCTGTCACACAGAATATATTAAATATCACAGCCCCTTGTATCCTGTCACAATATATTGTATATCACATCCCCGTGTCCTGTCACAATATTATATATTACAGCCCCCTGTGTCCTGTCACAATATATTATATATCACAGCCCCGTGTCCTGTCACAATATTATATATTACAGCCCCGTGTCCTGTCACAATATATTATATTTCACAGCCCCCTGTGTCCTGTCACAATATATTACAGCCCCCAGTGTCCTGTCACAATATATCATATATTACAGCCCCCTGTGTCCTGTCACAATATATTATATCACAGCCCCGTGTCCTGTCACAATATATCATATATTACAGCCCCGTGTCCTGTCACAATATATTATATATCACAGTCCCCTGTGTCCTGTCACAATATATTATATATCACAGCCCCCTGTGTCCTGTCACAATATATTATATATCACAGCCCCCTGTGTCCTGTCACAATATATTATATTTCACATCCCCCTGTGACCTGTCACAATATATTATATTTCACAGCCCCGTGTCCTGTCACAATATATTATATATCACAGCCCCGTGTCCTGTCACTATATATTATATATCACAGCCCCCTGTGTCCGGTCACAATAGATTATATATCACAGCCCCGTGTCCTGTCACTTATATATTATATATCACAGCCCCCTGTGTCCTGTCACAATATATTATATATCACAGCCCCCTGTGTCCTGTCACAATATATTATATATCACAGCCCCCTGTGTCCTGTCACAATATATTATATATTACAGCCCCCTGTGTCCTGTCACAATATATTATATATCACAGCCCCCTGTGTCCTGTCACAATATATCATATATTACAGCCCCCTGTGTCCTGTCACAATATATTATATATCACAGCCCCCTGTGTCCTCTCACAATAGATTATATATTACAGCCCCCTGTGTCCTGTCACAATAGATTATATATCACAGCCCCCCGTGTCCTGTCACAATATATCATATATTACAGCCCCCTGTGTCCTGTCACAATATATCATATATTACAGCCCCCTGTGTCCTGTCACAGATAATACATGATAGTTACCTGCCCCCCTCTCACTCCATTCTGCAGGGAGCTGCTCCATCCCTGGTGCTCCAGCTAAGCTGCACCGCCTGGCACACGGGCTGTGAAGAAAGGTTCCCCCCTAGCAGAGCTGCTTGGCTAGAACAGCACGGGTTGGTCAAAAGGCAGACTTACACCGAACGGAAAACCCCGCAGCTCCTGCAGAACCTCTTTATAACAGGAAGTCATTGCTAGAGTGTCTGATACAGAACCCAGGGTGTGTGGGTGTCTTCTTAGGGGTTCCTCCATACATTCATGGTGTGTGGGTGTCTTTTTAGGGGCTCCTCCATATATTCAGGGTGTGTGGGTGTCTTTTTAGGGGTTCCTCCATATATTCAGGGTGTGTGGGTGTCTTTTTAGGGGCTCCTCCATATATTCAGGGTGTGTGGGTGTCTTTTTAGGGGCTCCTCCATATATTCAGGGTGTGTGGGTGTGTTTTTAGGGGCTCCTCCATATATTCAGGGTGTGCGGGTGTCTTTTTAGGGGCTCCTCCATATATTCAGGGTGTGCGGGTGTGTTTTTAGGGGCTCCTCTATATTCAGGGTGTGTGGGGGTGTTTTTAGGGGTTCCTCCATATATTCAGGGTGTGCGGGTGTCTTTTTTAGGGGCTCCTCCATATATTCAGGGTGTGCGGGTGTCTTTTTAGGGGTTCCTCCATATATTCAGGGTGTGCGGGTGTGTTTTTAGGGGCTCCTCCATATAGTCAGGGTGTGCGGGTGTCTTTTTAGGGGTTCCTCCATATATTCAGGGTGTGTGGGTGTCTTTTTAGGGGCTCCTCCATATATTCAGGGTGTGTGGGTGTCTTTTTAGGGGTCCTCCATATATTCAGGGTGTGCGGGTGTCTTTTTAGGGGCTCCTCCATATATTCAGGGTGTGTGGGTGTCTTTTTAGGGGTTCCTCCATATATTCAGGGTGTGCGGGTGTCTTTTTTAGGGGCTCCTCCATATATTCAGGGTGTGCGGGTGTCTTTTTAGGGGTTCCTCCATATATTCAGGGTGTGCGGGTGTGTTTTTAGGGGCTCCTCCATATATTCAGGGTGTGTGGGTGTCTTTTTAGGGGTTCCTCCATATATTCAGGGTGTGTGGGTGTCTTTTTAGGGGCTCCTCCATATATTCACGGTGTGTGGGTGTGTTTTTAGGGGTTCCTCCATATATTCAGGGTGTGCGGGTGTCTTTTTAGGGTCTCCTCCATATATTCAGGGTGTGTGGGTGTCTTTTTAGGGTCTCCTCCATATATTCAGGGTGTGTGGGTGTCTTTTTAGGGTCTCCTCCATATATTCAGGGTGTGCGGGTGTCTTTTTAGGGGTTCCTCCATATATTCAGGGTGTGTGGGTGTCTTTTTAGGGGTTCCTCCATATATTCAGGGTGTGCGGGTGTCTTTTTAGGGTCTCCTCCATATATTCAGGGTGTGTGGGTGTCTTTTTAGGGTCTCCTCCATATATTCAGGGTGGTGGGTGTCTTTTTAGGGTCTCCTCCATATATTCAGGGTGTGCGGGTGTCTTTTTAGGGGTTCCTCCATATATTCAGGGTGTGTGGGTGTCTTTTTAGGGGCTCCTCCATATATTCAGGGTGTGTGGGTGTCTTTTTAGGGGCTCCTCCATCATGGATGTATCTACATGGGGGCAATTGCCCCTCCAAGTTATTCCTTGCCCCCCATGTGCATCACCACCATGGTCAGCATCCAGCTTCCCCCACTTCCTTTGGACCGCCGTATCTCCACCCCTGTGCATCGTACATGTTTGGCGTTGCTGTAAAGTGAGGAAAGCGTGAGAAAGGACTATAACATACAGGACACTTTCCTCACTCTACAGCACTGTTTCCCAAACCTGTCCTCAGGTCCCCCTGACAGGCCAGGTTTGCAGGACATGTGAAGCACAGCACAGGTGATCTGATTTGCTGCTCAGTGATTACAGGATTCAGTCTGCTTTTCCCGAAGGTGATCTGCAAAATCTGGCCTGGTTGAGGGACCTGAGGAGAGGTTTGGGAAACACTGTGTTACAGCATCGCTGAACGCCACTGAAGTCAGTCGGACTGAAAGTAGAAAAAAATGCCGCCGAACCTGAAGGAAACTCTGGCTGCCGTCCCAGGTGCTGAAAGGGTTTTAACATACGGTCCGCGTTCCGCTTGTCGGTCGTAGTCGCTTACATTAGACGACCCAGATCATTCAAAAAAGTTGTCAGATGGCCAAGTCGGTCCCCTGATTACGGTCCCAGCCTAAGGCGTGATCTGGTTTGGACCTAGTAATGTATGTTTTGCATAACTCCGCTTTCCTTTGAACCTGGAGGCGGCTGGTTTGGAGAGGAGGAGAGCGCTACATTGTGTGTACTGTAACAACAAAGACATTATGATGTATACATGTTCAGGGGAGGTGTCCTTCCCGCTCTGTGTATATAAATAAACATAGGATGGACGCAAGATCATGGATTCCAAACTCTGAGGGTTATTCACTAACGTCTGAATTTGCCACCGAATTTCACCATACGGTCAATATCACCATTTGGTGCAATTTCAGGGCAATTCATCTATTCACAAAGCTGTCAATTTGCAGAGCCAGGTGAGTGCCTGAAGTAGAGGGTGGGGTCCTTTAGGACCCCTTTCTCTCCTGATCACTATGGGTTACACAATTAATGTCGACCGTCCACTGGCACCGTGTATGTACGATGGTGCGATCACCCAATATCGCCTGAAGTTCTCTTGCGTCTTTTTTTTTTTCTCTGTGAGTTGCATTCAGCGTTGCTGTCCCTGGTGCTGAAATTCACCTGCTTCGGCCGCGCTGGACGGGGCTGTCTTTAGAGCTGAAACTCGAGTTTCAGCACCAGAGACGGTTTATTTTTTTCCCCGCAGCAGGGTTTCTACGTCTTTTTATCATTGGCCGATCTGCGTCATTCACAGATGCTTCCAGTGGACGACCTTGGTTGGCCGTTGGCGTTGTTCGTAGTCGGGTGAACAATCCAATTGCCCGACTACGATGCCAGTGGACAGTCAGCTTAAGAGTGGCTTCACTGGAAAGGTCACAGTCTGACCTTTCCAGCGAGGCCTCTCTTAGCCCCTTAGGTACCAGTACCAGCGCCGGATCGTGGACTTCTATTGAAGGCGGCTGACATCTTGGAGGTCAGCCCAGCCTCCGGGGCCTCCCACTTACATTATTTCGCATGTCCGGGATGTCAGAAAGGGGATTTCCCCCTGGCTGCCCAGTGAAATCCCTATGGTGGAGATAGTGGGGTCCTTTGGATACGTGGCAGCTAGAGGGTCATACTTGGTGACGTTGGAAAGACCAGAACATGGGCAGGTTATGTGTAAGAATAAAATAAATTTAAAACAAAATAAATTATTTTGCATTTTTCATTAATAAAGTAAACAATGATGCTGCACTAACTCACTTTCTCATTTCCCACAATGCCAGCAAGTGTGAAGGCGATGGCGCCATGCGTTATCACACCTTTGTTCTCATTTCCCACGCCGCGAGCAAGGTCGGTGTTTTTTATATAGTCATTTTATTCATAAAACACGATGTGCCAAATACAAAATTGAATATTTCCCCAGAAAAAGGCAGTATCAGGTCCCCGTTTCCAATTTTTTTAACAAACGTACCCCATAGAATATATAAACCACAAAGGCTCGGATGATAAAATGTGGAGAAATTTTTTTTTTTTGTGTTATAGCATTGAGGTAAGACATGACGTATACATATAATAATGATTTATTATGAATCTGCGGAGTCTACCGAAAAAAAGGATATATAATATGTCTGGGTCCTGTAATAAAACAGGACTTCAAATCGCGTCTAAACCTGATGAGCCCAAAACAGTCAAAATGAGCTCAGCCCACAGGGGTGAAATGGCTCAGCAGTGAAGGGGTTAATGTTTGTGTTTCCCATTGTGTGACATGTTGTCTCTCCATCTCTCTGCAGAAATCCACAACATGTTATAAAAGATACAGCAATGCTACTTCTTTCATAACGTCTTGGGGGCTTCAGTGATAAAAGGGGGAGCGATGCTCTGCATCTCCAGTGACCGCACTGTTCCCAGGCACCGGTATTTCCGGCCGTGTCGCTATGTGAGCCCTGGCATGGTGCTCATCCTGCAGGCCGGCTGTTTGAGCAGCACCGGTTAGTCCTTGACCCCGTATCAAGCAGTGATCAGCAGAAGCGGTCCCATCGCTGACCCATCGCATGAGACTGTTTGCTCAGCTGCGTTTTACAATGTGTTTGTTGCTCGGCTGGCGGAGAGCTCAGGATACGTACACGGCGACGCCGCTGCCATTTGTGTATTTTAATGCTCAATTTGTGTATTTTATATTTGTGGAATAACAATACGCAATTAAAGATTTTCTCTGCTGGAACTCCAGCTCAGCGGCTTCAAACCGTCCCAAAGATCTGTGTTTTATTGCATGTTAACTCGTTAATTATTCTAGGGGTTATCCACTGAGCGCCGGTGTTGCAGCATCAGGTTTATATCGCCGGTAGTAGAGGTGTGCACAGCTGAACAATTTGTTTTTTTCATTTGGTTTGACAATTTCGTCTGAAACGGAATTCGTTTGAATATGTATTCGTTTCTTAATTTGGTATCAATTCGGATCACTTAATTTTTTTAAAAAAAAAAACACTTATGTTAGGGTTAAATATTGAGCTGTCTGTTGGATTCAGCACCACAGGCCAACAGATTCAGCACCACAGCCAATTGACGGGGTGCTTTGTGAAACAGTAAAACAAAACGGGTTTGTTTTCAGAATTTCGCCTGTGATTTGGGATCAATTTGGATAAAAAAAAAAAAACAATGAATCAATTTCGTTATATATCGTTTTGTTTTCATTTAAATTTGGTTGAAACGAATTCGTTATTTTGGAAGAACTTCCGAAATATGAGAAACACCGGCGCTTCTACAAACAGCAGAAGGAGAGACTTCACAGGGCAGCTTCTCCTCCTGCTTTTTAGAATTACCAGTATTTCTCAACACTGCCATACCGGCGATTTTAGCCTGATTTTGCATAGTCAAACACCGGCACTTAAAGGGTTATTCAGAAAGCATTGAAATTTCACTGAAGATTCAGTGTTTTCTCGTTCAGCAAAATTCCATTTCGCCGACCCTGTGGTGAATTCACTATTCACCGCGGGGTCAAAGATGGAGTCGCCAAAGACCACCAAACTGGGGGGGGGGGTGACTCTGCTCATCTAATTGGTGCTTAAAAAAAGGTCCTTTAAAAAAAAAGTCTGCCTAAAAAAAATTAATAAATAAACTGTTTGAATCCTATGGGATTCGCCTGGTTAAATCTGTCGAACTGAATCACCGAAAATCATTTTGCTGGAATTTCAGTAATCCTCTGAATAGAAGACATAATAGTCTATGAGGCAATTTCGGTGCCGGCGAATTGCTCTGTAGTTTGCCGTCAAATTCAATTCCCCTGTATTTGGCAAATTGACAGATTAGACAAAATGACCCGAAATTGCACCAAACGGTAAATTTTTCCATCCGGTGCAATTTGGAGGTTAGTGAATAAGAATGATAACAAAAAGAAACCGCGGCAGCCGAAACGATTTTATGTGCAATATTTCACCAACATATTCCACAGCGCAGTATCATAAAACTATGCCAATTATTTGCCTGGTGAGTTATTATTCATTATTTATAAAGCACCAGCATATTCCGCAGCGCTGGTGAAGTGTTTATGTCAAAGATCGAGCTTCGGCCTCCCAGATGTTGAGGCCTACATTTCCCAGAATTCTTCAAACACAACAGATGGCTGGGGGAAATCGTGGGAGCTGTCGCTGAGCTCAGCCGACGAATGCAGTTCTGGATACGCACAGATACAGAATATAAAGAGGTTTCAAGAAGACGCAAAAACAAAGACCCCGGATCCCGTCACCAAGAGAGGAACAAACGAAGGTCAGCAAAGGAAAAAAACCTGAAAAACGCGTTTCCATTTTCTTATCAGACGGTGACAGAACCAGGGAGGGGTCTCAGGAGGTTTGCAGACATGGAATTCAGAAAATGTCAGGGGTGCAGCGAGTCACCCAGCCCAGGGACCTGCACAGACTCCTCATGGGAAATGTAGTTCACAAATATCTGCAGTGCCCCCGTGATGCCTTATGACTCCAGAAATCCATGACTTTACATGGAAAAACTCACCTGAAGAGACCTGTCACACAGCGATGGCGAACCGTGGCCAATGCCCACTCTGTGTGTGACATCACTAGTGACCGGCAGCCAGGAAATTCAAAATCCTGACTGCTGGGTGGGACGAGGCAAACTCTTCTGCTTCACTGCGCTTTTCTGTCAGATTGTGGGTGCACTCGAATCCAGGAGTGCCCCTTTGCTCCTGCCATTTCATCTGCGTCCACAAGGTGGTGACAATCACAGTAATCCATCCCTTTTTTCCCCCAGGAGACGAGTTGAAGACATCTTTGTGCCTCTGCAAAAAAGGTTTGTTGCCAAATCCGGAATCAGTAAAACCATCGGGGGGGGGGGGTTCATTCCCCCTCATCCTTATTTAAAATTGAGAACTATGGTTTTTGGAGTTTTTCCGTCATTGCCTCAGGTTAAGCAATTACGTTTAATCCTCGTCTTTCCACGGATTCATTTACAAAACGCTTGGGAGGGATGTTAAATTTCACGTGTGTGCACGCGCAGTGATAAGAAAATGACAGACGCGGGGGGGGGGTGTCAATCGCAGGAGAAGTTAAATTATGAGGGGGGGGGGTTATCTCCTCCCCTGTCCAACAGGTAACATCACAAGCTCTTCTAGGTGCAGACTGAGCGTGCCCGCGATTAGCTTTCATAAACTGTCCAAGATCTTTACATGCTCAGGGAAGAGGATTTGCCCGCAGTCGGCTGCAGGAAGGAAGCATCAGGTGCCATTGTAGGGTCACCAGATCTGCCATGTTTTTCTGGACACGTCGCCATTTCCTGCAGAGGGTAAAGCAAGGAAGAGTGCTGCCCTGCAACATGTATCATTCATATGCTGCAGGAAGTTACTCCAGGCAGGTCACCTGGGATTCCTTCCCTGCAGCGTATGGATTATACATGCTGCGGCGTGGCTTTTTTCATGCTCTGCCCATCAGCTAAATAGATTATACATCTCCAGTAAAACATGGACGATCTGTCGACCCTGCGCCATTGCTCTGCTAATCAGCGAATGATCCACCAGCATGCAGTCGCCAAAGCAGATCAGAGCTCTGACAGCCTCCCGGGTGGAGGGAAGCACGGCCCGTTGGAATGCAATCTCAGCACCCCGGTACAACTAGAAGGCGATGACACATTAATGCTGTCATGGTGACCAGACGGTCCTTTTAAGAAGGAGATTTTGCACACAAGATATTGAAGGACTCGAATTAAAACGGGAATATTTTTAACATTGAAGCCTATGGGATTCGCCTGATTAAACTTGTCGAATTAAACCATTGGATGGCAGGGCAATTCGGCAACTTTTCACTGCTGGTTTGTGTTCTCTGAATAGACAAAGCATTGCTTCTCTATGGGGATTCACTGCCCTTGAACAGGCACCATATGTGCAGACAATTCGCCAACATTTCCAAACTGCCTGCTCTCTGAATAGCTGAATGGCCAGGAAAGGTAACCGTACCCTGAATTTCACTGTTCCGTTACCTTTCGGATCTCTTTGAATAACCCTGTAAGACTCAAGTACATAAAAAGTATATATTTCAGAGATACAGGCACTCACTGGTATTCAGTCTGGATCGTGTGTCTGGTGGGTGAACTTAAACATGTGATTACAAACCCAAACTGTCCAGGTGAAAACACAGACAGGTGGCAACCCTACCGGCAGAAGGTAAATTACAGATCTCAGGAAAAGTTTTATTAGCAGAAGACTTGGTACAAGGTTTGATCACAAGAAGATTTATATATAAAAAAATATATTACAATTGTTTTTAACACAGGGAGGTGGCGAGTGTCAGAGCGTCGCTCAGGCCTCCGGGTGCGGAGAGTACTCGTGGGTGGTGGAATACACAGGGTCGGCGCTGGCCTGGGGCACAGCAGGGGCCTTGTGAGAGATCCGAGTGTCATAGGTTTTAATGTCACCTCCGGATGACGATCCAACTCTGCGAGAGGAAGAGACATTCGTTATCCCAGCAATCAAACGACAGAAAAAAATAAAAATAAAGTGTAACATAACATACAAAATTATTTCAGACGTAGCATTACGCTGCATAGTTATTACGAGGTTATACGGGTACGTTATCCCGGAACAGACACCAGTTACAGCTGCAAGTATTTATAAAAGGGGCAGTAAATTCTGTAGCGCTGACATTCAAAAGATGGATTATTTTAGGGTTGACCCTTCTTTCTAATTCCAAGATGTGAAGGCGGGGTTTGAGACAAAGCCCCGCCCCCCAGCATCATTTTCCTCACCGGCAGCACAAAAAAAAAAAAAAAAAAAAAAAAAGCCAGAATTATTCAGAGAGCGGTAAGAACCAGGAGAATGGCTGGAGAAGTAAAAATTCTAGCTCAAAATAACCAAACCAGAAAAACTCCCATTTATCTCACTTTCCAAAATCGGCCACTTGATCTAGATTGTTCTGACAGTTCTCCTGGTTTTCACTGCTCTCTGAATAACCCTGCAAATCTGGGCTGTCAATCTCCTCCCCCCCCCCCCCCATGTTTACCTACAATTCAAGCAATGATGAGACAAGCATGGGAGTTGTGGCTCAGAAACCTCTCAGCACTGCAGTTTGCAATGCCTGCTCTAAATCAGGGCTGTCAAACTCCGCCCGCCCGCGCCCCCCCCCCAGATGTTTGAGCCACAAATCCCATGATTCCCTGTCCAATTTATTTATACAGTATTGTCCCAGGAAGGATACATTGAGATTTCTGGTTTTCGTAACAATTCAATGTTCTTGAATCCAGGACAAAGTAATAAAATGCAAGATATTAAAAACACAAATATACAGATTAACCCAGAAAATATGCAGCAAATAGAGTCACTGTGTTACATGTTTACAGGTGCATTCTGTATATAGTCACTGTGTTACATGTTTACAGGCGCATTCTGTATATAGTCACTAGGTTACATGATTACAGGCGCATTCTGTATATAGTCACCGTGTTACAGGTTTACAGGTGCATTCTGTATATAGTCACCGTGTTACATGTTTACAGGTGCATTCTGTATATAGTTACATTCTGTATATAGTCACTGTGTTACATGTTTACAGGTGCATTCTGTATATAGTCACTAGGTTACATATTTACAGGTGCATTCTGTATATAGTCACTATGTTACATGTTTACAGGTGCACTCTGTATATAGTCACTTACATGTTTACAGGCGCATTCTGTATATAGTCACTGTGTTACATGTTTACAGGTGCATTCTGTATATAGTCACTGTTACATGTTTACAGGTGCATTCTGTATATAGTCACTATGTTACATGATTACAGGCGCATTCTGTATATAGTCACCGTGTTACAGGTTTACAGGTGCATTCTGTATATAGTCACTATGTTACATGTTTACAGGTGCATTCTGTATATAGTCACCGTGTTACATGTTTACAGGTGCATTCTGTATATAGTCACCATGTTACATGTTTACAGGTGCATTCTGTATATAGTTACATTCTGTATATAGTCACTGTGTTACATGTTTACAGGTGCATTCTGTATTGAGGTATGTTAATAGAGAGCTCGAGTGACTTTAGACTGAGGGAAGATTTGATGGCGTCTGGGAGGTTATTCCATATTTGTGGTGCTCTGTAGGAAAATGAGGATCAAGACCCTTTTTTTGTATTGTGGTATTGCAAGTAAGGTGCAGGTCCTGGATCAATTACATTGGAAGGGTTCTAGAAATTGTAGGCATCAACAGCGAGGGGGGGGGGTGGAGAAATGGAGTTTGACAGCCCTGGTCTGAATGATCTCCTAGAAGACGCTGGTAATTGACAGCCCTCTAGAGGGCAGGGAGTGTTAAGTCTTCCTTTGAGGGGAGGGGGGGGGCACAAACTCCCCCTTTCCCTCCTAAATACAGGCAGGCAACCCTACAATTTCTTGAAAGTATCTTTTCATGGCGTTCCCTTTCCCTCCGAGTGACTGGTGGCACAGACCCATCTTGCCAGGCCCCCACCCTCTACATTTACAAGAACGTGTGGGGTCCGTATATCCACGACGAAAGTGATCTGGGGTTAGTGCAAAGGTTATAAAGGTGTTCATTGGGCGCTTATGGTTTGGGTACAGAGGTAGACTTATACGAATAGTGCACAACCTGGCTACGCCCTCCCAACACTCAATTGGCACGGTGGACAGGACACTCGTACTGCTGCCCATCAGTGGGTCCTGCTCAGGTCAAGGTTTTAGCGCGATGGCGCCTTTATAGAGAAGACTAAACCATGTGCAAATTAGATGCCATCACGGCAATACTGAGGAGATCTTGAGTTTGGGTGATGGCATCTCAAGCCACTGCCCGTTCTCCGTGCCCTCATATTTTTGGTTCTCCTTGAGGTATGAAGAACAGCCTGGGACGTCACGGTTGCAATGCGTTTTCCGGCGAGGTTTGCACCATATAAATGTCTACTCACGTGAGAGAAGCGACGACCATCCCAATGAAACCGAGCAGGAGGAAGAATAGCAGCACGCTGAGGATGGACGTCAGGACAATCATCCCACCGCTCCTCCGGCCAGGCCACGTGTCGATGGTCGAAGAGGTTTTGGCTAAAATTACAAAAAAAAGTCAAGTTAAACTGAAAAACTGCACAAAAACACAACAGGGTGAACAGGTTCAGAAGGGAAACTCCAAGATGGAGGCAAGGACTATGCGTGGGACATCTGAAACCACCTTAAAAATTGAATCATTCTTCAAACTCTGCATCAAGAGGACACAATACAGGGAGCCTGGGATTCACCGATATGTCTGTTGCACATAATACACAGAGGTCACAATACAGGGAGTCGGGTGGATTTTATTTACCCGTAATGGTAGAGATCGCTGGAGACCAGTCCGTTTCAAACTGTTTGACACCGGCATTTGCATAAACGTATTTAAACCTAGAAAAGGGAAAATAATGTAATATTTCATGACTATAAAACACCCCCCCCCCGCTTGCACATTGAATGCTCAAATAAAACCAAAACCTCAATCTAAACCGTAAGGGACGCTCTGGCCTCCATGACCATTTAAATCCATTATAAAGCATTCTGGGTAATGTAGTGATCCCTCTCAGTTCATAATTCTGAGCTGATCAGCTTCACGGCTTTTAGGTCTGGAACGCACAGCTCCGTACACTCCTGACCAGCCATTGCCACTCTGCTCGCTCAGGTATCCAGACCCCTACTTTGCAGAATTTCAGAATCAAACCCGCCCGGGGGGAATAAACCTGGCGAGCTTATAATAAAAGATGCTACAAGATGGTCAGAACAAGCAGAGCAGGTTGGCGTCACACGTGGCAGCAAGCGGTCGCATTTTGGAGGAGCTCCTCAGCAACGGTTGCTTTTTAGCCGTTTTTACCCGCCCGCTCGGCTGGCCGATCACCCGGTTGGCTCACACAGACTTGAGGTCTTGTGCTCCTTACCTGACCTCGATCCGTAAGTTACGACGGAGTCTGGGTCCCGGAGCGGTTTGGGCTTTGCGGCGGCGGCCATTTTAGAAGCCTGAGTGCGGCCTGTGACTGTTTTGTTGGGGCCTTGCATCTCTGAGCCAGCCCATACCCAGACATGCCTAGCAGCCGGACACAGAAGGGGGGGGGATCACGCCAGCGAGACATCAGGGACTCTATGCCGGGTGGGTCTGCTTCCAGGCGTGCGGCACTCTCCTTCTCCCTCCCTCCTGGTTATGATTCATCTGGGGACGATGACGGCTCCTCCTGGCCTCGTGGGGGTACTGTTGGGATGACATGGATCACACCGGAGTCCCAGGCACTAGACACGAGACCCCTCTCCGCAGCTGCGAAAAAACGAGCGCAGAAAAAACGCAAAGCAGCGCTGACAGCACCCTCGGGAACCTCGCTGGCCGCGCCAGAAGTTTCAGACGGGGATTCAGCAGAGGAGTGCCGGCTCTCCGCTGATAATAGCCTAGCCTCAGACCGACAGCCAGGTTGGAGACTGGAGCCCCGAATGCTCGTGGAAGGAGTTGGGACTGTCGACCCATGCACTGTCTCTGTTGAACACCTCCCCTCCACGAAAGGCGACCTTCGTAAGATCCTGGATGAGCTGCGGGAAATACGGGAGATATGGAGACCTGAAGTGGCAGCGGTCCGAGCAGAGGTTGACGTGGTGCGTGCGCAGGTGACGGAGGTACAGGCGAAGACCATTGAAGTACAGACGGAGCAAACTCACCGGACCGATCGAGTTACAGCCCTTAGCTCCCAGGTTGAAGCCCTGACCCGCTCCGTGGAGATACTAGAAACACGACATCGTCGCCGTAATATCAGGGTCAGAGGAATCCCAGCTTCGGTCTCGACAGCAGAGTTGTCGCCTTATGTTGCCCGCATGGCCCTACAGGTTTCTGGACTCCCTCCGGATACTCCTGGGGTGGTTGGGTCGACATTCCGGGTGCGACGACCAGCGGCGACCCCCACGGGGACGCCTGGAGATGTGGTAGTGGCGTTCCGAGATGTTGCCTTTAAAGTGAAGCTTATGAATACCCCTGGCGCACGAGACCCCGTGCATTTTGAGGCTCTACGCTGGCACTGTATCATGACCTCCCGTTCCAGACCCTACTGGCTCGCCGATGATTTTGGGACGTGACAACTACCCTTCGTCGCAAAGGGATTCGCTACAGATGGGGCTTGGCGGGCTCACTGGTAGTGACGCATGCCAATTTATCCTATACGATCACCGATCCCTCGATGGCCTGGACTGATCTTGCGGCAGCGGGACTGTCGCCGGATCAGCTGGAGTTGCAACCGGATTGAGGACTATCATTCCCCTTCCACTGCATTTTTCTGCTTAAAGTTCGAGTTCTCTGGACTTTTTCTGATTGTTACAGATCTTTTTTGTCGTTTTTTGCTGAAGACTGAAAGTTGTTCTCCACCTCCCACCCCTTTCCCCTTGATTGCCATGTTTCACTAAGAACCCCCCCCCCCTATTTGGGGACGTTTATTATTTTCCCCCCTTTGATCGCTATGTTCCGCTGAGCACCCCCCCATCTGGGGACGTTTATTATTTTCCCCCTTCCCCCCTTTGATCGCTATGTTCCGCTGAGAACCCCCCATCTGGGGACGTTTATTATTTTCCTTACGCTGTACCTATGATGACAGTTTTGAGTGACCCTCACTTTGATATGTATCTGTAAGCTGATTTATTTACAAAATAAAAAATTTTAAATATAAAAGATGCTACAACGTATCAACCGCAGCAGTGATCTGAAGCGGGGAGCCAGCGGTATGATTACCTGTAAGAGGTGCCGGTTTGAAGAGGAGGGTTGCAGATACCAGAGAAGTTTGGATCAGTCAGGCAGTCAACGTTTCCACCTACTCTGACGATATAGTTGGCCAGGACGCCGGACACCAGGGTGGAAACGTTCAGTGTGCTCAGATCCGGGAAATTCACGCACTGCGGGTTTGTGAATTTGTCCGCCAGGTAAGGCTGCGATTTCCCGCCGCTCGATGAGGTGAAGGTGGTGTTCAGTATAATGTTGGCATCAGAAACTGCCGTGTTTGTAGCACCTGAAAGCAAGAAAAGCAGTGAATGTCGCCGGAGGCGGAGCCAGAGACTGGATGCTGAACTCTAAGGAAAACGTGGGTTATAGGAGCCGCTAAAAGGGGGCCACACCCCGAAAGAGCGAGGCACCCCTGTATGCACATGCCTACTTTGCCCAATTGTACATCAGGCCCTGCATGCTTTTCAATGCTGGATTTCATCCCCTTTAGAGCGGGGGGGGGGGGATGTCCCATGAGGCTTTGCTTAATGAGCGAGTGAGTGTCATGGGAGATGTAGTTCCAAGATAATGATCTGGAGGGCTGAGACTGCTCATCCCTTTTTGCTCCGGGGGGGGGGGGGGGACAGAAGACAGACCCATCATTGCTCCTAGTGTGCGGCGGCACCAGCGGATTCTGCAGCATTTCATGGCTTTACAATGTTATCTTTGAGTCCGGGATGTCATGAAGTTCTCGGCTACAATTCCCATGATTCTCCTGCAGCCGTTACGTGGCTTGTAGCATGGACAGAGGGGATATGGGGACGGACAGACGGGAGAAGAAAAACCAGGTCGTTGTAGAAGGGACAACATTTTGAAGGTACCAGGTTTTGATCCACCTGGCTGTTACTCACCATTCTGCACCACGTACAGGTAGACCATCGCTGCGGTGGATGACGAGCAGTACGGCTTCTCCAGAGAAATCGTGGTTTGTGTGGGATTAAGCGAGATGTACTTTGTACTCGGCAACACTGGAGATTCTCCTCGTACTGAGCGGAAACCAAAACAGAATTATTATATATAAAAAAAAAAAAAAAACTACACAATGTATGGATTTGTGTTCAGCTAAAAAAGAACGAACACACCACGACAAGAAGTACCAATTAATAAAAAAAAAAAATGGTCACGGAAAATTCTGTCCGTAAAAGGAAAGTATAGACCGGTCTGTCACAGCCATCCTTTGCCTTGATCAGGGAGATTCCCCCTCGAGACATTGCAGGTCACCTCATATTTCCACCATTGACTGGGCCCTGGGCAAACATTTTCATCCCCCCCCCCCCCCATGCAATTTGCTTTCCACCCAAACACCCCCAAAAGAAAAAAAAAAAAAAAAAAAAAACACCACGTGTGTATTTTATGTGCTTTGTTAGTGTTTGTACATGGTCATGTTTGGTATCATTGGAAAGGCCATGCTCCAGTATTCACCCTCTATCATGCTGGAGATGCAGGGGACGCCTGTGTCTCCTCCATTGGAAATTCCCTGCCAAGGGGGGTGGGGGGGTCCCCATTTCTGAAGTCATTGAGCATGCGCCTGTGGGAGGTCCTGCAGGTAGGGCTAACAAAGATGTCCCTGCAGGAGAATTGTGTGATCGGCACCTATCCACAGAGTGGGCCATGGCTTTTTTGCAGACTCAAGCGGCAGCTGCTATGGGCCCCACAGCAATGACTGGGCCGGGGCAACTGCCCCTTGAGCCCTGTGTTAAAAGATGGCACCTTCCATCATCCAGTCATGGGCACCCCCAATGGAGCAAGCAGCTGGCTTTTCATGGCGGGCACATTCCCCACTCGGTCATCTGTTTGCATGCAGTGGCATCACTAGGGTTGGTGTCACCCGGTGCGGTAACTCGGTGTCACCCACCCACCATAGTTTTACATTTTTTTTTTTTTTTTTTTTTTAAACTACTTACTCATAAAGCAGTGCTTAGTAACAAGAAAAATTTAGTGGCCACTCCCAATAAAATAATACGTATCTGCTAGGCTTCGTACAACAGCACTGTCCCCTCAATGCCAACAGGATGTATAAAGAAAAGAGAATTGTGACGCATAATCTGCAAGACAAATCAATACACACATAGTGCAGATACAACATTTAATCAATTAAGATAAATAACTTAGATTGTGTTGCCTCCTGAACTCCGGACCATCAGAATAACGCCAAGGAATTCCTCCAGGCTTGTTTGGTCAGTCAGTGGACCAGGAATCAGGCTCATTGAAAGAAAATCAGACCAGCAGTGGCTCCAATAAAAAAAAAAACACAATTTAATTAAAACGAATAAAGTTGGAACACCATCCAACGCGTTTCGTCTCTGCTACACGCAAGACTTCATCAGGGATATGGTGTTCCTTCAGAATAACGCAGTTATATAGCCAAACAATCATGAAAAAAGGAGGGGATACAGCTGACACATAATTGATTAATTGTCCACATAAGTCCCACTTGGTGAATTTCAATGCATCCCACACTGGAGCGCACATCCATATTTGTAGTTTCCCCCCCCCCCTCATCCTCTTCCCTTTGTTCCTGATGCGATTGGAAGTGATGAATCGTGGGAAATTAACCAGCCTCCACCCTCTTGTGAAGGTAATCCGTGGACCTACATTTGACCTCCACAAGATGGCGGATGACCTTCACAAGATGGCGGATGACCTTCACAAGATGGTGGATGCTGGTTAATTTCCCACGATTCGTCACTTCCGATCGCATCAGGAACAAAGGGAAGAGGATGAGGGGAAAAAACTACAAATATGGATGTGCGCTCCAGTGTGGGATGCATTGAAATTCACCAAGTGGGACTTATGTGGACAATTAATCAATTATATGTGTCAGCTGTATCCCCTCCTTTTTTCATGATTGTTTGGCCATATAAACTGCGTTATTCTGAAAGAACACCATATCCCTGATGAAGTCTTGCGTGTAGCAGAGACGAAACGCGTTGGATGGTGTTCCAACTTTATTCGTTTTAATTAAATTGTGTTTTATTGGAGCCACTGCTGGTCTGATTTTCTTTCAATGAGCCGGATTCCTGGTCCACTGACTGACCAAACAAGCCTGGAGGAATTCCTTGGCGTTATTCTGATGGTCCGGAGTTCAGGAGGCGACACAATCTATTAGGAGAGGGTAACCAAGTACCTGCTATGTGCCTGATGAAGTTATTTATCTTGTGAGTGCCAATCCAGCGGGGGCATAATTGATTAAATGTTGTATCTGCACTATGTGTGTATTGATTTGTCTTGCAGATTAGGCTTCACAATTCTCTTTCCTTTATTCATAAATCAGTACTCCCATATAACACTAAATGTTCATACACGGCGCACATTACTGTGAGGTTTATTGCTGTGGAGCTCTGTGATACTCACACACAAATTTTAGTGAACTGCCGGCAAGTACGGTGCCTGTTCGACGGCAGTGAAAGTCCCCATAGAGAAGTAATGGTTAATCTGTTCAGAGACACCGAACAGCAGAGAAATGTCCTGATGTTCAATGGTTTCATTAGACAGGGCTATTCAGAGAGGTGAAAACCTTGGAGAATTGCCAGGAGAATGAACAATCTAGACCAAATGGGAGAATTTTTCTGGTTTGGCCATTTTGCCCTAGAATTTAATTTTCCAGTCACTCTCAAGGTTTTCACCCTTCTCTGAATAATCCGGCATAGGTTTCAATGTTAAAAATATTCCCGTTTTTACCCAATATCTAATAAAACGTTTATTCCATTAATCTGTAGTAAGAAGTCTCTTTTAGGAATGTGTGTTTCGTTTCGGACCGATTCTCCGAATCGGATCTGAAAAGAAAAATTTTTGGAATCGGAAATCATTTTCGTTCAATTCGTAAATTTCGGTAATTTTCAAAGAAAAAAAAAAACCTGTAAAACTCGGGGGGGGGGGGGGTGAGACCATGAGTTACCACACCGGGTGACCCCCAACCCTAGTGACGCCACTGGTTACTCCCCAGACCCGCACACCACTTCCCGCCATGTTTGCAGAACCACGGGCTCCAGGATTGCAGCGTACGGAGAGGAGAATCTCCCTGCTGCCTCCAATGACTTCTCTTTACATCGACTGAAAAACACCCCAGCCGTCAGACAATATTCAAACCAATGGTCAAGTCCTAAAAATATAAGAGTGGGAAGACTTGTCTCCTGATTAAGAATTTCCATCTCACACGTAACAAACACGCGGCCGGATCCGAGAGATTTTAGCAAAAATCTGTGTTAACGGAACCTTCTGCTTAGTCCATAGAATACAAGCTTTATATAATGTGTGGGACCAACGGGAACTCCGCTCCCTCGGTAAAAATAGTGCAGGATCCGTGTTCCCACATGACTTGATCTCCGATTCAAACCCTTGGTGCTTCGACTGCAGGATCCGCATCTCCTTCAGATTTAGATCTTCCAATGCCGGCGGGCTGCTTCAGACAAAACGTGAGACGTGTAGAGACGTGTTTCGTGCGCTCTGTCCCTCCGCAAACATTGTATATTTTATTCTATGGTCGGGGGGGGGGGTCCCCCACCGGGCTGTAATTGTTGCTCGGCCTCAGGTATTTTCAGAGGGAATCCCCATAATTCAAAGTCAAGCCAACAAATACAATGACAGCCAAGCAGCCTGCCAGTAGAAACCCACCATTTAGTGAATAGAGCCCTAATATACAGTTGTGTTCAAAATTATTCAACCCCCACTGAAATTGAGTGTTTTGGCCATTGATTTAGGCTGGGGTCAGACGAACGCAGTTAACCGCACGAAATCACGGCCGTGCTAGCAGCAAATGACGTCCAATGCCGGGCAGCATACGATGAACGGCCGCACGAAAGTTCGTCCGTGCAACGCAAGTGGCAAACAAACGCATTTTTTCAAGAACGTCAAACCGCTAGTACTGACGTACAGAGTGCGCTGCGGCCGCATAGCGGCGTGTGTGCGTGATTAGGAGACGTCAGACGCTGTTAATGTCCGGCTAACCTAACGTCCAGACGCAAAAAGGGTTTTATTGATGATCTGTACAAAATCACGGACGGAAAGGCGCATCGTATGACCGCCATCGCGTATTCCGGGAAAAAAAATACGTCCATTCGTTCGCATGCACTTTTTCACGGACAACGTGAAAAATGCGTTGGTCTGACCCTAGCCTTAATTGTAAGCAAGATGACTGAATGATCAAAATCAAAGAGGCACGTGTAGGTCAGACAAATATAACATAACATTTATAATGAAATAACCACAAATGTCTTTTCTGTGCTCACATCATTATCAGTTTTATTCAACCCCCCAAGTGACATTCAATCTTAGTACAACATCCTTTTACAGTTATAACAGCTTTTAAACGTGAAGCATAGCTTGACACAAGTGTCTTGCAGCCATCTACGGGTATCTTCGCCCATTCGTCATGGGCAAAAGCCTCCAGTTCAGTCACATTCTTAGGCTTGCGCACTGCAACTGCTTTCTTTAAGTCCCACCAGAGGTTCTCAATCGGATTTAAGTCAGGTGACTGCGATGGCCATCCAAAATGTTCCAGTCTTTAATCTGCAACCATGCTCTAGTGGACTTGGAGGTATGCTTGGGATCATTGTCCTGTTGATAGGTCCAACGTCTCCCAAGCCTCAGGTTTGTGACGGACTGCATCACATTGTCATCCAATATCTCCTGGTACTGAAGAGAATTCGTGGTACCTTGCACACGCTGAAGCTTCCCTGTACCTGCAGAAGCAAAACAGCCCCAAAGCATGATTGACCCCCCGCCATGCTTCACAGTAGGCAAGGTGTTCTTTTCTTCATAGGCCTTGTTCTTCCTCCTCCAAACATAGCGTTGATCCATGGGCCCAAACAGTTTTAATTTTGTTTCATCAGTCCACAGAACACTATCCCAAAACTTCTGTGGTTCGTCCACATGACTTTTGGCATACTGCAGTCGACTCTTCTTATTCTTTGGAGACAGCAAGGGGGTGCGCCTGGGAGTTCTGGCATGGAGGCCTTCATTACGCAGTGTGCACCGTATTGTCTGAGCTGAAACTTCAGTACCCACATCTGACAAATCTTTTCTCAGTTCCTCAGCAGTCACACGGGGACTTTTCTCCACTCTACGCTTCAGGTAGCGCACAGCAGTCGAAGTCTGCATCTTCTTTCTGCCACGACCAGGTAGCGTTTCAACAGTGCCCTTTGCCTTGAATTTGCGAATGCTGCTTCCTATGGTCTCTCTTGGTATGTTTAACATCTTTGCAATCTTCTTATAGCCATTGCCCTTCCTGTGAAGAGTAAACACCTCTTCTCTTGTCTTCCTGGACCATTCTCTTGACTTCACCATGTTTGTAACCACACCAGTAAATGTCTAGAAGGAGCTGAGTATCACAGTCATTTTAAAGCTGCCTAATTGGTGCTTATTTTGCTTTATTGCTGCTCCGTGACATCCACAGGTGTTTTCAATACCTGATTGAAAACACTTGAATGAACCTCTGTTCTTCAGAGTGGTAGTCTTTAAGGGGTTGAATAATTGTGTCAATGAAGAATTCACAAAAGAAACATTTACTACTGTATTACAAAACCAATTGATGTCATTTTAGTTGCATATGGTTCTTTAAAAAGTCCTTGTAGGATTTCATTCTGAATACAATTACAAATGTCACTAAATTCCCTAAAACCCTTTACAGCATTGGGGGTTGAATAATTTTGAACACAACTGTATAGCAGTGCAGGGCCGGCGCTAACGTAAGGCGGCACAGGCGGCCGCCTTACTGTCTGGCGTCCTGCCAGTTAGAGGGGCGCCGGCCCGGGGTGTAACCGACCCCCGAGATTTGGCCCGGGGTTGAGGGACCCAGATGCCGGGCAGCGCGAGAGCGCCTGCCCGGTCTTGAACAGTCTGTCCTGTGAAGTGGATGCGGCTGTGTGCGTGCGCAGCCGGTCACGTGGTCCGGCTAATCAGGTGGTACTGAGTCTCAGTACCACCTGACTGGCCGGACCGCGTGACCGGCTGCGCACGCACACAGCCGCATCCACTTCACAGGACGGACTGTTCAAGATCGGGCAGGCGCTCCCGCGCTGCCCGGCATCTGGGTCCCTCAACCCCCTGCCGGAGCTGGGGCAACAATCCAGATGAGAGCGGGGGCAAATCCATGAGCTTGGGGGCAAATCCATGAGCTTGGGGGCAAATCCATGAGCTTGGGGGCAAATCCATGAGCTTGGGGGCAAATCCATGTCCTGGGGGCAAATTCATGTGTGAGCTGGGGGCCCTCTGCTCCTCTAGATTGTAAGCTCCTGGGTGCCCTCTGCTCCTCTAGATTGTAAGCTCCTGTGAGCCGGACCCTCTGTAAATTCTCGTGAGTCGGGCTCTCTGCTAAAACACCTTATTTTCTGTAAATGCCCCTCCCGAGACTAGTCTCTGGATCCGCCCCTGCCTGGGATTGGAAGGGGGCAATGAGAGGGAGGGGACAACAAGCACCACGTGGTTCCCTGCCTGGCCTTGCTTCCCGAATCCAATCACAGGCGAGCGGGAAAGGTGCGTGTGCACGTGTGCATCACATGCCTGGCCAGCGCCAGCTCGCACCAGTCGCCTCGAGACGTGACGTCACGTGTCACACGAGGGGGACGCAGAGAGCGATGGTGGCGGTGCCTAGCTTAAGCTAAGCCTAAAAAATTGTTGCTACTAAAAAACCTACTACCTGGTCTGGTCCCTGATTGTCCCTGGTGGTCTGGTCTCTCGTCTCACTCCCTCCCTGACTGCCTGAGAGTGTGGACTGAGTAGAACTAGAACGCCAGCGCGGCGACGGGGGGGCCTGCAGTGCCAAGGTGAGGCAGCAGAAGTCAGCAGGCAGCAGTGAGCAGTGCTGTGCACACTGTCACAGTCAATCAGACACAGTCAGCTGAGCAGAGAGGTAAGAGACTCGCTGGGGGAAAATTTATACCATAAATAATACCCATATGAGCAGCTGGGGGCCGCAAATATACCCATACATGAGCTGGGGGCCGCAAATATATACCCATACATGAGCTGGGGGCCGCAAATATATACCCATACATGAGCTGGGGGCCGCAAATATACCCATACATGAGCTGGGGGCCGCAAATATATACCCATACATGAGCAGGGGGCCGCAAATATATACCCATACATGAGCAGGGGGCCGCAAATATATACCCATACATGAGCAGGGGGCCGCAAATATATACCCAAATATGTTGTTCCTACAGTCTGACAAATGTAACTACTGCCTTTCCAGAAGAAAGACAGTGTTTATATAAGTCCATAAAGACAGCACTGGTGGCTGTCCCCCCAATCAGTGACTCACAACACTGCTAAAGGTTGTCCTTGCAAGACCAACTTTAAGCATCCTTTAATCTCTGCGTGACGACACCGAACACTCACGATAGAGATTATTATGCATCTCTATCCTGATTGGCTTGACATGACGGGGGGGGGGGCACCAAAACAGACCTTCGCCTGACTAGGCAAAAAAGTTTGCACCGGCCCTGTAGCAGTGCCATTTAGGTGGGTGTTTTAGGAGCATTTGGAAGTGTAAAAAAGTGAATAATGAAGTGTGTATGGGAGTCAAACCGTAAACCCAGCGATGAGAACTATACAGAGGGCACTGCATGAAAAGAGCTGTCCAGCAGTCAGATCTAGGAGGCATTTTCCCCTCCTGAGTGACAATCCCATGGTAGGAGATAAAAAAGGGGGCATGTTGACCCTTGTATCCAAAGTTGCATTCAACTGACAACGAGCGATTGGAAAGGCTTAACTCTGGCCTTTCCACGATACCAAAAACACGACCACGTAATGTGTCCAGAATATAAAAATGTCCTTTCGTTCCATCGCAGCATTATCGGCTTTTCAATTCTAAAGAGTGAACAAAGTCTCTACAATAACTTCCGCTCTCATTTCCCACACTGGGAGCAAGTTTGGAGATGATGCAGTGCGCTATTAAGCACTGTGTCATCTAAACGCAAGCCATCTCCGTTCTATACAGGCCACAAGATCAGGCCAGGGGTCATTGGAAAGGTCAGGGTCTGGGCTTTCCATTGATACCAAACATGACCATGTCACATTTAAATAAAACATTAACAACAAAAAACAAAATGTACACAAAGCACCATAGGAAATGGGAATTACGGTACAAGCGTCTCAAGGCAGAACATACGTAACGCCCCGAGTCAGCACACCTCTAGCAGTAGCGCAGCAACAATGCAGGAACTACAGTTCCCCATCATCCTCAGCCAGACTACCTCACACACCTGAGCATTGGGAGGAGGGGAGCTCCAAAACACATACGACTCCAAGGGTACAACCTTTTTCATAAAACGTCAGACAAAACGTTAAAAAAATCCCAGAGTATTTATGAGTCCTGCAAGAAAAACAAAACACCACATTTTTTACATTTCTTTATAGCCGAGAGAGAGTAAGTGAGTGAGAGCAACACCGCGCCCCCCCCCCCGTGATGATCAGTCGCATCCAGAACAATCCTGGGGTTTATTCAATAGAACGTGACAACAAAACCAGGGGCTGCGCGGCTTGTGCCAAAAGTAACCATTTATTCAGGCGGATGGAGCATTAAGGGGGGGGGGGAACAAACTGCTCTTACAGGCACCAAGCGGTTAAAGTATGTACTATATAAAAGGGTGTGTGGGGGGGGGGGTGTTAAAAGGAATTTGGTAGGGGGATCATTCACCAAACAGCAAATTGCAGATTTTAGGTAAAGAAAGAGATTAAAATGTAACATTTTTAAAATCTTAAAAAAAAAAAAAAAAAAAAAAAAAATAGCCCCTCTCCGCTTGTAAGCTCTTGAGCAGGCCCCCCCCCTCCGCTTAGATTGGAAGCTCTGGGGCAGGCCCCCCCCCCTCTCCCACTGGTCTGAGTGTTTAACATGTATTTTCTATTCTGTCTCCCCCATTGTACAGCGCTACGGATTTTGTCAGTGCTTTATAAATACCTGTACTCTTCAAAATAAAAATGAACTTCATTTTAAGAATTTATTGAAATGGGTGGGGTGGGGGGGGCAGTGGGATCCCACACAACACCGGGTGGGATAGAAAAAAAGGTTAATTCCAAAAATGGGTGTGGGGGGGGGGGGAAGAGAAATGTGCAAGATCAGGAGGTGGTTAAAGAAAAAAGAAAGAAGGGGAGGGGAGGTTGAACCCCCACCATGTATTTCTTCAACTCAACATTACTTGATCAGTTCTTCCGCACTAAGCAGTGAAAAGTTTACCCGTAACAAAAACACACATAAAATATAGATTAAAACATTTTACATAAATAAAAAAAAAAAAAAAGTGTTCGCTTCCATAATAATAACCCCCCCCGCCCCAAACTAACAGGGTTATCCAAAGAGATTCGAAAAGTCACCGCACGTTCGGTGACTTTTCGTTCTCTTCAATTCGGTTCCTTTTGCCGATCCCATTTCGGTGACCCTGCGGTGTATTCAGCAAACACCACAGGGTCCCCGAATTGCAGGAAAGGCTGCCACAAACCTGACGACAACTAACCGAATGCACGCTGAAAACAAGCAAAAACATCTGGATTAACCTTCGAAAAAACCGAACATGAGCCGAACAGGAGCCGAAAAGGAGCCGAATCACACAGAGCCGAAGCAGCTGTGACGTAGAGGAGGCAGTGAATAAATTAGAAAAACCATTTGTATGAATCTGGGAAAATGAAACGCTGTTTGCAAAGAAACTACTGAGCGAAAATGTCTGAAATTTTCACAGGAGGTCCAGGGAATGATAATAAAGAGGGGTGTTACAGAAAAAATAAGCAAACTGAAAAAAAAAAAAAAAAAAAAAAAAAAAAAAAAAAATCGGACTTTTACATTTTTTTTAAAAATTAAGAAAAATGCTTAAAGTATCCTAAAAAATCAATAAATAAAGAGACTTTTTGCTTCAGAATTTTATAATGAACGGTTTATTAGATATTGAATTAAAACGGGAATATTTTTAACATTGAAGCCTATGGGATTCTCCTGAATAAATTTGCCGAATTAAACCACCGAATGGCAGGGCATTAGGGGAACCTTTCACTGCTGGTTTGTGTTCTCTGAATAGCCGAAGCAGTGCTTTTTCATGGGGATTTCTCTGCCCTCGAACAGGCACCGAACAGGCACCGTATGTTCAGGCAATTCGCCAGGATTTGGCGAATTGCCTGCTCTCTGAATAGCCGAATGGCCAGGAAAGGTAACCGAACACTGATTTTCAGCGTTCGGTTACCTTTCTCAAGCAATTCGGATCTCTTTGGATAACCCTGATAATATTTATACAGCCCCAGCATTTCCCACGATGCTTTACATTTAAAAAAAAGGTATATAGCACCAACAAGTTCTGTAGCGCTGTACAAAGAGTAGGACGAAACAAGCAAATTAAACATCGCAAAAGACGACTCAAGAGCTGACAATCAAAGTAAAACAGCAAACCCGCCAATCAATTTGTAGGATGACAGAAAGGGGCAGCACAGAGGGTCCTGGTCACAGGAGCTTACAGTCTAGAGGGTTTACTCACCCAGGGCTGTGTGCGCTACATATGCCCAGAGCACGACATACTGCCAGGAGCCCATGGTGGAGCAGGTAGAGGTGAGCTGCCTGACCTCCAGGTAGTGACTAAATGAGTCCAACAGGTGTATTGTGATACCCCTACCCTAACAACACCACCCTCCCCCCAGCAGCCAATCACAGCCAGAGCCTGGAGATGGATGCTCTAGATTACAGCAAGACAAGGTGTGGCAACCTGCACAACCAGATCTGTGCCTGGTGGGGGACAGGACAGGTGTATGTGCCCCCCCCCCATCCTAGCACCGTATTAAAGGGACAAGTAAAGCGCAACAGCGCGCCTCAAAATAATACGCGTTTTATTCACTCAACCAGAAATAACGATGATGCGTTTATATGGAAAAATACAAAATTATATAAATATTAAATTTATATATAAAATAAATATAAAAAATTTAATCGAAGATAAAAAAACAATCTGAAAAATATATATAAATATAAAAAAATATATATATATAAAAACATAAAAAATATTAAAAATGTCGCATATAAATAAATTAAATATATATATTATATAAATATTAAGAAGAAATTGAGACGGTCGTTGCCAAACTGGAAAACAAAAAGCAGGTTTTGGAGATTTAACTCCTGACTTTTGGTGAAGGAGGTGGGTTTGTGAATAAACAGTAAAGTGAATGGCAACTTTCCAAAGTTTGAACCAAAATAATTAACTTGAAATAAAAAACATACTTTAAAAAGCGCAGTTTGTTTATTTTTTTGCCTGATTTTATTTTTTATCTTTTTTAAATTTCAAAAATTTCAATTTTCAATTTTTTTTTTAAATTCAGTATTTGGTGTAATGGGTGCGACGCCTCCTGGTCAGTGCCAGCTTTCACCCCCTCCAGCTCAAAGCCGTATTGGGGCGCCGGGTCTGCTGTGTTTTAACCCGCATGCGTATCCCCTGTACACGCTGAGCAGCACATGAAAGTAGCTGCCTTGCAGTATGCAGAATTCCCGTGTTGCAGGAGGGAAACCAATGAATTAACATCCTCTATGATAAGGTGGTTGGGATTTCTTACCAGTAACTAGGGTCACCAGGTCGGCCATGTTCCCCGGACGCATATAATTTATTCATGCTGATGGGCAGTACATGAAAAATGCCGCCCCGCAGCATGTATAATCCATACGCTGCAGCTAAGACATCAAAAGGGAATCCCAGGCGACCTGCCTTGATTTCCTTCCTGCAGCATACGTATACATGTTGCAGGGCAGCACTTTCATGTGTTTCCCATCATCCAGCGGTGCAATATATCCTGGAATAAAGTGGCCGCTCCGCTATGTCAGACGTGTGTGAAATTTCAGAGATATTCATGAAAATTTCCCATTTATTGCATAGAGACTCGCCAGGTCGGCCATGTTTTTCCGGACATATATTACTATTTCATGCAGAGTGAGAGCACAGGGAAAAGTGGTGCCCTGCAACATGTGTAATTCATGGCAGGTCACCTGAGACCCCTCTTTGATTTCCATCCTGCAGCACATGAATGATGCATACTGCAGCCTGAGGGAAGCGTTTTTCATGTACTGCCCATCAGCATAGATAAATTATATGTGACCAGGGATCGGGTGGCTCAGATTACACAAGGGACGCCACCACATATATATATATATATACCTCGAATGCACCGTGACTTGGAATTGCTCCCCCTGAATAGCAGATATTTACCCAGAAAAAAATGAGTAAATCAATCAGAAAATGACAAAACATTTAATATAAAAGCAGTTTGTGGTCCCCACTGTCAGCACAGTGTGAGTTAACAGCGGCACATGTCCTAACTAACCCTTATAGCTCCTCCATACATTAAGGGTGTGTGGGTGTCTTTTTAGGGGCTCCTCCATACATTCAGGGTGTGTGGGTGTCTTTTTAGGGGTTCCTCCATACATTCAGGGTGTGTGGGTGTCTTTTTAGGGGCTCCTCCATACATTCAGGGTGTGTGGGTGTCTTTTTAGGGGTTCCTCCATATATTCAGGGTGTGCGGGTGTGTTTTTAGGGGCTCCTCCATATATTCAGGGTGTGCGGGTGTGTGTTTAGGGGCTCCTCCATATATTCAGGGTGTGCGGGTGTCTTCTTAGGTGTTCCTCCATATATTCAGGGTGTGCGGGTGTCTTTTTAGGGGTCCTCCGTATATTCAGGGTGTGTGGGTGTCTTTTTAGGGGTTCCTCCATATATTCAGGTGTGTGGGTGTGTTTTTAGGGGTTCCTCCATATATTCAGGGTGTGTGGGTGTCTTTTTAGGGGTTCCTCCATATATTCACGGTGTGCGGTGTGTTTTTAGGGGTTCCTCCATATATTCAGGGTGTGTGGGTGTATTTTTAGGGGTTCCTCCATATATTCAGGGTGTGCGGGTGTCTTTTAGGGGTTCCTCCATATATTCAGGGTGTGTGGGTGTGTTTTTAGGGGTTCCTCCATATATTCAGGTGTGCGGGTGTCTTTTTAGGGGTTCCTCCATATATTCAGGTGTGTGGGTGTGTTTTGGGGCCCCTCCATATATTCAGGGTGTGGGGTGTCTTTTTAGGGGCTCCTCCATATATCATGGTGTGCGGATGTGTTTTTAGGTCTCCTCCATATATTCAGGGTGTGTGGGTGTCTTTTAGGGGTTCCTCCATATATTCAGGGTGTGTGGGTGTATTTTTAGGGGCCCTCCATATATTCAGGGTGTGTGGGTGTCTTTTTAGGGGTTCCTCCATATATTCAGGGTGTGTGGGTGTATTTTTAGGGGCCCCTCCATATATTCAGGGTGTGTGGGTGTCTTTTTAGGGGTTCCTCCATATATTCAGGGTGTGCGGGTGCTTTTAGGGGTTCCTCCATATTTCAGGGCTGTGTGGGTGGTTTTTTAGGGGTTCCTCCATATTTCAGGGTGTGCGGGTGTTTTTAAGGGGTTCCTCCATATATTCAAGGGTGTGTGGGTGTATTTTTAGGGGCTCCTCCATATATTCAGGGTGTGTGGGTATCTTTTAGGGGCTCCTCCATATATTCAGGGTGTGTGGGTGTCTTTTAGGGTCTCCTCCATATATTCAGGGTGTGTAGGTGTCTTTTTAGGGGGCCTCCATATATCAGGTGTGCGGGTGTCTTTTTTAGGGGCTCCTCCAATATAGTTCAGGGTGTGTGGGTGTCCTTTTAGGGGTTCCTCCATATATTCTCACGGTGTGCGGGTGTGTTTTTAGGGGTTCCTCCATAATATCAGGGTGTGCGGGTGTCTTTTTAGGGTCTCCTCATAATATCAGGGTGTGGTGGGTGTGTTTTTAGGGTCTCCTCCATATATTCAGGTGTGCGGATGTCTTTTCAGGGTCTCCTCCATATATTCAGGGTGTTGTGGTGTTTTAGGGTCTCCTCCATATATTCAGGGTGTGTGGGTGTGTTTTTAGCGGCTCCTCCATATATTCAGGGAGTGTGGGTGTCTTTTTAGGGGATCCTCCATATATTCAGGGTGTGCGGGTGTATTTTTAGCGGCTCCTCCATATATTCAGGGTGTGCGGGTGTGTTTTTAGGGGTTCCCCCATATATTCAGGGTGTGTGGGTGTGTTTTTAGCGGCTCCTCCATATATTCACGGTGTGTGGGTGTATTTTTAGGGGATCCTCCATATATTCAGGGTGTGCGGGTGTGTTTTAGGGTCTCCTCCATATATTCAGGGTGTGTGGGTGTTTTTAGGGTCTCCTCCATATATTCAGGGTGTGTGGGTGTGTTTTTAGCGGCTCCTCCATATATTCAGGGTGTGTGGGTGTCTTTTTAGGGTCTCCTCCATATATTCAGGGTGTGCGGGTGTGTTTTTAGGGTCTCCTCCATATAGTCAGGGTGTGTGGGTGTGTTTTTAGGGTCTCCTCCATATATTCAGGGTGTGTGGGTGTGTTTTTAGCGGCTCCTCCATATATTCAGGGAGTGTGGGTGTCTTTTTAGGGGATCCTCCATATATTCAGGGTGTGTGGGTGTGTTTTTAGGGGTTCCTCCATATATTCACGGTGTGTGCGGGTGTGTTTTTAGCGGCTCCTCCATCATATTCAGGGTGTGCGGGTGTCTTTTTAAGGGCTCCTCCATATATTCAGGGTGTGGGGTGTGTGTTTTTAGGGGTTCCTCCATATATTCAGGGTGTGGCGGGTGTCTTTTTAGGGGCTCCTCCATATATTCGGGGTGTGTGGGTGTGTTTTAGGGGTTCCTCCATATATTCAGGGTGTGTGGGTGTATTTTTAGGGGCCCCTCCATATATTCAGGGTGTGTGGGTGTCCTTTTAGGGGTTCCTCCATATATTCACGGTGTGTGGGTGTGTTTTTAGGGGTTCCTCCATATATTCACGGTGTGCGGGTGTGTTTTTAGCGGCTCCTCCATATATTCAGGGTGTGCGGGTGTCTTTTTAGGGGCTCCTCCATATATTCAGGGTGTGCGGGTGTGTTTTTAGGGGTTCCTCCATATATTCAGGGTGTGCGGGTGTCTTTTTAGGGGCTCCTCCATATATTCGGGGTGTGTGGGTGTGTTTTAGGGGTTCCTCCATATATTCAGGGTGTGTGGGTGTATTTTTAGGGGCCCCTCCATATATTCAGGGTGTGTGGGTGTCCTTTTAGGGTCTCCTCCATATATTCAGGGTGTGTGGGTGTGTTTTTAGGGGTTCCTCCATATATTCAGGGTGTGTGGGTGTGTTTTTAAGGGTCTCCTCCATATATTCAGGGTGTGCGGATGTCTTTTCAGGGTCTCCTCCATAATATCAGGTGTGTGGGTGTTTTTTAGGGTCTCCTCCATATATTCAGGGTGTGTGGGTGTGTTTTTAGCGGCTCCTCCATATATTCAGGGTGGGTGGGTGTCTTTTTAGGGTCTCCTCCATATATCAGGGTGTGCGGGTGTGTTTTTAGGGTCTCCTCCATATAGTCAGGGTGTGTGGGTGTGTTTTTAGGGGTTCCTCCATATATTCAGGGTGTGTGGGTGTGTTTTTAGGGTCTCCTCCATATATTCAGGGTGTGCGGATGTCTTTTCAGGGTCTCCTCCATATATTCAGGGTGTGTGGGTGTTTTTAGGGTCTCCTCCATATATTCAGGGTGTGTGGGTGTGTTTTTAGCGGCTCCTCCATAATATCAGGGAGTGTGGGTGTCTTTTTAGGGGATCCTCCATATATTCAGGGTGTTGCGGGTGTGTTTTTAGCGGCTTCTCCATATATTCAGGGTGTGCGGGTGTGTTTTTAGCGGCTCCTCCATATATTCACTGGTGTGTGGGTGTATATTTTTTAGGGGATCCTCCATATATTCAGGGTGGTGCGGGTGTGTTTTTAGGGTCTCCACATATATTCAGGGTGTGTTTTAGGGGTTCCTCCATATATTCAGGGTGTGTGGGTGTGTTTTTAGGGTCTCCTCCAATATATTTTCAGGGTGTGTGGGTGTGTGTTTTTAGCGGCTCCTCCATATATTGTCAGGGTGTGTGGGTGTCTTTTTAGGGTCTCACTCCATATATTCAGGGTGTGCGGGTGTGTGTTTTTAGGGTCTCCTCCATATAGTCAGGTGGTGTGGGTGTGTTTTTAGGCGTCTCCTCCATATATTCAGGGTGTGTGGGTGTGGTTTTTAGCGGCTGCTCCATATATTCAGGGAGTGTGGTGTCTTTTTTAGGGGATCCTCCATATATTCAGGGTGTGTGGGGTGTGTTTTTAGGGGTTCTCTCCATATATACAGGGTGTGCGGGTGTGTTTTTAGCGGCTCCTCCATATATTCAGGGTGTGCGGGTGTCTTTTTAGGGGCTCCTCCATATATTCAGGGTGGTGCGGTGTGTGTTTTTAGGGGTTCCTCCATATATTCAGGGTGTGCGGGTGTCTTTTTAGGGGCTCCTCCATATATTCGGAGGTGTGTGGGTGTGTTTTAGGGGTTCCTCCATATATTCAGGGTGTGTGGGTGTATTTTTAGGGGCCCCTCCAATATATTCAGGGTGTGTGGGTGTCTTTTTAGGGGTCCTCCTATATATTCAGGGTGTGTGGGTGTCTTTTTTAGGGTTCCTTCTCCATATTTCAGGGTGTGTGGGTGTCTTTTTAGGGGTCCTCCATATATTCACGGTGTGTGGGTGTGTTTTAGGGGTTCCTCCATATATTCAGGGTGTGGGGTGTATTTTTTAGGTGGCCCCTCCATATATTCAGGGTGTGTGGGTGTCTTTTTAGGGGTTCCTCCATATATTCAGGGTGTGCGGGTGTATTTTTAGGGTCTTCTCCATATATTCAGGGTGTGTGGGTGTCTTTTTAGGGGCTCCTCCATATATTCAGGGTGTGCGGGTGTGTTTTTAGGCGATCCTCCATATATTCAGGGTGTGCGGTGTCTTTTTAGGGGTTCCTCCATATATTCAGGGTGTGTGGGTGTATTTTTAGGCGATCCTCCATATATTCAGGGTGTGTGGGTGTGTTTTTAGGGGCTCCTCCATATATTCAGGGTGTGTGGGTGTCTTTTTAGGGGTTCCTCCATATATTCAGGGTGTGTGGGTGTATTTTTAGGGGCCCCTCCATATATTCAGGGTGTGTGGGTGTCTTTTTAGGGGTTCCTCCATATATTCAGGGTGTGCGGATGTGTTTTTAGGGGTTCCTCCATATATTCAGGGTGTGTGGGTGTATTTTTAGGGTCTCCTCCATATATTCAGGGTGTTCATGTGTCTTTTTAGGGGCCCCTCCATATATTCAGGGTGTGCGGATGTGTTTTTAGGAGTTCCCCCATATATTCAGGGTGTGTGAGGCGGCCATAGATTTGCGCCAGTCAGTGCGTCACGTGTCAGAGCTCTGCATCCTGTGTGAGGCGGCGGCAGTAAAGCATTTATTTATTTATTTATTTATAAAGGATTTTACCAGGAAGGATACATTGAGATTTCTCTCGTTTTCAAGTATGTCCTGGGTTCGAGAACATTGAAGTGTTACAGAAATACAAAATAGTAAAATGCAAGATATTAACACAAGACCAAATATACAGATTAAGAGAAAAATAAATATGTAGGAAATAAAGTCATTATGTTACATGTTTACAGGTGCATTCTGTATATAGTCACTATGTTACATGTTTACAGGTGCATTCTGTATTGAGGTATGTTAGTAAGGAGCTCTTGAGTGACTTTAGACTGGGGGAAGATTTGATGGCGTCTGGGAGGTTATTCCATAATTGCGGTTCTCTGTAGGAAAATGAGGATCGAGCCACTGTCTTTTTGTATTGCGGTATTGTAAATAAGGTGCAGGTCCTGGATCGGAGGCTATAGGATGAGGGATCTGCTGGGGGAAGCAGTCTATTCAGGTAGGGTGGTAGCTTCCCAGAAAAGCTCTTAAACACCAGGTTGGAAAGGTGAAGGGTGCGTTTAGACTCCAGCGATGGCCAGTTTAGCTCTTTTAACATGACACAATGGTGGGTCATGTAGTTACATTGTAGCACAAAGCGGCATAATGAGTTATACAATGTAGTAAGTTTCTGAAGGTGTGTTTGCGGGGCGGCTGCATACACTACATCTCCGTAATCAATAGCCGGCATAAGCATTTGTTGTACAATTTGCTTTCTTACCGCGGGGCTCAGGCAGGATTTGTTTCTGTACAGGGCACCTAGTTTGGGGTAAAGTTTAGATTAGAGTTTTTCGATGTGGGGCCAAAGGATAGATTAGGGTCTAACCACATACCTAGATATTTGAGAGAAGTGACTGTGGTCAGCGTGCCATTTGATTTTGTCCCAACACATAGATGGGGATTTTGCAATTTGTGTAGTTTAGGTTTTGTTCCAAAGAGCATCGTTACAGTTTTGTCAGTATTTAGAAAAAGTTTGTTGTGTTTGATCCACTTTTCTACCTCTGTGAATTGTTCTTGCAGCACGGCCTCCAGCTGCGGGAGATTTGGTTTGCTGGTATAGATTACAGTGTCGTCTGCGTACATGTGTACAGTTGAGGCTTTACAGACGTTGGGCAGATCGTTTAGGAATATCGTGAATAGCAAAGCATGTGAGGAGTTGCCTAAATCAAATGACACTGAATCCCCTAAAACACTGGAGAATCCTCATTTCTGGGCCCCTGTGGATCAGAATGAGTGATTTTGGTGGTAAGTGGCAGCTGAAGGCTCTGGAGATGCTTGCCATGCTGTGATCACGTCTCGCTGGTCCTGTTATATAGCGATAACACATGCGTTTCAGTCCAGGCACAAAAAAGTAAGAATGTAAATGAAGCACAAGGTTCAGTCTGTTGTTATCGAGGTTCATTGTGCAGGAGATCACGCCCACCTCCTCCATTGCCAAATTCTTTTTTCTTGGTCTGCGGCCAGAATGCGGCTCGGCCGGAAAGAGCGTCTCTGTTTTTCCACTTTTTTAGTCTTTTCAGTCGTCACGTATGTCTCTGCCGCCTCGGTGTTATCGGGCTCGTTTGGGGTCCAGTACAAAATCCCCCAACAATGACAACAACCCCCACAACATTATCTCTGTTATTAGCTGGACAGTATCGGACTGACACAGCGAGCTAAAGAGCTTACAGTCTAATTAGTGAGTCAGAGTGCTCTTACAGGCTTCACATGCTGCGGCCCACTGGGAAATTTCCTGGTATCTTTGTGGGCCAGTCCTGACAGGGCCGGATAAACATAGGGCCAGATGGAGCAGCAGCTCCAGGCCCATGCCTCAGAATAGGCCCAGAGAAAGGATAACTATGTCTGCATTTGGACCCCTGTATTTCCAACTCCATAGCAGTTACAGGGTCAAGTGAGGTATTACTGGAAAGGCCAGAGTATGACCTTTCCAATGATCCCAAACATGCAGGTTTTATGTAAAAACAAAAATAAAATAATATTTCTTTATTTTTTCTTTGTAACAGTAATATTTTTAACTCTTCAATTATAAAGTAAACATTGATGTGGCACTAATTAACCATCACATTTCTCATGTCACCAACAAGTGTGGAGCTGATGGGTGATGGCACAATCCATTGTTACAAATTGTTATATCAAAAACCTAAACCACTGCATTGCAGCAAAGACAATAGCGGGAGGACTTTGGTACCCTGCATCACTAATCTTTACACCTCACAAGGTCAAGTGAGGCGTCATTGGACAGGTCAGAGTCTGGCCTTTGCATTGATACCAAACGTGACCATGTAAAATCTAAAAGAAAAGAACACGGTATTTTTTATTTACCGGTATTTACTTTTAGTTCCAAAGCGATGGCATTGTCCATTTGTCACATATAAAATGAGCAATACCACTGCCGTTACTCACCTTTTAATTTCCCAAACTGGGAGCAAGTTCAGGGTTTTATACATAGTCATATTATCCATAAAAAGCCATGCTCTAAAACACAAGGGAAATACTTCATTTTTTTTATTTTTTGGTTAAAATTGTATATTTTCTCATAAAAATGCAGTAACAGGTTCCCTTTTCACATTTTTTTAACAAGAATTCCCTATAGAATATATAACCACAAATGTTTGGATGATAAAATGGGATAAAATAATTTTACACCCTGTAAATGATTGAAATCTGAATGGAAATGTACTCACACTGTATCTGGTTAGATATACCTGTATCTGCATTATTAAATAAACGAAAATATGTTTTCATTTCGCTAAATTCCCAAAAAAGCCCAAACAAAATATTCAGCTCCAGGCCCATAGAGATCTTAATCCGGCGCTGAGTCCTGAGTGGCATTGAGGGGTCCTTGCATCTGTAGCACATGAGCAAGCTCCATAGGGTTTGGCAAGGGTCAGGCCCCCTGAAGCCACCCGGCCCCTTAACATAGCATGAGCTGTCACCCCATGATGGCAGCCCTGAATATGCACCAGAAATCATGCCGGCGCGTGGGTATGTACATACACATAGGGGCCTTTTCCACTCATGTCATTAATGGCTGGAGTTGCTGGTCCGACCTGGCCGGTCACTGCGGCTGTAAATGAGTGGCCCCTATACTTTGTATGGGAGCTATTAATTCGCGCCTTGGTGGAGAGGAAGACCTAGTCCAACGCAGCCCATTCTTCTGCTCTGGAACCGGTATCTCCGAACCAGATACCGGCTGGAGTTTCTGGCACGTATCCGCTGTCCTCCTCACATATGAGAGATCGGCGGCCTGTCCGCGTGGTGACGGCGTGTCACGGAGCGATCACATTCCCCAGCTTTACATAATGGACTTTTGTTTAAAGAATCTCACTCGCTGATATGTTCATTATTCGGAGAATTCGTACAATCTCTGGTATCTGCCGAAACCTGACGGGCAGGTTCCACCGCGCAATACTTGTTTTACAGAGACTTCGCCTCCTGAAAGGCCACATTCAGTGGGGTATATGGCAGACTCGCCTCTTTCTTTACCTCACCTGACCACCCCGCCCACCCCGGCATCCCATCAGATTTCACCATTATCCCCATTTTGGGTCAATAAATACTGGTTTTAGGATTTATTGATAAATTGTTTATTTTATTGCCATTTTCTCTCTTTTTACCTCATGCATAGACGGTCGCTTGGCCGGAGCCTCAGGTTTTCAGTCTATGGCAGAAATAAAAGCCCATAAAGCCAAATTTTGAGTAATTTCAGGCTTTTCCCCCCTGAGGCCTGAAACGCGCAAGCCTAGGTGTCCTTGTCTGGCTCCTCACATGGTTACCATGGAGACACACTTAAACAAATCTCCAGTCCTTTGCAGCCTGAGGGCCACGACCTCTGTGACCTTTTTACACCATCAGGGTTATTCAAAGAGATCCGAATTATGGCCGAAAGGGAACTGAACAGTGAAAATCAGCGTTCGGTTACCTTTCCTGGCCATTCGGCTATTCAGAGAGCAGGCAATTCGCCAAATCCTGGCGAATGCCTGCACATACAGTGCCTGTTCGGTGCCTGTTCGAGGGCAGTGAAATCCCCATAGAGAAGCAATGGTTCGTTTATTCAGAGAACAAGAACCAGCAGTGAAAAGTTGCCGAATTGCCCTGCTGTTCAGTGGTTTCATTCGACAGGTTTATTCAGGCAAATCCCATAGGCTTCAATAATAAAAATATTCCCGTTTTAATTCAGTATCTAATAAACCGTTTATTATAATAATCTGCAGTAAAGAGTCTCTTTATTTATAGATTTTTTAGGATCTTTTAAGCATTTTTCGGATTTTTTTTGCAAAAAAATTTTCCCGATTTTTCTTTTAATAGTTTTTTCTTTTTTCTGTAACAGCCCTTTTTATTATCATTCACTGGATTTATATGTAAATTTCAGACATTTTCGCTCAGTAGTTTCTTTGCAAACAGCGTTTCACTTTTCAAACAATCAAGCGTACTGTGTTTTTTTTTCACACATTCGTCTGCGGTGTCGGGTTATTCCGGCGGCTGCTCTGCGCTGTGATCGTCGGCTGCTCGGGTTTCTCCGGCGTGTTCGGCGGGGTTAATCCAGATGTTTTTGAGGGTTTCGGTGAGCCTTCGCCGGGTTTTGCGGTGAGTGTTCGTCGGGTTTGCGCCGGTTTGTCTCTGCACTACGACGGCCCTATGGTGCTCGCTGAATCCACCGCAGGGTCGCCGAAATGGGATCGCCAAATCGCACCGAATTGAAGAGAACGAAATCTGTTCTGTTTGAATAACCCTGTATGTGTTCACCATGGAGCAGAAAGGCCAAATTTGGCAAGACTTACATCGTGAGGGGCTGTTGTACAATGTGCATCATTTAGGACATACACACAAGTGCCAAGATAACTGGCTGCCAGGCCAGTGGCCAATCAGTGATGATCATATGTGCCATGACCAGTGTGATTCAAGACTCCACCTCACTCATCAGCTGACAGCCAGGATTTAGAATTTCCCGGCTGCCGGTCGCCAGATCAGTCACTAGTGATGTCACACACACTGAGCGGGCAACGTCACCCTGTGAGACCAATCACTGCAGCGAGTGTTCTCAGAGAGGCAGCGATGGATCAGATCTGTGCATGCGCGTGCAGCTCCGATCCATCGCTCTGCGCAGGCGCTACGCAACTTGTGACCATAAAGTGTGTGAGTCCCGTAGCGCTGCGCAATGTGCGGCTCCTGCACTACACAAGTTGTTGTATAGGTGCATAAATTTTGTTAGATAGCAGCAGGGACTTTTGGATTTGGAAACCCCTGAGCCGAAGAATAGGAGCAGCAACGCGCGGCGAGGGTCAAAAGGGGAGGAAAGTCACCCAAAATTAAAAAATCTATAAATATTTGGCCAGAGACTGTACTAGTAATCTAGTAACTATAATCTACCCAATTATTTAAGAGTTAAAAAGCGGGGGGGGGGGCTCTTTTTTTAATTGAATATCCCTTTAATTAAACATAGGAAGCAAATATATAGGGCGAGATCACAAGCGGGTCACAAAGCACTGCGCTTATTTTTATTTCTAAGTGATTTTTCTCCCCTTTCCCCCTCGCGTCGCGTTGCTCCTCCTCTTCCCCCCCCAAGCCGTGCACTGCTCCTCCTCTTCATATCAGCGTCTCCCAAACCCGGAGGTCCCTGAAGCTTTTCCGCGCAGTTTGTGCTCCTATACAACTTGTGTAGTGTAGGAGCCGCATATTGCGCAGCGCTACAAGACTCACACACTTTACGTACACAAGTTCCGTAGCGCCTGCGCAGAGCGATGGATCGGAGCTGCACGCGCATGCACAGATCTGATCCATCGCTGCCTCTCTGGGAACGCCCGCTAGTCGCTACAGCGATTGGTCTCACAGGGTGACGGCGTCCGCTCTCTCTGTGCGGCATCACTAGTGACCGATCTGGTGACCAGCAGCCGGGAAATTTAAAATCTTGGCTCTGGGTTACACTGGGTAGGCGGAGGAAATTCCTCCACTTCATCCAGCAATATCTTCGGATCGGGTGGCAGGGAGGGGGGGAGGGGGCACTGCTCACATATTGACTACTTTATAAAGATGAAGAGGTCTGGATGAGTCGAGTGCCGTTTAAAGTCTCTTGGGCTTTTTTACCCCAGCACCGATTCCTGACTCATGTCTGGGAAATGCTATAAACTTTTTCTATTTTACTCGTCCTTCAGCTTCGTCTAGGTCTAGGGGCTGGAAAAGACACGAGAGATTATTGGTGGGAGGACAGATGTCCTGCAGGGGAGCGGCATTAGTGGATATAGTCAGTCGGGGTTCTAAGAGATCCAATGCACTCAATATTTTTGCCTGCAGATATTATTGGTAGAAAACCCAATATATCGGATACCAAAAGCTGATATTATGTCGTTTCGTCTGCCGAATCACTTCCCCAGAATCCTGTGATCTTGTGAGATCGCGAGGAGCTCGCACTTGTCTCTGCAGAGATTAATGAACTCAGGAGAGATCAGCGGCGGCGGCTGTCGGTATTCAGTGGTGGCTTCCAGGGCCGGATTTATAACTAGGCAGAGTAGGCATGTGCCTACAGGCGCTTGTCATAAGGGGGCGCCTTGCTCTGTAAATAAACAATATATATATATATATTTTTTTTTTTCTACAATTTACAATCTTTTAGACCCCTGTATCTCTGGAGCCCTAAGGGCTAGAGGGACATATGAGATGTCATTGGAAAGGCCAAATTATGGCCTTTCCAGTGATACCCAATATAAATATATACAATATGTACAAAATCAAATAAAATAACAAAATTTTATTTTTATTTTTTTTCTAACGCAGTGCTATTATTCAGTTTCCAATTATAATGTGCACAGTGATGCTGCGCTAACTCTCCTTCTCATTTCTCACACTGCCAGCAAGTATGGACCTGATAATGCAACGCATTGTTTCATCGACAACCTAGACCGTGGCACTGCAGTGAGGAGAGAGAGGGGGACTTTGGAACCTGCATCTCTGAATTGTACAGCGCACAAGGTTAAGTGAGGTGTCACTGGAAAGGTCAGAGTCTGGTCTTTACAATGATACCAAACATGACCATACAATGTGTAAACATAGAAAACTGAAAAAAGTAAATGCAAAATGTATTTTTTTCTCTGTTCTGCGGCAGAGGCAATATATGCTTTTACAAATAAAACAAACAATGCCGCTGCAATAACTCAACTAACGCAACAGATTCTGCACCTTTTGCTGATTTGACGCGGAGAGAAACTGTTTAGCAGTTTTTACATTTATTTTTTTGTTTGCCCCAAAACAAAATGTAAAAAGTAATTTTTGCATGTTTCTTCTTTTTTTTATTTTTATTTTGGGGGGGGTTTAGGGGCGCTCCACATTTCTGTGCCTATGGGCTCCTGAGATGCAAATCCCACCCTGGTGGTTTCCAAACATTGTGACCTGAGCCACTAACATAGCGACTGGATTGTGATGAAACTGGTTATCAGGAGGTTCTAATCTAACGGTTCCTTTTTTGTACCAATAAATAACATTATGCTAAATTATATTCCACTATATTAAATGAGTTTTATATTACATTATACATTGTATTATATTATACCAAATAGCTCCCATAATAAATCATCTGTTATTAAACAGTCTTATACTAAATAAGTTTGTTATAATTCTGCTGTTACACTGTATTACATTTATTTTCCCATATTGCATTTATACAGTAATACAGCGTATTAAACTGTATCTGTCTCTTTATTATTACCAATAAAGGAGCTTATGTGAAATATATAAACATAAGACGCCATCAGATAACACACACACAGAAAAATCCTGTGCTCAATCATTGGGTGTCCTCAGGGGGTTAAAGCGCTGGTGCTTAAATTCCTCCCCCCAAAAAAAATAATTAAAATAGCACTATGGATGCACTCAGGGCCTTAAATAAAACAACAAATCTTTAATAGGGCTTCATTATAAACAACCAATGTTTCGGCTCAAGCAGAGCCTTTATCAACCTTGATAAGCTCCTTTTAAGCTCCCTGTTTTATCTCATTCAGCTGCCGATCTCATATCTCTGTTAGCCTGAAAAACAATAGCCTCCAGCAGCCTTATCTAAACATTCCCTCATCCACCTCATTAACTGTTAAACACTGTATATTAGATAGACAACAGCAGTAAAGTAAAACTTTGCACGGATTTTGGTAAATGTTGCACCATGGGAAAAATCCACAAAATGGAAACATAAAAACTTTACTTTGTTTTTCCTTTTCACATGAAAATACTTCAAAGGAAAAAAAAGCAGCAGCATGTGTTTTACAAGGTGTTTTATAATGTGTTTGTTTCTTTTTGTAATGCACACGTGATCTAATTAAGTGGTAGTGTCCCTTTAAGACCCTGAGTGCATCCATAGTGCTATTTGGAGATACACTATATTGCCAAAAGTATTCGCCCACCCATCCAAGGGCCATATTACATAGTTGGTGCTAACTTAACCAGAGCTGTTGTAAACTTACCAGAGCCATTATAACCTATGGAGGTTTTAAGGAGGGATGATCGAGTCGCTTCCTCAGCAGGTGTGGGAGACTTGCTGAAGAAGCGAGGCGCTCGCGAAACGCGTTTAGGTGCTTTACCCATCTGCTTGTTTTATTTAATTTTAAATAAATTTTGCCTTTTAAATCTATAATTGGCGTGCAGCACTTTTTGGGGATTACAAGACTACGTATCCAGGGGAAATTCGGCATTCCCATCTAATTTTGCCGATTGATTGGAGCATCTAGTGTCTGATTGAGACACAAAAAAATGTGAGTGCATCCTCCTTTTTCTTATCTACATTTGTTTAGAAATTTATTACGCTATGGCAGCGTTTCTGTTTATTTTAAAGGTACACAGAAAAAAAGAAAAAACCCTTTGAAGGAAGCGCTGACTCGATCATCCCTCGTTTTTGCTATATTTATTATCCTTTGGTGGGTTTGGATATACCACCTATTGAAAGAGACAGCTGCTGATTCATATCAAGAACTGATTCTATCCTTATATCAATTTATATACGAATAGTGTTTTGTGGAACGATTTACATCCATCTCCTCTAGGTGGCGCCATTGATACAGCCCTTTTTTTTTTTCTATGGAGGTTTTAAGTTTACAACAGCTCTGGTTAAGTTAGCACCAACTATGTAATATGGCCCCAAATAATCAGAATCAGGTGTTCCAATTAGGGATGAGCTGTTCGGTTCGATCTGTTCGGAGTTCGCATCGACCATCAGCCGTTCGGCTGTTCGCGAACTCCGAACATTTCCGCGTGTTCGCAGCATGTTCGCCCACAATGCACCACAATGGACCACAATGCACTTTTCCACTGGCTTGGCATGTTCACCCACAATGCACCACAATGCACTTTTCCACTGGCCTGAAGCTTGTAATTGGCTACAGCCTTGCATCTGACTACAGGTCAGATGCAAGACTATGCCAATCACGGTTCAGAGTCCTGATTGGGCAAATTTTGCACAATCATGGGCTCACAGAGCTAAGTCCCGCAGCACACTATATAAGGCTTTCACACAGCCCCCAGCACGTGTTTTTTGAGAGGAGATTGTTCTGTTAGTGTGTGTTCTCACTGCCAGCAGCTATTGTGGGGGTCTCACTTCTACAAAATATCTGGGAATTGTTGTAATCTGTGTGTTCTCACTGCCAGCAGCTATTGTGGGGGTCTCGCTTCTAGCAGATATCTGGGAATTGTAATCTGTGTCTTGTCACTGCCACCCATCAGGGGGTCTCACTGATTTCTAGGAGGTTCCTGGGAATTGTAATTTGTGTCTTGTCTCTGCCACCCATCAGGGGGTCTAACAGACTTGTAGCAGATATCTGGGAATTATAACCTGTGTCTTGTCACTGCCACCCATCAGGGGGTCTCACTGACTTATAGGGGGTTTCTGGGAATTTGAATCTGTGTCTTGTCACCGGCTGCCAGCTATCAGGGTGTCTCACTGAGTTATACCAGAGTTCTGGAAATCTTTAATCTAGATAACACAGTTGAATCAGAGTTCTGCATATCTCCAATTTTTATAACAGAGATGAATTAGAGTTCTGTATATCTTTAATCTGTATATCACTCACCATGTCAGAAAGACCAAAAAGGACAGGCAGACGCTCCCAGACACAGATAAGAGGGCAAGCAGCCTCTGTGTCGGGAGGCTGTGCCTCTGGTCATCGTGGACGTGGTGCATCCTCTGCAGGGGCACGTTTGTCCTTTCTAACTGGTGCTGGCCGTCTTAAGCAGCAGCAACATACAGAGGATTTGCAGGATTGGCTAACCAGGCCATCCTCATCCTCTGCCAGCCAGCCTTGTAGTGGTTTACAGTCCACCTCAGCTGCCAAAACATCTAAATCAGCCTCCATGTCCACAGCTACTCCTGCCGTAGCCTCACTATCACACACGGAGGAGTCAGCTGAATTGTTTGGCTACAATGACAGTGACATGCTGCTTGAGGATGCGCAGCAACTACAGTGCTCTGATTCAAACTCTGAGGTTGAAGAAGGGAGTATAATCAACCTAGAAGAAGGGGGTGCCAGTGACACACAAATAACTGGCACTCATGTTGCCCCAGCAGCTGCAGCATACTGCCAAGTTGGCTCCAGTGATGAGGAGATAGGGGGTGATGACGATGATGAGGTCACTGACTCCACCTGGGTGCCTGATTGAACAGAGGAGTCAAGTGAGGAGGAGGAGGAGGCACAACGTCCTCTATGACCAACCGTAGCCAGTCCAAGGCATCAGAAGTCACAGCTGCTCAGGTGCAGAGCGCTGTTGTCTCAAAGCACATGTACAGGAAGTCTGCTGTCTGGGAGTTCTTTAAGAAATGTGCAGCAGACCGCACCATTGCTATTTGTAATCTATGTCAGATGAGGATCAAGCGTGGGAAAGACATCCCACACTTGGGTACCACGTGCTTGAGGCGACATATGACCACCTGCCACGCATCCTGTTGGCACAACACTTTGCATAGGTCCTCCTCCTCCTCATCTGTCTCTACCCCCACTATATGTCCTGCCATGTCATTGCCTACAACCGCCACTGACAGGGATGATGCTACAGTAATGGGTGTACCAGGTCCTTCCTCAGAATGTGACAGCATCCCATCAGCTGAAGATTTACGCAGTCAGATTACGTTGCCCCAGCTGCTGCAGCGTAAGAAAAAATATAGTCCCAACCATCCCCAAGCACAGCGTTTAAATGCAAGCTTAGCAAAATTACTCGCATTACAGCTGCTGCCTTTCCAGCTGGTGGACTCTGCTTCCTTCCGTGAATTTGCTGAATGTGCTGTACCACAGTGGCAGGTTCCAAAACGCCATTTCTTTTCACGGAAGGCCATTCCAGCACTATACCAGCACGTGGAACACAATGTTATGGAGTCATTGGGAAAGGCAGTCAGCAGCAAGGTGCACATGACTTTAGACACGTGGTCCAGCAAGCATGGACAGGGCCGTTACATTTCCTTCACGCCACACTGGGGATTGCAGCTGGGAGGGATCCAAGACGGGGCTCTGTGCTGGAACTTGTTCATCCACCACGCCTCCAGAAAGCTGCTTGTATGAGGTCTGTCTGCTCCACCACCTCTTCCTCCTTCTCTGTCTCTGGCGAAGTGTCAGTTAAACCGACGCATGGCAGGGGCTATGCAATGGCTCAAGCAAAAAGATGCCATACTGTGCTTGAGCTGGTTTGTTTAGGTGACAGGAGCCACACCGGGCCAGAAATTCTGTCAGCTCTGCAGGGGCAGGTGCAGAGATGGTTAACACCATGCCAGCTTCAGCTGGGAATGGTCGTCTGTGATAATGGCAGCAACCTTCTCTCCGTCCTACGCCAGGGTAAGTTGACGTATGTACCATGCCTAGCACACGTACTAAATCTGGTGGTACGGCGTTTCCTAACCAGGTACCCAGGGCTGGCAGAGTTTCTCAGCCAGGCCAGAAAAGTCTGCAGCCACTTCAGACGGTCATTCCCATCAATTGTTCACCTGGCAGCAATTCAAAGTGAATTCCACCTTCCCACAAACCGTCTGATCTGTGATATGCCCACCAGGTGGAACTCGACATTAGCAATGCTGCAGTGTCTGCACAAGCAGCGGAGGGCCATCAATGAGTACCTTGTGAGTATGGCACAAGGACAGGTTCAGGTCAACTTGTTCCCCCCCTGCAGTGGCTGATGATCAAGGATGCATGCACTGTACTGTCGCCATTTGAGGAGGCAACGAGGATGGTGAGCAGGGACAGTGCATGCATCAGTGACACAATTCCTTTAGTGTTCCTGCTGGAGCGCACTCTGCAGGGAATTATAGATGTGGCACTAGAGGCAGAGCAGCGGGAGGAAGAGGAGGCCTTCCCTAACTCTCAAGGCCCCAGTCTTTACACAGACAGCATTCCTGCGGGTCCTCAGATCAGACAGGAGGAGGATGAGGAGGAGGAGGAATATTTAAGTAGTGGAGGCATTGAAGGTGGGGATTCCTCAAGGGAGGGTTTTGTGTGCCCAGAAACCCAAGGACTAGTACGTGGCTGGGAGAAGGAAGTGCACGATGGGGTCATCCTCATTGACCAGGAAGACTCGGAAGTAATGCCACCTCCAATCTACGCTGCATGGGCTCCCTTATTCTGCAAAGCCTGCTAAAGGACCCCAGGATTCGTGCTATCAAGGAGAGGGATCATTACTGGTTGGCAAGCCTTCTTGATCCACGATACAAGGGTAAAGTTGCGGAGCTCATCCTGCCCGCACAGAGGGAGCACAGGATGAAACAACTTGAGGACGCTCTAAAGCAACACTTGTGTAACACCTTTCCAGGCACTGGTAGGTTACCAAGTGAAGACACAGGTGTTTCTGAGGCTGCGGATGATCAGAGGAAGAGCGGTGAAGACGTGGCCGCTTGACTGATGCCTTTTTAATTTTTTTTAGTCCACGACGCCCAGGGACGTCAAATGTAGGCACCCATTGCCAGCGTCTTCACCATATGGTGCAGGACTACCTAGGGGCAAGGGAAGACCTGGATACCTTTACAGCAGATGATCCACTGGCATACTGGGTGTTGAGATTGGATCACTGGCCAGAATTTAGCCAATATGCTATGTAGCTACTAGGTTACCCTTCATCCAGCGTGCTTTCTGAAAGGACGTTCAGTGCCGCTGGAGGTTTTGTCACAGACAAAAGAGTGCGTCTGTCCACCGACTCTGTAGATCGGCTGACATTTATAAAAATGAATCAGTCCTGGATCAGCAGCTATCAATCCCCTGATGCTGACGTAACGGAATAGATCGGGGATCTCTTCTGCATTCCCAAAACCTCCACCACTGCACTCTTCCACAATACCACAGAGGGGTTACTTACAGTGTGAAGGCACTTGCTGCCACCAAAGGCACAATATTTGGGTGCACCGCCACTGACGCCTATATTACCAGATTCATATCATTTTAATATTGGACCGCAGGGTCCAACCCTGCACTCTTCCACAATACCACAGAGGGGTTACGGTGTGACGGCACTGTTGCCGACACTAAAGGCCCAATTTTAAAGCACCTATTGTTACTTTCATCCAAAGCCTGCATAAGTTTCACCATAATTTTGCCAAAAAATCTCTAAACTTGTTCTGTGTGTCCTAAAATGTCTCCTCTTTTCATACAGGCTGCCGCCCCAAGCAGTTGTTTATGAATAGATTAAAGGAAAACCATTTACCGTCATTTGAAATGTCATTTTTTTGTTTTTAAATGTTTCTATACATCCTACAAATCCGCCATTTCATGGGCAGGTTATGGGGACCTCCTAGGCACGATATTTGAAGGAATTTTTCATTTTTATTCTTAACCTTTATTTCATGGAAAACTCACTGTTCCTTTAAAAACTTTTTTTTTACTTTTTGTCCTTGTTTCCTGTCCCCCAGGGCACTATCCGGACCCCCATATACCTTTTATGGCAAATATCTTGCATATATGCCCTCTTGGAGGGCACTCTAAAATTCGAACTTTCGAGTCCCATTGACTTGGGACTGAGCATTGAGGCATGGAGTTCGGTTCATGTTAGAGTTCGAACTCGAACTTTTGAAATTGTTCGAGTTCGAATCCGAACTGAACACGGGGGTGTTCGGCTCCTCACTAGTTCCAATCACTTCCATGGCCACAGGTATATAAAATCAGGCACCTAGGCATGCAGACTGTTTTTACAAACATTTGTGAAAGAATGGGTCGCTCTCAGGAGCTCAGTGAATTCCAGCGTGATAGGATGCCACCGGTGCAACAAATCCAGTCGTGAAATTTCCTTGCTCCGAAATATTCCGCATTCAACTGTCAGCTGTATTATAAGAACGTGGAAGTGTTTGGGAAAGACATCAACTCAGGCCACGTAAACTGACGGAGCGGGGTCAGCAGATGCTGAGGCGCATAGTGCGAAGAGGTCGCCAACTTTCTGCAGAGTCAATCGCTACAGACCTCCAAACTTCATGTGGCCTTCAGATTAGCTCAAGAACATTGTGCAGAGAGCTTCATGGAATGGGTTTCCATGGCCGAGCAGCTGCATCCAAGCCATACATCACCAAGTGCAATGCAAAGCGTCGGATGCAGTGGTGTAAAGCACGCCGCCACTGGACTCTAGAGCAGTGGAGAGGCGTTCTCTGGAGTGACGAATCGCGCTTCTCCATCTGGCAATCTGATGGACGAGTCTGGGTTTGGCGGTTGCCAGGAGAATGGTACTTATCTGACTGCATTGTGCCAAGTGTAACATTTGGTGGAGGGGGTATTATGGTGTGGGGTTGTTTTTCAGGAGCTGGGCTTGGCCCCTTAGTTCCAGTGAAAGGAACTCTGAATGCTTCAGCATACCAAGACATTTTGGACAATTCCATGCTCCCAACTTTATGGGAACAGTTTGGAGCTGGCCCCTTCCTCTTCCAACATGACTGTGCACCAGTGCACAAAGCAAGGTGTCATGCCAGCTCTAGGAGCCTGCCTGTATACACGATATTGCTGTTGTTCCTGTCTGCATCCACTCAGGGGTTAATCCCTGTGCCAGCTCCTGAGCAGGTGTGCATATAACCTGGACACACCCTTCCTTCCATGCTCTGTCATTTTCCTTGATTCCCTGCCCTTGTGAGGTTCTGAGAGCTCCCTCACCATTGTTTGTCAGTTTTACCCATCATCCTCTGTATGAGCTTTTCTGCCAGCATTGCAGATTGAACCTTTGCGAAGAGCTCCTGTTTCCAGCCCAGTGGATCCTTTCTGCAGTGGTAATTGCATAGTCCACTATCCTGTGGGCCTAAGAGACTGTACCTCTGGCTACCTGTGTTCTAGCTTTATTCCACCTTCCTGCAAGGTACCTGTGCTAAGAGCTCCTGGTTCCCGTGCAGAGGATCCTGTCTGCAGTGGACTATAAAGCGCACAATCCCGAGTACATAAACACTACCTGCACGCTGAGTGACTCTTCCTGTTGTATCCAGTGCTCTGTTATTTCTGTATCAGACTTGTTTCTGTGTGTTCTGAATATACACTTATTTACCAGCATAGGTTCCTGTGTCTGCTTCATCTGCTCTCCCCCAGCGCTTGGGATATTATTTGATACTAGTTGTAAAGCCTGCCCAGAGGGCAGTCTATTGTGGATATACTGCCCCAGCTCATGGATATACTGCCCCAGCTCATGGATATACTGCCCCAGCTCGTGGATATACTGCCCCAGCTCGTGGATACTGCCCCAGCTCGTGGATACTGCCCCAGCTCGTGGATACTGCCCCAGCACGTGGATATTGCCCCAGCACGTGGATACTGCCCCAGCACGTGGATACTGCCCCAGCTCGTGGATACTGCCCCAGCTCGTGGATACTGCCCCCGCACGTGGATACTGCCCCCGCACGTGGATACTGCCCCCGCACGTGGATACTGCCCCCGCACGTGGATACTGCCCCAGCACATGGATATTTGCCCCCAGCTCATGGATTTGCCCCAGCACGTGGATACTGCCCCAGCACATGGATATTTGCCCCCAGCTCATGGATTTGCCCCAGCTCATGGATTTGCCCCAGGTCATGGATTTGCTCAGCCCATGGATTTGCCCCCAGCTCATGGATTTGCCCCAGGTCATGGATTTGCCCCAGGTCATGGATTTGCCCCAGGTCATGGATTTGCCCAGCTCATGGATTTGCCCCCAGGTCATGGATATGGTCCCCCAGCTCGTGGATATGGCCCCCCCAGCGCTCATACTTACCTGTCGAGCGGCGCATGGGAAGTGAAGATTTCCCCGCTTCCGGTCTTTGAAGGACCCAAGCCGCGGTCACGTGACCGGGGCTTGGGTCCTTCAAAGCGGAAGCGAGGGAACTTTCCCTCCGCCGCTCGGGGGTAGGATGCGCGCGGCAGCCGGGTAGAGGCTGCGCCTCTACCGGCTGCCGCGCGCATCCTACCCCTGAGCGGCGGAGGGAACTTTCCTTCGCCGCTCGGGGGACCCGTTAGATGCGCACAGCAGCCGGGTAGAGGCTGCGCTCGCAGCCTCTACCCGGCTGCCGCGCGCATCCAACCCCCGAGCGGCGGAGGAAACTTTCCCTTCGCCGCTCGGGGGTTGTATGCGCGCGGCAGCCGGGTAGAGGCTGCGAGCGCAGCCTCTACCCGGCTGCTGTGTGCATGTGTAACCGCCGCGGCGAGCCGGCAGCCGGCTCGTGCCGCGGCGGTTGCATGCGCGCGCAACCAACCGCCGCTGGTTGCGCGCGCATGCGCAGTAGGGTTTTGGCGACGGACAGCCAAAGCCTTACTCTTTTATAGTATAGATTAAGGCCCTGCCATGGCTCCATCATGGCGTGAGCCTGACACAAGGTCCATAAGGACAAGGATGACAGAGTCTGGTGTGGATGAACTTGACTGGCCTGCACAGAGTCCTGACCTCAACCCGATAGAACACCTTTGGGATGAATTAGAGCGGAGACTGAGAGCCAGGCCTTCTCGTCCAACATCAGTGTGTGACCTCACAAATGCGCTTCTGGAAGAATGGTGAAAAATTCCCATAAACCCACTCCTAAACCTTGTGGATAGCCTTCTCAGAAGGGATGAAGCTGTTACAGCTGCAAAGGGTGGAGCGACGTCATATTGAACCCTATGGATTAGGAATGGGATGTCACTTAAATTCATATGCGAGTCAAGGCAGGTGAGAGAATACTTTTGGCAATATAGTGTATATATATATATGGATTAGATAGGCTGTGTTAGTCCAGATGCCAAAATCACCTGAGTATGGCGGAACTGTTAAACACAAGAAAAGAAAAACATACAAAGCAAAGCACCCAAATGTGTCCAGGTGATATTTATTCCAGTACATGGGACTCTAGCGCCTCCTGCTGACAGAACTGTATATGTATACAAGTGGTCTGGTGATACATATCGTATATACTGTATGTAACATACTGAATACAGAGCATTCCGCTTTAATGTAAAGCTTTAAAAAATGTTAAAAACACTCAACGTACAAAGAGACAGCGCGGATTTGGTTTCAGAATCTGATCATACGTTGCACAGGCCTCGTTTTTATCCCCGTCACCTCCTGTTTGCCGATGCCGATGCCGATCAAGCGTCTAATATTCCAGTTTCTACTCGCAGTCGGCTCTGTTTTTATACACATGTCCTCATATTACTTATTTGTATTCTACGTTTGTTGTTATTTATTATTATTCTTAGCTTTCTTTTCCTGCACATGTATTTTCTTATAATAAAACTCTGCGTAGAAAAAAGAACAAATAAAAAAAGGTGAAAATAATAAAATATGAATTATAATAATACACTATGAAAAGAAAGGGAACAGCGACAAAAACATAAAAAAGCATGTGAATGTTTATATCTCTTAGTGTTACAGGGGTTTTACTGGTTGGGCTTTTTTTTGGAATTTAGTGAAATGAAAACATATTTTCGGGTATTTAATAATGCAGATACAGGTATATCTAACCAGATACAGTGTGAGTACATTTCCATTCAGATTTCAATCATTTACAGAGTGTAAAATTATTTTTTCCCATTTTATCATCCAAACCTTTGTGGTTATATATTCTATAGGGAATTCTTGTTAAAAAAATTTTTTTTTTTGGTATCGCTAAATTGCACCGAATTGAAGAGAACGAAAAGTCACCGAACGTGCGGTGACTTTTCGATTCTCTTTGAATAACCCTATATGTATAAACCACTGATCTTGCTCCCAGCGTGGGAAATTAAAAGGTGAGTAACGGCAGTGGTATTGCTCATTTTATACGTGACAAATGGACAATGCCATCGCTTTGGAAATAAAAATAAATAAATTAAAAATCCCGTTTTCTTTTCTTTTAGATTTTACATGGTCACGTTTGGTATCAATGCAAAGGCCAGACTCTGACCTGTCCAATGACTTGGCATTTTAGGGGTAAATTGGCAGGCTACATGCCACACTGTTAATTATTTTTAGTGTATTTCCCTGGTTTAATTGCATTTTATGGGTTAATGGGAAGGCTACATGCCACGCTGTTTATTATTGTATTTTCCCTGGTTTAAAGGCATTTTAGAGGTTAATGGGTAGGCTACATGCCTCACAGTGTATACATTTCATGTTTTCCCTGGATTAATGGCACTTTAGGGGTTAATGGGTAGGCTACATCCCTCACAGTGTATTAATTTAATGTTTTCCCTTGATTAATGGAATATGAGGAATTTCACCGCAATTCAGCGGCACCAAAATTTTCCTTTAGAAAACTATTGATTTGTCACAAAAAACACCAAATTGCATTAACATTGAGATAAAATGCCCTGCTTTGCGGTGTTTCAATTCGACAGGTTTAATCAGGCGAATCCAATAGGATTCAATTAAATAAATGGAATCTAATTTTTAAATTATATTAAAGACCATATTTTTTTATTATTTTTTACAAAAACCTTTTTAATTTTTTAAAACATCTTTTTGTATTTTTTATACAATTTTTTTTAAGACATTTGTTTTTACAAGCCTTTTGAAAATAATTTTTTTAACAGACCCTTTTAATTACGTTTAAAATGACCTTTTAAATTATTTATACACATTTACGGTACATTTTTATTGCTTTAAACTCCTATTAGGAGAATAGGAATCTTCCTTTTTTTTTTTTAAGACCATTTACTATGTTTTATATTTTGCAAAAACAGTTTTTACTATTTTAAAAAAACTTTTTGTATTTTTTTAAAATACTTTTTTTTATTTTATTGTTTTTTAAAGGACCTTTTTTTATTATCTAGATACATTTTTATTGGTTTAAGCTCCTTTTAGAGATTTCTTCTTTTTTTTTCCAATTAGGTGGAATTCGCATCAAAGGACATGTAGTCCCAAAACATCTAGGGTGCCAAAGTTAGCCATCACTGCCAGAGAAATGCAGATGGAATCCTGCAATCACAGAGCAGCAAATCATCTCATTTGTGCTGTGCTCGGAATTTTGGAATTTTCACGAAATTTCCCGATTCGTGTTTTCGGATGCGGCCGATTTTCCGAAAATTTTTAGATCCGAAAATGTCAGATCCGAAAAGTTTTCCGAGCCGAAACGAAATATTTTCGGAATTTTCGAATGTACTTGAAATGTGTCACATCGAAATTTATTGCTTTGAAACGAGGAGAACAGACGTTCCGAAAAAACGAAAATTTCCGAAAATACGAAAAGTCGATACAAAAAACGAGCAAAGTGACACGAAAATACGAAAAATGGTTGAAATTCCGGGAAAAAAATGTACACGAAAAACGAGTCGAGCCGAACCGAAACAGAAATCGGTCGAAACGAGCCGAATCGAAAAGTTTAAAAATCCGAAAAATCGAATCGAACCGAAAAAAATAAATCGGTGCACAAGCCTACCTCAGATATCCTGCAAACCTGGCCTGTTAGGGGGACCTGAGGAGCAGAGGTGGGAAACACTGCTGTAACGGATAAACAAATACATGAACAATTCAAAACAAGCTCATTAACTTTATTTTAATCTTTTCATTACCTCCCGCATGGATAGTTTACACCTCATGTAATGGTTAATTGTGTACACAAAGCACCGAAATTGAGTTTCGTTTGGGTGCTCTTCATTTTGGCGCATCTCGGCTCACTTCAGCCGCTCCATTTCATCAAATATTTGGTGCATTCTCTATTTAGCGGATGGTCACCGTATTGCGCCGAAAATAGAGCCGCCAATTATCGGACATCGACAAAAAGCACCGAATTGGCATGGGCGAATTCCACCGAACTGGGAAAAAAATAAGAAGTCTCTTATTCACCTAATTGATGTTAAAATCAACAAAAATGGAGTAAAATGTGTCTATATAATAAAAAGGTCTGTTGCAAAATAATAAAAAAATGTCTTTAAAAAAAATTACAAAAAGACTAAGAAAAAAATTCCATTTATTGCGTTTAATCCTATGGGATTCGCCTGTTTAACCCCTTCACCACCAAGTGATTTTTTTAAAACATATCATTTTAAATTAATTTCAAAGTAAGAAATAATTGAGTTTATACCTATTTTATGTCTTAATGTAAATAACCTATTTTTGGCCGGTAGGTGGCGCCATATACTGTAAAATTGAGTTAGAGGTTTGAGCGGCTGTTCTATTTTCTTCTTTTTTTTCCTGTATCCACTTCTGAAAGCCGGATATTTTCAGAGCTTCGAGCAGCTGATTTTACAGTTTTAGCTCTTCGGACATTATGCCCACAGGGCTATAACTTTGAGGGCACCTTCTGCAGCCCAAAGGGCAAACAAAATTAGTTTGCACCAAATGAATTTCATTTGCTTTGGGCTGCAGATCAGCAGATCGAGATATCTCGATATCGGGTCACGAGATGGCGCCTTTGAAGCCTGATACAGTCAGGTCCAGAAATATTGGGACATGGACACAATTGTAACATCTTTGGCTCTATACACCACCACAATGGAGTTGGAATGAACAAAACACAATGTGCTTTAACTGCAGACTGTCAGCTTTTAATTTGAGGGTATTTGTACATCCAACTCAGGGAACGGTTCTGTAGGACTTACAGCAGTTTGCAGGATGTGCCCCCACTTGTTAAGGGACCATAAGGTAATGGGACATATAATAATCATAAATCAAAAACTTTCCCTTTTCTTAATACTTGTACAAATCATAGAAACATAGAAACATAGAAAAATGTCGGCAGATAAGAACCTTTCGGCCCATCTAGTCTGCCCAATTACATGGATACTTTACCTGGATTTATCTTTTGTTTAGGATAGCCTTATGCCTATCCCATGCCTGCTTAAATTCAATTACTGTTTTGGCCTCTACCACTTCTACTGGGAACTGTTCCATGTATCCACCACCCTCTCAGTAAAATAATGCTTCCTGATGTTACTTTTAAACCTTTGCCCCTCTAATCTAAGACTATGTCCTCTTGTTTTGCTACTTTGTTTCCTTTTAAATATACTCCCTTCCTCTACCTTGTGGATTCCCTTTACGTATTTAAATGTTTCTATCATATCTCCTCTGTCTCGTCTTTTTTCCAAGCTGTACATGTTAAGATCATTAAGCCTTTCCTGGTAACTTTTCTCCTTCAAGCCGTACACCATTTTAGTAGCCCTTCTCTGAACTCTCTCTAAGATGTCTATATCCTTCTGGAGATACGGTCTCCAGTACTGCACACAGTACTCCAAGTGAGGTCTCACCAGTGCTCTGTACAGTGGCATGAGCACTTCCCTTTTCCTACTGCTAATACCTCTCCCTACACAACCAAGCATTCTGCCAGCATTTCAAGCATTCTGCCAGCATTTCCTGCTGCTCTATTACATTGACTACTTACCCTTAGATCCTCTGAAATAATAACCCCTAAATCCCTTTCCTCAGATGTTGAGGTTAGGACTGTATCAAATATTCTATATTCAGCCCTTGGGTTTTTACGTCCCAGGTGCATTATCTTGCACTTATCCACATTAAAACTCAATTGCCACAGCTCCGACCATTTTTTTAGTTTACCTAAATCATTTGTCATTTGGCTGATCCCTCCAGGAACGTCAACCCTGTTGCAAATCTTTGTGTCATCAGCAAAAAGACATACTTTTCCATTAATACCTTCTGCAATATCACTAATAAAAATATTAAAGAGAATGGGTCCAAGTACTGACCCCTGAGGTACCCCACTGGTAACAAGACCTTGCGCCGAATAAACTCCATTTACCACAACCCTCTGTTGCCTGTCACTCAGCCACTGCCTAATCCATTCAACAATATTGGAATCCAAGCTCAAAGATTGCAATTTATTGATAAGCCTTCTATGCGGAACAGTATCAAAAGCCTTACTGAAATCTAAATAAGCAATGTCTACTGCACCACCTGTGTCTATTATTTTTGTTACCCAATCAAAAAAATCAATAAGATTAGTTTGGCATGATCTCCCTGAGGTAAACCCATGTTGTTTCTGATCCTGTAATCTATGTGTTTTTAGATGTTCAACAATCCTTTCCTTTAACATGGTTTCCATTAATTTCCCCACTACTGACGTAAGACTAACTGGCCTATAGTTCCCGATTCCTCCCTACTACCCTTCTTGTAATGGGCACAACATTTGCTAATTTCCAGTCTTCTGGGACGACTCCCGTTAACAAGGATTGGTTAAATAAATCTGTTAACGGTTTTGCTATTACATCACTGAGCTCTTTTAATAATTTAGGGTGGATCCCATCAGGCCCCATTGACTTATTTGTCTTTACTTTAGACAGCTGCTGTAGAACCTCCTCCTCTGTAAACTGATATGTAAATGTCTCGTTAGTGTTTCCTCCTAACTGAGGTCCCTTTCCTTCCTTTTCTTCTGCAAAGACTGAACAAAAATATTCATTGAGGCAGTCAGCGAGACTTTTATCCTCTTCTACATACCTTCCTTCCTTTGTTTTTAATCTAACTAATCCTTGTTTTACTTTTCTTTTCTCGTTTATGTATCTAAAAAATGTTTTGTCCCCTTTTTTACTGACTGAGCTTTTTCTCTTCTGCGTGTGCTTTGGAAGCTCTTATAAATTGCTTTGCCTCTTTCTGCCTAATCTTATAGGTTTGCCTATCTTCTTCACTCTGAGTTTTTTTATAATTATTGAATGCTATCTTTTTGTTCTTCACTATTTTGGCCACTTCTGCAGAGTACCACAGTGGTTTCTTCCCTTTTGTTGTTTGCTAACAAGCCGAATGCAATTGCCTGTGGCCTTCAATAATGCTTCTTTAAATAATCCCATTTCTCCTGGACTCCCTTTAAACTCCTCCAGTCTGATAATGACTCCTTCACACAAAATCTCATTTTAGAAAAATCTGTTTTTTTAAAGTCTAAAACTTTTGTTTTTGTGTGGTGCGGCTCCATCCCTGTTCTTATATTAAACCATACTGACTGGTGATCACTAGATCCCAAATTTTCACCTACAACAACGTCCGATACCAAACCTCCATTTGTGAGTATTAAATCCAATATGGCCTCTTTACGGGTCGGCTCCTCAACTACTTGTGTTAGAGATAATCCCAGTAGGGAGTTTAGAATATTTGTACTCCTGGTGCACCCAGCTGTTTTGGTTTTCCAGTTCACATCAGGAAGATTAAAGTCCCCCATGATAATAACTTCCCCCTTCATTGCCATTTTGGCTATTTCCTCAACCAGCAGATTATCTAGCTCTTCTACTTGTCCAGGGGGTCTATAGATCACACCTACACGAGCTACTGTATGATTGCCAAATGTTAGCGTAACCCAAACTGACTCTATGTTCACCTCGCTCACTTTTATTTGGTCGTCGTTTATGTTGTTTTTCACATACAGGGCCACTCCTCCTCCTTTCCTACCTTCTCTGTCTTTTCTATATAAAGAGAGGAAACAGAGAGATCCTGGACTTATAAATCCCCAACACGGACTCGCCCCCATCCTTCACATTATCCCTTACCCCTGATAATGTCCATGACTTGCCCATTCCCCCCCATATATTGTCCCACTTACCCCCCCTCTCCCATATGCTTGGCAATGCTAAAATTATTTGTCCTGCCAATAAAGCTTATTTTGATTTTGGTTTGATTTGATTTGTACCCCGGTATTGTTATGTCCCAGTTATTTTTCTCACTGAACAATGTCTCAGTAACGCCACTAAATCTACTTTTTCAGCTGCCATCATTGCCTCAGTTCATTGATTTTATTGACTAAACTGCGAGCTTTATAGACACGACTCTGAGCTTGTCATTTTTTTCCCTGCATGTTGCTTGCACCCTCTGATTTAGTTTTGGGGGACAATCTCTTGATTGTTGACTTTGACGCACATACACCTGCCTCCTGTAGAGTGTTCTTGGTCTGGTCAACTGTTGTGAAGGGTGTTTTCTTCACCAGGGAAAGAATTATTCGGTCATCCACCACAGTTGTTTTCCGTGGTCTCCCGCGTCTTTTGGTGTTGCTGAGCTCACCGGTGCGTTCATTCTTTTGGTTACAATTGTTAGGTACCCACTCTAAAGAGGTGCTTGAAGTGTCGAGTGGGCTTACGTTGCAAGCCATTACCTCATTTTTACATGGAACACATAGGGACGAGCGCAGATGACACTCTTTTCCTTGTTATGTTTTATACATTGACTGGGCTGTTACTCCTGGCAGTTGCTGCCGCTCTGGTGAGTATGGCGCGACGCTTTTTTCTGTATTTAGTATTTTTGGCCACGCCTAATGTTCTTGCTATCTCTCTGATGGGTTTGTTTTGTTTCTTCAGCCTAATGATGGCTTGCTTCACTGATAGTGACAGCTCTTTGGATCTCATCTTGAGAGTTGACAGCAACAGATTCCAAATGCAAATAGCACACTTGAAATGAACTCTGGGCCTTTTATCTGCACATTGTAATTGGGGTAATGAGGGAATATCACACACCTGGCCATGGAACAGCTGAGAAGCCAATTGCCCCATTACCTTTGGCCCCTTAACAAGTGGGAGGCACATCTGCAAACTGCTGTAAGTCCTACACCGTTCACCTGAGTTGGATGTACATACCCTCAAATTAAAGCTGACAGTCTGCAGTTAAAGCACATTGTGTTTGTTTCATTCCAACTCCATTGTGGTGGTGTATAGAGCGAAAGATGTTACAATTGTGTCAATGTCCCAATATTTCTGGACCTGACTGTATATCTTGATATCGGTAGTGAAGGGGTTAAACCTGTGAAATAAAAAAACAAAAATTAGGGCATGTCGCCGGAATTTCAATGCAATTTGGCATCCTGTGAATAGAAGACACAACAGTCTATCAACTTTGATGCCATCGAATCGCAGCGAAATGCGTCGTATTTCTCTGTCAATTTTGCTGCGTTTGGCTAAAACACAGCCTTGTGAATACACTAATTGCCTTGAAATTAGCCCTACGGCAAATTCAGCCCTTAGTGAATAACCTACTATGTGTCACATAAACGATATGATACTTATTTTCAACATAATGTGCTCAGTAGGGAAAGGGTTAAAAAAATTGCAAGTATCTCTGTTTTCCCCCCGCTATTTATCCATCACGTCCGATAACAAAAAACATTTTTTTTTTTTTGGTAATCTTCTGGGTTGCCAGCGTCTGGGGTGTAATACAGGGCGGGGCTGAGGCCGCCTCCTGCGCCGCATCTCGCTGCAGCACCTGAACACGCATTTTATAATCGACAGTCATCCCTGTTATTACAGCTGGAGGGATGTGGGGGGGGCATTTTTTGTTTCGGATATTTTTCCCTCACAAACAGGAAATTAAAGCTGCGCGCCGCCATCTGCATCTCCAATAAATGATGAGATTTTTGCACAGAGGTGTCTCCGCGCTCCGGTATCTGTGCGAATCACACACTCGCAGTATTAAACCAACAGACACTGAGATCCAACGGATTATGGAGGGACCTTGAAAACGAGAGGAATCTCAATGTATCCTTCCTGGTGAAATACTTTGCAAATAAATAAATAAATGAAACTACAAATGCAAATTTAGTGCCTATATATATATATATGATATGTTATAAACTATGAACTGAGGGGCCCCAGCCTAAACTCACTGTCACGGACCTGGAAACCACCGACTGTCGGGCTGATCCAGGCTTTTGAAGGTTTATAGTGGCTGAGACCAGGGGTCATCCCTCTGCTGGACTTGTATCCCACCGCTGCCACCAGTGTGACGGATCTGCTGTAACATTCTGATTTAATATTATCTGCTTACCTCGTCGCTAGCGAAATCGCATAGAACGTGTAGTGTTTAAAGCGGGGCTATTCCCACAAACCAGACGACACAGGTTTAAGGATCAACATTACCAGGTTCTGTATTAGTTCAGAGATGCAGCTTCTCTTATACACATACAGATCAGGTAAACATAATGGGATTAACAAGAACAATGGAAGGTGCTAGACATTCCAGCGCTGGGAAAAACCCAGTGTTCACATATACAGCAAAGGGGTACATTAAACGGGGGAATTCAGGGACTTCCCGGGGGCGCAGCCACGCGTGGCGAGGGGGGGAAAGAGGAGCAGCGCACGGTGAGGGGGGAAGAGGAGCAGCGCACGTGAGGGGGGAAAGTGGAGCAGCGCACGGTGAGGGGGGGAAGAGGAGCAGCACATGGCGAGGGGGGAAAAGGGAAGAAAATCAACAAATATTAAAAAAAAATAATCAGACAGAGGCTGCCAGCAGGATCTTCACTATTATTTATGGGCAAAAAAGGAACTGTTTTTAATACAGTGTCCCTTTAACTATTGCAGCATTACAGTGTGCGGCCCCTGATTAACAAATACACCTTACAGGGTCATTCCAGTAGATTTTAAGGCCCCTTTTCATAAATCCCTCCTAAAAAAACATAAGGGGATGGAAATTGTGATCAATGAATAGAGCAAGAAGGTTGCATTAAACAAGTTGGAAGTGCAGAGTATACAAATAAAAAGGTAGATTTTGAATTATTTGTCCATCACAGATTTACCGAGAATCACGATGCAGCTGCAGGAGATAAAATATATTTAGGGGACAAATGGACAGTACAAACATATCTCCTTTAAAACCCAAGATCCCATTAACCCGAAATTCTCCCCTAATCTGAGACCCCTCAGACCTGCAACACTGCAGTGAAGTGAACCCGCTTTGTTACAGAGTTGGTGCGCCGGGGCGTCGGGCTACATTTTTAACACAATATCCTTACACAGATTTTATAATATTTTATTTCCTGATAAGAAAAGCTTTGGAAAAAAAAAAAGAAGCAAATAACAGAACCCCAAACGCTCCTCCCTGCCGCTCTAACGCATCACGGTGAGACGCACAGGCTGATCCGCTTGTGTATAGGCACTCATCGATGCTGAGCTCGCTTTTGCTGAGCGCATACCTGGCATTTCGCAGCACTGCATTCACACGTGGAGTCGCGCAAGAAAAGATATACCTAGCCCGGAGACTCGTTTTTACTGTGAAATGTGAGATATTCGCAAAGCTGCACTTTTCCTGCGCACCGCGGTGAGGTTTTGCCGGCTGATCATTAGTGAATCATTCATAAATATATATATATTTGCCCAATATACAACCTTTATGGATTCACAATATCGTTTGAAATTGACCGGAGAATTTTCCAGAACGAGCTTAATCAGTGTGTTATGCCCAGCCCGGCCAATATAGAGTCACACGCTGTAATATGTGGTTGTGTCGCCTTTTGCTGTGATTTCGTCACACATTCGCCGCAGCATCGTTTTGTTGTGATCGCGTCACGCATTCGCCGCGGCCTCATGTCGATAAGCTCACGCAATGTCACAGCATTTATTGGCGTTCAGAGTGACATTAATTTGTGGCCAAGATCTTGTATTGATGATGGGAGAGTCGCGGCGCTGCGTAAAGTCTTCTCCAGCACATTATCCCAAAGATTAACCTCAGTGGGGTTAAGGTCTGGACTGTGCGGTGGCCAATCCATGCGTGGAAATGATGTCTCACGCTCCCTCAACCACTCTCGCACAATTTGATCCCGATGAATCCTGGCATTGCCATCTTGGAATATGCCCACTGTGCCATCAGGGAGAAAACCCCCAACCTGCTCATTCAGTATATTCAGGGAGTCACATGACTTTGTTTTTTGGGCACATAACATTGCTGAACCCAGACCTAACCACCCGAAGCCACACGGGTGCGTGAGGGGGTGACTTTTTTTGGCCAAAAGTTTTTCGAAAAATACAGACTTCAAGAACAGTACTCATAAAAATTTCTATACATTTAAAAAAATTCATAAAAACAGCAGAATCCTGATCAGTGTAAACTTATTAATAGACATTATTTATCAAAGTATCTGCGGTTACACAGACCTGGGCGCAGCGTGTGATACATTATAACCGAACCCCTCAAAGCCGGTGTCATTAAACGAAGGGGCGGCTTAATCCAGGATGCAGAGGGTTAAATTAATAAAAGCACAGGCCACAGCATGATGTATATTTACTAAAAGAACAGGAATAACCCTCCATGTGCTGCGGCTGCACAAACTGGTGACATCAGCTCCTCAGGGGCCACACCAAGAAAGCCAATGCAGGCCGGTCATAATGTATCCAGAGGAAACCGAATAAATGTGTATATAGAGACCCCCATCCTGTATCCCTTACGCTGCCCCCTCATCCTGTATCCCTTACGCCGCCCCCCCATCCTGTATCCCTTACGCCGCCCCCCATCCTGTATCCCTTACGCCGCCCCATCCTGTATCCCTTACGCCGCCCCATCCTGTATCCCTTACGCCGCCATCCTGTATCCCTTACGCCGCCCCCATCCTGTATCCCTTACGCCCCCTCCTGTATCCCTTACGCCCCCATCCTGTATCCCTTACGCCGCCCCCATCCTGTATCCCTTACACCCCCCCATCCTGTATCCCTTACGCCCCCCATCCTGTATCCCTTACGCCCCCCATCCTGTATCCCTTACGCCCCCCATCCTGTATCCCTTACGCCGCCCCCATCCTGTATCCCTTACGCCCCCCATCCTGTATCCCTTACGCCGCCCCATCCTGTATCCCTTACGCCGCCCCCCATCCTGTATCCCTTACGCCCCCCATCCTGTATCCCTTACGCCGCCCCATCCTGTATCCCTTACGCCCCCCCATCCTGTATCCCTTACGCCGCCCCCATCCTGTATCCCTTACGCCCCCCCCATCCTGTATCCCTTACACCGCCCCCATCCTGTATCCCTTACGCCGCCCATCCTGTATCCCTTACACCCCCCATCCTGTATCCCTTACACCCCCCATCCTGTATCCCTTACGCCGCCCCCCATCCTGTATCCCTTACGCCCCCCATCCTGTATCCCTTACGCCGCCCATCCTGTATCCCTTACACCCCCCATCCTGTATCCCTTACACCCCCCATCCTGTATCCCTTACGCCCCCCATCCTGTATCCCTTACGCCCCCCCATCCTGTATCCCTTACGCCCCCCCATCCTGTATCCCTTACGCCGCCCCATCCTGTATCCCTTACGCCGCCCCATCCTGTATCCCTTACGCCGCCCCCATCCTGTATCCCTTACGCCCCCATCCTGTATCCCTTACGCCCCCCATCCTGTATCCCTTACACCCCCCATCCTGTATCCCTTACGCCCCCCATCCTGTATCCCTTACACCCCCCCATCCTGTATCCCTTACGCCCCCCATCCTGTATCCCTTACGCCCCCCATCCTGTATCCCTTACGCCGCCCCCATCCTGTATCCCTTACGCCGCCCCATCCTGTATCCCTTACGCCGCCCCCATCCTGTATCCCTTACGCCCCCCATCCTGTATCCCTTACGCCCCCCATCCTGTATCCCTTACACCCCCCATCCTGTATCCCTTACACCCCCCCATCCTGTATCCCTTACACCCCCCATCCTGTATCCCTTACGCCCCCCATCCTGTATCCCTTACGCCCCCCATCCTGTATCCCTTACACCCCCCCATCCTGTATCCCTTACGCCGCCCATCCTGTATCCCTTACACCCCCCATCCTGTATCCCTTACGCCGCCCATCCTGTATCCCTTACACCCCCCATCCTGTATCCCTTACGCCGCCCATCCTGTATCCCTTACACCCCCCATCCTGTATCCCTTACGCCGCCCATCCTGTATCCCTTACACCCCCCCATCCTGTATCCCTTACGCCGCCCATCCTGTATCCCTTACACCCCCCATCCTGTATCCCTTACGCCGCCCATCCTGTATCCCTTACACCCCCCATCCTGTATCCCTTACGCCGCCCCCCCCCCATCCTGTATCCCTTACGCCCCCCATCCTGTATCCCTTACGCCCCCCCATCCTGTATCCCTTACACCGCCCCCATCCTGTATCCCTTACGCCCCCATCCTGTATCCCTTACGCCCCCCCATCCTGTATCCCTTACACCGCCCCCATCCTGTATCCCTTACGCCCCCCATCCTGTATCCCTTACACCCCCCCATCCTGTATCCCTTACACCCCCCCATCCTGTATCCCTTATGCCGCCCCCATCCTGTATCCCTTACACCCCCCATCCTGTATCCCTTACGCCGCCCCCATCCTGTATCCCTTACGCCGCCCCCATCCTGTATCCCTTACGCCCCCCATCCTGTATCCCTTACACCCCCCCATCCTGTATCCCTTACACCCCCCCATCCTGTATCCCTTACACCCCCCCATCCTGTATCCCTTACGCCCCCCATCCTGTATCCCTTACGCCGCCCCCATCCTGTATCCCTTACGCCGCCCCATCCTGTATCCCTTACGCCGCCCCCATCCTGTATCCCTTACGCCGCCCCCATCCTGTATCCCTTACGCCCCCCATCCTGTATCCCTTACACCCCCCCATCCTGTATCCCTTACACCCCCCCATCCTGTATCCCTTACGCCGCCCCATCCTGTATCCCTTACGCCCCCCATCCTGTATCCCTTACACCCCCCATCCTGTATCCCTTACGCCCCCCCATCCTGTATCCCTTACGCCCCCCATCCTGTATCCCTTACACCCCCCATCCTGTATCCCTTACACCGCCCCCATCCTGTATCCCTTACACCCCCCCATCCTGTATCCCTTACGCCGCCCCCATCCTGTATCCCTTACGCCGCCCCCATCCTGTATCCCTTACGCCCCCCATCCTGTATCCCTTACACCCCCCATCCTGTATCCCTTACGCCGCCCCCCATCCTGTATCCCTTACGCCCCCCATCCTGTATCCCTTACACCCCCCCATCCTGTATCCCTTACGCCGCCCCATCCTGTATCCCTTACGCCCCCCATCCTGTATCCCTTACACCCCCCCATCCTGTATCCCTTACGCCGCCCCCCATCCTGTATCCCTTACACCCCCCATCCTGTATCCCTTACGCCGCCCCCATCCTGTATCCCTTACGCCCCCATCCTGTATCCCTTACACCCCCCCATCCTGTATCCCTTACGCCGCCCCCATCCTGTATCCCTTACGCCCCCCCATCCTGTATCCCTTACACCCCCCCATCCTGTATCCCTTACGCCGCCCCATCCTGTATCCCTTACGCCGCCCCATCCTGTATCCCTTACGCCCCCCATCCTGTATCCCTTACGCCGCCCCATCCTGTATCCCTTACGCCGCCCCATCCTGTATCCCTTACACCCCCCATCCTGTATCCCTTACGCCGCCCCCATCCTGTATCCCTTACGCCCCCCATCCTGTATCCCTTACGCCGCCCCATCCTGTATCCCTTACGCCCCCCCATCCTGTATCCCTTACGCCCCCCCATCCTGTATCCCTTACGCCCCCCCCATCCTGTATCCCTTACGCCCCCCCATCCTGTATCCCTTACACACCCCCATCCTGTATCCCTTAGCCGCCCCCCCATTATATATTCCCACTTGGTTCATCCCGTTCTCCTGATTTTTGGTCTGGACCATACGCCACCTCCCTGGGCTGTCCCTTTAAACCCGAATTGAGCGCTGATTGGCTGTCTGCCTCAACCTGCTCCGCCCTTACGGCTCTCGCGGTCTGTGATTGGCTGCGGGGCCAGCTTGTTGCAGGAAGTGCCCTGGGCGGAGTGAGGGCTCCCAGCTGATCCTCTTGCTGAGGCGGAAGTGCAGCTCTGACAGACACAGCTCAGCCATGTCTCCCGCCCGGTGATCGACGGGATCAGACGAGGGAATCGGTGTCACCCCCCGGGACCCGGGTAAAGAGGGGGGGGCCTGCCTCTGACGTCACGCGTGGTCTGCGATGACATCACCCCTGGCAGGATGGCAGCCTTGAAGACTCGCGGCAGGAGAGAGGAGGAGAATGGGGAGCTGGACCGGTCCCTGCAGGACATGATCTCCGCCATCGTGGACGAGAGGAACCGCATCAACATCCGCCAGGAGATCAGCGGGATGGGTGAGTGCTGCCCCCTGGAGGGGGGGGGTACAACCAGAAGGGGGCCCCCCCAGGAGAGGGGGGGGGAAACAACCAGAAGGGGGGCCCCCAGGAGAGAGAGAGGGGGGGTGTACAACCAGAAGGGGGCCCCCCAGGGGAGAGAGAGGGGGGGTGTACAACCAGAGGGCCCCCCAGGGGAGAGAGAGGGGGGGGGTGTACAACCAGGAGGGGGGCCCCCCAGGGGAGAGAGAGGGGGGGGTGTACAACCAGGAGGGGGGCCCCCCAGGGGAGAGAGAGGGGGGGTGTACAACCAGGAGGGGGGCCCCCCAGGGGAGAGAGAGGAGGGGGGCACCCCAGGGGAGAGAGAGAGGAGGTGGGTGTACAACCAGAGGGGGGCCCCCCAGGAAAGAGAGGAGGGTGTACAACCGGAGGGGCCCCCCCAGGGGAGAGAGAGGAGGGGGGGTGTACAACCAGAGGGCCCCCCCAGGAGAGGGGGGGGGACATATGGGGCCCCTGAAACAAAGCAGATGATATTAATACAGGGAGCAGCTCCTGCCTCTGTATAGAAAGTGATCTCTGTATTACACACGGGGGGGGGGGGTATCCTGGCTCCATGTGGGGGGGGGATTATTCTCTCTCCCTAAAAGCTTCACCTTGAGAATATATAATTAACCCTTTTTTAAAAAATAAAAAAAAATCTCATTTCTAGAAATCGCCAAACAAATACATATTTTTTCGGGTTTATCTACAAAATCAGTGACTAAACCTGTCAGGCTGAGGGCTGGTCATGTGATTCGCCGTCTTACCCTGTATAAGGATACACTGCGTATTGCTTCCTGATGCCCATAACATTCTCATGGTGGTTTTTAGTGAAGCTTGGCACCATACTCGCGTCGGGTACCCCCGTCACCGGCAGGCGCCACCCCATTGACAAACAGTGCAGGCCGGTGCTCCTCGTCACGCGCTAAAGTCTCCGGCGGTTTTGTGGTTCTTCCAGCTCGGCGAATCTCCCATTCACTTTGTTTATTTGCCGTTTAGTGAATGATTCCCTCGGGGCGTTTAAATATTTGCCGTGCTTACCCGGCCGCGCGGCTCTGACCTTTTGTATCCGGGCGTTTATAGTTTCCTGGCATCGCTTATCTCTGCGTTTCTGATAGTTTTGACACCGCGAGCTACAAACTAACACATTTATTATTGTGCTGCGTCGCGGTGGGCGGAGCCTGTAACGGGGTAAATTCATTAAAACCGTGAGATTTCCTTTTTTTTTCATGGCACTCACTGATCGCACCAAGGCGTCGTTTTGGCTCTGCGCTTGTGTTCCTGCATGTACAACGCCACAGATGATGTTGGTGATATGAAAAGGCCATCTGAAGTTTCCTGCTTCTGCTCTCCTGGGCTGCGGTTTGGTGCGGCCGGATACCCGCGGGCTAATATCCTGGCGAGCACAATACAGGGAGCAGCGGCTTGTTGGACACACTGCGGCGTGGAAAGGGTGACGGCGTGGTGTGGAAAGGGTGACGGCCCGGCACGCCGTGTAACCCGGCCGCGGGCGAGTCATTGGAATACAATGTGCGTTTTCCACAGACTCTCAATGCCTCGTTGTCTGCACGAAATATCTGACATCACGGATTTATTTTTGGGTCAAAAAATGTAAAATAAAATAAGTGATAAAAGCCAAACCTTTCACACGGATTCAACGTGAGACCCGTGAGCTTACACTCTAATGACTTCTCCTTGGGGTGGAGGCAAGAGGTGACCTGTGCTCTGCGCAAAGTCACTGGAAATGTGGTATTTTGGGGGCCTATTGCCTAAATCCACATTTTCTAGCCTAATATGAGGGGGGAGGGGCCTCGCGTCCATCAGGCCCAGCGTTAAATCTATTTAGGTTAATTTGGGGGGGGGGGGGGCTGAATTTAAGCCAAAAATTCCTCCCTGACTCCAGCCGACAGGACATGATTTCTGAAGACAGACATTGGCAAACGCTTAAATCTGCCGCATTTCTGTACGATTTGGAAGTAAAATCGCTGTTTAGTGCATTAACCCCACGTTTCCCCTAATGCTCTGCCAGGAGAGATTTGGGGGGGGGGGGGGCACAGCAAGCTGACATCAACCCCTTCCTCCCCGTTATAGTCATCTTCATGTGATGCCTCCTACTCGCAGGTCGATGACATCATACACTCACTGATTCCCGATGAGGTCACTGCTCATTATGAACCTAGAATAGAAATCCTCTCCCGGCTCCTTTTTTTATTTGTGTGTTTTTGTATAAAGATACAGTGCTTTTATTTTTCCTGGGTCTGCGCAGACACCATGTGACCTCCCCGGCTGCCGGCGACTCAGTCACATGGATCAGTGTTTTGGGTTTTCTTGGTTTCCCCGGAGCCGCAGAGGCCGCGCGTCTTTATTCGGGATATTTCCATATAATCTGTGGAAGAAGATTCGATGCTCTGTGTCGCTTGTGTGCCCCCCCCCCCATATAATACACAGATCGGACACAATACAGGGAGTCTGGGATTCACTGATATGTCTGTGTTACGCATAATACACAGATCGGACACAATACAGGGAGTCTGGGATTCACTGATATGTCTGCGTTACACATAATACACAGATCGGACACAATACAGGGAGTCTGGGATTCACTGATATGTCTGTGTTACGCATAATACACAGAGAGAACACAATACAGAGAGTCTGGGATTTACTGATATGTCTGTTACACATAATACACAGATCGGACACAATACAGGGAGTCTGGGATTTACTGATATGTCTGTGTTACACATAATGCACAGATCGGACACAATACAGGGAGTCTGGGATTTACTGATATGTCTGTGTTACACATAATGCACAGATCGGACACAATACAGGGAGTCTGGGATTCACTGATATGTCTGTGTTACGCATAATACACAGAGAGGACACAATACAGGGAGTCTGAGATTATACACCAAGACACGGAGGCTTCATATTATGCTAAACTCTTCTTTACTGTAACATCAGCAGCAAAGAAATACACAAATAAAGTTTTTTTTAAATTGATAAAAGGAAAAAAAGTTTCGCATACAGTTAACAATAGTGGAACCAATCACCATCGGGTATATATTCAACCAGCTGCGCCACATTCGACCTCTTTTCTTTGCTGCTTATCGTCAGCTAAGTAGACTTTATTTCTCTCACTTATGCATATGTTATCATATTTGCAAGTTGCCTTTTTTATTGTGTTTGTTAGTTAAACGTTATTGTATTACTGGCGCAATTTTCGCCGTTCTGTTCTCAAATTTTAACCCCTTTTCGACGGAGCGGCAGCTTTCGCTCCAGCTCCCTCGAGAGAGACAGAGTGCACTGCTCGGTCTTCATTCAAGAAGGCGATACCTTTCCTTCGTCACCGCTTAGGGCGGGGGGAGTGTACTGGGTCAGGCAAGGCTGGTTAGTGCAGCCCATTGCCATTTGCATAGCGGGCGCGGCTTCCCGCCATTTGCATTCCTGGGCGGTTGCTTGTTTCCCTGCGCGTGCAGTCTCCTCAGAGCGTTGCGCTGAGGTGATTTTCGCGGTTCACATCATGTCAGGCTCAGACTCACCGGCGATAGCCATGGATAGCGCTCAGAGACCCTCCGTTTCGGCGGAGGTTATCTCTGCTATTACTTTAATGTATTTTCAAAATTTGTGGACATTAAAGTGCTTGCGGCTCAGCACACTGATAGGACTTTGAGAATCCGACTGCAGTCATGCCTTCCACATCCGACAGGTACTGGTCGGCCCAAGAGGGTGGGGTACCCATTACCCTAAACAAGGAGTTCACTGTCTCCCCAAAAAAACAGGTACAGAAGGAACTCCCATAAAAGAGATGGAGTTACTGAAATCACCACATAAAAGTGGCAAATCACTGAAAAAAGAGCCTCTCCGCAAGGCCAAAAAACGCGGTTGAAAAGGGCCAGGCATGACGAGTCCAGTTATACCAGCTCGAAGGTTACCCTCTCAGACACTGACAAAGACACTGACGACTCAGATACGAGTGATACGGACTGGGTTCCGAACGAATCTGAGGGGATTTCGGATTCAGTCTCCTCACATTCTTTCCGTTCCCGTAGACCAAAGGACGATTCCACCCCGCTAGATGCGCTGGGGCAAGCTATGTTCGTCCCAGAGATGCTAAAGCATCCCCGCTCCTCTGAGTGGGCTCCATTGGAACATGTGGCCAGTTATATTGAGGCTCACATACGCACACCAATGGATAAGAAAACCCACAATAAAATAAGGGCTGAATGCCCACGGCCGACACTGGCTAATGAAATTGCCTCTGCCCCGGAGGTAAACGACGACATTGTGGAGTTCCTCAGCAAGACTGGTTGGACTCCCAAAAAAGGTCTTGACGCAACCCTTAAGGTCTGTCAAGAGAAACTTTTGGACCTATTTGGGTCCCTTAACCAGAATGTTTAATGCTATTGAACAATCCCTTTTGGGGAATACCAAACCCGATATTTTTGAATATCTGGGCTGGGTTCAAAGAATGGTCTGTGTAACGGATCCGCTACCCTGCAGGGGTAGCTCCGTCTGCGGCGCCGAGTCTTGCTGGAGAGCTTAGCCGGGTAGCGAGCTAGCAAGGTGGGAGAGAGATTGGCAGCGGTCCCTGGATGATCTGGAAGCGAAGGATTCAGTAAAGCTGGCTTCTTCAGTGATTATGCCCTCCCCAAATACTAGTTGTGACTCAGTACAGGTTTGAAGGTAAATCAGAGTGTTTAATGAAAAGCAGAACATACACGGTCCTTTTATATGGTACAGTCCCATTGTTCTCTCCCATGCCCGCCCCCAGACCCCTGGAGTGAATTCTGCACAGTGGCTAGCCATGCCCAGGTTCTGATTGGTTGGTTCCAAGACCATTGCAGGCTTCTCAAGTCTTCACTTGGGTCCACTGGTTGTATGCAGATGAAGTCTTGACCTCGCAGTGACCACATACAGTGATTTACATAACCCATTGTAAAGGGAATCAGATAGTGGGTGGCTGAGACAATGTGACTCCCAACCTTTCAGAACAGGTAAACAGATAACAGATAAAGAGAAAGCACCTTTGCATAATCCACAAATTACACAAACCTATTGTACATTCTATACGAAGGAAAGCATTTGACTTTAGTGGCGGGTAGTGTTTTTAAAAACCACATTTAACTAAAGAAATATAAGTCTATTTAAAACATAATGAGCAATTGACAATACATTTAAAACCACACAATATATCTGAGCATAAACTAGCAGGATGGGTGCAGGGGAAAAACATGATTAATTAGAAGTCTAGCAACAGTTTTACACTAAATCTAACAAAGGAAATTAGTTCCTATAAATAAACGAAATATAACAAAACAAGAATGAAATTAAACTAAATAAATCCTGTGGCGGCCGTTCCGTCAGTCTGCATCTTGGGAAATGCCAACACTGTCATTTCCACGAAGCGCAGACGTTCCATCTTCAATGTGGAGCCAAAATTGGTCTCTATGGCCAATAAAGAACCTGGCCCACTGGCCAAAGGCAACCTATTCGCGGATGACTTCAACAAGCAGATGGGTTCTCGTGCAAATTCTTTTAGTTCCATAAAGAAGGTCCAAGCGACCATGAGAAACACATTCCCGAATAGGGTTTTCAACAGGGCCGGAAAAGTAGAGGCCGTTTTCCGGGCCGGAACTCTCAATTCCATACCCGAGGCTTCGCCCACTCCTCTCAAACGGGTCAATCGCAGATGGTCGAGCAACCGACTTTCTTCCTGCAGAGGTCCAGGCCCGGACGATCAAGGCCTTTCCGTGGATATCGCAGAGCAGCGTATTCTGGTGAGTACGTTGATACACCAACCTTCTTTTCATGCTCCTATAGGGGGCAGGGTCCATCTTTTTTTTCCGATATTGGCATCGGATCCATGGGTATTAAACGCGATTATGGGCTACGAGATAGAGTTTGTGTCTCTACCAGTTCAACATAATTTGCCCCAACCTCTGTTTATGGCCCCAGAACACCATCAGGTGATCACTCAAGAGGTTCTGGATCTATTCCACAAGAACGCCATAGAAAAGTGGTTCCTCCACTATTGGGTTATGTGAGCAATGTATTTTTAGTTCAAAAGAAAAACGGCGAATTCCGCCCAGTGATAAATTTTAAAAAACCTGAATTACCACGTTCGGTATCAAACTTTCAAGATGGAAGGAATCCCATCATTGAAAGACAACCTATGCCCAGGGAATTGGATGGTCAAGATAGACCTCAAAGACGCCTATCTGACCATTCCAATTGCCCTCCGCGACAGGGATTACCTTCAGTTTCTGTGGAAGGACGAGCTGTGGAGGTTCAAGTCTCTGCTATTCGGCCTCTCGTCAGCCCCCCGATGCTTCACCAAGATCATGAAACCAGTGGTTGCGTTGTTGAGATCCAAAGGAGTTCGTTTGGCCGTATATCTAGACGATATACTTCTAATGGCTCAAGAATTTTCCTTGATTATTCGGCACCGAGACTGGACAGTCAATCAGGAAATGTCCAGTCTGGAACCTGCCAGGATTATGGATTTTCTAGGTTTTCAAGTGGACTCAGCCCAGATGTCCCTCAGTCTCCCGACTCAGAAGGTCTGTCAGATCAGGAAGGAAGTAAGGAGATTGTCCACACGGCCGACATTCACGTTGAGAGCTCTTGCTCGCTTATTGGGAATGTTGTCGGCATCGATTCAGGCCATTTTCGTGGCACCTCCTATTTTATCGGGCCCTCCAACGACTAAAAGCATCCTACCTTCGTCAGGGTCTTCAGTATTCAGATCTGGTGTCCCTAGACGACGACTCCCGGGGGGAGTTACAGTGGTGGAAAGACCACATCGAAACATGGAACGGCCGTTCCTTTTTTCCACCTCAACCAGAGGTGGTTATAGAATCCGACGCCAGCAGCTTTGGTTGGGACGCGCGGTTAGGTCCTATATTCACAGGAGGTTGATGGGCTTTGGAAGAAGCTTCATTGCACATAAACGTTCTCGAGCTCCTGGCTGGTTTCTTCGCTATTCAAAGTTTTCTAAAGAGCAGATCCTTCAACTCAGTGCTACTCCGTATGGACAATTTTTCCGCGGTGAGGCACATCAACCATCTGGGGGGTCCCAGGTCGAAACAATTGTCGGAGGTCTCCAAACTCTTTTGGGGATTTTGCCTATCCCGCAATGTTACAGTGAAGGCCCAGTTCATTCCGGGTTTATGCAACATTGTAGCGGATTGGAACTCCAGATTTTTGATAGATCCCAGCGACTGGAGATTACACAGGGCAATATTCCTATCTTTATCATCCCTATGGGGCCCTTTCAGTGTAGATTTATTCGCTTCTCGCTTGAATGCTCAAGTACCTCAGTATTTCAGCTGGAGGCCAGATCCAGACGCGTCAGGAACAGATGCATTGTGCCAGTCCTGGCCGGCGGGGATCCTGTATGCGTTCCCTCCATTTATCCTGATTTCCAGGGTCCTTCGACTGGTTCGATCCAGTCGATCAACTCTGGTTCTGATCACCCCATGGTGGACGACTCAACCATGGTTCCCTCAGCTACTAGAATTAGCGATAGATGTTCCCCGGATCCTCCGGCCGAACCCTGTGCTTCTGTAGGATCCGGAGAATACTCTGCAGAACGTCCTGTCGGTCCCCTCGTTCCGCCTTGTGGCTTGGAGACTGTCAGGCATCCTCTCACTCGCGGTAGACTTTCAGAAACTACTTCCGAGCTACTCTCCAGCGCTTGGGCACCAGGTACTAGAAAGCGATACCTTTATTTCTGGAACTGCTGGGTTTCTTGGTGTCTGGGCAAACAAATTGATTCCTTTTCAGCCCCTATAGAGGACATCCTCCAGTTTCTCACCTCTCTATATGAGGAAGGCAGGGCTTATCGTACCATTAACAACTTTAGATCAGCTCTTTCGGCGTATCTCCCTAGCATTGAGGGACTTCCCGTAGGTCAGCACAGATTAGTCTGTCGATTACTTAAGGGAATTCGTTTGAAACGTCCTCCTAGATCACGGTATTCATTTACTTGGATGTTAATATAGTCTTAGATTTTTTAGATCAGTGGCCTCCTAATACTGAACTATCAATTAAACAGCTGTCGGGTAAATTAACCATGCTTTTCTGTTTAATTTCGTGTAAAAGAGTCTCTGACGTCCGTGCTCTGGACCTGTCAGGGCGCTCATTTACGCCTTTGGGGGTCTTATTTTCTGTATCCAGACGTACTAAAACGGCCATTTCCCAGGTATTTTATCCGGCTTTTCCTCAAAAAACGAATTTATGCCCAGTGTTATGCCTACAGGAATATGAACGGGTCACTGCCCCGTATCGTCTTCCTTCCTTTGATCAGTTGTTCTTAACCATGACCAAACCGTATCACATAGCCTCATCTACTTCCCTAGCTAGGTGGGTTAAATGGATTATGGCTGAGGCAGGTATAGACACCTCCGTTTTTGGGGCCCATTCCTCTCGGAGTGCGGCAGCGTCTGCGGCCGTGTCTCAAGGTTGTAGATTGGAAGATATTCTAAAAACTGCTAATTGGTCTAACGATTCCACCTTTAAAGAATTTTATTTTAAACCTATTGTTCATTTTGCTCATTCCATTATTAACCAGCTTTCAACGAGCATAATATGAAGCCTCCGTGTCTTGGTGTATAATCCCTAGATTCCCCTATAGAGTTGACGGGGAATCAAGATTATAAATAAAGACACGGAGGCGAATATTATCCCACCCGAAATATGATTCTATCATAGTGTCCCTACCCATGACATGTAAATGTTCATACCTATTACCATGTTGGAAGTTATGGTGTTCATGCCTGATGTTTCCATTAAAATCTTTTGATTCGCGGTTCTAATCCGGAGATTCTTGTCCTTTGTTGTTTCAGGTTCATAGCGTCAGAGGTTTTCTCCTCTACGAATTCCATTGGATTTCGGTTTCCTGTTATAAAGTTCAAAACGATCGCACCTAAAGAAAAGAGGTCGAATGTGGCACAGCTGACTGAATATATACCCGATGGTGGATAATGATTGGCCCAAGTTGGACTGCCCTATTCTGATTGGTTCTACTATCGTTAACTGTATATGTGAAACTTTTTTCTTTTTATCAAATTTAAAAAACTTTACTGTAACATCAGCAAAGAAATATACAAATAAAGAGTTTAGCATAATATTCGCCTCCGTGTCTTTATTTAGTCTTGATTGCCTGTCAACTCTATAGGGGAATCTAGGGATTTACCAATATGTCTGCGTTACTCATAATACACAGAGAGGACACAATACGGGGAGTCTGGGATTCACTGATATGTCTGCGTTACGCATAATACACAGAGAACACAATACAGAGAGTCTGGGCTTTCTGTGGGTGCCGTCTGGTTACAGTAACCACCAGGTCGTTACTTTTGTATCACATGTTTATGTAAATCTGGCTCCTGGCTGGTCATGTTTTATTATTGGGGGATGGGAATATTCTCATAACTTCCCCCCCCCCCCAACCTCCTGAAATCTGAGTGAGTGTCCCAGCTGTGTGGCGTCGCTTTACAGGAAGCTGAGGTTGGCACTGGGTGCGTGACTTCCCTGCGGGCACTCGTGACACACTCTCGCTCTGTCCTGGAAATATCTGCCGTCTGGTTGTTTTTCTCTTTTTGCGCCTTTTTTATTTCCATAAAATCCCCAATCATGCGGGGGAGGGGGGGGGGGTTATGGTCTACGCTTGCGCAACCCTGGCTGGGAGTTCAAGGTGCTGCAGGTAGGGGGGGGGGACCCTGTGCCCACCTTAAGTCACAACGCACAGGATGGATTCTGTGTCCGGCTGAGGATAAGGGCCGCGCGCGCGGCTTCCTGCAGGAAATTACTATTATTTATTATCCTTTTCCTCATTTTTAATTTTTCTGGGAATCTGTAAAATCACTCAAATATATAAAGAATAACCCGGAGACAAACATTTGATATTTTGGAAACCTGACGTGAAAATAAATCATGGGGGCTTGGCGTGCGCCTGCGAGCCTGAATGTGTTAATCGGTGTTTGTAAAGTGTCGCTGAGGTCGGGTTTATTTATTTTCCCTCTGACTGTGTTTGCGCTTCTTGAATTTGGGGAATACGTGTGAAAAGTGTCGTGCGGCTGCAGGTGACCCCCCCCCCCCTCCGCAAGGCCTGAGCAGTCCTCCTCGGGGTCCGGAGTCTCGTGTGTACTCGACAGTATGTTTAGGAATGTTTTGTGTGTTTGCGGTTTTTGTTGACTCAATGAGAACACCTGGCGGCTGCAATCCTCTCCTCCCCACGCGGTTATGTGTGTGTGTGGACGACGGGACGTCTATGTGACACGCCTTGCCACCCGGCACGGGATGGCTCGCTCTCGGGATGGCTCGCTCTCGGGACGGCTCGCTCTCGGGACGGCTCGCTCTCGGGACGGCTCGCTCTCGGGACGGCTCGCTCTCGGGACGGCTCGCTCTCGGGACGGCTCGCTCTCGGGACGGCTCGCTCTCGGGACGGCTCGCTCTCGGACGGCTCGCTCTCGGGACGGCTCGCTCTCGGGACGGCTCGCTCTCGGGACGGCTCGCTCTCGGGACGGCTCGCTCTCGGACGGCTCGCTCTCGGGGCGGCTCGCTCTCGGGGCGGCTCGCTCTCGTGTCAGGTCACCGGTAAATCAATTCTGAAACCCTTTTGCATTTCTGGGGCAGCAAATGTGTCCGGGGTCCCTTGTCAGGTAGCACTGTCTCTCTCTCGCTCCTCCCTGCCGCTCTAACGCATCACGGTGAGACGCACAGGCTGATCCGCGTGTCTTTAGGAGCTGCGTGATGCTGAGCTCGCTTTTGCTGAGCGCATACCTGGCATTTCACAGCACGGCATTCACACGTGGCGTCGCGTAAGAAAAGATCTACGTAGCCCGGAGACTCGTTTTTACTGTGAGATATTCGCAAAGCTGCACATTCCCCGCGCGCCGCGGTCAGGTTGTTCCGGCTGATCGTCCGGTAATTATTCATCAATATATATATATTTGCCCAATTTACAACCTTCATGGATTCACAATATCGTTTGAAATCGACCGGAGAATTTTCCAGAACGACCTTAATCAGAGCTTTACCCTGCCCGGCCAATATAGAGTCACCCCCCCCCCAATATGTGGTTGTGTCGCCTTTTGCTGGATTGTGGCACGCATTCGCCGCGGCATATGTCGATAAGCTCATGCAATGTCACGGCATTTATTGGCATCCAGAGCGACATTAATTTGTGTCCAAGATCTTGTGTTGATGATGGGAGAGTCGCGGCGCTGCGTAAAGTCTTCTCCAGCACATTATCCCAATATTTGTCACCTTTGCAGCATCGGCAAACACCGGCGCTTTCTGAATATCCCTTAGTTTGATGATGTTGTGACGGTAACAATCGAAACGGCTTCACAGAGAAGCTTCTTCTGCCGCCGCTGCTGCTTGGATTGCTCTATTGGGAAGCTCCAACATTTGTCACTGTTGCAACATCAGCAAACACCGGCGCTTTGTGAATGGGGCCCCCCCCTCCCCCATAGTGTGTATGATGGATGAATACATTAAGAATCCAGCGCCCCCGTGTGGCCCCCACCGACACGTGTTATGTCTCCGCAGAGAGCTTGTTTCCTAGCGAGGGGCCGCATCGCTTCGGGATTATTAAATGAGAATTATTAATCTGAGAATCCCGGAGATATTCTAGATAAATTATATATTGTGTTTGTTCTTATTCCCCCACCCAGAGGTGTGTGTGTCTCCGTGCTATTCGTGGTATGGCTTGTGTGTCAGCCAAAGGGTTACATTAAATACTGAAAACATGCACAGCTTTTTAATACAGGGTTAGTGATTTCCCTGGAGAGAAATTAAATTTCACCACATGCTCTCCCTCCCGTCCCCTCTGTATTACTGTAAAGAAGCTGCAAGGGCAACCCTCAACCTCACTGTAACAAACGTTACTGCAGCATTCCAGCAGCCAGGGATTTGTCAGAATACAGGGAAAGCTGTGGGGTCAGTCGCTGCTGTACAGGGATAAGATTCATAGGGTTATGTGAAAAATCCTGTACAGTACAGATACAAGGTGTTGCTGTAATTGTCATACACAGGAATTATGCAGCACATACAGATACAAGGTGTTGCTGTAATTGCCATACACGGGCATTATGCAGCACATACAGATACAAGGTGTTGCTGTAATTGCCACACACAGGCATTATGCAGCACATACAGATACAAGGTGTTGCTGTAATTGCCATACACAGGCATTATGCAGCACATACAGATACAAGGTGTTGCTGTAATTGCCACACACAGGCATTATGCAGCACATACAGATACAAGGTGTTGCTGTAATTACCATACACAGGCATTATGCAGCACATACAGATACAAGGTGTTGCTGTAATTACCATACACAGGCATTATGCGGCACATACAGATACAAGGTGTTGCTGTAATTGCCATACACAGGCATTATGCAGCACATACAGATACAAGGTGTTGCTGTAATTGCCATACACAGGCATTATGCAGCACATACAGATACAAGGTGTTGCTGTAATTGCCATACACAGGCATTATGCAGCACATACAGATACAAGGTGTTGCTGTAATTGCCATACACAGGCATTATGCAGCACATACAGATACAAGGTGTTGCTGTAATTGCCATACACAGGCATTATGCAGCACATACAGATATTGCATTGCTAATAATCTCATTATAATCACTACAAACCCCCATAAACAGGAGATCTCACCATTTTATTATCTGTCTGCAGCACATTTACTGACACAAAGGCCATTTCTGCCTGTATGTGGATAATGCAGACCCCCATCTAGAGTTAAGAACCTTTCATCCCAGCGATATTTCTGTGAAGGATGAATGAAATTGATACAAATGAGCAAAGTTACATGATTTTAATCTTTATCTCAGAATCTCGTTGCAATAATAAGGCTTTTCTTTTCTGCTCCTCCAGGTTTCTTTAAAGATGACCGCATCGTCTTCTGGACGTGGATGTACTCGACGTACTTCATGGAGAAGTGGGCGCCGCGTCAGGACGACATGCTGTTCTACGTGCGGCGGAAACTCGCGTACGTCGGTACAGACGGCATAGAAGGAAAAAAGGTAAAAGCGAGATTTACCGATAACGCAAAGGCGGAGAGAAACTCCAAAAAAGTCTAGTACAGCAGCGAAATGAAGCTCCGCTAATGGCGGCCGTGTTTTCCTCCTCTGGTTTCCAGCAGGTTGAAGTAGAGGTTTATCGCAAAGACTCCAAGAAGCTGCCTGGCCTGGGAGACCCCGACATCGACTGGGAGGAGAGCGTCTACCTGAACCTCATTTTGCAGAAGGTGAGACCCTGACGTTGTGGTGGTTTTCGATGAATCGTTTCCACGTGGTTCCTGTGTGTCTTTCACCGTCTTCTTGTATTCTCCCTCCAGTTGGATTACATGGTGACCTGCGCGGTGTGTACCCGATCGGACGCCGGAGACATTCATATCCATAAAAAGAAATCTCAGGTACGTCATGGGGAGGCGGCGGGGGGTGAGATGGGCCTGTATGGTATAAAACATTGGGAATTACAACTCACGGAGCCTGGTGGAGCTACGACTACTGACCCACAGCCTAAGACGGGTCCGGGGGAGACCTTGGCATGGAGGCCCTTTGCCACACCAGGTTTTTCCAGGCGTGCCTCCTAAAAAGCATCATCTTCACACGTTTTCCTGCTTTATTTCAGCAAGTCTTCGCCTCGCCGAGCAAACACCCCATGGACAGCAAAGGTGAGGAGTCCAAGATCAGTTACCCCAACATCTTCTTCATGATTGACAACTTTGAGGAGGTGAGCCCCGTGCACAGACGTTTCTTGTCGCCCTCACGCCCAATCACTTTGGTGGCGGTGAGATGGTGGCAATGGGCATGCATGGGGGAGGGAATATCGCTCCAGACTCGGAGATACGGCTGTCCTTGGGCAGGTATGGGTGAAATCGTTTCAGTCGCATCGAGTTGGGTGTCCATTGGATCCAGGCATGCTTTATACTAATGTATTCAGTGAGCCAGGTTTGGGCACCGCTTGTAGGCATCTTGGCACGGCAGTGCAACCTTTTCCAGGCTCGGCAAGTCTAGAACTGAAACATTGTATCCAGGGGTTCTTTCATCTTGCTTTTTATCTGAACTTATGAGTCTTTGATGCCAACATGCTGGACAAGGGTGGGATCCATCTGATCCATTACAGCAGGGGTCAGCAACCTCGGTCCACCAGATGTTTTGGAACTGCATCTCCCATGAAGCTTGGCCATTCACTAGGTTGGCGGAGCAACATGGGAGATGTTTTTCCAAAACCTCTAGAGGTTGCATATTTTTGCGTCCCCGGTTTCCTCTCGTGTTGTGATACATGGTCACCTGTCCCGTTGACACTTACTGTTTTGGATTCCATCGAGATTTCCACCTCTGTTTATTTGGGCTCCAGGTATTCAGTGATATGACTGTTGGAGAGGGGGAGATGGTCTGCGTGGAGCTGGTGGCCAGTGACAAAACCAACACCTTTCAAGGTGTCATATTCCAAGGGTCAATCCGCTACGAGGCTCTCAAAAAGGTCTACGACAACCGGGTAAGTAAACTGCACGTGCTGCGACCTAATTGCCAGCCGCAGTGACTGAATGTGACCATTTTAAAATGACCAAATCCTGGCCAGGATTTAGACTATTCTGCAGGATAATCCACGGGAAGGGCTCGTCTTCCGTGCGAGTCCTTTATGATGGAGCACAGCTTCACAGGAACTAGTTTTACCATCCTGACCATTTCATATGCACAAGCTGGATCAAATGGACCACGTGCTATGGCTGGTATCATCTGGTTTTTGGTCCAGATTCTAGGGAGTCTGGGGGGGGATTGCTCCTTGGTGGGTGGAATGGTTGGGTTTCTCTTTGAGCGTGATCTGAAAGGTTGTTTTGGTGATCTAAGATGGGGCGACTTTTTTTTCTTTTGCGTGGTTGTCATTTGACTTTCCTTCCCCAAACGTCTCCAACTTTGTGGCTGAAAGTAGTATAAGAGGTTTGTGAACGTTAAAATGCACCAAATGCCACCGTGTGGGTTGTGCTCCCATATCGTCTTCTGAGATGAATGCTCATGGGACTTCATGGATGATCATAAATTTCGTTGACCATCCGCAACAGACCTTGGCTTTATTCGTGACCGATGGGTGGCATCTTCTACTCTCTTGGTAGGTGACTCTCTCCATTCTCGTCCGTGCAGGTAAGCGTGGCAGCCAAGATGGCCCAGAAGATGTCCTTTGGGTTCTACAAGTATAACAACATGGAGTTTGTGCGCATGAAGGGACCTCAGGGCAAAGGGCACGCAGAAATGGCAGTAAGCCGTGTCTCCACCGGTGACACCTCGCCGTACGGCACAGAGGAAGACTCCAACCCCGGGTCGCCTTTGCACGAGCGGGTAAGGTCTAACTTTGTTTGCGTCGACCCGTGTCTCTTCATCATCTGCAGTGAAGAGGTAACCAATTACTTGCCTTTATTCCTTCAATCTCACCTTGGCAGGTGACCTCGTTCAGTACACCTCCGACGCCAGAACGCAACAACCGCCCTTCGTTCTTCTCCCCGTCCCTTAAGCGGAAGGTGCCTAGAAACCGGAACGCCGAGATGAAGAAGTCTCACTCGGCCAATGACAGTGAAGAGTTCTTCAGAGACAGCGATGACGGTGACATTATAAGAAAGCCATAAATCTTTTTAGGGATGCACCGAAAATCAGACCTGAGAACCTGGGCCTGGAGGCCCGGGACTCTCCTGATCCCGAAGGCCGGCCTAGCAGCTTGCTCGGCCGGGCCTCCAGGCCCAGGTTCGCATTGCTGATTGGTTGCTCCATACTCTCCTACATCCTCCCACTTCGGCCCTGAGCTCCAGCGGTGACAGTCTTCCGGCTGTCGCAGGCTGCTCGGCCGTCCTCCAGGCTCAGGCAAGCCCCCAGCTCTGATTTCTTCTTTTTTTTTTTTCTTTGGCTGAATATCCATTTTTGGCCGATAATATTCGGTGGCCGAAATTTCGGTGCATCCCTACTTTTTTTTTTTTCTTCATTGCATTCTTGTTTCCTTTGACCAGCAAGAGACCCCCTCCCCCCCCCCCCATACCTCTTGTTTCTGGAACATGTGTATGCATCATACATAGTTGCCAACTCTCCTGGTTTTCCAGGGATGGTCCCGACTTTGCTCGGTGTCTTGACCTGCGACACTAAGCTTGACTCATCTGCTGCGTCCCTCATTCCCAGAACGGGGACGTCCTGGGGCCATTCACCCTGAGGATACCAAGCACTAACCAGAGACCTTCCCTGAAAAACTGGGACTGCTGGCATCTAGGTTCATAAATAAATAATTTGGTTTTGAGACTGCATTGAGCAGCACATTCAGGTCATGTTTTTTTTTCCGCCCAGAGTGACTTTTTTTTCGGGCGCCGATCACTCCTGCTATAGTATCTGCAGTTTATCGCCCTTGGTCCCGCTCCCGGTCCGTCGAGCCGCCTGTCCGTTCCATGGATTGTTGCTCCGTAACACTCTGTATCTCCCTCCACAGATATGCATAATACCACCAACCTGAGGTCCCGCTCGCTGTCTGGGACGGGGAGGTCTTTGGTCGGATCGTGGCTCAAGCTGAACAGAACAGACGGGAACTTCTTGCTCTATGCACACCTGACCTACGTCACTCTGCCGCTGCAGCGGATCCTGTCGGGTAAGATACGCGGATTCCAGAAACGCTTTGCTTTGGCTTTCAGAGTGTAGGATGTCTTGGTGTTTCCGGGGCAGGATCTGTTTACGTGTCTGGTGGCTGCAAGTTACGTCGGGCAAAGTCTAGACCAGTGGTGGCATCATGGCTCCTTGACGGTTTCCATAAAAACCTGCCCCACCAATGCTCGGCCAGCCGCGAGGCTGCCAAGATCCACCAACACTGATCTAGACGGAGGAAGGACCTGAGGCGGTTCCGTCGGATCGCGGCCGCTCGCCTGTGCTGATCTGCTTCGTCTGTTTTTGTAGATATTTTGGAGGTGCGACAGAAGCCGATACTGATGTCATAGCGAAGACAAACGGGCTGAGCCACGAGAAGAGCTGCCAAAGTGCCTACTAGACCTGCAGTGGTTCCACGTGAGGATAATACCACCCGGTGACCAGGAGCGTTCATGCACAGAACAAACAAAAAAGATGATACTGGCCCCGGTTTGGCTTGAGATTCGGGGGGAGGGGGTCCTGCAGTCAAAGGGGGCTAGAAATCTAAAAAGAAAACACATACCAGCCAATCAAAAAGTGCCTCTTTTTACCCTCCTCCGGCGTCGGCCTAAACGACATCCTGACAGTGTTTTTTTGGGGAAAGGGGGCTGTGTTTAAAAAAAACTGCAAGAAACTAAAAATAAGCCAAATCGCCCGGAGCCTGAACTTTTTTCTTTGATACTTTTTCATAGGAACTAACAAAACCCGTGGCGTGTCGCGTGCGCGGCGTCCTGTAACATTTTCTGTGAATGTCTGCGAGCAAAGATTTAATGTTGTATTCTGACATCATCATCCTGGCTTCTCCGTGACATCACAACTTGTATCACGCAGCGTTATCGCAGCAGTATTTATTTTATGTTTTGTCCTGTGGCATTTTTTTTTATTTTTATTTCCTGATCGCTCAAATCACCTGGAAATCAGCCCGAAATTAAGTCCTGCAACTTTTGGAGCTGCGCCATTTGAATCGTTCTCCGCCTTGCCTCTGCACCGCTGACGGTTAACCTCGCCACCCCCTCTTGTTTCAAAACTGGGGCACTGAGGTGTGGAAAGCTTTAAGGCTGGCTGAGCTTCATGGGACTTTTAGTCTTGAAACCCTTAGGGTTGCACAGTATCTTTTGTCTCGTGTGATGTCACTGTATCTTTGTGGAATTTAAAGGGAAGGGGCGCACGTCTGGGCCGTAGCGCAGCACTACAATGTAAAAATACGCACACCTCTCGATGCGAGAGGCAACTGACCCAGAACTCGTTGTGCTGTTGATATAGCTTGTCTAGAGTTTGTTCTACATGTAAAGAGAGCAGTATATTCACACGCCCTGATTAACCTTGGCTCCTCTGCTGTTTTTGGAACTACGTGTCCCATAAAGCTCAGGTTGTCTTGAGGCTTGTGGGAAATATAGTTCTTAGCACCCCTGGTATTTAAGGTCAGACGTCACTAACCTACAACTTCATAAAATATATATGTATATTCACTAACTCGCTCACCTTGTACCAAAACGCTGAATATATGACTTTGTTTCATTTATGGAAATTATTAACTTTTAATACTTTTATCCCGGCTTTAACGTAAAAAGGGACGAGGGATCGGTGTTCTGTGTCCAGGGTGAGGCGTGGGTTAAATGATGTCAGAGTTGGTTTATGAAGCTAATGTGTTTTTTTTTTTTTTTTTAAATTTACCGTTTTTAATGCCGCCTCTGTAACCGGATGCGCCGGTAACCAGCCCCAGGCTTTAGTAGACGGAGACCTGACGCGTTTCAGGCCTCGTCCAGCCTCTAGCTTTGATATGGCGTGTTGTTACAATACATGAGGGAGTCTGTAACCTGCAGATCGTTCACACCGCTCGTCCTGTACGGCTACGACTCCCGTGTTTTGGATACCTAGAAGTCGTAACGGCTCGGGCCCTGTCTTGACCTGTTCCTTCATCTGGTCACCTTCTTGGGGTCCTTGGTTGTCCTGGTATAGTGGTTTCGCTATATGGAGGAGAGGAGGCTTTGCATAAACATGGTTAAAAAAAATTCTATATCCTTTTTATCCAGCTTTTCAGCCTGTCGATGCCTTTATCTTCGCGTCTCGCCCCGTGGACGACACGTGGCCTTTTGATTTTGTATCGTTCACCCGGCCTCCAACGTGCGGATATCTGGTCCGTTAGGTAGTGACGTAGACCCTTCACCGTTGCAGCGCACGGCTGCGTTTTAACGGTTACTGTGCCTGTCCTGATGATTTACGCCATTCGCTTTGCGGATTTCTAAATCGATCATCTTCTCGCATTGTCCTTTGTGCTTCGGCATCGCGGATGTGTCCGATGTGATGATCTCTCTGTAGATTCAGTATTAAACAGGCGCCCAGTCCATTTCCACCCGCCAGACCTGGGGTCTCTGAGGTCCATACATTTCATTACAGGTAGGGTGATGGGTTCTCTACCAAGGGGTGCAGACCGTGTCACCTCCCCGGGGGCTCCTGTAAATCTCCCGATCGCGTTACGAGTCCTCCAGAGTAGCCACGTCATGGAGGGAGCCGGGTGGGATTCGGGCTTTGGTTCGTGTTTATGGTAGTGTCTGGTTTCGTGTTTGTCTTGATGATGTGTCCTGCTCCCCGCACCACGAGGAAGGATTAGTGGAAGGTTATCTATGTGCTCGGACGGTCCTCGAGCTGACCAGGACACGGCGCATGCATCTCCAAACACCGCGATGGGTAGAAGGCAGCCTACAAAATAAATAAAGGCTTCTGGATTATCCGGAAGCTTCTGAGAGACGTCTTTTTTTTTTAAGTAACTTAATGATGTCATTTCATTTATTTTATTTTTTTCGTGCCTCACGGTTTTCTTGTGTTTGATGTAATTAACGTCTCCAGCCGCGGCACAGACGGCGCATTCCATGCAAACGTACCTTTTTATTATAGTGTAATTCCCTGGGATCGACCTGGTCGCCGTGGCAGAACGCAGTGCAATGCGCAGCTGCTGTGACCCGCGACGATGTACACTAACAGCGAGTAGCTTTGCGCGCTGCAGTATGGTCCTGGTCACATAGACACCGCTATGTGTTGACAGACGGGTTGCCCCCTGCTGGCAGCACAGATGGTGAAGCACAGGGCATCCTGACCACGTGGCCCAGTGATCGCAAACCCTGACAACCAGAACTATATTCCCCCCCCCCCATAAAGCTCTGAAAGGCTTATTAGGGGCATTCTGCATCGCCCCCCCCCCCTCTCAATCATTCTGGTAAAATAAGCATTGTAGCAGTTTCAGCATTCTGCAGACTTCACTTTCATCTTTCTGGCTTTCAGCGAGGGGAGGGAATTTCTACCCCTGTTTCGGGTGTTGATGCACAGAGGGAAGGCAGTAGAAAACGGTCAAAACTACAGGGTATCCAAATTTGGGGGGGGGGGCTCTAATTTGGCAGGAGGCGTCCTCAGACTTTACAGAGGAAAGAACAAAGTAGGTTTGTAAGCTTTTTTTTCTCTTCCCCCCCCCCCCCCATTTTCTTCTTGATCTCTGGATTTTATGAACATGTTTCAGTTTTAATCAAAACGAAAATTTAGGAGCACAAAACCTAATCTAAAGTTTATTAGTCTCGAATTAAAGACAAGGGCCGCGCTGATATTTAGATCATGGGTCAGACGGCAACCTTGGGCCCCACCGATGTTTTAAACTACAACTCCCATGATGCTCAGCTGCTCATTAGGTTGGCTGAGCCTCCTGTGAAATGTAGTTGCAAAACCCTGAGAGGGCCACGGCGGCTGACCCCCTGCTTTTAGTTCCTATAAAACCGATCTCAAACGCTGGACCCCCCCCCCCCCCAGGTGTTTTTTTTTTTCCACAAATTCCCTGATTTCTTTGTATTCATGACACCGCCAGGGGATCATGATGGGAGTTGTAGTTCAGGAACATCTGGAGTGCCAGAGTTTGAGATACCTGCACGTGTGGTCCTGGATGGAAATCTCCTGATTTAACGCTCACGCACTGGGCGCCGCCATTACTGAACTCACCGGACAGGTAAACATCGGCAGCTCTAATTGGCCCTCAGCTTGCTGAGCCAAGATCACAACCAAGATGAGGCACATCTGTTGTCGCCTACAGGGCGCCGCCAATACTAACAACTCGTAAAATAAGTAACACGCGGAAGGTGTAGACAACGTACGAAAGGGGTGATTCTGCGCCAAAGTTATGTAAGGATCCCATGTCCACGGCGTGGCTCAGATCCAGAGGTTACGTCACGCAGGAACACATGGACCCTCAGTCTATTTCCCCCCCCCCCTTTGAAAAAACACTTGCATAATATAGTTTTTCAACTCCCATGATCCTCTGGCCAACTTCTCTAAAGGAATGCTGGGAAGTGTCCAATAACACCGAGGGGGCAGCAAAGTTTGGGATCTCTGCTTTAAAACAAATATTGCAATTAAGCTCTGTAAACCAGTGATATCAATCTCTGCCCCCCCGATATTCCTCCCCTACAATTCTCAGAAACGGAAACATCTGGGGGACCCTATTTATGACAGGCCAGAAGCGTTTGTAAGATCGTAAGCGTCCACGGCCGTGATACACATATATAATTATTGTGCGGAATTGTAGATTTAAATAAAAAATAATTCTTTCTGTAGAGGCAAAACGTCCGGGAAAAATCCAACCAATCTTTCTTTACAGATTCCGTTATCCCACCTGATAAAGCAGATGGACGGCCCCGCTTCCTCACCCCCTCAAATTCCTGGATTCAGGGTGTGCACCCAAAGACATGAATTTTATAAAGCCCAGATTTTATGACTTGTAGAAACCTTTTTTTTTTTTTTTTTTTTTTATTAACAAATGTACATTGTTACGCATTTAGCTGTGGAAGTTAATCTGTTGCTCCTTTTCATACGTCGGCGCGTGTCACGATGTTGCCCTGTCTGTGTGAGAGCATCTCCGTGTGAAATAAAAGATTGTACAATAAATATCACATTGATTCTTTCACGTGTCTGTTGCACCGATCCATAAAAATGGCGACTGCTTTCATTTCCAACTACCGCCTGATATCACTGCTCCCTTTTATGTGAAACATTTTGGAAAAATGCGTCTGCACACAATTACGTGATTATTATCAGTATCGGAACTACTTAACCCCAATCAGATCAATCCGGCTTTCATCCATATCACTCAACTACAACCGCCCTTTTAAAAGTCTGCAATGATATCCAAGCTGGGATGGAACAAAGAAACCTAACTGGAGCATCTTCCTTGATTTTGCCAAGACCTTTGACACCGTAGACCATGGCATCTTGTTAGAAAAACTTAAAAACTCTGGTATTGGTGATCACACGTTAACCTGGTTTCAATCATATGTGTCTGATCGGTCGCAATATGTGTCCATTTCTGGCAGCTCCTCCCTCCCCCTCCCAGTCACGTGCGGTGTACCCCAAGGCTCGATACTCGGCCCCCTGCTATTCACAATATTCCTAAATGATCTGCCCAACGTCTGCAAAGCTTCAACTGTACACATGTACGCAGACGACACTGTAATCTATACCAGCAAACCAAATCTCCCGCAGCTGGAGGCCGTGCTGCAAGAACAATTCAGAGGTAGAAAAGTGGATCAAAAAAAACAAACTTTTGTTAAATACTGACAAAACTGTAACGATGCTCTTTTGAACAAAACCTAAACTACATAAATTGCAAAATCCCCATCTATGGCCCCTATTACACGCTTCGCGCAAATCTGCTCGCACAGCGCATTTTTTTTTTCCGCACGCCAAAAATTTTTATTGCGCGAAAATTAACGTGGCATTCCGATCTGAGCGCATTTTTTCAGCCTTCATGTTTTTTCGTGCGCAAATCTGACGTGCAAATTCGGGCGCAAATGAAAGTTGTGTGCCGGAATCGGTGGGCAATCAGAATTAAGAACCACCATTTTCTAACGTTCGGTTGTTGCGCCTCTCAAAGTCAATCTGCGTATATGTGCTGCAGCAAAAAATTTTTTGACAAATTATTATTTTTTTTATGTCTGAGTATGTGTAGAATGTGTAACTACTGTGCTGTATTTTTTTTTTTTTTATTGCTGAGTTATTTCGTTTCGGCCACAACGATCATATTTGCAGTTAACACCAAGTTTTCAAAGACGTTACGAAAATTCACGCAAACGTCACTCGTACGACTTTGCGCGAAGATTGTAATACCATCCGCACTAACGCATTTACGCTCACAATGTCAAGTATAGGATGCGCGCATGAACTTGCGCTCGCGCAGGGTCAATCGCGGTAGACGATAACGCGCATCGTTTGCGCGAACGTCGTACTACGACGTTCCGCACAAATGGTTTTGTCCTCACGCAAAAGCGCATTTGTGCGCACGCAAATGCGCTGCGCGAAGCGTGTAATAGGGGCCTATGTGTGGGGACAAAATCAAATGGCACGCTGACCACAGTCACTTCTCTCAAAATATCTAGGTATGTGGTTAGACCCAAATCTATACTTTGGCCCCACATCGAAAATCTCTCATCTAAACTTTACCCCAAACTAGGTGCCCTGTACAGAAACAAATCCTGCCTGAGCCCCGCGGTAAGAAAGCAGATTGTACAGCAAATGCTCATACCAGCTAGTGAATATAGAGATGTAGTGAACGCAGCCGCCCCGCAAACACACCTTCAGAAACTTACTACATTGTATAACTCGTGCTGCCGCTTTGTGCTACAATGTAACTACATGACCCACCATTGTGACATGTTAAAAGAGCTAAACTGGCCAGCGCTGGAATCTAGGCGCACCCTTCACCTTTCCAACCTGGTGTTTAAGAGCTTTTCTGGGAAGCTGCCACCCTACCTGAATAGACTGCTTCTCTCAGCAGCTCCCTCATCCTATAACCTCCGATCCAGGACCAGCACCTTACTTGCAATACCACAATACAAAAAGAAAATGGCTCGATCCTCATTTTCCTACAGAGCACCACAATTATGGAATAACCTCCCAGACACCATCAAATCTTAGCCCAGCCTAAAGTCCCTTAAGAGCTCCCTATTAACATTCCTCAATACAGAATGCACCTGTAAACATGTAACAGTGACTATATACAGAATGCACCTGTAAACATGTAACAGTGACTATATACAGAATGCACCTGTAAACATGTAACATAGTGACTATATACAGAATGCACCTGTAAACATGTAACACAGTGACTATATACAGAATGCACCTGTAAACCTGTAACACAGTGACTGTATATACTGTGAGTTTTATTGCCGTGGAGCTCTTTGATACACTCATACACCACACATTACTGTTTCACAGCGCATTCTGTAAATAGTCACTGTGTTACATGTTTACAGGTGCATTCTGTATATAGTCACTGTGTTACATGTTTACAGGTGCATTCTGTATATAGTCACTGTGTTACATGATTACAGGTGCATTCTGTATATAGTCACTGTGTTACATGTTTACAGGTGCATTCTGTATATAGTCCCTATGTTACATGTTTACAGGTGCATTCTGTATATAGTCACTGTGTTACATGTTTACAACTCACAGTAATGTGCAGTGTATATGAGTGTACCACAGAGCTGCACAGCAATAAAACTCACAGCAACGTGTGGTGTGTATGAGTGTATCACAGCAGCTCCACAGCAATAAAACTCACAGTAATGCAGGGCTTGACAAAGCCAGGAGCCTGGTAGCCACTGGCTCCTAGAATTTTACTCCTGGCTCCTAAATTTCCAGTTTATTTTACACCAATCTAAAAGCAGTCTTTGGCATCTAATAACATCTGTGGCTCTATTAACTGCTTCACGCAAAAGCGCACGCACAGCGCAATTTTTTTTGCGCACAGCATTAAACGTTAACGCTCATAAATTAATGCTGGTATTACAATCCGAGTGCATTTTTTCATCCGTCCAAAAAATAACGCACGTAAAAAAGATGCGCAAATTAACAGTGTGCGCAGAAATCGGTGGGCAGACTGTTTTTTCACGCGACTCAGGCAATCTGAATTAAGAATCACAATTGTCTCCCGTTAAATTTTAGCGCCTGCCAAAATTAATCTGAGTATATATGCTGCAGCAATAATAAAAACACGCACAACTTCTCCATTTTATGGTTTGGGTATGTGTAGAATGTGTAACTATACGTTGCTGTATTTTTTTTTTCTCGTGCTGGTGTATTTGGTTTCGGCCAGAACGTTCAGATTTGCAGTTATCACCAGCTTTTAAAAGACGTTAAAATTATGAGCGCAAACGTTGCCCGTTAAAATTTACGCATAGATTGTAATACCATCCGCGTACCAGCGCACAAACGCATTTACGCTCACAATGTTAAGTACAGGACACGCAAAGTACATTAGGCTCGCAAAGAGTTTGTGCAGGTTCACCAACGGTAGACGTTAACGTGCATTTTTTGCGCGGCCATTGTAATACGACATTCAGCGCAAAGGGTTTTTCCCCATGCGTTTTTGTGCATGCGCAAAATTGTGTGCGAAGAGTGTAATAGAGCCCCTAGTTGGCTTCATTTATTTCTTTCCGTCTCCTACATTTAATGTTAATATATCCAGCACTGGTGTACGTATTTATATATGAGGTCTGTTGTGTGTGTGTGTGTGGGGGGGGGGGGGGTCTGTGTCTGCAGTGGGTAAATAGGGTGTCCAATGACAACAGAGCAAAGAAAATAAGTAAACAAATAAAACAACATCTGTACATTGTGACGTTGTGATATTATTTGTGTTGTTAATAAGTGTATATATATATATATATACTTATTATTATCTCAGAGCGGCCAAACTAATATTAGAAGCAACGCTCTACACTTCTAGGCTCAAAAAAGTAGCCAAAAGACAACATGCACAAAAAATACCTAACAGCAAAAAGCACCAGATAACAAAGTGATAAATAAATAGAAGCAGCAAAAATCTGAATTTGGGTCAGAACAAACCAACTCCCAGATGCAGAGGCAGGTTCTCTCTGTTTCGGCGAGGATTCGCCTTTATCAAGTATACCTTGATAAAGGCGAGTCTTCGAAACGTTGGCTACTAACGTTTGTACCTGGCTCCTAGATTCAAAGCAAAGTTGTCAAGCCCTGCAGTAATGTGCAGTGTGTATGAGCATATCACGGAGCCCCACAGCAATAAAACTCACAGTAATTTGCGGTGTGTATGAGCATATCACAGAGCTTCACAGCAATAAAACTCACAGTAATGTGCAGTGTGTATGAGCATATCACAGAGCTCCATAGCAATAAAACTCACAGTAATGTGCGGTGTGTATGAGCGTATCACAGAGCTCCATAGCAATAAAACTCACAGTAATGTGCGTGTGGATGAGCGTATCACAGAATACACAGCAATAAAACTCACACTAATGTGCGCTGTGTATGAGCAAATCAGAGCTCCACAGCAATAAATCTCACAGTAATGTGTAGTGTGCATGAGCGTATCACAGAATCCACAGCAATAAAACTCACAGTAATGTGCGGGGTGTATGAGCATATCACAGAATCCACAGCAATAAAAATCACAGTAATGAATGGAGTACTTATGCGCATAAAAAAAAATGCATGCATTTATATACTACACACCAACACATTAGATTTTATAATATAAATTAACCATGTGAGTACCAGGTGTTTGTTTCGTCTCTGATGCTCACACGGCTCATTTTAATAATACAAACGGGGAGATATATTTGAGGATGTCAGACATCCAAGAGTTAAATATAGCAGCTTAGCCTGTCGCTGCCCCCCCTTCACATTCTTCAGCAGTGACCTGCACTCTGTGTGTCCTGCAGCCCATGAGTCAAGTCACAGGCGCAGAGCAGAAGGTAGAGGATGTTATGCAGAGGGGTCTACAGAGAAACTTCACTGGTTAATGGGCTGATCTTCCAAAGGTCCCTTTGGCCACTGTCAGCAAAAACTTTAAAAATAAACAGGCAGCTGTGTACCTAGCATGAAGCTGCCTCATGCCTGTGCGGAGACATGTCTGCTGCCCAGTCCCTGTGCTTCCCTCTCCCACTGACACACGGAGGGTTAAACAAAGGAATGCCTTGCACTGAAGTGGAAAGGGGGGGCACCTTGTGTCCGAACAGCTTGATGCTCCAAGTCTCCTGGCAGATATGGGAGAGTTGGGAGACATAGGCAGAGCCGGAGCATAATTGAGGAACATCCAGTGAATCGATGCCAAGCCCGAGTGCATCAATGTAGCATCACAATGTATCAGGAGGATGATCATATATAGATTTTTTATTTTTTTTGAGAAAGTATTTACATTGAGATTTCTCTCTTTTTCAAGTATGTCCTGGGTGGCGAGTATGTACCGTTAGGTGTCTTGCCCAAGGACACTTACGGGAGAGGTGCTCTTGCCAGGATTCAAACCTGTGTCTCCACAGTCACAGAGCAGTGATGTTACCTCTACTACACCCTGTTCCAAATTATTATGCCAATGATATTTTTCTCATTTACCTAAACAATTGATGTAAACACCAGTCAGCATAATTCTCATGTTATCAACTATTAAGATACAATTCACATTTTATTGAACAAACCTAATGATAAAAGTAATTTTTTTCAAAATAAAAAACTTACAATGCACGGTGATCCAAATTATTACTCACAGTAAGTTTCAAAACACTTTATAGGTTGTAAAGAACTGAAAATTGTCATTTGTTGTGTTTGCAGCATATTTACTGAAATCAAAAGCGATTTCAATCAAACTTTGAACAACATTTTAACTTTTAAACCTTTTAACAGGTCCCGTTACATTGTAACATAGGACTCCTTATTTGATAGCTGCTTCACAAGTCTTGCATCCATTGAACTTGTTAGTTTTTGGACAGTTTCTGCTTGAATTTGTTTGCAAGATGTCAGAATAGCCTCCCAGAGCTGCTGTTTGGATGTAAACTGCCTCCCACCCTCATAGATCTTTTGCTTGAGGATGCCCCAAAGGTTCTCAATAGGATTGAGGTCAGGGGAGGATGGAGGCCACACCATGACTTTCTCTCCTTTTATCCCCATAGCAGCCATTGATGGTGCATTGTCATGCATGAAGAGGATTTTATTACGGAAAGCATAGTTCTTCCTTCTGTACCAGGGAAGGAAGTGGTCAGTCAGGAACTCCACATACTTTGCAGAGGACATCTTTACACCTTCAGGGACTCTAAAAGGGGCCGACCAGCTCTCTTCCCAGGATTACGGCCCAAAACATGACTCCACCACCGCCTTGCTGGCGTCGCAGCCTTGTTGGAACAGGGTGGCCATCCACTACTCCATCCAGGGTTGCACGGCACTCATCAGTGAACAGGACGGTTTGAAAATTAGTCTTCATGTACTTTTCTGCCCAATGCAGCCGTTTCTGCTTGTGAGCATTGGTTAGTGGTGGCCGAATGGAAGGTTTATGCACAGTTGCAAGACTCTGGAGGACTCTACACCTTGATGTCCGTGGGACTCCAGAGGCACCAGCAGCTTCAAATATGTTTGCTGCTATGTAATGGTATTTTAGCAGCTGCTCTCTTGATGCGATGCATGGATCCGGCAGAAATCTTCCTCAATGTGCCTTTATCTGCACGAACCCGTCTGTGCTCTGAATCAGCCACAAATCTCTTAATAATGCGATGATCACGCTTACGTTTTCGTGAAATATCTAATGTTTTCATACCTTGTCCAAGGCATTGGACTATTTCACTCTTTTCGGCGGCAGAGATCCTTTTTCTTCCTCATATTGCTTGGAAATGGTGCTGTGCTTAATAATGTGCAACATCCTCCTTTAGTAGTGTTTCCTTTAATTGGGCTCATCTGACATTATCTAATTATCACAGGTGTCCAAGATTGTTTTCAATGATCACAAGAGCCCTGAGACACAATGCCATCCATGAGTTAAACTGAAACACAACATATTTAAATCTGTGACACTGAAATAGAATTTGCATAATAATTTGGAACAGGGTGTACACCCAGCCAGCCAGTATTGGACAGGCCTAGTGAACACAGCATGTGTCTCTACTTTGTGACCCCCTCCAGACACACATTTGTATAGCTGTGTGAATCATAACAATTTCATTCAAAGACCACAGAAAGAAGCATTAAGCTGCAGCTGGGGAGGAGAGGACATGTGGTTCTTTATTATTACATACAGTGATGGGGGGGGGGGGGTGTATAAACCAAACTCCAAGTAACACAGTGACCTATAACCAGACTAATTGGACCCACATAAGACAAAGCTTTTGATTAGTGGTCACTAAAGGTGCAATAAGGTCCTTTTATTGACCGCAGTCTGTAGAAGCACCGTCACACGGACACCAGAGAATCGTTTCACAGCTCCCGGAAAAACCAAATTCAGCAGCTCAACCCAGAGGAGGCGAGGATGAAGCCTTAGAAACTGTCCCGAGTGTGGAATTTCAACATAACGGATCGAAAAATCATCAACATTCCAGATTTCTTTTTCATTATGTTGAGAATAAGAAGTGACACGAGAGGCTGGGCAGATGTTCGATGGGTTATTTTGCACGTCACGCGTTTCTGTAGCAGAGGAGATGCTGCAGCGCATTAAGGCTCGTTCATCACACGCTGTAAACGTTTTCTGGAAGAGGATCCGTGTGAAGATCAGCTGATAAGGCTTCGCTGTGATAAAACAAGTCACTGGGATTTTAACCAGGCATCGTCGATTTAAAGCGCGCCGGCACACACTTCCTCATTTAAAGCTTTTATTACCACTTAAAACTTTCCTTAAACAAATTCTCTTTTTTAATTAAGACAAATCTATGGAGCGTTCGGAGGCGACCCAGGCCACGGAGAGAATCGCCGGTGAATGGCAACGTGTCGAGTTCATTGATGAGCAGCAGTTTGAAGAAGAAAAAAAAAAAATGTCCATTTATTTTTGTTTTGTTTGTTTTTTTTCTACACCTTTTTCTCAAGTAAAATTTTGTGCAGTTCATTGGCGTCGTCTGCCGACTTCACCCGGATTAACATTGTGACGCGATCGGTGGGGTTCTTCTCGTCGATGGGTGGGTTTGGAGCGCAGACGATCATGACGTTGTTCTTCCCGGTTCTCGTACACGGCATTGACGACTGGACTAGAATATTCAGCAGTATGTTTCCTGAAATAGAACAAGACTTTAATGAGCAAACCTGTCCTGCAAGAGGCCACAATCCAGCACTCAGAACTGGCAGAGCGAAACAGCAGGCATGCAGGTCATCAATATACACTGCCTGGCAGAAAGCCACCCGCTGGATGTAACTCAGCCAATAGGAGCTCGCCTTCCATTGGGTAATTACTGCAGTGATTAATATGTTTCAGCATAAAATGAGGTCATGTGACTCCCTGAATATACTGAATGAGCAGGTTTTTCCATCAATGGGTTTTTTCCCTTTCCCCCCATACTCAGGTCAAGTCACTCCTCCCACTCTTTCTTTTTTTTTAATAATTGTGAACAAAAGGGACACCATGCACTTTGACCACTTGAGCTTATTAACCCTCGATTTCATGCTGACATCAGCTATGACCAATTGCTTGTAGCCGCGTTCATTTGAATACGCAAAACAAGGGCTTAAGCTACGCTCGCAGCATCAACCCGTCCCTCTGACCAAGCACTCGCAGCATCAACCCGTCCCTCTGACCAAGCACTCGCAGCATCAACCCGTCCCTCTGACCAAGCACTCGCAGCATCAACCCGTCCCTCTGACCAAGCACTCGCAGCATCAACCCGTCCCTCTGACCAAGCACTCGCAGCATCAACCCGTCCCTCTGACCAAGCACTCGCAGCATCAACCCGTCCCTCTGACCAAGCACTCGCAGCATCAACCCGTCCCTCTGACCAAGCATACCTTGTGTGAAAAGTATGCAAGATACGCAATTTGATTATGAAAATGAAAAAAAAAAAAATTGATGAGAATAATCGTTAGTTGCAGCCCTAGCCAGCACCAATATTGTCCCATAGAAGGCCATCGTGTCTTCCATTCACAGAGCTCCGAATTTTGCCGAAATACCCTCATTTAAATGTCTCCATTCGACAGGTTAAAAATTAGGCAAAAACCATTAGGATTCAGTGTAATACCTTTATATTGATTTAATAAAATACTGATAATTTACAAGTTAACTTCGCATTAGGATCTCTCTCCGTTCGGGAGTTACAGAAGCCAATTTGGTGATTTTTGCTGTCAGATGACTGCTTCGGCAACTCCAGTTTCAGCAAGATATGGTGACCATTCAATAGTGCATTCGCCGTATTATTAATGGAGTCACCGAAGTAAGACCAAAAATACAATGAGCGATTTGGCCGCTATATGTGTAGACCTTTTGATATACAGTCAGGTCCAGAAATATTGGGACATGGACACAATTGTAACATCTTTGGCTCTATACACCACCACAATGGAGTTGGAATGAAACAAACACAATGTGCTTTAACTGCAGACTGTCAGCTTTAATTTGAGGGTATGTACATCCAACTCAGGTGAGCGGTGTAGGACTTACAGCAGTTTGCAGATGTGCCCCCACTTGTTAAGGGACCAAAGGTAATGGGACAATTGGCTTCTCAGCTGTTCCATGGCCAGGTGTGTGATATTCCCTCATTACCCCAATTTTAAGGCATGACACAGGAGGCGAGTATTTGCAGTCTCTTTCTTACTTTAATAAACAGCAGCAAGAAGTAGACATCAAAGTTTATATATGGTTATATACTTTTCTAAGAAAAACGATAGTACCAACATGGTACGTCCTGAAACACCCCATTCCATAACGCAGTATGGACTGCCCTGAGTCAACATAACTTCCCCCCTGACATCCATTAACGGTCCGCTGAGCAGCAAGAAAGAGGTTTAAGTATCCAAAATTTTTGTCCCAGCCTCCCTGCGCTTTAGGGAGTCTGGGACGCTGAATTTATATGCTTGTTTCGGTATTTATTCAAGCTTTGTATTTATTTAATGTGTCAGCGTTTGGCCGTTGGGTTTAGGATCTGTAACTGGGTGTTACAATCCTGTCTTTACACCTCTCACGGCCTGCGCTGTTAGGCTCCGCCCCCCATCTCGCGGCGTTTTCGCGGGCTTTAGGCGGCAGCCATTTCAAACAGGGAAAGACTTGCTTTTGAATCATGTCACTCTCCAAGCACAACTCGCGCTCCGGTCAGCACATCTCTACTCTCGCTGACCGGCATGGCTTACCCCTGCGCCCCCAGCGGGAAGACCCTGAGACACAGCTGGAGGCTCTGGAGGCTTCAATCACCCGAATGCAGTCGGCGGTCCCCTGTATGTCGGAGTCCTTCTCCCGCGCCTGGGCTGACCGTAAATGTACCATCCACTTCATATGCTCCCCATTATTTCATGCCTCCCATACCCGTTAACCCCTGCCCTACTGTTTCCTCTGGGACACTTACCCCTGTTCACTCCATGTGTTCCCATGGTCCTAGTTTTAATTTGGCCTCACATCCTCCTCAATTAAATATTAATAGATCAATGAGCTCTCAGGCTCTAAACAGACCCCAGAGCTTTCATGCTCACAGTGAGACCGCGCAATCTGACAATCTGAGCGCCAGAGGGGCTGGCATCCCAGTTCAACTGCCTGAACCCCATAACATCCCCGCACAAAAACGAGCCCTTGACCGCGGGGCGTGTAAAGCGGTATGTTTGCCCAAACAACAAAAAACTTGCACCTGTTACCGGCTTATCCACTTTCAGATGAGGATGATGGGGATAAGGCTTATGACTATGAGGAGCCTTTCGAAATACATGCACCCGCTTACGATGCGCAGTTGGAGGAGGATGTTTTACCACCTATTTTCCCGGTGGCCACTCCACGAGAAATCATTTACGACCCGCAGGGGAACCCTCTGTTTCACCCCCAAACAATTTCCCACCCGCGCTCTACAGAGTGGTCTCCACTGCCCATGTGGCTAAGTGGATTGATCAAAATTTCAGGGCTCCCCTAGACCGTCCCTCCAGAGCAACTATGAGGGCTGAGTGTCCCCGACCTACCACCGCGGGCAAGGTCTGCCTTACCCCAGTGGTAGATGAATATTTTGAAAAATTCCTGGGAGGAAAAGGGTGGACAGTAAAAAAGGGCATCGACAATGCTCTGCGCATGATACAGGACAAAGTCCTTGATATGTCAGGTCCCTTAACACGCCTTTTTGAAATGGTGGAAGATGCAAAACTCTCTGGTAACCCCCTGGAACCGGAGGATGTTGGGGGATGGTTACAGCGCACTATGTGCTTGTTCGGGAACGGTAATGCGGCAGTACGCCGTAAAGCAATCCTGATCAAAATGGACCCGCAGTTCACCACTCTAGCCCCTAAAGACCTAGGTAGTGAGGCGCAGGGTTTTCTGTTTGGGGACCGTTTCATCAAAGAGATGGGAACGTATGCGAACACTTAACATTATGGAAAAGAATGAGGCTACAATGAAGGTGGTCTTCAATCCCACTCGAGTTTTTGGCAGGGCCGGCAGATACAGAGGGTGCCCTGCCGGCCGCGGAAACAATCCTTACGCCACTTCCCATACGGGGAACTTGCCCTCACTATCAGCTCCAAAGTCCAGAGCATCAGGATTCACGGGATCCTTTTTCCGATCACGAGCTCGACCCTGGCAGGGACGTGGGTTTAGAGGGACGAGAGGCAGAGGATATTTCCGTTGCCCAACAGGTACTTCCTATACCACATCCCACGATCCCAATCGCGGGGCGCTTGCGTCATTTCCTGCACAACTGGGACGCACTCACACAAGACACATGGGTCCTCAACACGGTACAGGGGTTCACTGTGGATTTCACTGACACTCCATACCAGTCGTCGCCACCACACCCGCTATCACTGTCTTAGACACTTCACGAATTAGTACACAGAGGTACAAAACCTCCTACAGAAAGGGGCAATAGAAACATCTACTCCCATACCGCGCTTTGTAAGCAACCTCTTTGTAGTTGCGAAGAAAGGGGGCGGATACCGCCCAGTCATCAACCTGAAAGAGCTGAATGGTTGGGTGGTATACCGCCATTTCAAAATGGAAGGAATTCATACAATGAAAGAGTTGTTGATTGCAGGGGATTGGCTTGTCAAATTGGATCTCAAAGATGCCTATTTGACAATTCCGTTTCGAGAAGACTTCAGGGACTTCCTCACATTCCCCTGGAATGGCAGAATGTGGAGGTTCACATGTCTCCCATTCGGTCTATCCTCAGCCCCATGGTGTGTCACGAAAATAATGAAACCAGTGGTAGCTCAGTTGCGAACAAAAGGAGTGCGCTTAGTGATCTAGACGACATCCTCATCATGTCGCAATCACACTTCACCATACAACTACATCTACGATGGACCATTCAACTGTTACAGGATCTCGGATTCCTGATCAACATGGAAAAATCTATCCTGGTTCCATCACAAAAACTGGAGTTTTGGGCTTCATTCTCGACTCTGTACTCCAGACTGAGCCTCCCGAACTCGAAGGTCCTTTCCCTCCGCAAGGAAGTCCGAACACTACACCATCGCTCCACTTCCCTGAGGCAGATTGCACGAGTCATAGGACTTATGTCAGCCACACGGCATGCAATATTTCCAGCCCCCCTGTTTTTCAGAGCCCTCTAGAGATTGAAGGTCCGTTTTCTCCAGTCCGGCTCTTCATACAACAGGATAGTGGAGATCACGGAGGATGCAACCACCGATCTTCAATGGTGGATTACGGAGTTGCATCTTTGGAACGGGAGTCCTCTTCATTTTCCAACTCATTCCCTCACGATAGAAATCGGACGCCAGTCGTCTAGGTTGGGGAGCTCGATGCGGTCGACTGGAAACGGGAGGACGTTGGTCTCCGGAAGAGACATTACTGCATATCAACGTCCTGAAATTGCTAGCATCATTCTTTGCCCTCAGGTGCTTTGTGAAAGGAACCGATCATCAATCCACCCTCCTTCGCTTGGACAACTTCCCGGCTGTGCGATACATCAACAGCCTAGGGGGACCTCGGTCAGTTCAGTTGACGTTCATGGCACACCAACTTTGGGATTTCTGTTTCCAACATCACCTCCATGTGACGGCGCAATTCATTCCAGGGCTCTCGAATTTGGTCGCGGACTGGAACTCACGGCATTGGCACGACGCAGGAGATTGGTCGCTCCACTCTTCTCAACGCTCTCTCAGCTGTGGGGTCCCTACCACACGGATTTATTTGCCTCCCGGCTGAATGCAAAGCTGCCGACGTTCTTCAGCTGGTGTCAAGATCCAGACACGGCGGCGACGGATGCGTTCAAGATTGGGGACCGGGACGCCCCTATGCGATCCCTCCATTTGCATTAGTTCAGAAAGCTCTGAATGTAGTACGGACGCAACACATCACCTTGGTTCTGGTGACTCCGTTCTGACCGTCTCAAGCATGGTTCTCATCCATCCATCCTGGACCTTGTGATAGACGATGCCCGCTTGATTCCATCCATCGAGGACGTATTACTGGATCCGGATCACAGACCCCACCCGTTGATCTCGTCAGGTCAACTGCAGCTCATGGCCTGGGTGCTTTCGGGATCAATGGATCGACGAGCGGCTTATCAAGCTCTGCTGCCTCGTTGCTCCAGCGATCCTGGGCTCCGGGAACTAGAGTATACGCCTCCTGTTGGACAAGATGGTCTAGCTGGTGTCTTGAACAGGCTCAGGATCCCTTTTCAGCACCTCTGACACATGTCCTAAATTTCTTGTCTTCTATTTTTGACTCGGGCACAGCTTACCATTCCCTTAATGTGTTGAGATAGCTATGTCAGCTGGACATGTCGGTTTCGAGGGCGTTCCTCTTGGAAGACATCCCTTGGTCTGTCGGCTTCTACGAGGGGCCCGTTTTGCTCGTCCTCCATATGTGGTAACATGGGATGTTACTGTGGTGTTGCATTGCCTCCTTCCTTGGCCAGATAATCATTGCGCCGACTTTCGGCTAAGTTATTGAGGATACTGTGCTTGGTCTCGTGTAAAAGAGTGGGAGATGTGAGCGCATTAGACTTTGGAGTTCGCTCTTTTCTGCTGGAAGGCGTAAGATTTAATATCTCCAGTCGTACCAAGACGTCCATCTCGCAGGCATTTTTTCCGTCTTTTCCCTCACAACCGTGGTTATGTCCGGTTTGATGTTTACAGGAATAAGAGGAACGTACTCTACCCTTAAGGCTAGGGTCAGACGAGCGCATTTTGTACAGACTGTGCGTCCGTGCAGTACGGACGTACTTACTGACTGACTGACAAACAAGGTAGCGGCCACACAGTCGGTTTTTTTCACTGATGTATTTTTTGACTGATGTAGCAGGGAAAATAAATTACAATGATAAAACATTCTGTCCGTCAAAAATGCTGGACGTATAAATGCAGTCCGTCTGACCACGCTCCATCACTCACACACAAAGCTATGCGGACGTTGTGGACGTGGCGCACTCTGCACGTCCGTTCTAGCAGTATTACGTTCTTGCCTAACCTGCGTCTGTTTGCCCCTGCACTTCTGTGCGGACGTACTTCGTGTGTGGGGCTCCATTTAACACAATTGTATGCTATCACGGACGTACTTATGTGCGGGCAACACGGACGTTAACACTGCGTTCGTCTGACCCCAGCCTTAGACGTATGGAGGAAGTGGCTCCCTTGTTTATCTCTTTCAAGCCCCCTTCCTCCCAGTTACCTCACCCACTCTGGCTAGGTGGATCCGTTGGTTGTTGGGACTTAGCGCCGATTGACACCTCCCAATTTGGGGCGCATTCAGTTAGAAGCACCATTGCTTCCAAAGCAGTTTCCTCTGGCTGTCGATTGGAGGGCTGTCGATTGGAGGACTTGTTACGTTCCGTGGACTGGTCGCGAGAGTCCACTTTCAGGGAGTTTTACTTTAAACCCGTATCACATTGGTCATCCGATGTTTTTGATGTTTAGATTTCCTCTAGCTTTGAACTTGCAAATAGGAGTCTCCGTGTCAGGACTTAAAATTACTAAATTTTCCTATTCCATAACGGAAAGTTTGGATTTTATTAATGACACGTAGGCGAGTATTTCCCTCCCTTCTATATATTGTTCTGTTATGTTATGGTCGTAAATTAATAAATAAAACATGGACTCTGTCATCTTTATTCAGTTACTGTGATTACTTATCTGTACACTATGTGTTTATTCAGTAAAACTATTTATTGTTCCTATGGGTTCTGAAATCTTTTCAGCGTTAGTACCGCGTGTCTTGAGTGTTGCACGCAGTTACTATTGTTATTCTAACACATCCTTCGTGTTTTGTGCTTTTATTACAGCCACTGGCCCACCTGTTTGGATTCTTTCGATTCCTTTCCTCCTGGTTCACTCGTCTTCGACTCCGCAAGGAAAAGATTAAGTGTCGTTTTCTAATTTTGGATTCTTCGTAGTTTTCAAGAAAGAGGTTTAATGGACGTCAGGGGGGAACTTATGTTGACTCCGGACAGTCCATACTGTGTTATGGAATGGGGTGTTTCAGGACGTACCATGTTGGTACTATCGTTTTTTTTCTTAAAGTTTATATATGGATATATACCTTTTTTGTCTACTTCTTGCTGCTGTTTATTAAAGTAAGAAAGAGACTGCAAATACTCGCCTCCGTGTCATTAATAAAATTCAAACTTTCCGTTATGGAATAGGAAAATTTTGTAATTACAATGTGCAGATAAAAGGCCCAGAGTTCATTTCAAGTGTGCTATTTGCATTTGGAATCTGTTGCTGTCAACTCTCAAGATGAGATCCAAAGAGCTGTCACTATCAGTGACACTATCATTAGGCTGAAGAAACAAAACAAACCCAACAGAGATAGCAAGAACATTAGGCGTGGCCAAAACAACTGTTTAGAACATTCTCAAAAAGAAGGAACGCACCGGTGAGCTCAGCAACACCAAAAGACCCGGGAGACCACGGAAAACAACTGTGGTGGATGACCGAAGAATTCTTTCCCTGGTGAAGAAAACACCCTTCACAACAGTTGGCCAGATCAAGAACACTCTCCAGGAGGTAGGTGTATGTGTGTCAAAGTCAACAATCAAGAGAAGACTTCAGAGTGAATACAGAGGGTTCACCACAAGATGTAAACCATTGGTGAGCCTCAAAAACAGGACGGCCAGATTAGAGCTTGCCAAACAACACCTAACAAAGCCTTCACAGTTCTGGAACAAGATCCTATGGACAGAGGAGACCAAGATCAACTTGTACCAGAGTGATGGGAAGAGTATGGAGAATAAGGGATGCACCGATACCACTTCTTAAAGACTGAGTACCGATACTTTTTAAAAGTACTCACCGAGTACCGATATTTTTATTTTATGTCATGTGACCACTTTCAAATAAGAACATACCTCAAATGGAAATGTCCCCAGCTCTCACCTATATGCTGGGGAAGCTGGCTGCGTGCATGAAAAGCACGTGGCCAGCATTCCCTTCTGGCGGCAGCGATACTCACCCATCCTGAGGTCCGGTCACGCTGCTGTGGCGCAATCACATGGCCGCTGGTGCTTCTGTGACGCTGCCTCCAGCCGAGAGGCAGCGTCACTGAAGCGCCCAGAAGCCGCGTGAACGTGTCACAGCAGCACGACCGGACCTCAGGATGGGCGAGTATCGCTGCCGCCAGAAGGGAACGCTGGCCGTGTGCTTTTCATGCACGCGGCCAGCTTCCCCAGCAGCGCGGATACCGACAAGCCGGCCCAGCGCTGGCTTCTGGTATCCCGGGGGGGGGGTGTATCGGGCCTTTTGCACAAGTACCAAGTACTCATGCAAACGGCAGTATCGGCATCGCTGCATCCCTAATGGAGAAGGAAAGGAACTGCTCGTGATCCTAAGCATACCACCTCATCAGTGAAGCATGGTGATGGTAGTGTCATGGCTTGGGCATGTATGGCTGCCAATGGAACTGGTTCTCTTGTATTTATTGATGTGACTGCTGACAAAAGCAGCAGGATGAATTCTGAAGTGTTTCGGGCAATATTATCTGCTCACATTCAGCCAAATGCTGCAGAACTCATTGGACGGCGCTTCACAGTGCAGATGGACAATGACCCAAAGCATACTGCAAAAGCAAGCAAAGAGTTTTTGAAGGGACAGAAGTGGAATGTTATGCAATGGCCAAGTCAATCACCTGACCTGAATCCCATTGAGCAGCATTTCACTTGCTGAAGACAAAACTGAAGGGAAAATGCCCCAAGAACAAGCAGGAACTGAAGACAGTTGCAGTAGAGGCCTGGCAGAGCATCACCAGGGATGAAGCCCAGCGTCTGGTGATGTCTATGCGTTCCAGACTTCAGGCTGTGATTGACTGCAAAGGATTTGCAACCAAGTATTAAGAAGGGAAAGTTTGATTTATGATTATTATTCTGTCCCATTACCTTTGTGGTAATTGTGGTGGTGTATAGAGCCAAAGATGTTAGAATTGTGTCGATGTACCAATATTTCTGGACCTGACTAGATTGAACCCAAGAGGATACTTTGCAGAAAACCCGATCAGCAACTCTAACACTATCACATCCTCGACGGCAATGACTCACCTAGGTTGGTGTCTGCTCGAATCAGCAGCTGCGTCTTGTCACCTCCAACAGGTTTCAGGTGGAGAGTCCCTACTCCTTTCTCTTTGAACTCGTTGCCTTTCTTGTAGAAGAGTTTGCACCTGGGAACGAAACATGTTTGGAAATATTTTTAAATGACAGACACTGGTAAGTAAACCAGAAAAACATAACGGAGTGAATTATTACCGCTCACACTGGATGGATTAACACAGGACTAGCTCATTGGTTTACCCCTTAAGGACAGGGAAAATTTTACAAGTTCAGAACACTTCTAAAAGTAGAATTCCAGCTATACACCCGTTGAATCATAAATTTACCCCTTTCATTTTAAGCGCACCCACCTTTATATATCATTTTGTTCAGGAGAAACAGGGCTTTCATTTTCTATAAATATATATATATATATATATATATATAGAAAAAAAATAGAATAGGAAATTTTGCTATTTTCAAAGTTCTTCGTACGCAAGGCTTTTACTGCAATAAAACACGTGTGTTCAGCAGTACCCACTTTTTTTATTATTATAAAAAAAAAAAAAAAAAAAAAAAACACCCTCAGAAAGGTCAGCTTGATCAGAGCGCCCGCCCTCTGATCACACCGATCACTGATACTGTGAATAGTGATCAGGTAGCAGCGAAAGGGGTTAATAAAAAAATTAAAACATTGCAGCTATAGTTCAACCAATCACAGGGATTATACGGTGATCAACACTAAAAAGGGTTAAAAAGCCCTGTTTCTCCCCCCCCCCACACACTTTTGACTTGCAAGATCGGAGAGGCAGAGACAATGTCTCAACCAATGTTACAAGCAATGGCTGAGACATTGTGACAGAGCGGTGACAAGCTGTCACATGACCCAGATCGCTGAGATTGGCTGCCAAGGGACTCCCTGCATTGCCAGGAGGTGGTTCGTGCGAGGATCAAACGCTGCAGGACATGCTATGCCGCCCTGCGGCGTTAAAGCCTGCTTGCTGCAGGACAGCACGGCATGTCCGGCGTCTTCAACGGGTTAAAGCAATTCTGTTGCTGAGCCAAAAGGTTGTTTATCCCCCTCCAACGTATGAGCTCTGTATCAATCCATCCGGTGTGACCAAGCAGCGCACTACATCGGAAAGATTGTACAAAATCGGCAAAGCAGACCTGAGCAAAATCACGGCGACTCTGCGTTTCACACAAACAAGTCAAATAATGAGAATTTCTTACTTTTTAGAGTAGAACGCATCATCTTCCTTCACTTCTTGAATTACAGCTTTCGGGGGCTCTTCTACCTCTTCACCTCCTGTTTCATTAAAAAAAAAAAAAAAAGAGAAGAAAATATACACACACACACACACACACACACACACACAGGAACCTGACATCTCATGGAGGTGCCCCTGTTCAGACATTGCTAAGATTTTACCCTTCTGGGATTATAAAGGTAACATTTTCACCATTTCAAGACATACTGTAAAAAGAGACGGCCCATTAACGCCTTTAAAGGGCCACAGGAGAGAAAGAAATAAAGCGCCCACTCCAACCTTAATCTAACCCTAACCAAAGCTGCTGTAAACATAACTCCATAGACAACAGTGGCTCTGGTTAGGTTTAAACCAAGTTTGGAATAGGGCCCAAAACCGGCCCCGTGTTGCATCAGGTACTAAACTCACAACATAAAAGATTTTACCTGCGTCTTCGCTGGCACCGGTTGATTCTTGCGGTTTAAGTGGGGCAGGAGATGCCGGCGAAACACTCTTCATATCTTTCCCAAAAGCCCCGGGAGCCACGTTCGAGAAAGAAAAGCTGAAAGCAGAAGTGTCCACTTTCTGGCCAAACGAGAAGGAAGGCGCCAGCTGCGATTTCTTGTCCCGCTTGTCTGGTTCGCTCTCCTTGGCAGGTGAAACAGCCTTTTCGGTTACAATTTTGGGAGCGCCAAAGGTCAGCGTTGTCTGGCTCTTGATGTCCTTGAAGATGCCGTCGCTCTCCGAGCCGCTGTCTGTGCTGGATCCATAGGTCTGCTCAATGGTGGACAGGTGTTTCTCATAGTCCCTGAAGATGGGCGAGAGGTCGCACAGGGGGTTGGCGTTCACGTGCTTCACAATCCAATCGCGCACGGAGCAGTTCAGCGAGCTCAACTGCTTGTTGTAGTCGCTGCTGCTGGATTTCTTCTGAGGCGATGCGGAGGTAGGCGCTGATGGGCTTTCACCGTTGGGTTTTGTGCTGGACGCTCCGGTAGCTGGAGCCGACGAGGGGCCGTTTGAAAACAAAGACCCTGAGGGGAGATGAAAGGTGTGAAAAGATGCCATAAACACTAAAGTAACCGCAATTCATAAATTTTCCGATTAACATGACGGAAAGTTTAAATTCTAATAATGACTCGGAGGCGAGTATTTGCATTTCTCCCTTTATTGCAAACACAGCAGCAAAGGGTTAACTTTGAAAAAATGTAACTTAAGAAAAACCAACAACCCCTCCCCAGCCTGGGGAGGCCCTCCCATAGTCCAGGTCCCGCCCCAATCCCATGTTTAAGTCAGCACTCTGGGATCCTCCACTTCCTCTTCCGAGCCTGCGACAAGGCAACAAGCCAACTAGGACGGACCAGCTTCAACAACGAACGGAAAACAGATCCGAAGAAATCAGGTGTAACCAGCAGACGTAAATCCATTTAGGACACTGAAAAACAGTAAGGGACATGGAACGGAAGGTTAGAGGCGGAGCCGTAACAGGGTGTATACACCAACACGGCACGTCCATAAGCAGACACCCATCCAAACAGACACACTGACAGCAGCGCTAAAGTGTGAATAAAAGACACTACTCATGAACAGTGTGAAGTTTAATAACATTCGGGAATGTAAACATCAGAGGTAGGTGTGTGCAGGACAGGACAGGGAGGGAAGGGTGGGAAATACTCGCCTCCGAGTCATTATTAGAATTTAAACTTTCCGTCATGTTAATCGGAAAATTTATGAATTCTAAGGCATGTACTCGGAGGCTCCTATTTGCAAGTTTAACGCCGTCCTAAGACAGCATCCGACATTGCCGTAATAGGTTTAAAATAGAAAGTGCGAAAGGTGGATTCCCTAGACCAAATCGGCAGCCCGCATTATATCCTCAATGCGACAGCCCACCGACACTGCCCTGGAGGCCACAGCACTACGTACAGAATGAGTCCCAAAGCAGGTGACGTCGACTCCTGCCAGCTCCATCAGCCAGCGCAGCCAGCGTGCCAGAGTAGCAGAAACCACCGGTCGGTGGGGAGGACAAAAACAGGGGCGAATCCGGTAGGGAACGGAAGGGGGTAGTACGGGACTCGTAGGACCGTAGGCATCGCACACAATAGGGGTTCGGCAGAAAAAGCGGGAAAAAGGACGAAATTCAGTGAAGTCTTCGTGCGTCGTGAGATACGAAAACGTACGCCTTCAGGCACAAAAGACCGAGCCCCGAAGTCCAGAGCGCGAACATCACTGACGCGCTTACAAGCGACCAAGCAAAACAGCATGATCAATTTGGCGGAAAGCGCCCTGAGGGATAACAGGTCGTTATCCTGCCAGGAACACAAAAGGGACAGAACTAGATTAACATCCCAAGTGGATGTGTATCGGGGAGCGGGCGGTCTAGTAAGACGCATGCCGCGAAGAAGACGACAAACCAACGGGTGGTTCCCAATAGGTACCCCCGACAGGCCCGCATGGCCAGCAGACAAAGCCGAACGGGTAACGTTGACCGTCCGATAGGCCTTCCCTTCATCGAACTGGGCAGTGAGAAAGTCTAGGACCACGTTCAGAGGGGCCGTAAAGGGATCCCAACTCCCCCCCACACACCAAGCAGTCCATTTGTCCCAGGCTGCGCGGTAAGAAGATCGGGTTCCAGGAGCCCAGGATTGGAGGAGGAGGTCTGCAGTGCGGCCCGAAACGCCTGTGGGTCCGCGGGGTTGCCAGAGATCAACCATGCCAATAGCTGCAGTCTGTCCGCCAGGATTAACGGGTGTGGCTGTTCCGATGGATCCAGGAGGAGGGTCCGGGATAGCGGGAGCAATCGCGGGACGTCCATTGCCATGCTGAGCAGGGTGGGGAACCACGACTGCGATGTCCAATGCGGGGTGATGAGGACCATCTGAACCTGATGGCGCCGAACATGAAGGAGACATCGGGCGATCATGGAAAACGGGGGAAAACCGTACGGGCGGGCAGCCGACCTCGTTTGCAGAAAAGCGTCTGTCGCCAGGGCTTCCGGATCCGGGCGCCAACTGAAGAACACCGGGAGGTGTGTGTTGAGGCGGGAGGCGAAGAGGTCTATGTCGAACGGACCCCAGGTGTCGGAAAGCACGGAGAAAACGGATGGATGAAGCCGCCAGTCTCCGGAGTCCGAGAGGTGTCTCGAGTTCCAATCTGCCACTTGATTCAGGAGGCCAGGAAGGAACTGGGCCTGTACCGTCATGTTCATGTTGAAGCAGAACTCCCAAAACCTCTGGGCGAGGGATGTCAGTCTCGGCGATCGCGGGCCTCCTAGGCCGTTGACGTAACGTACCGCGGACACGTTGTCCATCCTTAGAAGAACGCTGTCCGGCCGATGTTTCGTGAAGCACTGGAGGGCGAACAGACCGGCCAGGAGTTCCAAAGCGTTGATGTGATAATCTGCTTCTTCTCGCGACCAACGACCGCCCGTCTCCTCCGAGCCGCAGCAGGCGCCCCAACCGGTCTTGCTGGCGTCGGAGTCTACCACCATGGACTGAGTTGGCGAACGAATCGGTTTCCCGTTCCAGCGAAGAATGTTGTGAAGCCACCATCGAAGATCCGCCACTGCGTCCGGAGTGAGACTGATGTCTGCGTAATCCAGACCGGACCGGAGAGAACGGGCCTTCAAGAATTGGAGGGCCCTGTAGTGAAGCGGACCCGGTGGAATTGCTAATCTTGCCGCTGCCAGGAGTCCGACCATACGGGCCAGAGAGCGTAGGGAGCAATGGCCCACTCGCAGGAGAGATCGAATCTCCTTTGATATGGAAACTACCTTGGAGTTTGGCAGGCGTAACGACATTAGGGTTGAATCCACCAGGAACTCCATGTGGCGCGAGGGAACTAGAATAGATTTTTCCTCGTTTATTAGGAAACCTAGATCCTGGAGGAGGGAAATCGTCCAGGAGAGATGTAATAAAAGGGACTCGCGGGAGGGGGACATCAACAGTATGTCGTCCAGATAGATGATTAACTGGACGCCTCGGGCGCGCAGGTGGTGCACCACCGGTTTTAGAAGTTTGGTGAAGCACCACGGGGCGGATGACAGGCCAAAGGGAAGGCATGTAAACCGCCAGGTGTGAGGGCCCCACGCGAACTTGAGGAAGTCGCGATGTGCGTGGTCGATCGGGACCGAAAGGTAGGCATCCTTTAGGTCGAGTTTGACCATCCAATCGTTTTGGGATAGAGAATCCCTGAGAGTGTGGATGCCCTCCATCTTGAAGTGGTGGTAGACCACCCACTCGTTCAAGGATCGGAGGTTGATTACGGGACGCCTGCCGCCGCCTTTTTTTGCTACGAGAAAAAGGGTGCTGAGGAAGCCCGGTGGAGCGGGGGACGCGAGCTCTATAGCGCCTTTCTTGTGGAGCGCGTGAATTTCCTCCTGAACCAGCGTCATCTGGTCTTGCGCAAAATGAAGGGGCAACGGGAGGGAGCTTTGTACAGGGGGGGACGCGAACTCTAGGAGGAGCCCCGAGACTACCTGAAGGATCCACGGGTCCGAAGATATGCGTCGCCAAGCGCGGAAAAAAGACGGAGGCGGCCCCCCACCTGCGCTTGGGAACAAGGAACAATTTGATAAGGACATACCTGTTCCTCGTCGGTAGTAGGAAGAACCTCTGCCGCCACGGTAACCTCTGCCACGCCAGGGACCGGCTCTCGTGTACGGGACCGGACCAGCGGAACCGGTGTTAACAGGAGGAGTTTGCAGTAGAGGGGCCTTGAGTATTGCGGGAGGTGTTAAAGCCCGCTCGGCCGGCAGCGCGACCCCTATAGCTGCCAGCTCTACCAAAAACTCGCTTCTTGTTGGCGAAGATGCGCTTCATCGTTGACTCGGACTTGTCGATGGACTGGAACGCCTGGGTGTACTCGCCCATATCTTTTAAGAAAGGTTTGCCAAAGAGCATGCCCTGGGCCCTAGCGCCCAAATCATTGGTGGCTAGGTCAACCAGACCGGAGTCAACTTTCAATAAAATACTTCTCCTGCGTTCAGCAGAGATAGCGGCGTTGGCGTTCCCCAGGAGGCAGAACGCACGTTGCAGCCACTCGCCCACTTGCTTGGGTTCCAAGAATACAGTTGTGTTCAAAATTATTCAACCCCCACTGAAATTGAGTGTTTTGGCCAGTTTGACATTGATTTTGATCATTCAGTCATCTTGCTTACAATTAAATCAAAGAGGCACGTGTAGGTCAGACAAATATAACATAACATTTATAATGAAATAACCACAAATGTCTTTTCTGTGCTCACATCATTATCAGTTTTATTCAACCCCCAAGTGACATTCAATCTTAGCACTTAGTACAACATCCTTTTACAGTTATAACAGCTTTTAAACGTGAAGCATAGCTTGACACAAGTGTCTTGCAGCCATCTACGGGTATCTTCGCCCATTCGTCATGGGCAAAAGCCTCCAGTTCAGTCACATTCTTAGGCTTGCGCACTGCAACTGCTTTCTTTAAGTCCCACCAGAGGTTCTCAATCGGATTTAAGTCAGGTGACTGCCATGGCCACTCCAAAATGTTCCAGCCTTTAATCTGCAACCATGCTCTAGTGGACTTGGAGGTATGCTTGGGATCATTGTCCTGTTGAAAGGTCCAATGTCTCCCAAGCCTCAGGTTTGTGACGGACTGCATCACATTGTCATCCAATATCTCCTGGTACTGAAGAGAATTCATGGTACCTTGCACACGCTGAAGCTTCCCTGTACCTGCAGAAGCAAAACAGCCCCAAAGCATGATTGACCCCCCGCCATGCTTCACAGTAGGCAAGGTGTTCTTTTCTTCATAGGCCTTGTTATTCCTCCTCCAAACATAGCATTGATCCATGGGCCCAAACAGTTCTAATTTTGTTTCATCAGTCCACAGAACACTATCCCAAAACTTCTGTGGTTTGTCCACATGACTTTTGGCATACTGCAGTCGACTCTTCTTATTCTTTGGAGACAGCAAGGGGGTGCGCCTGGGAGTTCTGGCATGGAGGCCTTCATTACGCAGTGTGCGCCGTATTGTCTGAGCTGAAACTTCAGTACCCACATCTGACAAATCTTTTCTCAGTTTCTCAGCAGTCACACAGGGACTTTTCTCCACTCTACGCTTCAGGTAGCGCACAGCAGTCAAAGTCAGCATCTTCTTTCTGCCACGACCAGGTAGCGTTTCAACAGTGCCCTTTGCCTTGAATTTGCGAATGATGCTTCCTATGGTCTCTCTTGGTATGTTTAACATCTTTGCAATCTTCTTATAGCCATTGCCCTTCCTGTGAAGAGTAATCACCTCTTCTCTTGTCTTCCTGGACCATTCTCTTGACTTCACCATGTTTGTAACCACACCAGTAAATGTCTAGAAGGAGCTGAGTATCACAGTCATTTTAAAGCTGCCTAATTGGTGCTTATTATGCTTTATTGCTGCTCCGTGACATCCACAGGTGTTTTCAATACCTGATTGAAAACACTTGAATGAACCTCTGTTCTTCAGAGTGGTAGTCTTTAAGGGGTTGAATAATTGTGTCAATGAAGAATTCACAAAAGAAACATTTACTACTGTATTACAAAACCAATTGATGTCATTTTAGTTGCATATGGTTCTTTAAAAAGTCCTTGTAGGATTTCATTCTGAATACAATTACAAATGTACACTAAATTCCCTAAAACCCTTTACAGCATTGGGGGTTGAATAATTTCGAACACAACTGTAGGTCTTGGCCTCCTCCACCAATTCAAATATGCGGACCATAGGGCCTGCCACATCCAATACTTTGTCCTGACAACTTTTCAGGACGTGGTCAATGCCTTTTTTAGCTGACCAACCGCGCCTGCCGGTGTACTTTTGGAAACTCTTGTCCACTATCGGGGTCAGGCATGTTTTACCCGTGGTGGTGGGTCTAGGGCATTCAGCCCGTAGTCTCGCACGGTCCACTTTCTCGAGTGGCCGGCGCATATGGGCATCAACCCATTGCTCGACATGCACAGCGGGACACCAGGCTGTGGACCTAGGATGCTTGTGGTCCTCTGGCTCGAACAGTGGGTTGCCCTGTGGGTCAAGGATGACCGAGCTTTTGGAGCGGACAACTCTGGCGGGAACCACTGCGGCCATGAGGGCGTGATCCTCTGGAGCGTGAATCTCCAGGACCCCGTCCTCATCAGTCATCGGATCCTCGTATTCATCCGTGTCCGAATACTCGGTCAGCGCAGGTGTCGCCTGGCGAGGTCTTTTGGAGGTGACCGCTCGAGGGGCCCCGCGGTCGAGGGCTCTCTTACGAGCGACCAACTGGGTACTGGGACCCGGCAGTGAGGTGAGGCTGCCATCCCCGCGGCTGCTGGTCGCAGCGTGCGCGTCCTTAGACGGCACATAATCGTCCCCCAGGGGATCAGGCGCCGTCTCATTAGAGGGGCCTTGCGCAGAACTGCGTCTGGAGCCTTGAGACCGGGTATGGGAAGGCTGTTTATCAGGGGCATCAGGTACCTGAACTTGCAGCATCGCCGACAGTGATCTCTCCCATGTGTCAGACAGTGAGGAGACAGCAGACCGGACAGCTGTGGTCATGGAGGCTTGGATGGAAGCTTCCAGCCGCTGGAGACGCATCTCCGTTCGTGACATCCGTTTATGAGATTTTTTATCCCCAGAGCGTGTGCGCACAGAGCTGGAGTCTGAGATGTTGTCAGACCTAGTGGGGCTGGATGCGCTTGTTTTAGATAGAGACATGGTGTCTGGAGACGGAGTGGAAGCTGTAACTGCGTGGCGCTCGTGAGGTGCAGTGAAAACCGCGCAGAGAAAATCCCCAAGATGGCGGCCGGGAATCGCGCGAGATTCAGCCATGTGACGGGGCGGAGTCAAGGTCCGGCCGGAGGACACACGCGCGAGCGGAGGGCTAGCGAGCGGCCGGGGAACTATGCAATCGGCGCTGGGTCTGAGCGAGCGGTGACAGGCAGCGCAAGAGACACAGCATAAATTAAAACAAAGTGGAAAGTAAAGTAAAATACCACCCCCGACAGCGAGTAACGGCCCGCCGCCGGAGGGGGTGAAAGAAATGATCCTCGTCCGCGGCTATGACCGGGAGCAGGGATCCAGGTAAATAGTAAAGGTTGTAGTAATGAAACAATAATAATAACAATAAGGGACAGATAAGCTGCTTCAGCGCGAGCGACGGTATACTTATCTGGTCCCCGATGTTGCCGCTGCGATAGCAGCAAAGGAAGAGGAAGTGGAGGATCCCAGAGTGCTGACTTAAACATGGGATTGGGGCGGGACCTGGACTATGGGAGGGCCTCCCCAGGCTGGGGAGGGGTTGTTGGTTTTTCTTAAGTTACATTTTTTCAAAGTTAACCCTTTGCTGCTGTGTTTGCAATAAAGGGAGAAATGCAAATAGGATCCTCCGAGTACATGCCTTAGAATTGTTGGGTGGGGGCTGGGGGGGATATCATCTAAATCAGGGAACAGAGCAAAACTACTGAAGGGCCACAAAGTACAATAGGTACAAAATAGGGATAGACCGGTTACTGGAAGCCGATATGGATTATTGGTAACTTATTGAATATATGCCTTTTAGTTGCTTATATTACCAATATTTTACATCCCTGTATCTTTGGTTCCGTATGTCCAACAGCAGGGGTCCAGATCTGCAGTTCGACGGGTTTTGGAACTACATTTCCCTTGAGGTTTCACCAAATTAATGACTAGCTGAGCATCATGGGAGATGCAGTTCCAAGACATCATATGAGGCATCAGCGCAAGGCCCAGTCTGGTCTTTCCAATGATACTAGACACGGCCATGTTGCTCATAAAAGAATAAAAGGTTGAAATATAAATAAAGTGAATAAATGAAGTGGACACGGTGCAGTGTTTGACATCAACTGAATGCGTTTAATAAAACGATAGATTTATGAGATCGTCACCAGTTGATGGATATTGGCCAGTAAGGTCGCCAGTAATTTGAATCGCAATGTTATCGTCTACCCCTAGCACATACCAGTGTTCGCGCTGGAAGCCATAAGCTGAGATGTTTAAAAAGGTAGGACAAACCTAAAAAGGTTAGAGCAGTGGTGTCCAAACTTAGCCCTCCAGATGTTTTGGAACTACATCTCCCGTGATGCTCTGTTGAGCTAATGAGTGGCTGGGCATCATGGGAGAAATATTTCCAAAACAGCTGGATGGCCAAGTTTGAGCACCACTGGCCTGGAGCAAAGATAAGCAACATCAGGCCTCCAGAGGTTTCTAAACTACATCTCCCACCATGCTCAAATACTCAGAGCGTAGGAAATGTAGTTCAACATCTGGAGTGCCAAGGTTGCCAAGTTACAGGGTTGTGCCCTCTGTATCTATCACGCCACCAAAGGAAACGGCAGCACGAACGAGAGAAGCTCAGTATAGTATCACTGACGCTACAGCTCTGCAAAAAACGCAACGCGTGAGCAATGAACTCATAGCACATACCTAGGGTGGGCTGCGTGGCTGCAGAGGGTTTAAAGTTGCCGAACAGGGAAGTGCCAGATCCATTAGTCAACAGTGAAGTAGCTTTAAGCCCCGATCCGTTCCCAAACGCAGGAAAAACGGCTCCAGATGATGGGACTAGACCTTTAAAGCCTTTAAAAGCACCGCCGTTTTCAGACTGCAGCGAAAAGAAAACAAGTGTAACAACTAGGAATGAAACAACAGGTTTATAAAATAAACGCTTTCATTCACTCACATCGGCACCAGGGTTTCTTCGTTTCGCCTTCTTGATCTCTCTGCTCTTCAGTATATCTTTGCTCGCCACAGAAAAGGTCCCGGCCTGTGAAACATTAAGAAGCGTTAAGGCAGTGGCGCCACAGGACCTCCTATAAAAAGCAGCCGGACGCTGGAGCTGCGTCATGCGAAACATTAAGAAGCGTTAAGGCAGTGGCGCCACAGGACCTCCTATAAAAAGCAGCCGGACGCTGGAGCTGCGTCATGCGAAACATTAAGAAGCGTTAAGGCAGTGGCGCCACAGGACCTCCTATAAAAAGCAGCCGGACGCTGGAGCTGCGTCATGCGAAACATTAAGAAGCGTTAAGGCAGCGGCGCCACAGGACCTCCTATAAAGCAGCCGGAAACTGGAGCTGCGTCGTGCGAAACGCAGCGTCACAATGAGATATTAACACAGGCACATTGATACCTTCCTAGCGATGCACCAAAATGAAAATGTCGGGCTGAAACCAAGAATGGAGGCTGAGATGGGCTGAAAATCAGTCATCTGAACTGGTCCTCCAGGGCCCAGGTTTGGATGACTGATTTTGGGGGTGACACACTGATACCTACATTCACAAACGTCGGCCCCGAGGTCCTCCACTGCAGTCCTCACGCTCCCCTTGCACGCTCAGCATGTGGCGTCAGACACCGGTCGCGGGATGACATCACGGAGGTGGAAGCCTTTAACCCTGCCGACAGCCAGACCAGTGACAGCTTCGCCGCTGGTTGGGGGCTTGCCCCCAGGCTAGTGACTAATTATTAAATCGGGGATGGGGGGCCAGTGGCGAAGTTGTCCCCGGGCCTCCAGACCAGAGTTTGGATGACTGATTTTCAGCTGAATTTCCCCCCCCCCCCCCCGGATGTTTTTTTCCTGTCAGTCAAAAAGCAACATTTTCAGACGGTGTCAGTAGCCGAAATTTCGGTGTATCCCTAATACCTTCCCAGAACCAACACAGCATAAAAAGGTAATTGTCTGCGGTTACGTCACAGCCAGACACCTTCGCACCAAAGAGGCCAATGAGAAAACTAAGGAGCCACAGCTACCTGACCTGTGCCCTGGAATCTCCAAGCCCTGGATTAACCACTCTTTGGCTTCATGGTGTACGACGCATGGGGGTCTCAGATTAGCACAGGGGTGACCATCCTTGGCCCTCCAGATGTTTTCTAACTACATCTCCCATGACGCTCGTCCACTCATTAAGTTGGCAGAGACTCATGGGAAATGCAGTTCCAAAACACCTGTAAGATGACGGTTCCTGACACCTGGTTAGGACATGCCTTTACTCGTGCGGATAAAAAGCAGGAATGTCCTGATCCGGCATCTAGGATCAGAACCCGATTTTATCTTTCTTTTCCTGAGATCGTTATTTGAAGCGGATCCAAACCAGGCCGAGACGTGCCGGGCAGAAAGACTCGCAGCTGGGAGTCCCGCAGCAAAGTCAAGCAGGCAGGGAAGACACTGAAGTGAGTGCCGAGGCCACGGGATTCCCATCATGGAGGGACCGGCCGATCCAGAATCCCACACCACCCAGATTGGATCGAGGGATGAAAATCACAACCAGTACACCTCTATATAAAAGAGATTTACTGGAAGATGCCACGAGGCTCTGCCGAGGTCGCACGGCTCCTGCTGAGCCTCACTGTCCGTCACACGCTCAGGGATTATTATTTTATTTATAAAAGCAACAACAAGTTTCGCAGCGCTGTACAAAAGGTACAATGGGTAAAAACTATACAATTCCACAATACACCAAACAGGCAGGTCAAAATGTCACCAACAGATACAGGAGGTAATGAGGGCCCTATTCCGCGGGGAGCTTACAATCTAATTGGGTGGAGAGGTGAGAAACAGGAGGGGATTGGATCGGTGTGAAAAGACTGATCCCAGGTAACTGCCGCGATCGGATCACGATCCTAAGGATTGGATCCAGACAACCCCAAATATAAGCAAGCTGGCGATGCCCGGCAGAGCCACGATCCGCAAACGCCGGCGGTTTGTTTTTCACTCACATCCTCGGCCTCCTCCTCATGATCCCAGTTGCGGTCAGTCAGCTCCTTATCTGCAATGCGCTTTGCCATGTCTGGAAAATCTGAACAACAGAAAAACTTTATCAATAAAAAGCAGAGGACGCACGGAAACGTTACCGTGTGCAAAGACACCACAAAGTAACACGGCATGATGGTGTGACAGGATACACTCCGCTGTACAGAGGCCGGGAGATACTTTTCTCTATATTTGTGCGCAGCAACAGGGACCCTGTGTAACACCCCCATCCAAAAACCACGCAGCAACGGGTACCTGCATGGCAATGGGGACCCCGCATGACACCCTGAACCATGTATTGTAACAGGGGCCCTTAGATGACCCTGCAGGGGCCCCTCCTGTCACACATCCGGTGATCTGGCCCTGTATGGGGTTTCAGGTGGAGGATTTAATGGAGATTTACAAATACAAAAGATAAAAAGCCGTTTAAAATCAGGAAACAAATGGGATGAAGTGACCACCCCCCCCCCACAGGCCGGGCACACGGGGTGAGGTACAGGGTGAGGCCGGGTACACGGGGTGAGGTACAGGGTGAGGCCGGGTACACGGGGTGAGGCCGGGTACACGGGGTGAGGTACAGGGTGAGGCCGGGTACACGGGGTGAGGTACAGGGTGAGGCCGGGTACACGGGGTGAGGTACAGGGTGAGGCCGGGTACAGGGTGAGGCGGGTACACGGGGTGAGGTACAGGGTGAGGCCGGGGTATGGGGTGAGGTACAGGGTGAGGCCGGGTACACGGGGTGAGGTACAGGGTGAGGCCGGGCACACGGGGTGAGGTACAGGGTGAGGCCGGGTACACGGGGTGAGGTACAGGGTGAGGCCGGGTACACGGGGTGAGGTACAGGGTGAGGCCGGGTACACGGGGTGAGGCCGGGTACACGGGGTGAGGTACAGGGTGAGGCCGGGTACACGGGGTGAGGTACAGGGTGAGGCCGGGTACACGGGGTGAGGTACAGGGTGAGGCCGGGTACACGGGGTGAGGTACAGGGTGAGGCCGGGTACACGGGGTGAGGTACAGGGTGAGGCCGGTACACGGGGTGAGGTACAGGGTGAGGCCGGGTACACGGGGTGAGGCCGGTACAGGGTGAGGCCGGGTACAGGGTGAGGCCGGGTACACGGGGTGAGGCCGGGTACACGGGGTGAGGCCGGGTACACGGGGTGAGGTACAGGGTGAGGCCGGGTACACGGGGTGAGGTACAGGGTGAGGCCGGGTACACGGGGTGAGGTACAGGGTGAGGCCGGGTACACGGGGTGAGGTACAGGGTGAGGCCGCTCTCAGCACACCGGAAACTCACACTCCGTCTGGGAAGAAGCGGATCCCCGCCTCCTCATACCTCGCTCTTCCTGTCACGCTCGCGGAATTAACCCCTGTGTCGCCGAGCTACAGCAGGCTGCGCATCCACCGGGAACCAAGCAAAGAGCGCGGGAAGCGGCCTTAGGCAGCCATCTTGCAAACGCGCCGATTGCCGGGTAGACGCATGCGCACAGCGCGAGGGGCGTGGCAACAAAGATAACGCTTACATCCATTCAAAACTGCGAAGAGAGCGAAAGGGGCTGCGTACGCATGCGCGCTACTGCTGTGCGGAAACCCGTGGGCAGAATGAGACGCCTGATTGGTTTGCAGAGGAATGCAGTCAGCTGATTTCCGGCTTAGTGGGAAGTCTTAAAGGGGACGTGTGACTGATAATGAAGTTAAAGGGAACTAGGCGGAATTTAATTTCCTGCCGACTAAAGACAGACTGGAGAGCGCCATACCTCCCAAGTGTCTCTATTTAGGGGAGTCAGTCCCTACTTTGGGTCCATGACCGTCTATATCTTTTTTTTATTACTCCAAATTTCCTATTTTTAGGGGCTCCTCCATATATTCAGGGTGTGCGGGTGTGTTTTTAGGGGTTCCTCCATATATTCAGGGTGTGTGGGTGTCTTTTTAGGGGTTCCTCCATATATTCAGGGTGTGTGGGTGTCTTTTTAAGGGTCTCCTCCATAATTCAGGGTGTGCGGGTGTGTTTTTAGGGGCTCCTCCATATATTCAGGGTGTGTGGGTGTGTTTTTAGGGGCTCCTCCATATATTCAGGGTGTGCGGGTGTGTTTTTAGGGGCTCCTCCATATATTCAGGGTGTGTGGGTGTCTTTTTAGGGGCTCCTCCATATATTCAGGGTGTGTGGGTGTCTTTTTAGGGGTTCCTCCATATATTCAGGGTGTGTGGGTGTCTTTTTAGGGGTTCCTCCATATATTCAGGGTGTGTGGGTGTGTGTTTTTAGGGCTCCTCCATATATTCAGGGTGTGCGGGTGTGTTTTTAGGGGTTCCTCCATATGTCAGGGTGTGCGGGTGTTTTTTAGGGTTCCTCCATATATTCAGGGTGTGTGGGTGTCTTTTTAGGGGTTCCTCCATATATTCAGGGTGTGTGGGTGTATTTTTAGGGGCTCCTCCATATATTCAGGGTGTGGGGTGTCTTTTTAGGGGTTCCTCCATATTCAGGGTGTGCGGGTGTATTTTTAGGGGCTCCTCCATATATTCAGGGTGTTGCGGGTGTGTTTTTAGGGGCTCCTCCATATATTCAGGGTGTGTGGGTGTGTTTTTAGGGGCTCCTCCATATATTCAGGGTGTGCGGGTGTCTTTTTAGGGGTCCTCCATATATTCAGGTGTGCAGGTGTGTTTTTAGGGCTCCTCCATATATTCAGGGTGTGTGGTGTATTTTTAGGGTTCCTCCATATATTCAGTTGTGTGGGTGTGTTTTTAGGGGCTCCTCCATATATTCAGGGTGTGCGGGTGTGTTTTTAGGGGTTCCTCCATATATTCAGGGTGTGTTTTTAGGGGTTCCTCCATATATTCAGGGTGTGCGGGTGTCTTTTTAGGGGTTCCTCCATATATTCAGGGTGTGTTTTTAGGGGTTCCTCCATATATTCAGGGTGTGCGGGTGTCTTTTTAAGGGTCTCCTCCATATATTCAGGGTGTGCGGGTGTCTTTTTAAGGGTCTCCTCCATATATTCAGCGTGTGTGGGTGTGTTTTTAGGGGCTCCTCCATATATTCAGGGTGTGCGGGTGTGTTTTTAGGGGTTCCTCCATATATTCAGGGTGTGCAGGTGTCTTTTTAGGGGTTCCTCCATATATTCAGGGTGTGTGGGTGTCTTTTTAGGGGCTCCTCCATATATTCAGCGTGTGTGGGTGTCTTTTTAGGGTCTCCTCCATATATTCGGAGTGTGGGTGTCTTTTTAGGGGTTCCTCCATATATTCAGGGTGTGTTTTTAGGGGTTCCTCCATATATTCAGGGTGTGCGGGTGTCTTTTTAAGGGTCTCCCTCATATATTCAGGGTGTGTGGGGGTGTTTTTTAGGGGCTCCTCCATATATCAGGGTGTGCGGGTGTGTTTTTTAGGGCTCCTCCATATATTCAGTGTGTGTGGGTGTCTTTTTAGGGGCTCCTCCATATATTCAGGGTGTGCGGGTATCTTTTTAGGGGCTCCTCCATATATTCAGGGTGTGTAGGTGTGTTTTTAGGGGCTCCTCCATATATTCAGGGTGTGCGGGTGTGTTTTTAGGGGCTCCTCCATATATTCAGGGTGTGCAGGTGTCTTTTTAGGGGCTCCTCCATATATTCAGGGTGTGCAGGTGTGTTTTTAGGGGCTCCTCCATATATTCAGGGTGTGCGGGTGTCTTTTTAGGGGCTCCTCCATATATTCAGGTGTGCAGGTGTGTTTTTAGGGGTTCCTCCATATATTCAGGGTGTTGTTTTAGGGGGTTCCTCCATATATTCAGGTGTGCGGGTGTCTTTTTAAGGGTCTCCTCCATATATTCAGGGTGTGTGGGTGTCTTTTTAGGGGTTCCTCCATATATTCAGGGTGTGTTTTTAGGGGTTCCTCCATATATTCAGGGTGTGCGGGTGTCTTTTTAAGGGTCTCCTCCATATATTCAGGGTGTGTGGGTGTGTTTTTAGGGGCTCCTCCATATATTCAGGGTGTGCGGGTGTGTTTTTAGGGCTCCTCCATATATTCAGTGTGTGTGGGTGTCTTTTTAGGGGCTCCTCCATATATTCAGGGTGTGCGGGTGTCTTTTTAGGGGCTCCTCCATATATTCAGGGTGTGCGGGTATCTTTTTAGGGGCTCCTCCATATATTCAGGGTGTGTGGGTGTCTTTTTAGGGGGTTCCTCCATATTTTCAGGGTGTGTAGGTGTCTTTTTAGGGGCTCCTCCATATATTCAGGGTGTGCGGGTGTGTTTTTAGGGGCTCCTCCATATATTCAGGGTGTGTGGGTGTGTTTTTAGGGGCTCCTCCATATATTCAGGGTGTGGGTGTCTTTTTAGGGGTTCCTCCATATGTTCAGGGTGTGTGTGTCTTTTTGGGGCTCCTCCATATATTCAGGGTGTGTTTTTAGGGGCTCCTCCATATATTCAGGGTGTGTGTGTGTCTTTTTAGGGGCTCCTCCATATATTCAGGGTGTGTTTTTAGGGGCTCCTCCATATATTCAGGGTGTGTGTGTGTCTTTTTAGGGGCTCCTCCATATATTCAGGGTGTGCGGGTGTCTTTTTAGGGGTTCCTCCATATATTCAGGGTGTGCGGGTGTCTTTTTAGGGGCTCCTCCATATATTCAGGGTGTGAGGGTGTCTTTTTAGGGGCTCCTCCATATATTCAGGGTGTGCGGGTGTCTTTTTAGGGGCTCCTCCATATATTCAGGGTGTGCGGGTGTATTTTTAGGGGTTCCTCCATATATTCAGGGTGTGCGGGTGTCTTTTTAGGGGTTCCTCCATATATTCAGGGTGTGCGAGTGTATAACAGAGCTGCACAACAATTAAGCTTCCAGCAGTGAGTCTGTAAACTAATAAACGCTAAATAGAAATCGCTCGCTGTAAATAAGTCACCTTGTTCTTTTTATAAATTGCATATTTAGATAAACATCCCATTATCTTGTGAATATTAGTCTTATATTTTGTGTTGTCAGATTCTTGAGGGGCTTCACCGTGACTAAACATGCCCCTGATTGGGGCTACGTGCTAAATAAAGCTTTTTTTGCTTTTATCGTATTAATCTGCAGCATGTAGCCCTAACACAACATTAATCTTTACTAAGTACTGTCTGTACTTCTAAGGCTAATGTCAGACGAGCGCAGTCTGAGCGCAGTCTGCGTGCCTGCACAACGGACAGACGTACTGACGGAAGATACTGTAGACACCACACGGTCCGTTTTTCTTGACGGATGTAGAAAAAAAAGGGAATTATGGGAAATAAAATTAATATGAAAAATGATAAACATTGGAAAAGGATATGAAAAGGCATTGTGTGCGTCAAGGTGCTGGACGTCACAAATGCGCTGCGTCTGACATCTCATCGCACACACAGAACGCTACGCGGATGTGGCGCACACTGCACGTCCGTCTAGCGGTTTTACGTTCTTGCCTAACTTGCGTCCGTTTGCCACGTGCGTTGTGTGCGCGCAGTTCGGTGCGCACGTACTTCGTGTGTGTGTCTCTATTGATCATTATTCTATGCTACGACGGACGTTAAACTGTGCGGCGACACGGACGTGATCACTGCGTTCATCTGATATGGGCCTTAGGCTGAGCGTCCACTGGGACCGTATTCGTGCGATCATGCGATTGTCTGTCATCCTCGTCCGACCAGTCCCATAACATTCAGGAGATTCAGGCCTCTTCCACTGCATCCAACTTCCATCGGACGACTTTGTGTGACTACAACAGACTAGCGATTTTTCCCATTTGAATGGGATTTGTCAGACGAAGTCGGGATGATTTGGTAAAATTTACATGAAAAAAGGATGAATTGTATAGTTAAACCACCGTGCAGCGGCAGGGAAATTTCCCCATAGAGAAGTGATTCAGTTCGACAGGCGAATCCCGTAGAATTCAATGTAAAATAATATTTTCTATTATTATTTTTTTTACTATTTAACCGTTTATTCTTTTCGCTTGCAGCAAAAAAAACATTTTATTTATTTATTTAGGCAAACTTTTTGATTCTGTTTTTTTCTTTTGCGGCCGAACTGAAAAAAAGAAAAAAACAAGTCGGTCGTCCAACTACAGACCCAGTGCACGGCCATCCTAAATAATGTATAATGATACGTTACATTGTTCTATGTATTTAATCTGTGGCAACATATTCATCAGTATGTTTAACCCACGGCAATATTGGAATATAAGAGCTGATGTTTATGGCGCTTCTCACGCAGCGCGGGACATCCTGACACCCTCTGAGGTCGGTCCCCGGACATATCCTGGCCAGATCATTCTTTTATTAGTTTTATGAGGTTTCATCAGGTTTCAGGGATGCACCAATACCATTTGTTTAAGACCGAGTACAAGTACCGATACTTTAATGTCATGTGACGCTTTCCAATAAATAATTTAGGATTTTGCTAAAAGCCTGTCCTGTTTATGTTAATATTGCAAAGTATGACCAGACACCCCATTTACCCCCTACACAGCCTGCACACACACACTCTGGTGTCTGTTGGGTATACATGTATCTGAAGCTGCATGTGGGGTATATTATATATAAATAATATACCCCACAGGCATCAGATACATGTATACCCAACAGACACCAGACCACAGAGTGTATATATATATATACAGTATATATATATATAATATATATACACATATCAGACATCAGACCAGATAGTGTGTGTGTGTAATATATATATATATCCACACACACACTTTCAGACCAGCCCTGTGTGTATGTGTGTGTGTATAATATATATACATACATATATACACACACACACCACAGGGCTGGTCTGAAAGTGTGTGTGTGGATATCTCTAGATTACACACACTATCTGGTCTGATTGTGTATATATATATATACACAGACACCAGACCACAGTGTGTGTGTGTATATATGTATTATTGCAGAAGCCACTTGCACATCACAGCAATTCGATGAAATGGATCCCAGAGCCCCTGTGCCACATTCCCCATATGCAGCAAGGAATTCTGGGTAGGATATGCAAATGACATCTATCTCACTTTTATGCATCCTGGGTCTGTTATTACACAGATCCCTAAAATCAATGCTATGCCACACTGTGACTTTCTAGCAGAGATAATGTTTATGCAACTGGTCAACGCCACTCTTAGGACAGCGCTGTTTTGGGTTTATTTGACCCTCTGTTACATCCTCAGCCCCTGTTGTGCTCCCTGGGGGGTCTGGGCATGGTGGTGTGCCGCTGGCTGGTCGGTTGCCAGCACTTCCTGATGGCAGATTGGCATCTGAGGGGGCGGGACCTGGTGTAGACAAGGAGCCGCCGGGTTTAAAACAGGGCAAGAGGGGTTGCCTCGTCGCACTGACGTGGAGTTTGATTGAGCAGCGCTAAGTTTATTCCTACATTGATATACTGTTACTGACCCATTTCTGTATGCGATTCCTGCTCCTGTTAATTGACCCGGCTTGTACTTTGACCACTCTATCTGCACGTTTGTATATAGCTGTCTGTGAGCGTTGGCAATTTAACCCTATGCTTGCCGCTGGGTTTATTGCTCGCTGTCTGGTGTCACGTCTCGGCCTTGCCCCCTGGTGGTGAAGGGTCTTTATGTTTGTTTTTCCCCTATGGTGTGTCTGGCTGTGCTGTTTAGGGCTGATCTGGGGTTCTGTTGTGATCTCCTGGTCTGGGGTCACATGGCCCAATCACACAGACCCACTCCCTATATATTCCCAGCAGCACAGAGCCTCATTGACTGTTTGTGGAGTTTGATGGTGGTTCTGTCTGGTTCGTGTTTCCTGAGTTGCTGCAAAGCATTCCTGTTCAAGTGTTTTCTGGTTCTGACCTCGGCTTTATTTTTGACTATCCCTTCTACTCTCCCCTGGTACCGTATATTTCTGATCTGTTGCCAACCTCTGCCTGATTGACGATTCTTGTATGTTTCATGTTTTATGTACCTTGTCTGTCTTAGTTTAGTATATTATTCAGAGGCCGCTTTATAAGGACCTCTCTTAGTATAGTCTGTTTTGTTTACTGTCCTGCAGCCTGCTCCCTTCACGGATTGTCAAGTGTATCTTTGTGTTTCTGAGTGTCCTAAGTTGTCTGTCGGTCTTGAAGCCTTCGGAGTTTAGTGGCAATTCTGTTCTGTTTTTTTGGTGCTCCTTGGTTTTGGAGAAATCCGTCTGTCCTTGTGTCCAGTCAGTTACTCACCTGCCTTAAGGGCTTCATCTCATGTTCCAAGCCACCACGATGGCCCAAGCAGGGGCTAACCGTTACATTACAAACAGTCCATTAATGCCTGCAGGTGAGCTTACTGTGTTAAATTCTGTGCTTCAGATGGTTTTTGATCTGCTGACAGAGCTGAAGAGGTTAATGCTGTCTCTCAGTGTGCTTAATTATGCGGTTCCTCCCAGCAGAGTCTCTGGGGAACCTCCCATGAGTGAAAGAGAGAGACGTAGAATTCTTAATCTGTTATTATTGCAGTTCACCCCAGCATAAAATCTTTTGCTGTCCATTAAAGCCGAAACCCAGAATGTCATGTTCTCAGGGTGAGACCCTGGTATCCACGTCATGTAGCCATAGCGCTGACCCTACTGCTGGGACCTCTGTTTCTGAGCAATGCAGGGGTGTTGCAAATTCCATGTGTGGTAATAAAGCCAAAATTGTTCCACCTCAAGGCACACTACCTGCTTCCATGTTATGCAGTGGATCACTGTTTCTCAGTTCTTGTCATGGGCCCAGGGTGGCGCTGATGCCACAAGGGCCCAGGGTGACGCTGATGCCACAAGGGCCCAGGGTGACGCTGATGCCACAAGGGCCCAGGGTGACGCTGATGCCACAAGGGCCCAGGGTGACGCTGATGCCACAAGGGCCCAGGGTGGCGCTGATGCCACAAGGCCCAGGGTGGCGCTGATGCCACAAGGCCCAGGGTGGCGCTGATGCCACAAGGGCCCAGGGTGGCGCTGTTGTTACAGGTACACAGCATAAAGAAAAACCTGTCTGTTCTGCCACATTGTATTGTGCCTATGTCCGTTCCTGGCGGGAGGCCAGTTTTGTTTCTGTCTGACAAGGTGTCAGCGGTGCCAGAACCTGGCACATTGCCGGTAACACTCCCAAGCTGTGTGTGAGCGGTAACACTCCAAGCTGGTGTGAGCGGTAACACTCCCAAGCTGTTGTGAGCGTAACACTCCCAAGCTGTGTGTGAGCGTAACACTCCCAAGCTGTGTGTGAGCGGTAACACTCCAAGCTGTGTGTGAGCGGTAACACTCCCAAGCTGTGTGTGAGCGGTAACACTCCCAAGCTGTGTGTGAGCGGTAACACTCCCAAGCTGTGTGTGAGCGGTAACACTCCCAAGCTGTGTGTGAGCGGTAACACTCCCAAGCTGTGTGTGAGCGGTAACACTCCCAAGCTGTGTGTGAGCGGTAACACTCCCAAGCTGTGTGTGAGCGGTAACACTCCCAAGCTGTGTGTGAGCGGTAACACTCCCAAGCTGTGTGTGAGCGGTAACACTCCCAAGCTGTGTGTGAGCGGTAACACTCCCAAGCTGTGTGTGAGCGGTAACACTCCCAAGCTGTGTGTGAGCGGTAACACTCCCAAGCTGTGTGTGAGCGGTAACACTCCCAAGCTGTGTGTGAGCGGTAACACTCCCAAGCTGTGTGTGAGCGGTAACACTCCCAAGCTGTGTGTGAGCGGTAACACTCCCAAGCTGTGTGTGAGCGGTAACACTCCCAAGCTGTGTGTGAGCGGTAACACTCCCAAGCTGTGTGTGAGCGGTAACACTCCCAAGCTGTGTGTGAGCGGTAACACTCCCAAGCTGGGCCCAGAGCCCTTCACGCCTGTGGTGGGCCCAGAGCCCTTCACGCCTGTGGTGGGCCCAGAGCCCTTCCCGCCTGTGGTGGGCCCAGAGCCCTTCCCGCCTGTGGTGGGCCCAGAGCCCTTCCCGCCTGTGGTGGGCCCAGAGCCCTTCCCGCCTGTGGTGGGCCCAGAGCCCTTCCCGCCTGTGGTGGGCCCAGAGCCCTTCCCGCCTGTGGTGGGCCCAGAGCCCTTCCCGCTGTGGTGGGCCCAGAGCCCTTCCGCCTGTGGTGGGCCAGAGCCCTTCCCGCCTGTGGTGGGCCCAGAGCCCTTCCCGCCTGTGGTGGGCCCAGAGCCCTTCCCGCCTGTGGTGGCCCAGAGCCCTTCCCGCCTGTGGTGGGCCCAGAGCCCTTCCCGCCTGTGGTGGGCCCAGAGCCCTTCCCGCCTGTGGTGGGCCCAGAGCCCTTCCCGCCTGCTGATGAGTCAGTTGTGCCGATGTTGAGCTACGAGGTATCCGTGCCTATGCTTTGTTATGAGGCCGAGGTGCCTGTATCTAAACATGAAACCTTCATGCCTGGTTCTACTAGCGAGCTGCTAGTCATGCCGATTCCGATCCACGAGGCAGCCGTGCCCATGTCCTGCTGCGAGACCAATGTGCTCACATTAACACATGAGACCGCTGTGCCCTTGTCCCACAGTGGGTCCAGTGTTGTTCCTACCGTTGTCTTGCCAAGTGTAGGTCCCGAGCCCTTCATGTGTAATTCGGGCAATGTGCCCCTAATGCCTGTTTCTGGCGATATGCCAATTTTGTCCCAGGTGGGTACTAAGTCCTTCATGTCTGGTTTGGGCCAAGAGCCCCTCATGTCAGCCCCTGATGGCACGCTGCCAGGTATGTCTGTTTCTGGTTATTTGCCAGTCCTGCCAGTTAATGGAATGACATCCAAACTGACTGGTGCTACAAATTCTAGCCCTGTACCCGAAGGTTATATACGATCCCCATGCGGGATGTTGTTCCGTGAGGCACACTGGGCCATGATCAAGAAAGACCCTAATGCTTTCAGGTGTTTTGCGGATTCCGATGACTCGGAGGGTCCACAGTGCACTCCTCCAGGTGAAATCTGTAACAATGGTGAGGTGCCAGTTTTATCATATCCTGGCAATGTCCTCTGTTCCAACGGTGTGCCAGTTAAAGGTGAGTTGTCAAGTCTGTCCAAGTCGAGCTGCAAGGGAGTCATATCCAAGTCAAGTCACGTGACCACTGTGCCCACGTCTTGCAGTGGGCCCATTGCTGTCAAACCCACTTGTGGGGTAGAGAGGTTTCAATCGTGTGGTGTTAAACAGATAACCAAGTCTGCCCCTACTATTGCCGTGTCGTGTGGGGGTGGTCAGCAGTTCTAGATCTCGTTCAAGGAGAAGACGTAAAAAGGTGACTAACCCTAGTCCAACTGTTTCTATGTCCAGTCTGACTGATGCCGAGATCCCCCAACCCCGTCATGTCCCTGAGGGCTATGTGCAGTCGCCCTTTGGACTGGTGTTCAGGAAGGACCACTGGGATGCCATTCAAAGGAACCCTCATAGTCGGAGGCGTCTTGGGGAGGAGGATGACGACTCTGAGTGGGACCTCAATGGATTTTGGTGACTGGTGTTTCGTGATCTGGTTTCCTGATTCTGTCTGCCATGTTTTTTGTTTTGGGTGCCCGGGAGGTCACCCGTAAGGGAGGGGGTTATGTCACGTCTCGGCATTGCCCCCTGGTGGTGAAGGGTCTTCATGTTTGTTTTTCCCCTATGGTGTGTCTGGCTGTGCTGTTTAGGGCTGATCTGGGGTTCTGTTGTGATCTCCTGGTCTGGGGTCACATGGCCCAATCACACAGACCCACTCCCTATATATTCCCAGCAGCTCAGAGCCTCATTGACTGTTTGTGGAGTTTGATGGTGGTTCTGTCTGGTTCGTGTTTCCTGAGTTGCTGCAAAGCATTCCTGTTCAAGTGTTTTCTGGTTCTGACCTCGTCTTTATTTTTGACTATCCCTTCTACTCCCCCCTGGTACCGTATATTTCTGATCTGTTGCCAACCTCTGCCTGATTGACGATTCTTGTATGTTTCATGTTTCATGTTTTATGTACCTTGTCTGTCTTAGTTTAGTATATTATTCAGAGGCCGCTTTATAAGGACCTCTCTTAGTATAGTCTGTTTTGTTTACTGTCCTGCAGCCTGCTCCCTTCACAGATTGTCAAGTGTATCTTTGTGTTTCTGAGTCTCCTAAATTATCTGTCGGTCTTGAAGCCTTTGGAGCTTAGTGGCAATTCTGTTCTGTTTTTTGGTGCTCCTTGGTTTTGGAGAAATCCGTCTGTCCTTGTGTCCTGTCAGTTACTCACCTGCCTTAAGGGCTTCATCTCATGTTCCAAGCCACCACGATGGCCCAAGCAGGTGCTAACCGTTACATCTGGGTTCTGTCCCATCTCGTCTTGGGGTATCGGTTGCGACCTTTCGAGGTACCGTTACCCAACGTACAGCTCATGTTAATGTTCATGTGAAAACCGCGATTAAGAAAGATTGTTTATTTCTAATCGCATCCCTGAATATACTCTTGAACAACCTTGTCTGCAAGTCAGTACCTTCTGGTATTAGCTAGGTATCTACTGTCTGCAATTTCAAACCAGTCCATACTGTTTCTGAATTTCTTTTGACTGCCCTGCACCTTGAATACTTCACGGACTGTCGTCCCACGTATCATGTTTCTGAGCGTGTCCTAGGTAATCTGTTGGTCTCAACCTTCAGAGCCTAGAGGCAATTCAGTTAGCCCTTGTGTCTCCTTGGCTATTAAGTTACAGTCTGTAGTTTATGAATCTTTTGTGTTATTCAAGCAGATACTTTTGCCCTCAAGGATCTCAACTCCGCTACTCGTGTGGCAGCGTTACCGCTACCGTTACACCCTCATCAGCAGGAGCTAGGCATGGTGACCAGTTGCAGTGGATGCTTGGACCCATAGGGTAAATCAGTACTTACAAGGATTGTGGTGGAGGACAAAAAGTGAGATAAAAGGCCTCCACACTATAATAAGTGTGTTTATTATTTCAGAAGCCACTTGCACATCATGCAGGTCGTAAAGCTGGTGTCCGGCGCTGGCACTCGTAACCTTCAGCTTCAGTAGAGGCTATCCAGCCTGGGCAACACGTACTCAGTGGGTCAGTTGTTGAATGTGGAGCAGAAAAAGGAGAAAAAAGGGGGGTTTTGTGCAGACTGTATTATCCCAATCAGAACAATTGTAAACAGGGAATATACTCACATTTTATGGTGCCAATTTAAGCAAAAAGGCACCAAAAAGAAGGCAGATCGGTGGATTAAACCAAGGGGCACCGATTCCCCCTACCGGAGATCCAAGAGTCAGGAAACTCGATCCTTCAGGATGCCAGTTCAGACGCGTTTCGCTGTTACACCCACTGATGAAGCTGCATTCAGCGAAACGCGTCTGAGGCGTATTGTATTGTTGTTTTAATAAACCGTCTGTGAATTCTTCATCTTGTATGACTCTTGGTGAATTATTCCTTTGGTATCCTGAACTGATTTAGCGTTTTTTTAGCGTTTTTTTAGCGTTTTTTTAGCGTTTTTTGCAGCAACAGGAGTGAATTAATGCTTTATTTATAGCACCTGGTCCCTGTGCTCAATTCACAGCACCTCGATCACTAATTGCTGCTATAGCACACACTATTTATTAATTATACGGTAGCACACTCTCCGTATTATTTTTGTGTCTAATTTTATTCACCCTTTATTTATCTCATTTATTTTTCTTTGTTACAACCTCATTTTGATTACTGGTTTGTGGTTGGTACAATTTTTTATACACCGTGAGTCTCCTACTCATTCCTTCAGTTTTTTACGATCTATTTCTGTGTTATTTTTCCTGCCCTTGACAATAGGGCCATCTGGTGGCGCCACACAGATATTACATCCACTTGCACATCATGCCTAGCTCCTGCTGATGAGGGTCCAACAAACCTGAAACAGCGCTGTCTTAGGAGAGGCTTATCACCAGTTGCATAAACCTGATCTCTGCTAGAAAGCCACAGTGTGGCATAGCATTGATTTTAGGGTTCTGTGTAATAACAGACCCAGGATGCCTAAGGCTAGGGACAGATGAGCGCATTTTCTGCGGCCACCGTCAAAATGTACGTCGATGCGTGCGCACGCATTTTTTCACGGAATACGCTTAAGTGGTCAGACGATGCGCAATTCTGGACGTATTTCATGACGATGGGGTGAAAAGAAGTCTAGGGAAATCCAGCTGTTTGAACGTTATGTTGGCCGCACACTAGCAGCGTCTGACATCTCCTAATCACGCACACACGCTGCTATGCGGCCGCAGCGCACTCTGTACGTCAGTACCAGCGGTTTAACGTTCTCGAAAAAATGCGTTCATTTTCCACTTGCGTTGCGCGGCCGGACTTTTGTGCGACCGTACTTCGTATATTGGCTGTCATTGCCCGGCATCTGCTGCTAGTGCGGCCGTGATTATGTGCGCCAGAACGCGCGTTCGCACTGCCTCAGTCTGACCCTAGCCTAAAAGTGAGACAGATGTCATTTGCATATCCTACCCAGAGTTCCTTGCTGCATATGAGGAATGTGGCACAGGAGCTCTGGGATGCAATTCTTTGAATTGCTGTGATGTGCAGGTGACTTCTGCAATAATAAGCCTCCACACTATAAGTGTGTTTTTTATCTCACTTTTTCTCCTCCACAACCCTTGTAAGTGTATATATACATATACACACTCTGTGGTCTGTTGTTTGTGTATATATATATATATATATATACACACACACACTTTCAGACCTCAGACCAGCCCTCTGTGTGTGTATGTACTGTATAGTGTGTGTGTGTGTGTGATAAATTTACACACACATATACATATATATACAGTTGTGTTCAAAATTATTCAACCCCCAATGCTGTAAAGGGTTTTAGGGAATTTAGTGTACATTTGTAATTGTATTCAGAATGAAATCCTACAAGGACTTTTTAAAGAACCATATGCAACTAAAATGACATCAATTGGTTTTGTAATACAGTAGTAAATGTTTCTTTTGTGAATTCTTCATTGACACAATTATTCAACCCCTTAAAGACTACCACTCTGAAGAACAGAGGTTCATTCAAGTGTTTTCAATCAGGTATTGAAAACACCTGTGGATGTCACGGAGCAGCAATAAAGCATAATAAGCACCAATTAGGCAGCTTTAAAATGACTGTGATACTCAGCTCCTTCTAGACATTTACTGGTGTGGTTACAAACATGGTGAAGTCAAGAGAATGGTCCAGGAAGACAAGAGAAGAGGTGATTACTCTTCACAGGAAGGGCAATGGCTATAAGAAGATTGCAAAGATGTTAAACATACCAAGAGAGACCATAGGAAGCATCATTCGCAAATTCAAGGCAAAGGGCACTGTTGAAACGCTAACTGGTCATGGCAGAAAGAAGATGCTGACTTTGACTGCTGTGCGTTACCTGAAGCGTAGAGTGGAGAAAAGTCCCCGTGTGACTGCTGAGGAACTGAGAAAAGATTTGTCAGATGTGGGTACTGAAGTTTCAGCTCAGACAATACGGCGCACACTGCGTAATGAAGGCCTCCATGCCAGAACTCCCAGGCGCACCCCCTTGCTGTCTCCAAAGAATAAGAAGAGTCGACTGCAGTATGCCAAAAGTCATGTGGACAAACCACAGAAGTTTTGGGATAGTGTTCTGTGGACTGATGAAACAAAATTAGAACTGTTTGGGCCCATGGATCAACGCTATGTTTGGAGGAGGAAGAACAAGGCCTATGAAGAAAAGAACACCTTGCCTACTGTGAAGCATGGCGGGGGGGTCAATCAGGCTTTGGGGCTGTTTTGCTTCTGCAGGTGCAGGGAAGCTTCAGCGTGTGCAAGGTACCATGAATTCTCTTCAGTACCAGGAGATATTGGATGACAATGTGATGCAGTCCGTCACAAACCTGAGGCTTGGGAGACGTTGGACCTTTCAACAGGACAATGATCCCAAGCATACCTCCAAGTCCACTAGAGCATGGTTGCAGATTAAAGGCTGGAACATTTTGGAGTGGCCATCACAGTCACCTGACTTAAATCCGATTGAGAACCTCTGGTGGGACTTAAAGAAAGCAGTTGCAGTGCGCAAGCCTAAGAATGTGACTGAACTGGAGGCTTTTGCCCATGACGAATGGGCGAAGATACCCGTAGATCGCTGCAAGACACTTGTGTCAAGCTATGCTTCACGTTTAAAAGCTGTTATAACTGTAAAAGGATGTTGTACTAAGTACTAAGATTGAATGTCACTTGGGGGTTGAATAAAACTGATAATGATGTGAGCACAGAAAAGACATTTGTGGTTATTTCATTCTAAATGTTATGTTATATTTGTCTGACCTACACGTGCCTCTTTGATTTAATTGTAAGCAAGATGACTGAATGATCAAAATCAATGTCAAACTGGCCAAAACACTCAATTTCAGTGGGGGTTGAATAATTTTGAATACAACTGTATACACACACAGAGGGCTGGCCTGAAAGTGTGTGTGTGTATGTATATATATATATTACACACACACACACACTATCTGGTCTGATATGTGGTATGTATGTATGTATATAGTATATATTACACACACACTATCTGGTCTGAGGTCTGATATATATATATACACTGCTCAAAACAGGGGCGGATCCAGAGACTAGTCTCGGGAGGGGCACTTACAGAAAATAAGGTGTTTTAGCAGAGAGCCCGACTCACGAGAATTTACAGAGGGCCCGGCTCACAGGAGCTTACAATCTAGAGGAGCAGAGGGCCCGGCTCACAGGAGCTTACAATCTAGAGGAGCAGAGGGCACCCAGGAGCTTACAATCTAGAGGAGCAGAGGGCACCCAGGAGCTTACAATCTAGAGGAGCAGAGGGCACCCAGGAGCTTACAATCTAGAGGAGCAGAGGACACCCCGGATTTTACAATCTAGAGGAGCAGAGGACACCCCGGATTTTACAATCTAGAGGAGCAGAGAGCCCCCAGCTCAAGGATTTGCCCAGCTCATGGATTTGCCCCCAGGTCATGGATTTGCCCAGCTCATGGATTTTCCCCCAGGTCATGGATTTGCCCAGCACATGGATTTGCCCCCAGGTCATGGATTTGCCCCCAGGTCATGGATTTGCCCAGCACATGGATTTGCCCAGCTCATGGATTTGCCCCCAGGTCATGGATTTGCCCAGCACATGGATTTGCCCCCAGGTCATGGATTTGCCCAGCTCATGTATTTGCCCCCAGGTCATGGATTTGCCCAGCACATGGATTTGCCCCCAGCTCATGGATTTGCCCCCAGGTCATGGATTTGCCCAGCTCATGGATTTGCCCAGCACATGGATTTGCCCCCAGGTCATGGATTTGCCCAGCTCATGGATTTGCCCAGCTCATGTATTTGCCCCCAGGTCATGGATTTGCCCAGCACATGGATTTGCCCCCTTGCTCATGGATTTGCCCCCAGGTCATGGATTTGCCCAGCTCATGCATTTGCCCAGCTCATGGATTTGCCCCCCAGCTCATGGATTTGCCCCCCTGCTCATGGATTTGCCCCCCAGCTCATGGATTTGCCCCCAGCTCATGGATTTGCCCCCAGCTCATGGATTTGCCCCCAGCTCATGGATTTGCCCAGCTCATGGATTTGCCCAGCTCATGGATTTGCCCAGCTCATGGATTTGCCCCCCAGCTCATGGATTTGCCCCAGCACATGGATTTGCCCCAGCTCATGGATTTGCCCCCAGCTCATGGATTTGCCCCCAGCTCATGGATTTGCCCCCAGCTCATGGATTTGCCCCCAGCTCATGGATTTGCCCCCAGCTCATGGATTTGCCCCCAGGTCACACATGGATTTGCCCCAGCTCATGGATTTGCCCCCAGGTCACACATGGATTTGCCCCCAGGTCACACATGGATTTGCCCCCAGGTCACACATGGATTTGCCCCAGCTCATGGATTTGCCCCCAGGTCACACATGGATTTGCCCCCAGGTCATGGATTTGCCCCCAGGTCATGGATTTGCCCCCAGCTCTCACCTGGATTGTTGCCCCAGCTCCGGCAGGGGGTTGAGGGACCCAGATGCCGGGCAGCGCGGGAGCGCCTGCCCGATCTTGAACAGTCCGTCCTGTGAAGTGGATGCGGCTGTGTGCGTGCGTAGCCGGTCACGCGGTCCGGCCAGTCAGGTGGTACTGAGCTTACAATCTAGAGGAGCAGAGGGCCCGGCTCACAGGAGCTTACAATCTAGAGGAGCAGAGGGCACCCAGGAGCTTACAATCTAGAGGAGCAGAGGACACCCCGGATTTTACAATCTAGAGGAGCAGAGGGCACCCCGGATTTTACAATCTAGAGGAGCAGAGAGCCCCCAGCTCAAGGATTTGCCCAGCTCATGGATTTGCCCCCAGGTCATGGATTTGCCCAGCTCATGGATTTTCCCCCAGGTCATGGATTTGCCCAGCACATGGATTTGCCCCCAGGTCATGGATTTGCCCCCAGGTCATGGATTTGCCCCCAGGTCATGGATTTGCCCAGCACATGGATTTGCCCAGCTCATGGATTTGCCCAGCTCATGTATTTGCCCCCAGGTCATGGATTTGCCCAGCACATGGATTTGCCCAGCTCATGGATTTGCCCCCAGGTCATGGATTTGCCCAGCACATGGATTTGCCCCCAGGTCATGGATTTGCCCAGCTCATGTATTTGCCCCCAGGTCATGGATTTGCCCAGCACATGGATTTGCCCCCAGCTCATGGATTTGCCCCCAGGTCATGGATTTGCCCAGCTCATGGATTTGCCCAGCACATGGATTTGCCCCCAGGTCATGGATTTGCCCAGCTCATGGATTTGCCCAGCTCATGTATTTGCCCCCAGGTCATGGATTTGCCCAGCACATGGATTTGCCCCCTTGCTCATGGATTTGCCCCCAGGTCATGGATTTGCCCAGCTCATGCATTTGCCCAGCTCATGTATTTGCCCCCAGGTCATGGATTTGCCCCCAGGTCATGGATTTGCCCAGCTCATGGATTTGCCCCCCAGCTCATGGATTTGCCCCCCTGCTCATGGATTTGCCCCCCAGCTCATGGATTTGCCCCCAGCTCATGGATTTGCCCCCAGCTCATGGATTTGCCCCAGCTCATGGATTTGCCCAGCTCATGGATTTGCCCAGCTCATGTATTTGCCCCAGCTCATGGATTTGCCCCCAGCTCATGGATTTGCCCAGCACATGGATTTGCCCCAGCTCATGGATTTGCCCCAGCTCATGGATTTGCCCCCAGCTCATGGATTTGCCCCCAGCTCATGGATTTGCCCCCAGCTCATGGATTTGCCCCCAGCTCATGGATTTGCCCCAGCTCATGGATTTGCCCCCAGGTCACACATGGATTTGCCCCAGCTCATGGATTTGCCCCCAGGTCACACATGGATTTGCCCCCAGGTCACACATGGATTTGCCCCCAGGTCACACATGGATTTGCCCCAGCTCATGGATTTGCCCCCAGGTCACACATGGATTTGCCCCCAGGTCATGGATTTGCCCCCAGGTCATGGATTTGCCCCCAGCTCTCACCTGGATTGTTGCCCCAGCTCCGGCAGGGGGTTGAGGGACCCAGATGCCGGGCAGCGCGGGAGCGCCTGCCCGATCTTGAACAGTCCGTCCTGTGAAGTGGATGCGGCTGTGTGCGTGCGTAGCCGGTCACGCGGTCCGGCCAGTCAGGTGGTACTGAGACTCAGTACCACCTGATTAGCCGGACCACGTGACCGGCTGCGCACGCACACAGCCGCATCCACTTCACAGGACGGACTGTTCAAGACCGGGCAGGCGCTCTCGCGCTGCCCGGCATCTGGGTCCCTCAACCCCCGGGCCAAATCTCGGGGGGGGGCAATTGCCCCGTTGCCCCCCCCCTGGATCCGCCCCTGGCTCAAAAAGATAAAGCGAACACAAACATAGGACATGCTAGATCTGAATGAATGAAATCTTCTTATTAAATACTGGGGTCGTTACATTGTGTCACTGAATGTGCTGACAACAAAATCACACAAACATTATCAATGGAAATCAAATTGATTAACCCATGCAGGTCTGGATTTGAAGTTACACTCAAAATTAAAGTGGAAAACAACACTACAGGCTGATCCAACTTTGATGTAATGTCCTTCAAACAAGTAGAAATGAGGCTCAGTAGAGTGTGTGTGGCCTCCACGTGTCTGTATGACCTCCCTACAACGCCTGGGCATGCTCCTGATGAGGTGGTGGATGGTCTCCTGAGGCTAGGGACAGATGAGCGCATTTTCTGCGGCCACCGTCAAAATGTACGTCGATGCGTGCGCACGCATTTTAAGTGGTCAGACGATGCGCAATTCTGGACGTATTTCATGACGATGGGGTGAAAAGAAGTCTAGGGAAATCCGGCTGTTTGAACGTTATGTAGGCCGCACACTAGCAGCGTCTGACATCTCCTAATCACGCACACACGCTGCTATGCGGCCGCAGCGCACTCTGTACGTCAGTACCAGCGGTTTAACGTTCTCGAAAAAATGCGTTCATTTTCCACTTGCGTTGCGCGGCCGGACTTTTGTGCGACCGTACTTCGTATATTGGCCGTCATTGCCTGTCATCTGCTGCTAGTGCGGCCGTGATTATGTGCGCCAGAACGCGCGTTCGCACTGCGCTCGTCTGACCCTAGCCTGAGGGATCTCCTCCCACTCCTGGCTAAAGCATCTCCCAAGTCCTGGGCAGTCTGTGGTGCAACGTGGCGTTGGTGGATGGAGCGAGACATGATGTCCCAGATGTGCTCAATTGGATTCAGGTCTGGGGAACGGGCGGGCCAGTCCATAGCATCAATGCCTTCATCTTGCAGGAACTGCTGACACACTCCAGCCACATGAGGTCTAGCATTGTCTTGCATTAGGAGGAACCATGGGCCAACCGCACCAGCATATGGTCTCACAAGGGGTCTGATGATCTCATCTCGGTATCTAATGGCAGTCAGGCTACCTCTGGCGAGCACAGGGAGGGCTCTGCGGCCCCCTAAAGAAATGCCACCCCACACCATTACTGACCCACTTACAAACCGGTCATGCTGGAGGATGTTGCAGGCAGCAGAACGTTCTCCACGGCTTCTCCAGACCCTGTCACGTCTGTCACATGTGCTCAGTGTGAACCTGCTTTCATCTGTGAAGAGCAAAGGGCGCTAGTGGCAAAGCTGCAATCTTGGTGTTCTCTGGCAAATACCAAATGTCCTGCACGGTGTTGGGCTGTAAGCACAACCCCCACCTGTGGACGTCGGGCCCTCATACCACCCTCATGGAGTCTGTTTCTGACCGTTTGAGCAGCCACAGGCACATTTGTGGCCCGCTGGAGGTCATTTTGCAGGGCTCTGGCAGTGCTCCTCCTGTCCCTCCTTGCACAAAGGTGGAGGTAGCGGTCCTGCTGCTGGGTTGTTTCCCTCCTACGGTCTCCTCCACGTCTCCTGATGTACTGGCCTGTCTCCTGGTAGCGCCTCCATGCTCTGGACACTACGCTGACAGACACAGCACAGCTCGCATTGATGTGCCATCCTGGATGAGCTGCACTACCTGAGCCACTTGTGTGGGTTGTAGACTCCGTCTCATGCTACCACTAGAGTGACAGCACCTCCAGCATTCAAAAGTGATCAAACCATCAGCCAGAAAGCATAGGAACTGAGAAGTGGTCTGTGGTCACCACCTGCAGAACCACTCCTTTATTGGGGATGTCTTGCTACCTGCCTATGCTTCCCACATGTTGTCTATTCCATTTGCACAGCAGCATGTGGACTCGACTGTCAATCAGTGTTGCTACCTAAGCGGACAGTTTGATTTCACAGACGTGTGATTGACTTGGAGTTACGTTGTGTTGTTTAAGTGTTGCCTTTATTTGAGGATTGTATATATATATATATGTAGCGCTCACTCCCGGAGGAGCCGCTGAAAATTGAACCACGGGTCAGTCTCCCCGCACTAGGGAATAAATATACTCCAACACCGCTGTGAGTTTTTATCATTTAAATAGTTTACTAAAATAATAGGCAGATATTGAGACACGGTATTCACAGATATATTACAGTATTTTCGTATCGCGGTAAAACGCGTGGCGGAAAAGAAACGAAACACGAGGCTTCGTATTTCGGAAAATAAAATATTCGTAACCGAACAGAAAATAAAAGCAGTTGCACGAATATACGAAAAAGGAACACGTAGCGGAACCCAAAAAATACAATCTCTTCGTATTACGACAAACGCGCAGCGGAAAAAAAGGAAAATATATTCGGAACGTATCTTTACTCTTGTTCCGATACGCAACAAAAATGAGTCCTGCACAGGTTAAGTCCCGGAATGTAAAAGGTGTGTGTGTATGGTACCGGGTACTATTCAACTGGCCAGTGAATTTACTTAAAGAATCTCTTCGACTAGTCAAGTTGGGGCCCTGTGGACTTTAAGAAGGAAAACAGCAGCGAGTTCTTTATTTACATACAGCCTGGAGGCCTCTCACCCATCCGACGGTTGCTTTAGGCTCCGCTGACCCAGGACGTCTCTCCGCTCGATATTGACTGGGGATACTAGCGGCCGGATCCGTTGTCTGACTTTCCGCAGCTTGTCCACGACTTGTCCAACTCACCGCCTGCTCTCCGTATTCGGTCAACTCGCGGCAACTCCTTACTCGAGGTCTTGGGTCTCTTAGATCTGCAGCAATCTCTGGAACTTGAAGCGCTCTCCTTCTCTTCAGGCTGAATGTCCAATAAATGACTCTGACAGGTCTCGCTCAGGCTCTGGCTTAGGCCCTCTTGCGATGTCTCTCACTGCGTCTATTCCCTCTGACTCCCTGGCGCGCTCTCCAACTTTCTCCACGAGGCAGAGGATGTAAGTCTCCAGTCCCCACCCACTTCCTGTCTTCCTGCAAAGCATGCCGGGCGTTGTAGTCCCAATGTCCAGTATCTGATCGCGATAGTCTCCATCTTGTGGCCAAAAATAGGTACTGCCACAGCAAGATGATTTTTAACACAGCGCTACATATATATTACACACACACACTGGTCTGAGGTCTGACGTGTATATATATATCTATCAGACCAGATAGTGTGTATGTGTGTGTACATTAGACAAACACACACATACTTTCAGACCAGGTGTGTGTGCGTGTATATACACACACCACCAACATTTAAGACCACAGACCAGACATGGGGCAGCTTTCCGAATGCTTTAACTGCATTCGGACAGGCCACTGCAGCTTACCGCATTCCTTCCAACGAGCGCCACCGGCAAAGTCTTCGAGCGGCCGCTTGTTGCAAAGCCCCCAGCCACGATCTCGCGAGATTGTGCACAGCTCGATCTTGCGAACTCCGAGATCGCACAAGATCGCGGCTGGGGGCTTCGCAACGAGCAGCCGCTCAAAGACTTTGCCGGTGGTGCTCGTTGGAAGGAACTCGGTAAGCTGCAGGGGCCTGTGGAAATGCCGTTAGAGCATTCGCAGCCCCTCGGATGCTGGCAAGCCAGCTCAGTGCTTGTGGGAGGTATCGGGCGTATCTGCACAGGTACTAAGTACTCTGCAGAACCCGGTATCGGCACCGATACCGATACTAGTATCGGTATCGGTGCATACCTAGGGGTTATTCAGAGAGCACCGAAATGTCGCCAATATTTTTGTGCTTTCTTGTTCAGGGATCAAATTTCCCCACCCTGCGGTGAATTCAGCATTCATCGCAGGGTCCCCAGAGTGCAGGGAAAACCTGGCGGAACAGCCACAAAAAACACATCAGAAAAAGCCGGCGAGCCACCGATCACAGCGCAGAGCAGTCACCGGAAAAAGCTGACAAGCTGACGAACGGGGTGAAAAAAAAATACGATTGAAAGTGAAAATTGAAACGCTGTTTGCGAAAAAAATACTGAACGAAAATGTCTGGAATTTACATATAAGATCCTATGAATGATATTAAAAAGGGCTGTTACAGAAAAAACGATTTAACAAAATAAACGAAAAAAAATTTTGACGAAAAAATCCTGAAAAATGTCTAAAAGATCCTAAAAAAAAAATCAATAAAGAGACTTTTTGCTACAGATTAAATAATAAACAGTTTTTTAGATATTGGATTAAAACGGGAATATTTTTAACATTGAAACCTATGGGATTCGCCTGAATAAACCTGCCGAATGAAACCACTGAACATCAGGGCATTTCACTGACATTTCTCTGCTGTTCAATGTGAATAGATTAACCATTGCTTCTCTATGGGGGATTTTACTGCCGCCGAACAGGCACCGTATTTCACTGCCGCCGAACAGCATCATATTTCACTGCCGCCGGACAGGCACCATATTTCACTGCCGCCGAACAGCACCATATTTCACTGCCGTCGAACAGGCACCCTATTTGCTGGCAGTTCGCCAAAATTTGCCAACCTGCTTGCTCTCTGAATAGCTGAATGGCCCCGAAATGTGAACGTACGGGGAAACTCACTGTTCAGTGACATTTCGGGGTCAGATCGGCTCTCTCTGAATAACCCCTTTGGGGTCATATTATGATCATCACACTAAAACGGGGACACTGAGATGGATAATGTGCGCCAGCAGGTTTCTCCTTAGCCTCCCTGTTTTAGCGTCATATTACGGTGCAGGCGCAAATCCAGCAGCCTGCATCGTAACGCCAAGCTAAGCTTCGGGATGCTCGAGGCAGCACTAAGCACCGCTGCGAGCATGCCCTCCATGTAGTCCATGTAGCGTTTGGATTGTAATATGGTGCGCCCACGTTAGGGTCACCAGTAAGGATGAGCCGAACACTCCCCGAGTTCGGTTCGAAGCCGAAACCGAACTTTCCAAATGTTCGGATCCAAACCCGAACTCGAACTCCATACAAGTCAATGGGGCTGAAAATTCGGTTTTTAGAGTGCCCTCCAAGAGGGCATATATGCTAGATATTTGCCATAAAAGGGTGTATGGGGGTCCGGGTAGTGCCCTGGGGACAGGAAACAAGGACAAAAAGTTTTAAAAAAAAGGTTTTTAAAGGGACAGTGAGTTTTCCATGAAATAGGGGTTAAAAATAAAAATGAAAAATTCCTTCAAATATCGTGTCTAGGAGGTCCCCATAACCTGCCCGTGAAGTGGCGGATTTCTAGGATGTATATAAATATGTAAAAACCAAAAAATGACATTTCAAATGACGGTAAATGCTTTTCCTTTAATCTATCCATAAACAACTGCTTGGGGCGGCAGTCTGTATGAAAAGAGGAGACATTTTCGGACACGCAGAAAAAGTTTACTGATTTTTTGGCGGTGAAAAGCAGGAGAATGGAAACTTCTAGACCAAATAGCTGATTTGGAAAGTGAGATAAAGGGGAGAATTTTTCTGGTTTGGCTATTTTGACCTAGAATTTTCCATTCTCCAGTCATTCTCCTGAGTTTCACCTTTCTTGAATAACCCTGTCAGGGTTATTCAGAGAGCGGTGTAGAGCAGGAGAATGACTGGAGAATGGAAAATTCTAGGTCAAAATAGCCAAACCAGAAAAATTCTCCCATTTAGGCTAGTGTCTACCTAGCCATTTAGGCTAGAAGCTACCACCCAACTCACTGACGCAACCATCAATCACTCTCCCCTTGCAGTCCTCTCCTCCTGTTTCCAACCCCAACCTCCCAGATTGTGAGTTCCTACGGAATAGGGCCTCATCTCCTCCTGTACTGTTTGTCAAATGTTGTTCATGTATTGTAACCTGTCTATACTGTGCCTATTGTACAGCGCTGCGGAATATGCTGGCGTTTATAAATAAAGATAATAATAATAATAATAGTGTCAGACTAGCACATTTTAAACGTGCGTTCTGGCGCACTTAATCACGGCCGCACTAGCAGCAAATGACGGGCAATGACGGCCATATACGAAGTACGGTCGCACGGAAGTCCGGCTGCGCAACGCAAGTGGAAAATGAACGCATTTTTTCGAGAACGCAGAACCGCTAGTACGGCGTACAGAGTGCGCTGCGTCCCTAGCGGCGTGTGTGTGCGTGATTTGGAGACGTCAGACCCTGCTCATGTCCGGCCAACATAACGTCCAGACACCTAAAGTTTCCTGGTTTGGATCCGATAAAAATCACGCACAAAATGCGCATCGTATGACCGTTTTCGCGCATTCTGTGAAAAAATACGGCAATGCGTTCGACGCACTTTCGGTCACTGTTAAAAATGCGTTAGTCTGACCCTAGCCTTATCTCACTTTCCAAATCGGCTATTTGGTCCAGATTGTTCTCTTTTCCTGCCATTCTCCTGGTTTTCACCTTTCTCTGAACAACCCTGAGAGAGAGGTGAAAGCCAGGAGAACTGGCAGGAGAAGAGAACAATCTAGACCAAATAGCCGATTTGGAAAGTGCGTTAAATGGGAGAATTTTTCTGTTTTGGCTATTTTGACCTAGAATTTTCACTTCTCCAGTTATTCTCCTGCTTTTCACCGCTCTCTGAATAACCCTGTGAATGTTTAATCCCAAGGTGAAAAATAACATTGCTTAAGGCTGGGGTCAGACGAGCGCAGTTATCACGTCCGTGTTGCCGCACATTTGTACGTCCGTGGCAGCATAGCATTCTGACCAATGGAGCCCCACACACGAAGTACGTCCGCACAGAACTGCGGACGCATGACGGACGCTGCAAACGGACGCAGGTTAGGCAAGAACGTAATACTGCTAGAACGGACGTGCGGAGTGCGCCACGTCCACAACGTCCGCATAGCTTTGTGTGTGAGTGATGGAGCGTGGTCAGACGGACTGCATTTATACGTCCAGCATTTTTGACGGACAGAATGTTTTTTCATTGTAATTTATTTTCCCTGCTACATCAGTCAAAAAATACGGACTGTGTGGCCACTACCTTGTTGTCAGTCAGTAAGTCCGTCCGTACTGCACGGACGCACAGTCCGCACAAAATGCGCTCATCTGACCCTAGCCTTAGATGTTATTTTGAATTTTTTTTAAACACCAGTTAACCACTTGGCTGCTATGGACGCGCTCAGCGCGTACAGCTAAGTGGTTCTCCTGTGCTATGGACGCGCTGAGCGCGTCCATGCACAGGAGGCAGCAATCCGCCGGATTCCGGCGGATTGCTGCGCCCCCCGGTGCGGGCTGACATCTTGGATGGAGCAATTAGATGTCATCGCGGCGGCGCGATAACATCTAATTCAGGCGCCCCCCCCCCGCATGTGCGGAGGAAGCGCCTGAAAGGGAGGGGGGGATGTCCTTCGGACCTCTCTCCCTCCCGATCGCCGGGGGGCAGGGGGTTAATCCAGGCACCGTTTGGAAGGGCACAGCCTGCCCTTCCAAACGGTGGCTGTGATTAACCCCTGGGGAGCCGGATCACGAATCGGCGCTGAAAAGCGCCGGATCGTGATCCTCTCCTGGAGCTGGCCGACATCTTGGATGTCAGCCAAGCCTCCAGGAACTCCCCCTGAGGACTGGCGTCATCGTGCATAGCACGATGATACCAGTCCTGGAGTTAACCCCTAGCTGCCACCAATGGTGGAGATAGGGGGTTCGAATGAACCCCCTATCTCCCGATCCGTGGCAGCTAGGGGTTAATGTTTGATATTGCACGATGACGCCAGTCATGCATTGCACGATGACGCCAGTCTTGGAGTTAACCCCTAACTGCCACCAATGGTGGAGATAGGGGGTTCCAATGAACCCCCTATCTCCCGATCCGTCGCAGTTAGGGGTTAATGTTTGATATTGTTGGATCGGCCAGAGCATGGCCGTTCCAACAATACCAAACATGAGTATGAAAAAAGTTTTTTTAAAAAAAATAATAAAATATTTTAAAAAAAATAAACAAGTTTTTTTTTCCCTTTTTTTGTTTTGTTAATGCAGCAATATTGTTCCCATTTTAATTATAATGTGAACAATGATGCTGCACTAACGATTTTTGTATGCGGTGCGTTTGTTAAAAATCGTATAATTTTCCCCAAAAAAATGTAACGAGACCCCATCTCTAATTTTTTTAACAAGCGCACCCCATACAAAATATAACCGCAATTGCTCGCATGTTAAAATGTGAAAAAAACCCACTTTACACGTTGTAAATTATTGAAAATTCATATTTTATTGCATTTTTTGTTATAATATACAGACAGGTCATGACGTATACATATAATAATGACATATTATGAATCTGCCGAGTCTGATGGAAAGAACGATATATAATATGTCTGGGTCATATACTAAAATAAGCCTTCAAAACACGTTTAAACATGATGAGCAAAATCGGTAAAAATGAGCTCAGCACAGAGGCGGGAAAAGCCTCAGCAGCGAAAGGGTTAAAAAAAGCGAAATTTTCCCCAAAAAAAATGTAACGAGACCCCATTTCTAATTTTTTTAACAAGCGCACCCCATACAAAATATAACCGCAAACGATCGCATGTTAAAACGTGAAAAAAAACACTTTACACATAATAAATTATTGAAAATTCTTATTTCATTGCATTTTTGTTATAATATACAGACATGACATAACGTATACATATAATAATGACATATTATGAATCTGACAAGTCTGCCGGAAAGAACGATATATAATATGTCTGGGTCATATATCAAAATACGGCTACAAAACGCGGTTAAACATGATGAGCGAAAGCGGTAAAAATGACCTCAGCACAGAGGTGTGAAAAGCCTCAGCAGCGAAAGGGTTAAATGCAGCATATTAGGATGTTTTAGGGAAATTAATTCTCAAATCTCAATCAGAAGCAGACACCACCCCACCCTCAGTATGGTGTACAATGTATCAAATTGATTACCAGACTAAAAACACCTGGTGTTATGCCCGTTTGTGAACAGAGGTCATTTAGAGTTGATAATCTTTCCACGCACACATTAGTTTTTAATTCAATATCTAATAAACCGTTGCTTATAATATTCTGCAGTAAAGAGTCTCTTTATTTCTAGATTTTTTTGTATTTTTTTAAGCATTTTCTATACTTTTTTCAAAATTTCTTTTTTTTTTCGAACTCGAACCGAACACACCCAAAAAGTTTGAAATTCGCGAACTTTCGAACTGCCAAAGTTCGTGTCGAACTCCGAACCGTCCGAACCCGAACAGCTCATCCCTAGTCACCAGGGCTAACGTTAACGCTCCCTCGGGTGACACTAACGCCAGCGATATCAATGCAATAAAGCTCTTGGTGTTTTGTCAATAGATGAAGTGTCAGTTCTCTATGGGACAATTTTCGTGCTGCTGAATCGCACCATGTTTTGGCAAAATGCACCGTATTTCACTGTCAATTCCCTTATATTTGACGAAATCACAGCTTAGATAATAGACGAATTGCCCTGAAATTGGAGATATGGTGAAACTCAGCAAATTCGGTGCATAGTGAACAACCCTTATAGTTTTCTCGGTAAAATTCTGCCGGGTCGTGCTGGCACAGACGCCTGGCATTAAGATGCCGTGGAATCATCTCCTCGTGTCAGCGACAATTCAGCAGGGACGAGTATCTATTGTTGATTTAGCACGAGTTGATTGCGGTGACGCCGTCCGTCCCTCTTCATTCCATTCCCCGGTGTGTTTAAACAAGATATTACTGCGCGGAGGCTTTTATTTTCATTTTACCTCCTTTCCCCGAGATCGGATTTTTTATTATGCCGCCGGTGACGTCCGTCTGTCACTCCAGCAGAAACACAATTTGCGCCCATTATATATACACTTTAAAACCCCTCAGCGTTAAGCGGGGAGCGATAGGAGCGCGGCGAGGGCAGACACTTAGCAGACTGTCCCCGGCACGCGCGGAATATTAAATCATTTACCGCGGTTATGACGGGCAGGAATATCAGAGGACATCTGTAACAGGATTGACTTCGGCGGAGTAAATTACACGCAGGGAAGAATATTCCGGAGCCGCGTCTGCAGAGAATGATAATGAGCGTCCGCCAACAACGCTCCTCCACTTCAACAACTGCTCGGCGTGTATGGCGTATCAGGTGGTTTAGGGCAAGGGGCAGATTGCCTAAATTATAAGTCCTAACGCACCATATATTTCTTAAAAATAAATCTTTATTTCTGAAACGTTTGGGAGGAATCACTGTATGTTGTGTTTTTTATATATACTGTATATATAGAAATTGATGTTGAGATGGCTCAGAGGTTAATGCTCCAACTGCTTTATTTGCAGCATATTAAAGCCGGAGATACACTGAACGCCATGAGACGTGGTACGAAGCGGTTGCCGCGTATTTCTGTCAGTTCACCTGTATTTGTCAAAAATACCGCTTTGTGAACAGACGAATTGCCCCGAACTTAAACATATGGTGAAATGTACTGTTCAATGTAATTCAATGGAAAATTCGATCCTTGGTGTATAACCCTCTTGGGGCCCCAGGGCCGACCCAAGCCACTGTGCTGCCTGGAGCCAAAGGTGAAATGCTGCCCCCCCCAAAAAATACAAACAAACACGTGACATGTATGAGTGTATCACAGAGCCCCACAGCAATAAAACTCACACGCATACACACTGTACATTACTGAGTTTTATTGCTGTGGAGCTCTATGATACTCATACATATGGCACATTACTGTGAGTTTTATTGCTGTGGATCTCTGTGATACGCTCATACACACCGCACATTACTGTGAGTTTTATTGCTGTGGATCTCTGTGATACGCTCATACACACCGCACATTACTGTGAGTTTTATTGCTGTGGAGCTCTGTGATACGCTCATACACACCGCACATTACTGTGAGTTTTATTGCTGTGGAGCTCTGTGATACTTTCATACACACTGCACAATACTGTATCACAGAGCTATACAGCAATAAAACTCCCAGTAACGTGCCATATGTATGAGTATCACAGAGCTCCACATATCCCGGCTGTTACACACACCTACATACAGTCACACACACGCACCTACATACAGTCACACACCTAAAGTCACACACAGTCACACATCCACAGACACATCCACACACCCACAAATCCACAGACATACAGTCACACACACACATAAACTTACCCACACAGTGGAGGGCTTGCTGGATGCCGTCGGGCCTGGTCGTGCTCCAGCACACTTGTGATGACTTGAAAACCTGGTCAAAGGCAGTGGCGTAGCGTGGGTTGTCAGCGCCCGGGGCCAGCCAAGAATTGTGCGCCCCCCCCAACCTGTGGACACGTTATCGATATTGCCCCAGCTCTCACATGGATAATGCCCCAGCTCATGGATTTGCCCCAGCTCACACATTTGCCCCAGCACACGGATTTGCCCCAGCACCTCATGGATTTGCCCCAGCACATGGATTTGCCCCAGCTCACACATGGATTTGCCCCAGCTCATGGATGTGCCCCAGCTCATGGATTTGCCCCAGCTCACGGATTTGCCCCAGCTCACGGATTTGCCCCAGCTCACACATTTGCCCCAGCACACGGATTTGCCCCAGCACCTCATGGATTTGCCCCAGCACATGGATTTGCCCCAGCACACGGATTTGCCCCAGCACATGGATTTGCCCCAGCTCATGGATTTGCCCCAGCTCACACATTTGCCCCAGCACATGGATTTGCCCCAGCACCTCATGGATTTGCCCCAGCTCATGGATTTGCCCCAGCTCATGGATTTGCCCCAGCACATGGATTTGCCCCAGCTCATGGATTTGCCCCAGCTCATGGATTTGCCCCAGCACATGGATTTGCCCCAGCTCACACATGGATTTGCCCCAGCTCATGGATTTGCCCCAGCTCACACATTTGCCCCAGCTCATGGATTTGCCCCAGCTCATGGATTTGCCCCAGCTCATGGATTTGCCCCAGCACATGGATATTCCCCAGCACATGGATTTGCCCCAGCTCATGGATATGCCCCAGCTCATGGATTTGCCCCAGCTCATGGATTTGCCCCAGCACATGGATATTCCCCAGCACATGGATTTGCTCCAGCTCATGGATATGCCCCAGCTCATGGATTTGCCCCAGCTCATGGATTTGCCCCCCAGCACATGGATTTGCCCCAGCTCATGGATATGCCCCAGCTCTCACCTGGATATTGCCCCAGCTCCCGGGCAGCGGGAGTGCCTGCCGGCTGCCCAGTCCTGAACAGTGAGTCGAGTCCGTCCTGTTGATTGAAGGGGAGGCGGCTGCGTGCGTGCGCAGGTCACGCGGTCCGGCCAGTCAGGTGGTACAGAGACTCAGTACCACCTGATTAGACGGACCACGTGACCTGCGCCTGCACGCAGGCCCCTTCAATCAACAGGACGGACTCGACTCACTGTTCAGGACCGGGCAGCCGGCAGGCACTCCCGCTGCCCGGCATCTGGGTCCCCTCAACCCAGGGCCCGGCGGGTCAGTCGGGCCACAAGTTTTAGGGGCGCATAATTTCAAAAGAAATTATGCGCCCCTAACAAAACTGCGCCCGGGGCCACGGCCCCCCCTGCCCCCCCATGCTACGCCACTGGTCAAAGGCCTGGCACCGAACATGGCACTGGTGCTAGCTACGGGCCTAGTCGAGGCCTGGCCCCTGTGGCTTTCTCGAGGCCTGGCTCCAGGGCTGGCTGTCTTCAGGCGCTCCGGGGCTGGCTGTCTTCAGACCCCCCGCGGCTGGACTGGACCCCCGCGGCTGGACAGCTTCAAAAGCGCCGGCTGAAAATGGCGGGCTCTGACTTCCTACAATGAAGGGTGCAGGCGCTGGCCCGCATGTGTGTAGGGGCGGGTGCCGCTCTGCCTGTGTAAAGGGGGCGGGTGCCGCTCCACCTATGTGAAGGGGGTGGGAGCCACTGATCTCTTGTGAGGAGGGTGGGCGCTGGTCCGTTGAGAGGGGCAGGCGCATCCTGGCTTCGCATGATGCTCGAGGGCCGTGCCTTGTCCAGGAAGGGTACTCCGACGCAGCCCTTGAGAGCGGCATTTTGCCACCCCTGTCAAAGGGCCGCCTGGAGCCGCTGCTCCACCCCGCTCCATGGACGGGCCGGCCCTGTGGGGCCCTATCACCTGGTGTGTGCTAATGTAAGGAGGCACAGGCGGCCGCCTTAGTGACCTCTCTTGCTGCCAGTTTCAGGAGGCGGAAAAATCAGAATTAAAAAAAACCTCCTGCTGGGCTGTCGCTGCGCCGCCTCATTCTCTACCGTTATCTTGGTCTCCACCAAGATGGCGGCGAGTCGATCCCCACCCCGCCAATGGTGATGACCCCTGCAGTCTGCAGGGCGTAACAGCAAGACCTCTGCTTGCTAGTCCAGCGAGCGGTGGTCTTGCCGTCACACCCTTCCGACGTCATCTTCATTGGCGGGGCGGGCCGGTCCACTCGCTGCCATCTTGGTGGAGACCAACATAGTCTATTTAAACGCTCCCTAAAGAAAGACTCTTCTCTTTAGGGAAGCCTACCGCGTGACGCCATAACAAGATATCTGACCAACCCAAAATTGGTCCTCACCTCTCCCTGCAATAACTCGTCACTGCAGCCCCCCACCTCCTGTTTCTAATCCCCTCACCCCTCCAGATTGTAAATTCCCACGGGATTAGGGCCCTCACGTCCTCCTGTATCTGCTGGCAGGAATACTGACCGGCCTCCTGTATGTATTGTAGAATTGTCCTGTCTTTACCCATTGCACCTTTTGTACAGCACTGCGGAATGTGTTGGCGCTTAATAAATAATAATAATAGTATGTAAGAGGTTGATTATTAGGGTGAACGTGCGGACCATGTTTAAAGGGACACATGGATAAGTTTTGCCCTGAAACATGTATTATTTATATGCTGCAGCAGGGAAGTTATTGTGGCTCACCTGGCCTTCCTTTTGGGTCTATTAACCCTTTCGCTGCTGAGCCATTTCACGCCTGTGTGCTGAGCTCATTTTTACCGGTTTCGCTCATCATGGTTAAACGCGATTTGAAGGCACGTTTTATTATATGACCCAGACATATTATATATCGTTCTTTCCCTCAGACTCAGCAGATTCATAATATGTAATTATTATATGTATACGTCATGTCCCCAATAAAATTTGAATTTTCAATCATGTTTTTTTTTTTTTTACATTTTATCATGCGAGCTTTTGCGGTTATATTTTCTATGGGTTGCGCTTGTTAAATGGGGACTCGTTACATTTGTTGGAGGGAAATTACGTGATTTTTAAATGCCCCCCATAGGAAAAATCATTAGTGCAGCATCATTGTTCTCATTATAATTGAAATGCGAACATTATTGCTGCATTAATAAAACAAAAATGTAATTAATTATTTTAATTTTTTAAAATTTTATTTTTATTTATTTTTTCTTTACATTTAACATGTTCATATTTGGCATCATTGGAAAGGCCAGACTCTGGCTGTTTCAATGATACCAAACATTAATCACTAGCTGCCACAAATCGGGAAATAGGGGGTTCCAGTGAACCCCCCATCTCCACCATAGGTGGCAGCTAGGGGTTAACCCCCGATCTGACATCATCGCGCTATGCTCAATGACGTCAGTCGGCAGGAGGAGATCCCGGAAGCTTGGCCGACATCCAAGATGTCGGCCAGCTCCTGGAGGGGACCGCGATCCAGCGCCTATTGGTGCCAAACGCGGTCCAGCCCCCAAGGGGTTAAAGGCAGCCACCACTTGGAAGGGCAGGCTGTGCCCTTCCAAGCAGTGCCTGCCTTTTGTGTGTGCCCCTTATGGATGGGGAGGGAGAGCGGTCCAAAGGACCTCTCCCCTCCCTTTCAGGCACCTTCCCCAGTGCGATGACGTCTATTCATGAGGCCGGGGTCCAGGAGGCTGGGCTGACATCCAAGATGTCAGCCCGCACCGGGGGGCCGCAGCGATCGGCCTGTATCCCGATTCCTTCAGAATCCTCCAAAGGGAGGCTCAGCACGTCCTCCGCAGCCAAGTGCCGATACGGCTGGACGCGCTGAGCACATCCTCTGCATCGAACTGGTTAAATGCAGTGTACAAATATTCTAAACTCCCTACTGGGATTATCTCTAACACAAGTAGTTGAGGAGCCGACCCGTAAAGAGGCCATATTGGATTTAATACTCACAAATGGAGGTTTGGTATCGGACGTTGTTGTAGGTGAAAATTTGGGATCTAGTGATCACCAGTCAGTATTGTTTAATATAAGAACAGGGATGGAGCCGCACCACACAAAAACAAAAGTTTTAGACTTTAAAAAAACAGATTTTTCTAAAATGAGATTTTGTGTGAAGGAGTCATTATCAGATTGGAGGAGTTTAAAGGGAGTCCAGGAGAAATGGGATTATTTAAAGCAAGCATTATTGAAGGCCACAGGAAATTGCATTCGGCTTGTTAGCAAAAACAAAAAAGGGAAGAAACCACTGTGGTACTCTGCAGAAGTGGCCAAAATAGTGAAGAACAAAAAGACAGCATTCAATAATTATAAAACAACTCAGAGTGAAGAAGATAGGCAAACCTATAAGATTAGGCAGAAAGAGGCAAAGCAATTTATAAGAGCTTCCAAAGCACACGCAGAAGAGAAAATAGCTCAGTCAGTAAAAAAGGGGGACAAAACATTTTTTAGATACATAAACGAGAAAAGAAAAGTAAAACAAGGATTAGTTAGATTAAAAACAAAGGAAGGAAGGTATGTAGAAGAGGATAAAAGTCTCGCTGACTGCCTCAATGAATATTTTTGTTCAGTCTTTGCAGAAGAAAAGGAAGGAAAGGGACCTCAGTTAGGAGAGAACACTAAAGAGACATTTACATATCAGTTTACAGAGGAGGAGGTTCTACAGCAGCAGCTGTCTAAAGTAAAGACAAATAAGTCAATGGGGCCTGATGGGATCCACCCTAAGTTATTAAAAGAGCTCAGTGGTGTAATAGCAAAACTGTTAACAAGGATTGGTTAAATAAATCTGTTAACGGGAGTCGTCCCAGAAGACTGGAAATTAGCAAATGTTGTGCCCATTTACAAGAAGGGTAGTAGGGAGGAATCAGGGAACTATAGGCCAGTTAGTCTTACGTCAGTAGTGGGGAGATTAATGGAAACCATGTTAAAGGAAAGGATTGTTGAACATCTAAAAACACATAGATTACAGGATCAGAAACAACATGGGTTTACCTCAGGGAGATTATGCCAAACTAATCTTATTGATTTTTTTGATTGGGTAATAGAGCAGCAGGAAATGCTGGCAGAATACTTGGAAATGCTGGCAGAATGCTTGGTTGTGTAGGGAGAGGAAAGGGAAGTGCTCATGCCACTGTACAGAGCACTGGTGAGACCTCACTTGGAGTACTGTGTGCAGTACTGGAGACCGTATCTCCAGAAGGATAGACATCTTAGAGAGAGTTCAGAGAAGGGCTACTAAAATGGTGTACGGCTTGAAGGAGAAAAGTTACCAGGAAAGGCTTAATGATCTTAACATGTACAGCTTGGAAAAAAGACGAGACAGAGGAGATATGATAGAAACATTTAAATACGTAAAGGGAATCCACAAGGTAGAGGAAGGGAGTATATTTAAAAGGAAACAAAGTAGCAAAACAAGAGGACATAGTCTTAGATTCGAGGGGCAAAGGTTTAAAAGTAACATCAGGAAGCATTATTTTACTGAGAGGGTGGTGGATACATGGAACAGTCTTCCAGTAGAAGTGGTAGAGGCCAAAACAGTAATTGAATTTAAGCAAGCATGGGATAGGCATAAGGCTATCCTAAACAAAAGATAAATCCAGGTAAAGTATCCATGTAATTGGGCGGACTAGATGGGCCGAAAGGTTCTTATCTGCCGACATTTTCTATGTTTCTAATGACTCCTCATGCTGTTGGGTGGCATTTATCATGCAATGCCCATCAGCCTGAATTACTATATGTGGGCATATAAACATGTATGATACGGCCACCTTGGAGGATTTTAATAATGCTGGGTGTGAGGCCGGGCTCATCACTGGATGTGTTCATACTTATTCAAGCTTGTGAGGGCGGGGGATAGATACGGCCCGGCTCTCTGCACTAGAAAAAAACAGTGCTATCCTGTCCACAACCGCATTAGCGCTGGGTCTCATCCTGGCTCTCGCGAGATCAGACAGCGTCGCAGAGTGATCATGGAGGGAAACTGAGGACTATATTTCCCCAGTCTCCTTCTGCTCCTGGCGGCCAAAAGCGGTCGATGGAAGCCCCGTTCTCGCCGTGGGATGAGAGTTCAGTATTTGATTTTTGAGGGGATTTTCAGCCGGTGATAAATGATTCCCCAGAAGCCGAATCACTTAGCATCAGCTCCAAGCTGTAGACTGACCCCTAGAATCCTATAGTCATGGAGCCACCGTGGTCTACTGGGAATCCGTGGCTTTGACTGGCACGGAAAACTGAAACCTGTTATTCCGAAAGTGGTGATAATGGCTGGCACCATTTCTATAGGTTTGGGATGCGTTTAATGATCTGTGGATTCTTTAGGTGATATTTCCGATTGGAATATTTTATACGGATGAGACGTTTTGCCCCCAGTTTGAAGATGAATGGAAACATAGATTCCCCAACAGCAATTGTTCAATGCCGGGTCATTGTGAGGGAAATGAAGCAATTTAGCCCTTGACTTGAAATTGAGGTCACCTCCAAATCAGGTGCATTCAAGCCTCTTCTTTATGTGCGCGCCACGTTTAGCATCCGTATGCTCGTGGCCTGGAAGTCCTTACACAAACAAGGCCTTTGTGTGGAGCCACTCATGCGTTTTCCTCATTAATTATATATTCCTATAGGGCGCAGACAATGAGCCCATCTCCGCGCTCCGGCAGCGAAAGTACGCGGCACAAATGGTTCCCACTCCAAGGCATCAACAGAAACTCATTCAACCTCTCAAAGGTTCCGCAACCTATGAGGACATCATGGAACCGCCCGGACTGAATGAGATCAAGGAAATGTTTTCTTCTCCGGTTTTAATTGATAATTATTCTTGTATACAGTATATATATCTTTTTCTGTTACAAATGGCAACTACGTTTCAAGAGAGTGTGTTTAATCAGATGTTCTGCCGCAGAGGTGTCAGCAGAGCCGGATTTACATCTCAGGAGCCTGTAGGCACAGAAATCTAGACTGACCCCCCCCCCCCCCGGAAAAAAAGTATGGTTTTTAAAATTCTTTTGGAGAAAACCCCAAAAAAAAAAATACACATTTCACTGCACCAAAAGAACGAGCAGAATCTGCCGCCTGAAAATGGAGCAGAATGTTGGGGTTAAACCTACAGTCAGGTCCAGAAATATTGGGACATCGAACAATTCTAACATCTTTGGCTCTATACACCACCACAATGGAGTTGGAATGAAACAAACACAATGTGCTTTAACTGCAGACTGTCAGCTTTAATTTGAGGGTATGTACATCCAACTCAGGTGAACGGTGTAGGACTTACAGCAGTTTGCAGATGTGCCCCCACTTGTTAAGGGACCAAAAGTAATGGGACAGAAAAATAATCATAAATCAAACTTTCCCTTCTTAATACTTGGTTACAAATCCTTTGCAGTCAATCACAGCCTGAAGTCTGGAACGCATAGACATCACCAGATGCTGGGTTTCATCCCTGGTGATGCTCTCCCAGGCCTCTACTGCAACTGTCTTCAGTTCCTGCTTGTTCTTGGGGCATTTTCCCTTCAGTTTTGTCTTCAGCAAGTGAAATGCATGCGCAATGGGATTCAGGTCAGGTGATTGACTTGGCCATTGCATAACATTCCACTTCTGTCCCTTCAAAAACTCTTTGCTTGCTTTTGCAGTATGCTTTGGGTCATTGTCCATCTGCACTGTGAAGCGCCGTCCAATGAGTTCTGCAGCATTTGGCTGAATGTGAGCAGATAATATTGCCCCAAACACTTCAGAATTCATCCTGCTGCTTTTGTCAGCCGTCACATCATCAATAAATACAAGAGAACCAGTTCCATTGGCAGCCATACATGCCCACGCCATGACACTACCACCACCATGCTTCACTGATGAGGTGGTATGCTTAGGATCATGAGCAGTTCCTTTCCTTCTCCATACTCTTCTCTTCCCATCACTCTGGTACAAGTTGATCTTGGTCTCATCTGTCCATAGGATCTTGTTCCAGAACTGTGAAGGCTTTGTTAGGTGTTGTTTGGCAAACTCTAATCTGGCCGTCCTGTTTTTGAGGCTCACCAATGGTTTACATTTTGTGGTGAACCCTCTGTATTTGTAAGGTCCTGGAGGCCCTGACCCCCTGGCACCCCATTTGGTTCCACATCCTGTAGGCCCCCTGCAGGTTCCAGGACTTTTGCATTGACGTTACACATCATGAACTCTCACGTGCTGACCAGGCAGACTCACCTGCCCTTCATTTTCCCTAAATCTGTTCCTCATATAAGGGAGTCCCACCCTTTCCTCAGGACTTCCACATTGCTGTTACCTGGCTGTGAATCTCTGTACCAAAGCTCCCTGAGACCTTCTGGACACTCACCTGAATTCTGCAACCAAAGACCCCAAGGACCCTCTGTATTATCTGGACATTCTTCTGCTTCATAAACCGGTACCCTCCCATCCTTCTGCCCCCCCATCTAGGATCCCCCGTGTACCAGACCCTTTTGCTTAACCCTGACTACGCCTTTGTATGTTCCTTGCCGGATTCTGAGCTAGTGTTTATTTCTAATAAACACCCTTTGTTATACCGTAAACCTGCCTCTATCACTGCATCCTGGGCTCACAACCCCATCTTGCTACACCGAGCACAGTCTGAACCCTTACAGTATTCATTCTGGTGAAGTCTTCTCTTGATGGTTGACTTTGACACACATACACCTGCCTCCTGGAGAGTGTTCTTGATCTGGCCAACTGTTGTGACGGGTGTTTTCTTCACCAGGGAAAGAATTCTTCGGTCATCCACCACAGTTGTTTTCCGTGGTCTCCCGGGTCTTTTGGTGTTGCCGAGCTCACCGGTGCGTTCCTTCTTTTTGAGAATGTTCCAAACAGTTGTTTTGGCCACACCTAATGTTCTTGCTATCTCTCTGATGGGTTTGTTTTGTTTCTTCAGCCTAATGATGGCTTGCTTCACTGATAGTGACAGCTCTTTGGATCTCATCTTGAGAGTTGACAGCAACAGATTCCAAATGCAAATAGCACACTTGAAATGAACTCTGGGCCTTTTATCTGCACATTGTAATTGGGGTAATGAGGGAATATCACACACCTGGCCATGGAACAGCTGAGAAGCCAATTGTCCCATTACTTTTGGTCCCTTAACAAGTGGGGGCACATCTGCAAACTGCTGTAAGTCCTACACCGTTCACCTGAGTTGGATGTACATACCCTCAAATTAAAGCTGACAGTCTGCAGTTAAAGCACATTGTGTTTGTTTCATTCCAACTCCATTGTGGTGGTGTATAGAGCCAAAGATGTTACAATTGTGTCCATGTCCCAATATTTCTGGACCTGACTGTAAATCTAACCCTAACCTTGAAACAAAACACAAACAATAGCTTAACCCTAACCTAATATCTAACCCTAGCCATGGAAATATTATGCTAAAACCTTTTGGATACTCGCAGTATCGTTTCCGCCCACCGCGACTATCACCTCCTGGAGTCCATAGGACTATATTCAGGGTGTGTGAGTGTCTTTTTAGGGGTTCCTCCATATATTCAGGGTATGGGTGTCTTTTTAGGGGTTCCTCCATATATTCAGGGTGTGCGGGTGTCTTTTTAGGGGCTCCTCCATATATTCAGGGTGTGTGGGTGTCTTTTTAGGGGCTCCTCCATATATTCAGGGTATGGGTGTCTTTTTAGGGGCTCCTCCATATATTCAGGGTGTTTTGGTGAGTTTTTAGGGGCTCCTCCATATATTCAGGGTGTGCGGGTGTGTTTTTAGGGGCTCCTCCATATATTCAGGGTGTGCGGGTGTCCTTTTAGGGGCTCCTCCATATATTCAGGGTGTGCGGGTGTCTTTTTAGGGGTTCCTCCATATATTCAGGGTGTGTGGGTGTGTTTTTAGGGGCTCCTCCATATATTCAGGGTGTGTGGGTGTGTTTTTAGGGGCTCCTCCATATATTCAGGGTGTGTGGGTGTGTTTTTAGGGGCTCCTCCATATATTCAGGGTGTGTGGGTGTGTTTTTAGGGGTTCCTCCATATATTCCGGGTGTTTTGGTGAGTTTTTAGGGGCTCCTCCATATGTTCAGGGTGTGTGGGTGTGTTTTTAGGGGCTCCTCCATATATTCAGGGTGTGCGGGTGTCTTTTTAGGGGCTCCTCCATATATTCAGGGTGTGCGGGTGTCTTTTTAGGGGCTCCTTCATATATTCAGGGTGTGTGGGTGTCATTTTAGGGGCTCCTCCATATATTCAGGGTGTGTGGGTGTGTTTTTAGGGGCTCCTCCATATATTCAGGGTGTGCGGGTGTCTTTTTAGGGGTTCCTCCATATATTCAGGGTGTGCGGGTGTATAACAGAGCTGCACAGCAGAAAGTCTCCCAGCGTTGAGTCTGTAAACGCTGTCTGAAACCTCTTGCTGTAAATATGTCTCTTTGCGCTTGTTCCACGTTACATTGAATTGACATAAATCACTCGTTATCTGGTGACTCGGATACATTTAAGAGACCAAACATCTTTCTGGCCCCGCCCATAGCGCCATTCCCCGAACTGCAAGTGTGTTTTGTCATGTAGCAATGATGGAAAGTTTGTTACTGTCTTGTTCCTTCTTCTATTACTGCACATAAATAAATATATATCTATGCATAATAAAGTCTTCTGAGCGCCGTCACCTTCCAGGATCGCTTCTAGAGACAGATAAATAGTGAGTAATGAGCACTTTGCCGCCTCGGAGGAACGCGTTGGCATCGAGCAGGCAACTGAAATGTGTACTTTTAAATGTCATTATGGCTTATTGGAGCTTTTTTCCTTTTTATCGCGCCGTCGCATGCCACGCTGCATCACGTTCTGAAGGTGCAGGAGAAGGACACGCGGCGATATGGCGGTGGAGATGCTCAGAAGCAATGCCATTTCTGAGGGGGGTCGTATTATAGCTGCCTCTCAGACCCATTATTTATGTACTTTTTTTATAATATACAGTTGTGTTCAAAATTATTCAACCCCCAATGCTGTAAAGGGTTTTAGGGAATTTAGTGACATTTGTAATTGTATTCAGAATGAAATCCTACAAGGACTTTTTAAAGAACCATATGCAACTAAAATGACATCAATTGGTTTTGTAATACAGTAGTAAATGTTTCTTTTGTGAATTCTTCATTGACACAATTATTCAACCCCTTAAAGACTACCACTCTGAAGAACAGAGGTTCATTCAAGTGTTTTCAATCAGGTATTGAAAACACCTGTGGATGTCACGGAGCAGCAATAAAGCATAATAAGCACCAATTAGGCAGCTTTAAAATGACTGTGATACTCAGCTCCTTCTAGACATTTACTGGTGTGGTTACAAACATGGCGAAGTCAAGAGAATGGTCCAGGAAGACAAGAGAAGAGGTGATTACTCTTCACAGGAAGGGCAATGGCTATAAGAAGATTGCAAAGATGTTAAACATACCAAGAGAGACCATAGGAAGCATCATTCGCAAATTCAAGGCAAAGGGCACTGTTGAAACGCTACCTGGTCATGGCAGAAAGAAGATGCTGACTTTGACTGCTGTGCGCTACCTGAAGCGTAGAGTGGAGAAAAGTCCCCGTATGACTGCTGAGGAACTGAGAAAAGATTTGTCAGATGTGGGTACTGAAGTTTCAGCTCAGACAATACGGCGCACACTGCGTAATGAAGGCCTCCATGCCAGAACTCCAAGGCGCACCCCCTTGCTGTCTCCAAAGAATAAGAAGAGTCGACTGCAGTATGCCAAAAGTCATGTGGACAAACCACAGAAGTTTTGGGATAGTGTTCTGTGGACTGATGAAACAAAATTAGAACTGTTTGGGCCCATGGATCAACGCTATGTTTGGAGGAGGAAGAACAAGGCCTATGAAGAAAAGAACACCTTGCCTACTGTGAAGCATGGCGGGGGGTCAATCATGCTTTGGGGCTGTTTTGCTTCTGCAGGTACAGGGAAGCTTCAGCGTGTGCAAGGTACCATGAATTCTCTTCAGTACCAGGAGATACTGGATGACAATGTGATGCAGTCCGTCACAAACCTGAGGCTTGGGAGACGTTGGACCTTTCAAAAGGACAATGATCCCAAGCATACCTCCAAGTCCACTAGAGCATGGTTGCAGATTAAAGGCTGGAACATTTTGGAGTGGCCATCACAGTCACCTGACTTAAATCCGATTGAGAATCTCTGGTGGGACTTAAAGAAAGCAGTTGCAGTGCGCAAGCCTAAGAATGTGACTGAACTGGAGGCTTTTGCCCATGACGAATGGGCGAAGATACCCGTAGATCGCTGCAAGACACTTGTGTCAAGCTATGCTTCACGTTTAAAAGCTGTTATAACTGTAAAAGGATGTTGTACTAAGATTGAATGTCACTTGGGGGTTGAATAAAACTGATAATGATGTGAGCACAGAAAAGACATTTGTGCTTATTTCATTATAAATGTTATGTTATATTTGTCTGACCTACACGTGCCTCTTTGATTTAATTGTAAGCAAGATGACTGAATGATCAAAATCAATGTCAAACTGGCCAAAACACTCAATTTCAGTGGGGGTTGAATAATTTTGAACACAACTGTATCTACACATCTCAGTTGCTTAATGGGCTGAATTTTTTTATTTATAAATTTTTCATTTTCCGGAAAGAAACGGTCAAATAAGAAAAATACAATAATAAAAAACAAATTATATAAATAAAAAAACGAAGGATACATTTGATTCCTAGAAAGAAGCAGAGCTATAATTGTGCAATACTGCATTTGCACCAGGATGATTAGTGCGATGATATCCACAAATATCAGTACGAAAAAGCACCTTGAACTGTCGTTGCTTTCAGTCTTTAGGTAATGGCCCCCGATCCTGCTGCCTTCGTCTCTGTTGGTGATGAGAGGGTAACCAGGATGATCTGGGTTTCTGTTTTTGCCCTGTAGCAAGTGACGGGCTCTCAGTTCTTTGGGTCACATTGGACATTTATTTAGTAAATAAAATTAAAAGAAGATAATATATTGCTGTGACATAAGTCTCTTTGGATTTTGGATGAATGGGCATTCAGGCATATTTTCTAGGGGGCAGGACTCATAATCAATATTGGCCCATTGCCCTCTCTTTTGTGCAGAATGTTGATATAATTATGAATATACAAGAATATCATTGTCTGTTACAATCTGATGATCAGATTAGCCTTCCAGTAAACCTGCTTTTCAGAAAGGTGTAAATATCTGATTAACAGCTCCCCAAACAGTCTTCATTGTCAGACAAACACTGCCTGTTTTAAACTGTAATCTGTTAAACGCCATTGTTTTAACAAGTTTAGAAATCCTAAATAATGGTTTATGTAACTGTCTAATCTGACCTAATGTAACTAGATTTCACCTTCCAAAGGGCGAATGTTTGTGCAATTCTCTGTTTCAGGATAATTAGGGTCCCCCTAGAAGATGTTGTGATTTTGCGAATGTAAATTGCCCCTGTTTGATCACATAAATATCTGTGCTTGTCCTCTGATTAAAGCAGTTCTATTCTGACCCTACTTGAAGTCACGACTCATGGTTTGGGTAGCAGCTATCTTCTGCTCGCTGTGCCAACGAAAGGTCTACAGCTTCGGCTTATTTCTGGGGGACGCTAGCAAGGCTCTCAACGTGTACCCATTTTTAAGCTAAGGCTAAGGACTGGAGAAAGACACAGGAGACACGAGGAGAACCTGGGTGTCCAGTGAGGAAGCGGCATTGGCAGATGTGACCCTGTCGGGGCACAGAGATCTGTTACAGCCATAATCCTATATCCGTGGAAAGGTTGGCCATGATCTTATGTCCGTGGAAAGGTTGCATGATCCTATGTCCGTGGAAAGGTTGGCCATGATCTTATGTCCGTGGAAAGGTTGCATGATCCTATGTCCGTGGAAAGGTTGGCCATGATCTTATGTCCATGGAAAGGTAGGCCATTTTCTTATGTCTGTGGACAGGTTGGCCATTGTCAGGATCCATGCCAGCTCCAGAGCAACTACTTGTAAAGTGCTGCCCTCATGCACAGCACAGCACTAGTAAACCAGCGCGCAAACAGTAAAACACAGAACACACCACACCTACCCCACCTGAATAAAAGACCACTCCCCAATCCCTCAGCATTGATGCTCCACCTCTCAGCCTGCAAAGTCCTATACCTGTTCCGCTCCTACTCGTGTACCAGACCCCCTGCTTTGCTTATCGGACTCTGCTGCTCTCTACCAGCCTTGACCACGGATCGCCCCCTAGCTATGCTTATTGATTATCCCTTTGGCACCACGCATGGATTCCCCCTGTGTCTATCAGCCCATCTTGTGTATTGCTCCTTGCACACTGGGCTCAGACCCCCAAACCCTGAACATGGGTACCACTACGGCACACACCGGGTGCCACCCTGACAGCCACGATCCTATGTCTGTGGATTAGTTGGCCATGATCTTATGTCTGTGGACAGGTTGACTAGGATCCTATGTTAGGAAGGTTGGGTGTGATCCAGTGAGGACATGTTGGATGACCTTATGTTTCGGGACTTGGTGTCCATGATCCAATGTTCAGTGCTTGCCATATTCACTGATATTCAGGTTTGCGGTCCCACCAGTCCTTCCTCTCCTGTTCATCCCCGGAATCCTATGATATGTATTATCCAGCTAAGACTATGTTGTCCCATGAATGATTACATGTTCTATAAAGAAGAAGCTTGGAGACCAAATTATATTTACTGAATATCATAGGCTGTTACACAGTGAGGGCTCAATGGGGGGTGCCATAGAGTATATTGGGGGGATAGAGGGGGTTATCCCACACTCCAGTGACATTACTGCACCCGTCCCTGTATACAGTCATGGCCAAAAGGTTTGAGAATGACACAAATATTAACCCTTCACAAAGTCTGCTGCCTCCGTTTTTATGGTGGCAAATGGCATAAACTCCAGAATGTTCCGATGAGTGATCAGACGAATCGTATTTAATTTCAACATCCCTCTTTCCCACGAAAATGAGCTTAATCCCAAAAGACAACATTTCCACAGCATTTCAGCCCTGCCATAAAAGGATCAGATGACTTCAGCTCTCTCGTTAACACAGGCCAGAGTGTTGACGAGGACAAGGCTGGCGTCCGGTCACTCTGACATGCTGGGTGAGTTAGAATAACAGACTGGAAGCTGCTTGAAATTATTTTTCTTCCTAAAACAAATAAATAGACTTTTTGCTGCAAATGAAAAGAATAAACGGTTGAATAAATATTTAATGAAAACTAGAATTTTTTTTTAACATTTAAACCTATGGAATTCGTCCGATTAACCCCTTCACTGCGGATGACATGTGGAAGACGTCATCATGTGTCCTCGCTGTATGTGGATGCTGCCCCCCACACGTCACCGCTTTGAAGCCCCCTCGCCTCCCGTTACTTATCTCTCCATCCTTGAAATCAGATCTCCAAGATTTATACCCCCTCACGGCACACTGACATCAATGCGCCGGGCTCGATGACGTCAGTTACAGGGACCCCCTGCCAGGGCAAGGGGAGTGCCTGTAGGGGAGGGACGGTCCTTTGGACCCCTCTATCTCCCCGTCGCCGGGGGGGGGGGGTTCAGAGTCAAGCGAGGAATCGCTGGAAAGGTCACAGTCTGACCTTTCCAGGGATGTCTCTCTTTAACCCCATAGGTGCCAGGCCGCAATCTGGCACCGAGAAATCTCGGCAGCGACGAATCGTGGCCTATTTCCGGTGGGGGCTGCCGACTTAGATGTCCGCCCCACCTCCGGATCTCCCCTCATCAACTGACGTTGTCCGCAATGTAGTGATGATGTCAGCGCGTTAACCCATAGCTGCCCAGGGATTTCTTTCGGTGCACTGACATCAATGCGCTGGGCGCAATGACATCAGTTTCAGGCCCCCCCATCAGAGCAAGGGGAGTGCCTGAAGGGTAGGGGGGTCCTTTCTCTCGATCGGTGGCAGCTAGAGTGTCATATGTGCCTTTCCAATGATACCAAACAAGATCAGGTTTTGGTGTAAGCAAAAAAATATATAAATAAAATAAAGAAATAAAAAAATATATATTTCTAGCTTTAATTTATTGATGCAGCACTATTGTGCACTTTTAAATCCTAACAGGAACAATAGTGCTGCATGAACGAAAAATTATTTTTTTATAAGCTAAAATCCTGTATTTTCTCCGAAAAATACAGCAACGGGTTCCCATTTCTATTTTTTTAACAAGCGTAACCCATAGAATATATAACCGCAAAATCTCAGACGATACAATGTGAAAAAATTACTTTACAAGCTGTAGATGATTGAAATTTGAATAGAAATTCACATCTTTTATTTTTTTTTCGTTATAGCATACATACTGTATAATAATGATATATTATGAATCTGCCGAATCTGTTGTAAAAAACCCACCGCAACCTGCCGAACACTAACCGAACACTCACTGAAACCTGCAGAAAACAGCTGGGTTAACTCCGCCGAACACACCGGAGAAACCCGAGCAGCCGCCGATCACAGCGCAGAGCAGTTGCCGTAAAAATCCTGCACGCAGACGAACGAGGTGAAAAACAAAACAGTACGCTTGAATGTTTGAAAAGTGAAACGCTGTTTGCAAAGAAACTACTGAATGAAAATGTCTGAAATTTACATATAAAATCCAATGAATGATAATAAAAAGGTCTGTTACAGAAAAAAGAAAAAACGATTTAAAAAAAAAAAAAAAGAAAAATGTTTTGCCCAAAAATCTGAAAAAATGGCTAAAATATCCTAAAAAATCAATAAATAAAGAGACTTTTTGCTGCAGAATTTTATAATAATTTAATAATTTTATAAGCATTTTATAATAATTAGTTACTGAATTAAAACGGGAATATTTTTAACATTGAAGCCTATGGGATTCGCCTGAATAAACCTGCCGAATTAAACCACCGAATGGCAGGGCATTTTGGGAACCTTTCACTGATGGTTTGTGTTCTCTGAATAGACGAAGCATTGCTTCTCTATGGGGATTCACTGCCCTCGAACAGGCACCGAACAGGCACCGTATGTGCAGGCAATTCGCCAGGATTTGGCGTATTGCCTGCTCTCTGAATAGCAGAATGGCCAGGAAAGGTAACCGAACGCTGAATTTCACTGTTCGGTTACCTTTCGCCAGCAATTCGGATCTCTTTGAATAACCCCTGTATTTCGCCAAAATTTATCGAACTGGTCCCGAAATGTCACCGTACGGGGAACTCACTGCTCGGTGCAATTCGGGGCAATTTCGGCTCACTCCGAATAATCCTGTTAATGTAATTGTCAATAAAAGCCTTTGACACTTATGAAATGTTTGTATTTATGCTTCAGTAACCATAGAAAGCTCTGACTTTCTGGAAATGAATCTTTACTTTTGGCCATGGACACATACAATGTTCAGCGCTGCGTCCTCGGAGTGACGGGAGTGAAAGCCTCTTGCTCTGGAAATTGACATTAAAGCAAAAAAAACCCCAAAAGAATAGTAAATGAAATTTAAGGAAGCGGAGCACGTTATTAATTGCAGTTTATGCATGGTGAGACGCGTCGCGCGTTGAATGTCATTTATTGTATTAGTCACACACTGGCAGGTGGGGGGGGGTGGATATAATTGTTATATACACGGCCTGTTTGATCTTCACCCCCTGCGGTCGCTGCGGAGCTCAGATCTCTGGTCCCTGAACATATGGAACGCAGATTCCCGCTTATCTTGTTGCCTTCTAGAGGCTGGAAATGCTTGTAAACGAGCGACTCCACGCTGAGACTTCTCTATGAGCATCCTGGGTGCGTGAAAGATGAACAGGTTTCCTCCTTGATACTTTGTATTCGGCTCAGCGTGGGTTATTATATACAGCATGGGTTAATATATACAGTATGGGTTATTATATACAGTATGGGTTATTATATACAGTATGGGTTATTATATACAGCTTGGGTTATTATATACAGCAGGGGTTAATATATACAGCAGGGGTTAATATATACAGCATAGGTTATTATATACAGTATGGGTTATTATATACAGCGTGGGTTATTATATACAGTATGGGTTATTATATACAGCATGGGTTAATATATACATTATGGGTTATTATATACAGTATGGGTTATTATATACAGCATGGGTTATTATATACAGTATGGGTTATTATATACAGCGTGGGTTATTATATACAGTATGGGTTATTATATACAGCATGGGTTATTATATACAGTATGGGTTATTATATACAGCGTGGGTTATTATATACAGTATGGGTTATTATATACAGCGTGGGTTATTATATACAGTATGGGTTATTATATACAGCATGGGTTATTATATACAGTATGGGTTATTATATACAGCATGGGTTATTATATACAGTATGGGTTATTATATACAGCGTGGGTTATTATATACAGTATGGGTTATTATATACAGTATGGGTTATTACAGGGCTCAAAATTTCAAGTCCCAAGCTACTAGCCAGGCCTTAAGAGTTACTCGCCACTAGTTGCCCCACCTAACCCCTTATCCTGCCTGCATCTGCATTCCCACTCGCCCTCATGTAATTTCCACTCGCCAAATGCGAGCAGGCGAGTGGAAATTTTGAGGCCTGGGTTATTATATACAGCGTGGGTTATTATATACAGCTTGGGTTATTATATACAGCGTGGGTTATTATATACAGCATGGGTTAATATATACATTATGGGTTATTATATACAGTATGGGTTATTATATACAGCGTGGGTTAATATATACATTATGGGTTATTATATACAGCATGGGTTATTATATACAGCATGGGTTAATATATACATTATGGGTTATTATATACAGCTTGGGTTATTATATACAGTATGGGTTATTATATACAGCTTGAGTTTTATATACAGCATGGGTTAATATATACATTATGGGTTATTATATACAGCATGGGTTAATATATACATTATGGGTTATTATATACAGCGTGGGTTATTATATACAGTATGGGTTATTATATACAGCGTGGGTTATTCAGAGAGAGACGATCTGGCTCCGAAATGTCATCGCACATTGAGTTTCCCCATACGGTGACATTCGGGGCCATTCGGCTATTCAGAAAGCAGGCAGTTTGCCAAATTTTGGTGAATTGCCAGCAAGTTCGGTGCCTGTTTGGCGGCAGTGAAATACGGTGCCTGTTCGGCAGCAGTGAAATACGGTGCCTGTTCGGCAGCAGTGAAATACGGTGCCTGTTCAGCGGCAGTGAAATACGGTGCCTGTTCGGCATTAGTGAAATACGGTGCCTGTTCGGCAGCAGTGAAATACGGTGCCTGTTCGGCAGCAGTGAAATACGGTGCCTGTTCGGCAGCAGTGAAATACGGTGCCTGTTCGGCAGCAGTGAAATACGGTGCGGTTCGGTGGCAGTGAAATCTCCCACAGAGAAGCAATGGTTAATCTATTCACATTGAACAGCAGAGAAATGTCAGTGAAATGCCCTGATGTTCAGTGGTTTCATTCGGCAGGTTTAATCAGGCGAATCCCATAGGTTTCAGTGATAAAAATATTCCCGTTTTAATTCAATATCTAAAAAAACCTTTATTATTTTAATCTGCAGCAAAAAGTCTCTTTATTGATTTTTTTTATGATCTTTTAGCCATTTTTCGGGACTTTTTTCGACAAAATTTGTTTTTTCTTTTTTTTTAATAGCGTTTTTTCTTTTTTCTGTAACAAACATTTTTATTATCATTCATAGGATCTTATATGTTAATTTCAGGCATTTTCGTTCAGTAGTTTTGAAATTAAGGGGCAGAATCTGTTGTTTAGGGTTAGAGATTAAGGTTAGGGCTATAAATTAAGATTACGGTTTGGTTAGAGATTAACATAGAAGTTCCAAGGTGGAAAAAACTATTCTCAGAACTGGAAATAGGTTAGATTTGAGAGTATAGTTAATTTTTATTATTCGGATATTCCGAAGACACAAGTAATACAGTAATTACGACGACAATATACTAGAAACATATAAAATTGCACATAAATTGTTGAATAATAGGTAATGAGTTGGATGCTCTGTGAAAGAGCTGTTGACTGTTTATATTTATCAGTAGATCATTGCAGCATAACATTCACCTGGCTGGTAGCGAGAAAAATGTCTATAGAGTAACCAGTTAATACAGGTAGCCCTAGCACGATCAGGGCGATATAGATCTTATATTATAGACATTAATGACGCTTTAAATAACAGATTGCAAAATAGAAGGACGTTCCATAAATCCCAGAGAACCCTATGGTGAAATATCTGCAAGTGCAGAAATAATTAGATAGAAGTCACACAATGTAAATATTGTCTAGTGTACTGGACTACTGTCCCAGAAAAGACCAGCTGGTTAAATTCTACAAATAAATCAATGTACACTTATAATTGAAATGGTTCTAATAGAGTGCAACAGTCATCTGTTATTGATAAACTCAAGCTCATCCCAACTGAGCCTCATGCAATTAATATACGTGTTCAGAGGACTTTTAAATTAGAGCCTCAAAAAGAGGGGAGAGAATCAAGTTATAGCACCATGTGATTGGATAGAGCAACCATAATAGATGGTAAACAATAGTACATCAGAAATGCATAACGCAATATGTTGATTAGTATTCAAACAGGCTAACGCAGCGAGTGATTGACTGTGGTAAAGACTCCACAGATAATCCCATATATTCGTAAAGGTGTATCCTGTTACTTGAAGCATAGTGCGTTTAGATACATTAGATACATAGTGCGTTTAGATACATTAGATACATAGTGCGTTTAGATACATTAGATACATAGTGCGTTTAGGCACGCTGACCACAGTCACTTCTCTCAAATATCTAGGTATGTGGTTAGACCCAAATCTATCTTTTGCCCCCACATCGAAAACTCTCATCTAAACTCTACCCCAAACTAGGTGCTCTGTACAGAAACAAATCCTGCCTGAGCCACGCGGTAAGAAAGCAGATTGTACAACAAATGCTTATGCCAGCCATTGAATACGGAGATGTAGTGTATGCAGCCGCCCCGCAAACACACCTCCAGAAACTTACTACATTGTATAACTCATGCTGCCCCTTTGCGCTACAATGTAACTACATGACCCACCATTGTGACATGTTAAAAGAACTAAACTGGCCATCACTGGACTCTAGACGCACCCTTCACCTTTCCAACCTGGTGTTTAAGAGCTTTTCTGGGAAGCTACCACCCTACCTGAATAGACTGCTTCCCCCAGCAGCTCCCTCATCCTATAACCTCCGATCCAGGACCAGCACCTTACTTGCAATACCGCAATACAAAAAGAAAATGGCTCGATCCTCATTTTCCTACAGAGCACCGCAAATATGGAATAACCTCCCAGACACCATCAAATCTTCCCCCAGTCTGAAGTCCCTTAAGATTTCCCTATTAACATACCTCAATACGGAATGCACCTGTAAACATGTAACACAGTGACTATATACAGAATGCACCTGTAAACATGTAACACAGTGACTATATACAGAATGCACCTGTAAACATGTAACACAGTGACTATATACAGAATGCACCTGTAAACATGTAACATAATGACTTTATTTCCTCCATATTTATTTTTCTGTTAATCTGTATATTTGGTCTTGTGTTAATTTCTTGCATTTTACTATTTTGTATTTCTGTAACCACTCAATGTTCTTGAACCCAGGACATACTTGAAAACGAGAGAAATCTCAATGTATCCTTCCTGGTAAAATCCTTTATAAATAAATAAATAAGATAAATAAATTTACATAGTTTTTAGGGAATATTTCCCTCAAGTTCCCAAATGCACACTAACAGGGTTATTCAGAGAGCGGTGAAAAGCAGGAGAATGACTGGAGAATGGAAAATTCTAGGTCAAAATAGCCAAACCAGAAAAATTCTCCCTTTCATCTCACTTTCCAAATCGGCTATTTTGATCTAGAATTTTTCATTCTCCAGTCATTCTCCTGCTTTTCACCGCTCTCTGAATAACCCTGTATGCCAAAAAAGTTTTTGATAACACAGCCATAGTAAATACAATTCATAAATGACACAAGATGCGTAGATTGCTTTTATATATATATATACAAGGCTAATTATAGAGGAAAAACACCATGTTCAAATCGCCAGAGAATAAGTGGAAAAAATCCTTCTTTTTAAATAAGGCAGTTAGTTTTCACTGATATGATACAAATGACTCTAATAGCAATTGGTGGTAATGGTGCTCACTGCTTATTGTACAGCGCTGCGGAATATGCTGGCGCTTTATAAATAAAGAATAATAATAATAATAATTGGTGGTAATGGTGCTCACTGTTTATTGTACAGCGCTGCGGAATATGCTGGCGCTTTATAAATAAAGAATAATAATAATAATAATTGGTGGTAATGGTGCTCACTGTTTATTGTACAGCGCTGCGGAATATGCTGGCGCTTTATAAATAAAGAATAATAATAATAATAATTGGTGGTAATGGTGCTCACTGCTTATTGCCCAAGTTTTCAATTCTATTCGAGAGATTTCATAAGGAGATGTAGCAATTCCAATCGCCAATATGATACAATGTTGCACTGCACAAGATGAATAACAGTGAAGATTTCAGACAGAAAGCCCAAAGGCAACACCAGCAGCTCCAAATGAACCCACAATGGGCAAACAGAGACCACAAACTCATTTTGAAAACTAGAAAGAAAGAAAAAATTTGCCTGCCATAATTTTGTACTGCGCTCAACGTAGGTTTCACCGTAAGGCTTCGTCAGGATTGTGATGATTAGTTGGTTAGAGATTAGGGTTAAAGTTAGAGATTGGGGTTAAAGTTAGATATTAAGGTTTGAGCTAGAGATTAGGGTTAAGGTTAGAGATTAGGGTTTGGGTTAGAGATTAGGGTTAAGGTTAGGGTTAGATGTTAAGGTTTGGGTTAGAGTTTATGGTTAAGGTTACAGATTAGGGTTATGGTTAGCTATTGGGGTTAAGGTTAGACATTAAGGTTTCTGTTAGAGATTCGGGTTAACGTTAGAGATTAGTGTTAAAATTAGAGATTAGGGTTTGGGTTAGAGATTATAGTTAAAGGTTTGAAATTAAGGTTTGGGTTAGAGATTAGAGTTAAAGGTTAGTTATTAAGGTTTTAGTTAGAGATTAGGGTTAAAGTTAAAGATTAAGGTTTGGGTTGGAGATTATGGTTAAGGTTAGGGTTATATATTAAGGTTTGGGTTAGAGATTAGAGTTAAGGTTAGGGTTAAAGATTAAGGTTTGGGTTAGGCTAGGGTCAGACGAACGCATTTTTCGTGTCGTCCGTAGAAAAGTGCGGTCGAACGAACGGACATATTTTTTCACGGAATACGCGATAGCGGTCATACGATGCGCATATTCGTCCGTGATTTTGTACGGATCATCAATAAAACACTTTTTGTGTTTGGACGTTATGTTGGCCGGACATTAGCAGCGTCTGACGTCTCCCAATCACGCAAACACGCTGCTATGCGGCCGCAGCGCACTCTGTACGTCAGTAGTAGCGGTTTGACGTTCTCGAAAAAATGCGTTCGTTTGCCACTTGCGTTGCACGGACGAACTTTCGTGCGGCCGTTCGTCGTGTGTTCCCCGGCATTGGACGTCATTTGCTGCTAACACGGCCGTAATTTCATGCGGCTAAACGCACGTTAAAACTGCGTTCGTCTGACCCTAGCCTTAGAGATTAGAGTTAAAGTTAGGGTTAGATATTAAGGTTTGGGTTCGAGATTCAGATTAAAATTAGAGATTAGGGTTTGGGTTAGAGATTAGAGTTAAAGGTTAGTTATTAAGGTTTTAGTTAGAGATTAGGGTTAAAGTTAAAGATTAAGGTTTGGGTTGGAGATTATGGTTAAGGTTAGGATTAGATATTAAGGTTTGGATTAGAGGTTAGGGTATCTGATCTTTTTTGGGGATAGAGGGGCACAATCTTTTCCCCCCAAAAAAGAACGAAAAGTGGACCAGAATGTTAGGGTTAAATCTAGCCCTAAATGTAACCCTGACCCTAAACTAATTTTAACTGGCTACCTAATCCTAATCTCTAAACCCTAATCCCAGGTTTTATTTCCAACCCTAACCCTTCTAACACATTCATGGCGCCTTTTTTTAAGGCATTTTTTTTAACGACCTGTCTTTTTTCCAACGTTATTTTTTTTAAAGACATGTCTTTTTTGAGGTGACTTTTTTCCGGCGTTTTTTCCACAGGACACCCTGCCATATGTACCCCTTAAGATCGCCCGTCACCACTACTGATTGTATAATGAAAAGCAAACTCTGCGTATTGTTATTAATAGGGTTTATGTGTTTGTTTCCTCCTATTGTCAGTCATTTTTCCAGATGCCGTTTTTTGGGGGGGGGGGGCGATCCCGCCGCGCTCCCTAACCAGTAATCAGCAGGCAATATCCCTCTTCAAACCCTCCGTCAGAGTCACCGTAACTGACAGGTAGCCCCGGGTCTTGCCGTTCCTTTATGTCAGGACCAAGAGATAAAAATTGCAGATTTGGTCCAGAAAGAAGTAAAATTCTTATTATCATTATTCTCCCACCTGATGTCATTGTTTAGCGAAGATTTGCAAACGAAAACCGTAACCGGGAAATGTTGCTGAGTAAATGGCGCCATGTTTATACTTGAAGAATATAGGGGTTATCCACCTGGAATTTCGGCGTTCTTTCGTTCCTTGCACTTTTGGGGATCAAATTCCCTGACCCTCCGGTGAATTCAACATTCACCACAGGATCCCCGAAATGCAGGGAAAAGCCGCCGAACAGATAAAAACAAACAAAAAAAAAAAAAAATCGCTGAAAATCCACTGATAACCCACCGATACGATCAGAAAAATTAGATTGATTCGAAACGCTGCAGAACATCGCCGAACGCACCTGAATATATTGTGTGTATCATGTATACTCAACCACCTCCATGATGCTGGATCTATCAGATCTATTGGATCCGCTGGAACTGACCCAGTCAGGAGAAAGAACCACATGATTAAGTGTAGTGAATAAACTTGCAGTAAAAGATACAAACGGGTCGGATACTGAAAAAGTAACAAAATGACTTGCTTTAATAACGTAAATAAAATTCTGACGCGTTTCGTGTCACCGGGGGACTTTCTCAGAGATATGCAGGTATGAAGCTGGCGCAGCTCCACCTCAAACCAAAGATTTATTTCCAAACATAAGGACCCTCTGTCTATTCTGTTCACAAACATGTGTTTTTGCAATATGGTACTTTTAAGTGTATGATAAGTTCGCCGACATATTTCGCAATTGTTAATACTTGTGCCTTAGTAGCACGGCGAAACAGTGTTTCATTTACGCTGCCGGATACTTGTGGTTATTTTGGTTTATTTATGGCAATTCTTAGGCTCCGGTCAGACGAGCGCAGCATTCACGTCCGTGATGGCGCTCAAAAGTACGTCCATGATAGCATGACATAAAGGCCAATGGAGTCCCACACACGAAGTACGTCCGCACTGAACTGCGGACGCACAACGGCCGCGGCCCCCAGACGCAAGGCAGGCAAGAACATACAACACCTAGAACGGCCGCACAAAGTGCGCTGCGTCCGCAACGTCCGCATAGCTTTGTGTGTGAGTGATGGAACGAGGTCAGACGGACTGCATTTATACGTCCAGCATTTATACGTCCAGCATTTATACGTCCAGCATTTATACGTCCAGCATTTATACCTCCAGCATTTCTCACGGACAAAATGGTTTTGCTTTTTAATTTATTTTCCCTCCTACATCCGTCAAAATATACGTCGGTGAATAAATGGACTGTGTGACCACTACTGTGTCTTCTGTACTGACGTACATCCGTAGAAATCACGCTCGTCTGACCCCAGCCTTACAGAGGGTGAATTGCAGGAAATTTTCCAGTAAAAACAGCAGAGACTTTATTTTAAGGTTTATTATTATTGGCGCTGATATAGCAAAACGTGCCTTTTAGCTGCACAATACCTTACATGTCCTTATTGTGTTTATTGATGTTGTTGATATCTTACATGTGCTTTGATTTTTTCTTGTTTGTTTAGTTAAGAAAATATTTCCCTCTATATGTGTCACTGGGCGCATCCATTGTGTGATATTTTCCTCTATATGTGTCACTGGGTGCATCCATTGTGTGATATTTTCCTCTATATGTGTCACTGGGCGCATCCATTGTGTGATATTTTCCTCTATATGTGTCACTGGGTGCATCCATTGTGTGATATTTTCCTCTATGTGTCACTGGGTGCATCCATTGTGTGATATTTCCCTCTATATGTGTCACTGGGTGCATCCATTGTGTGATATTTTCCTCTATATGTGTCACTGGGTGCATCCATTGTGTGATATTTTCCTCTATGTGTCACTGGTGCATCCATTGTGTGATATTTTCCTCTATGTGTCACTGGGTGCATCCATTGTGTGATATTTTCCTCTATATGTGTCACTGGATGCATCCATTGTGTGATATTTTATTTTATATGTGTCACTGGGTGCATCCATTGTGCGATATTTTCCTCTATATGTGTCACTGGGCGCATCCATTGTGTGATATTTTCCTCTATATGAGTCACTGGGTGCATCCATTGTGTGATATTTTCCTCTATATGTGTCACTGGGTGCATCCATTGTGTGATATTTTCCTCTATAGGTGTCACTGGGTGCATCCATTGTGTGATATTTTCCTCTATAGGTGTCACTGGGTGCATCCATTGTGTGATATTTTCCTCTATATGTGTCACTGGGTGCATCCATTGTGTGATATTTTCCTCTATAGGTGTCACTGGGTGCATCCATTGTGTGATATTTTCCTCTATAGGTGTCACTGGGTGCATCCATTGTGTGATATTTCCCTCTATAGGTGTCACTGGGTGCATCCATTGTGTGATATTTCCCTCTATATGTGTCACTGGGCGCATCCATTGTGTGATATTTTCCTCTATATGTGTCACTGGGTGCATCCATTGTGTGATATTTTCCTCTGCATGTGTCACTGGGTGCATCCATTGTGTGATATTTTCCTCTATATGTGTCACTGGGCGCATCCATTGTTTGATATTTTCCTCTGTGTGTCACTGGGTGCATCCATTGTGTGATATTTTCCTCTATGTGTCACTGGGTGCATCCATTGTGTGATATTTTCCTCTATATGTGTCACTGGGTGCACCCATTGTGTGATATTTTCCTCTATATGTGTCACTGGGCGCATCCATTGTTTGATATTTTCCTCTGTGTGTCACTGGGTGCATCCATTGTGTGATATTTTCCTCTATATGTTTCACTGGGTGCACCCATTGTGTGATATTTTCCTCTATATGTGTCACTGGGTGCATCCATTGTGTGATATTTTCCTCTATGTGTGTCACTGAGTGCATCTATTGTGTGATATTTTCCTCTGTGTCACTGGGTGCATCCATTGTGTGATATTTTCCTCTATATGTGTCACTGGGTGCATCCATTGTGTGATATTTTCCTCTATATGTGTCACTGGGTGCATCCATTGTGTGATATTTTCCTCTGCATGTGTCACTGGGCGCATCCATTGTGTGATATTTTCCTCTATATGTGTCACTGGGCGCATCCATTGTGTGATATTTCCCTCTATATGTGTCACTGGGTGCATCCATTGTGTGATATTTTCCTCTGCATGTGTCACTGGGCGCATCCATTGTGTGATATTTTCCTCTATATGTGTCACTGGGTGCATCCATTGTGTGATATTTTCCTCTATGTGTCACTGGGTGCATCCATTGTGTGATATTTTCCTCTATATGTGTCACTGGGTGCACCCATTGTGTGATATTTTCCTCTATATGTGTCACTGGGCGCATCCATTGTTTGATATTTTCCTCTGTGTGTCACTGGGTGCATCCATTGTGTGATATTTTCCTCTATGTGTCACTGGGTGCATCCATTGTGTGATATTTTCCTCTATATGTTTCACTGGGTGCACCCATTGTGTGATATTTTCCTCTATATGTGTCACTGGGTGCATCCATTGTGTGATATTTTCCTCTATGTGTGTCACTGAGTGCATCTATTGTGTGATATTTTCCTCTGTGTCACTGGGTGCATCCATTGTGTGATATTTTCCTCTATATGTGTCACTGGGTGCATCCATTGTGTGATATTTTCCTCTATATGTGTCACTGGGTGCATCCATTGTGTGATATTTTCCTCTATATGTGTCACTGGGCGCATCCATTGTGTGATATTTCCCTCTATATGTGTCACTGGGTGCATCCATTGTGTGATATTTTCCTCTGCATGTGTCACTGGGCGCATCCATTGTTTGATATTTTCCTCTGTGTGTCACTGGGTGCATCCATTGTGTGATATTTTCCTCTATATGTGTCACTGGGTGCATCCATTGTGTGATATTTTCCTCTATGTGTGTCACTGGGTGCATCCATTGTGTGATATTTTCCTCTATATGTGTCACTGGGCGCATCCATTGTGTGATATTTTGTGTTGTATCTTTTCATCACTTGCTCCTCACTGTGTGGCTTTGGCCATAGAATTTATTTATTTTATTTATTTATAAAGGATTTTACCAGGAAGGACACATTGAGATTTCTTTCGTTTTCAAGTATGTCCTGGGTTCAAGAACATGGTTACAGAAATACAAAATAGTAAAATGCAAGAAATTAACACAAAACAAATATACAGATTAACAGAAAATAAATACATTATGGAGTGACTGGGTCAGTCACCGACTCACATCATTGTATTGTGTGGGATGTATTCAAAGGATGTTACCAGGGGGTAGATTAGAAGGCTTTTAAGATCCCTGTCTTATCTCATTGAGCTGCCAGCTCGTATCTGAGGTAGCCTGGAGAAACAATAGATCCCCTGCAGCCTTGACTAAACATATCCACCTCTACCCCTTTACCTCTTCACTTCTGTATTATCCTGTACCATAGCTGTAAAGTGAGACTTGCCATAACATTTTGGTAAATGCTGCATCATGGAAAAAATCCACAAATTGGAAACAGGAGAGAGACAAAAACCTTTTAGATTGTTATTTTCTCCGGGAATAGGGCCCTCGTTTCCTCCTGTACTGGTTTGTCAAAATGTTGTTCAATGTATTGTAACCCTGTCTGCATTGTGCCCATTGTACAGCGCTGCGGAATATGCTGGTGCTATATAAATAAAGAATAATAATAACTTTATTTTTTCCGTTTTACAAGCAATTACTACAAACAAAGAAAAAAACAGCAGCATGTGTTTTACAAAGTGCTTTATAATATGTTTTATAAAGTGCCTATAATGGGCAATATTCCAAAGTTGGTGCTAACCTAACCAGAGCTGTTATAGTCTATAGAGTTATTACGCTTACAACAGCTCTGGTTAAATTAGCACCAACTTTGGAATAATGCCCAATGTGTTTATAATGTGTTTAGTTATGCGTTTCATAATGTGCTTATAATGTATTTATAAAGTGTTTTATTGTATGTTTTATCATGTGTTTTATAATGTACTTATAATGTGTTTTATACGGTCTTTATAATGTGTTTAAGGTGTTTTATAAAGTCTTTATAAGGTGTTTATAATGTGGTTTATAATGTGTTGTAAAGTCTTTATAATGTGTTTTATAAAGTGTTTATAATGTCTTTATAATGTGTTTTATAGTGTTTTTTAAGTCTTTATAATGTGTTTTATAAGGTGTTTATAAGGTTTTTTATAAAGTCTTTATAAGGTGTTTATAATGTAGTTTATAATGTGTTTTGTAAAGTCTTTATAATGTCTTTTATAAGGTGTTTATAATGTGGTTTATAATGTGTTTTGTAAAGTCTTTAGAATATGTTTTATAAGGTGTTTAGAATGTGTTTTATAAAGTCTTTATAATGTGTTTATAAGGTGTTTATAATATGGTTTATAATGTGTTATATAAAATCTTTATAATGTGTTTTAATAAGGTGTTTATAATGTAGTTTATAATGTAATGTGTTTTGTAAAGTCTTTATAATGTCTTTTTTTAGGTGTTTATAATGTGTTATATAAAATCTTTATAATGTGTTTTATAAGGTGTTTATAATGTAGTTTATAATGTGTTTTGTAAGGTGTTTATAATGTGTTTTATAAAGTCTTTATAATGTGGTTTTGTTTGTAATGTACAAGTAATCAAGTTACAGCTTATGTTCGTGGTAGTGCGTCTTTCACCTTCTGTTTCGTTTTGATAGTTCAGCTTCTTAATCTTTATTGTACAGCGCTGTAGAAACGGTCGGTGATATAATAACAATAAATAAAATTTGGGATCTAGTGATCACCAGTCAGTATGGTTTAATATAAGAACAGGGATGGAGCCGCACCACACAAAAACAAAAGTTTTAGACTTTAAAAAAACAGATTTTTCTAAAATGAGATTTTGTGTGAAGGAGTCATTATCAGACTGGAGGAGTTTAAAGGGAGTCCAGGAGAAATGGGATTATTTAAAGGAAGCATTATTGAAGGCCACAGGCAATTGCATTAGGCTTGTTAGCAAAAACAAAAAAGGGAAGAAACCACTGTGGTACTCTGCAGAAGTGGCCAAAATAGTGAAGAACAAAAAGACAGCATTCAATAATTATAAAAAAATTCAGAGTGAAGAAGATAGGCAAACCTATAAGATTAGGCAGAAAGAGGCAAAGCAATTTATAAGAGCTTCCAAAGCACACGCAGAAGAGAAAATAGCTCAGTCAGTAAAAAAGGGGGACAAAACATTTTTTAGATACATAAACGAGAAAAGAAAAGTAAAACAAGGATTAGTTAGATTAAAAACAAAGGAAGGAAGGTATGTAGAAGAGGATAAAAGTCTCGCTGACTGCCTCAATGAATATTTTTGTTCAGTCTTTGCAGAAGAAAAGGAAGGAAAGGGACCTCAGTTAGGAGAGAACACTAAAGAGACATTTACATATGAGTTTACAGAGGAGGAGGTTCTACAGCAGCTGTCTAAAGTAAAGACAAATAAGTCAATGGGCCTGATGGGATCCACCCTAAATTATTAAACGAGCTCAGTGATGTAATAGCAAAACCGTTAACAGATTTATTTAACCAATCCTTGTTAACGGAGTCATCCCAGAAGACTGGAAATTAGCAAATGTTGTGCCCATTTACAAGAAGGGTAGTAGGGAGGAATCGGGGAACTATAGGCCAGTTAGTCTTACGTCAGTAGTGGGGAAATTAATGGAAACCATGTTAAAGGAAAGGATTGTTGAACATCTAAAAACACATAGATTACAGGATCAGAAACAACATGGGTTTACCTCAGGGAGATCATGCCAAACTAATCTTATTGATTTTTTTGATTGGGTAACAAAAATAATAGACACAGGTGGTGCAGTAGACATTGCTTATTTAGATTTCAGTAAGGCTTTTGATACTGTTCCGCATAGAAGCTTATCAATAAATTGCAATCTTTGAGTTTGGATTCCAATATTGTTGAATGGATTAGGCAGTGGCTGAGTGACAGACAACAGAGGGTTGTGGTAAATGGAGTTTATTCGGCGCAAGGTCTTGTTACCAGTGGGGTACCTCAGGGGTCAGTACTTGGACCCATTCTATTTAATATTTTTATTAGTGATATTGCAGAAGGTATTAATGGAAAAGTATGTCTTTTTGCTGATGACACAAAGATTTGCAACAGGGTTGACGTTCCTGGAGGGATCAGCCAAATGACAAATGATTTAGGTAAACTAAAAAAATGGTCGGAGCTGTGGCAATTGAGTTTTAATGTGGATAAGTGCAAGATAATGCACCTGGGACGTAAAAACCCAAGGGCTGAATATAGAATATTTTTTTTTATTTAAAATTTTTATTTTATATATAAGTCAGCGTACAGTCAAACATATAAAGTGAGGGCCACGCAGGGCCACCCAAAACTATCAGCATACTCACAATGCAAGAAAAGTAATAAACATCCCCGAATAGGGGGGGGGGGGGTCTCAGCAAAGAGTGTCAAACAATAAGGGAAAAACACATGCATGAATCAAAAAGAGTCCTCAAGGCTTATACTAAAGGTGAGAGGGTCATAAAAATAAAATAAAAATAAAAAAGTCAGCTTGTAGCCACTAGCCAGCATAAATCAGCATAAAAATGGGGAAAATCTCTGCATGGGGGAATCATCTCAGGGAAGTATGAGTCAGCAACAGGCAGGCCAGCAAAAACACATAGCACCCCAAACTCCTCAGCCTGTGTCCAGCGAGTAGGCCGCATAGGGAAAAAAACAAAAAACAGCATATGAAAGCGAAAAAACAAAAGTCAGCTAAGTATGGCAGGTATTCAAGGGGGGGGCAAAATGTCAGCAAAAGTAGAAAACAGCGGGGGGGAATATGGGATCTCTCAGAAAGAGCACAGCGAGGGGTTGCCGCAGAAAAGCGGAAACATGGTTCAATAGTCCCATTCAGCCCGTATCAAGATGCGGCCGCAACCGCTGGACAGGCAGCATACCACACAAGAGGCTGAGGCATCCAACCATAATAAGACCGAGACCACAGGTGCGACCTCCGAGCCACATCGGAAACCGAGCTGCTCCGTGGTCTCCTTTGCCAAACGCTCGAGGCCGGTTCATACGCAGGGTCTGGGAACGCATCCGTTCTATCCTTACTGCCGGCCGTGGGAGATCTTCCTCAGCAGGCATCTGACGAGGGCCCACAAAATTCAGCTCATCCTCCAACTCAGCACACCCCAGCCCATCTCCATCACTCTGCGAGTGGTGGGTAGCTTCCCCCTTGTCGGCGACAGACGTAGTCTCCCACGCGTCTTCCTCTGCTAGGTCCGCTTCCTCCCAGCCTGTCTTCCACGCGGCCATCAGACGCCCCCAAGAGGCCCGAGAAATCGGGCTATCTTCTCCCCCTGGCAGCTGCTCCAGGCAGGCCTCGAGGGCCGCGAATGCAGCCTCCATGCCCCTGGCAGGGGTGGTCCGCTCCAGACTGCACCACCTCACTCCTTCCCCCAAAATCTTCTTCGAGGGGACAGCCAGTACAGCCGGAAGATGGGGGCCCTCCATTCCCACAACCGCTGACAGTCCAGATTGGGCTCTCTGCAGGGGAATGTAGGAGAAGCGATCGTCCCGGAGCAGACTTGTAGGCCCCAAGATGGCCGACGGGTACTCTGACCTGCCGGGGAGTTGCGGCAACTTCTCAGCTGTGCTCCGGAGGGGGGGGGGCAAACACGGCCCCGGAGCTTGTACCGTTATGGCCAGCAATGCAGGGACCTCAGTAGTGGGTAATTCGGGGAGAAACACCAGCTTAAAACCCCCGGTAACAAGCAAATTCAGCAGAGCTCTCCCCAGGCACGTCTTCTCCCTTGCAGAGCCAGCCACGCCCCCCCTGAATATAGAATATTTGATACATCTCAGGGTTGGGATTTAGGGGTCATTATTTCAGAGGATCTAAGGGTAAATAGTCAATGTAATAGAGCAGCATGAAATGCTGGCAGAATGCTTGGAAATGCTGGCAGAATGCTTGGTTGTGTAGGGAGAGGTATTAGCAGTAGGAAAAGGGAAGTGCTCATGCCACTGTACAGAGCACTGGTGAGACCTCACTTGGAGTACTGTGTGCAGTACTGGAGACCGTATCTCCAGAAGGATATAGACATCTTAGAGAGAGTTCAGAGAAGGGCTACTAAAATGGTGTACGGCTTGAAGGAGAAAAGTTACCAGGAAAGGCTTAATGATCTTAACATGTACAGCTTGGAAAAAAGACGAGACAGAGGAGATATGATAGAAACATTTAAATACGTAAAGGGAATCCACAAGGTAGAGGAAGGGAGTATATTTAAAAGGAAACAAAATAGCAAAACAAGAGGACATAGTCTTAGATTAGAGGGGCAAAGGTTTAAAAGTAACATCAGGAAGCATTATTTTACTGAGAGGGTGGTGGATACATGGAACAGTCTTCCAGTAGAAGTGGTAGAGGCCAAAACAGTGATTGAATTTAAGCAGGCATGGGATAGGCATAAGGCTATCCTAAACAAAAGATAAATCCAGGTAAAGTATCCATGTAATTGGGCGACTAGATGGGCCGAAAGGTTCTTATCTGCCGACATTTTTATATGTTTCTATGTTTCTATGTTTCTAATGTCTTGACACGGTTGTTATTTTGTGCAATATGATGCAGTATGCCGTGCAGCCATTAGGTGGCAGAGCAGGAGAAAGGATTCTGGGTAATGACAGGAGTACATAAAGTAAACACATATTTCTTTTTTTTTTCTGGAATGAAACATGAGTAAATAAAGAAAGTGACTCGAGATTTAACTCTTTAAAGGTGGAACCGACAAAACACAGCGAAACCGCGTACGCTGAGCCCGACGGATCAGAGATCCGACCTCAATCATGCGATTAATTAAGGAATAAATAAAACCTTTCGCGGTGAGAGCGTCCCGTTATGTCAAGGAGGGGAGAGAAGGGAAGGGAAGGAAGGGGGGTCTGATGTCACCATGGCAACCTCTGTCATGTAAATGTCATGGGAAGGTGTCCACCATTTTGCTTTTTTGTGAGGGGCATTAAGATGCTGGACGCGGCCTCGGCTTCCCGGGAGAGGAAGAAAAGTGCAGAGAAATAACTTAAAGGCCGCGTTTAAAATAAAAAGCGGAAGAGAAGGTTGTTTTTGTTGTTGTTGCTGCCGGAGCAGCAGGGTGAGCGCTTTACACGTGATATTATTTCTTTTTTATAGGATGTGTGACGTGTTTCTGAGGAAAACTGCCGGGTCTGGTAACCCTGTGAAAATAACCGCCGCGCAGGGCTGCCAGGTCGGCCATGTTTTCCTGGACGCATAGAATTTATTCATGCTGATGGACAGTGCATGAAAAATGCCACCCCGCAGCATGTATAATCCATACGCTGCAGGTAAGAAATAAAAAAGGAATCCCAGGTGACCTGCCTTGATTTCCTTCTTGCAGTATATGAATTATACATGTTGCAGGGCAGCACTTTTCCCTGTGCTCCCCCTCTGCATGAAATAATAATATGTGTTCGGGAAAACATGGCCGACCTGGCAACCCTACCACCGAGCCTCTTTTCAAAGCCACTCATTGTCATTTCCCGCCATAAAAATGCGTACGCCGATAAAATGGCGTATTTGTGATGTTTGTGAGCGCCACACGAGCGATGCAGAAATCACCGCAATGACCACGCTCATAAACGTAAAGCATCGCTCCTAGCGGCGCCGTTTTCCCTTCCAGGTTTTAGCTTGAAAATTTTTATTCACTAACCTCAACAAACGGTGAATTTCACCGAATCTGCAATTTCGCGGCAATTCGTCTAATCACAAAGCTATATTTTCGCCAAATACAGGGGAACTGACGGCGAAATACAGTGCATTTCGCCGCAATTTGGAGGCACCGAAATTGTCCCAATGATAACTATCAATTTATCTATTTACAGAACGTCAGATTGCGGCAAAATGACCTGATTTTTGGTATTTCAATTCAGGTTTTAGGCTAGGGTCAGACGAACGCATTTTTCACGTTGTCCGTGAAAAAGTGCGTTTGAACGAATGGACGTATTTTTTCTCGGAATACGCGATAGTGGTTATACGATGCGCCTTTTCGTCCGTGATTTTGTATGGATCATCAATAAATCACTTTTTGCGTCTGGACGTTATGTTAGCCGGACACTAGCAGCGTCTGACATCTCCCAATCACGCACACACGCCGCTAGCGGACGCAGCGCACTCTGTACGTCAGTAGTAGCAGTTTGACGTTCTCAAAAAAATGCATTCGTTGGCCACTTGCGTTGTGCGGACGAACTTTCGTGCGGCCATTCGTCGTATGTTCCCCGGCATTGGACGTCATTTGCTGCTAGCACGGCCGTGATTTCGTGCGGCTAAACGCACGTGAAAAATGCGTTCGTCTGACCCTAGCCTAAACCGGCGAATCCCATAGGTTTCCATTTAATAAATGGAAAATCTTTTTTATTTTTTTAAAGACCATTTATTAGTTTTATTTTTTGCTTAAAACCCTTTTTATTTTTTTTAAAAGAACTTTTTGCATTTTTTTGAGGGTTTTTGTATTTTTTTGTATTTGTTAAACAACTTTTTATTATTTATACACCCTTCCTTTTCTTTACGTCGGCACATGCCAATTCGATGGTTTTCACTGACATCTGATAACTGCTTTGACAGAATACAGTGACCACTCGATAAATAATGAATGCGCTGTGTTTGCGGTGAAATGGAATTGCCAAAATGGGCCAAATTGCGTTTAATTTCAGTGCTTTGTGAAAAGACCCGTTAGAAATACATCCCAAGTGTCCCTATTTAGGTTGGACAGTCCTTATCTGGCCCTGAATCCCCCCCCTCCCCCGCGTATGTGTTACGGGTTCTTTCTAGATTAAGGCTAGGGTCAGACAGCGCACTTTTAACGTGCGTTCTGGCGCACATAATTACGGCCGCACTAGCAGCAGATGACGGGCAATGACGGCCAATATACGATGTACGGCCGCACAAAAGTCCGGCCGCGCAACGCAAGTGGAATTTGAACGCATTTTTCTGAGAACGCTGAACCGCTAGTACTGACGTACTGAGTGCGCAGCTGCGTCATAGCGGCGTGTTTGCGTGATTAGGAGATGTCAGACGCTGCTAATGTCCAGCCTACATAACGTCCAGACGCAAAAAGAGTTTTATTGACGATCCGTACAAAATCACGCTCGAAAATGCGCGTCGTCTGACCGTTTTTGCGCATTCAGTGAAAAAATACATCAATGCGTTCGGACGCACTTTTTCACGTTCGCGGGGGAAAAATGCTTTCGTCTGACCCTAGCCTTATTGTCATTTAAACATTAATCAGCTGTATCTATAATGACGATAAATCGAGAAAGCGCTTATATGGGGCCCCCCATAGGGCTGCCAGGTCGGCCATGTTTTCCTGGACACATATTATTTCATGCAGTGGGGGAGCACAAGGAAAAGTGCTGCCCTGCAACATGTATAATTCATATGCTGCAGGAAGGAAATCAAGGCAGGTCACTTGGGATTCCTTTATGATTTCTTACCTGCAGCGTATGGATTATACATGCTGCAGGGTGACATTTTTCATGCACTGTCCATCAGCGTGAATAAATTGTATGTGTAGGAAAACATGGCTGAGCTGGAGACCCTACCCCCCTCTTTTCTCCCCTGATGTCCCTCTTTATGTTGGACCCCCTGTTACTGATTATATCTGAACGTAACGTGATCACTTTATTAAGTTTCCGCATGAAGCCGCCGACAAGTGTAATTATCTAGAAGCGGAGTTTATGCTGATGAAAAATCACAAAAGCCCAAATATTTATTTTAATTGGCGCTTACATTCATGGTCACCGCGGGGGAGGGGTAATTAAATCCCTATTATCAAAATAATCGCAATTATCGAATCTTCATTTCTTTTGTTGTTTTGATTAGTTTTCTGTTTGTTCCGACCGGGCGGTTTCTTTAAACCTCTGATTTCTGAATGAATTCTACATCCATAGCAACAGTTTGTATAAACACCAACTTACTCAGCACCCTGACACTCAGGAACCCCGACACTCAGGAACCCCGACACTCAGGAACCCCGACACTCAGGAACCCCGACACTCAGGAACCCCGACACTCAGGAACCCCGACACTCAGGAACCCCGACACTCAGGAACCCCGACACTCAGGAACCCCGACACTCATCGACCCGACACTCAGCACCCTGAAACTCAGGAACCCTACACTCAGAAACCCGACACTCAGCACCCCGACTCTCAGCACCCCGACACTCAGAACCCCGACACTCAGGAACCCCGACACTCAGGAACCCCGACACTCATCGACCCGACACTCAGCACCCTGAAACTCAGGAACCCTACACTCAGGAACCCGACACTCAGGAACCCGACACTCAGGAACCCGACACTCAGGAACCCGACACTCAGCACCCTGAAACTCAGGAACCCTACACTCAGAAACCCGACACTCAGCACCCCGACTCTCAGCACCCCGACACTCAGCACCCCGACACTCAGCACCCCGACACTCAGCACCCCGACACTCAGCACCCCGACACTCAGCACCCCGACACTCAGCACCCCGACACTCAGCACCCCGACACTCAGCACCCCGACACTCAGGAACCCCGACACTCATCGACCCGACACTCAGCACCCTGAAACTCAGGAACCCTACACTCAGGAACCCGACACTCAGGAACCCGACACTCAGGAACCCGACACTCAGGAACCCGACACTCAGCACCCCGACACTTAGGAACCCCGACACTCAGGAACCCGACACTCAGCACCCTGAAACTCAGGAACCCTACACTCAGGAACCAGACACTCAGCACCCCGACACTCAGGAACCCGACACTCAGGAACCCGACACTCAGCACCCCGACACTCAGCACCCCGACACTCAGCACCCCGACACTCAGCACCCCGACACTCAAGACCCCGACACTCAAGACCCCGACACTCAGGAACCCCACACTCAGGAACCCTACACTCAGGAACCCTACACTCAGCACTCCTAAACTCAGCACTCCTACAGCCAGCACCGCTACACTGAGCACTTGTACACTCAGCACCCCTATACTCAGCACTCCTATACTCAGCACTACTACACTCAGCACCCATACACTAAGCAACCCTACACTCAGCAGCCGGCACTCAGCACCTTACACTCAGCAGTCAGCAACCCTACACTCAGCACCTAGACACACAGCACCCCTACACTCAGCACTCCTACAATCAACACCCCCACACTCAGCACCCCTACGATCAGCACCCCGACAGTACTCCAACACTCAGCACCCCTACGATCAGCACCCAGACACTCAGCACTCCTAGCCACTACACATCTCACGACAATCCACTGTACCCTCAGCACCATCCCAGCAGCACCTCTGCGCTCAGCACTCCTACTAGTAGCCACTACTTATGGGATGCCTATACTATCCACTGCACACTCAGCTCTATTGCACTCAGCATTCTTAGCCATGATGACACAAGACGCACCGATCCACTGCAGGAGCCACGAGGCGCCACAAATAGCATATTTCCACATTTTGCAAACGGCATGAAAAAAAACTATCGGGAGAGAAAAAACATTTAGAGCCAGCGAAAAGAACCATATACTTACACCAAGCGAGCGACTGCTATGCATCAATTACACATTACAGAGTCATTGCTGGGAGTTTTATTGCTGTGCTGCTCTGTTAAACACCCACACACCCCAAATAAATGAAGGAGTCCCTAAAAATACACCCACACAACCTGAACATATGGAGGAACCCCTAAAAAGACACCCACACATCCTGAATATATGGAGGAGCCCCTAAAAAGACACCCACACACCCTGAATATATGGAGGAGCCCCTAAAAAGACACCCACACACCCTGAATATATGGAGGAGCCCCTAAAAAGACACCCACACACACCCTGAATATATGGAGGAGCCCCTAAAAAGACACCCGCACACCCTGAATATATGGAGGAACCCCTAAAAACACACCCACACACCCTGAATATATGGAGGAGCCCCTAAAAACACACCCGCACACCCTGAATATATGGAGGAGCCCCTAAAAACACACCCACACACCCTGAATATATAGAGGAGCCCCTAAAAACACACCCACACACCCTGAATAATCTTTTATATAAATATATATATCCTAAAAAGCTTTTAGCGCATCATGCATATATTTAGAGAAGTTGTGTATCGCTCGGATCTTGCATATTTTCGTGCATGAGGTCGCGGCCGCGCCTGTGCAATGATAACAAAACAATAACAATAAATTTAACATAAAGTTCAGTTCACCAATTTGGACCATGGAACCCCTAGTTTGCTGTTAGTCGGCTCTGTGGCGCCCCCTATTGGCTCATCCAGTCTGTGCATGATAATGTGCTGGCAGTGAAGCCATTAGACTCCGATACCCATCACGGTTTATTTGGGTTTCCCCAATGTGGGAACGGTAACACCCCCAGGCATTAGCAGTGGGACCATATAAAAGATACCTCATACCCCCCCCCCCAGGTTACCCCAATTATGTTTGTTAAATGACCCTGTTTTAAAAGGTCGCGGGGCTGGAAGTTGTATCTCTGGTTGATCTGTCACTGGGAGTAGCAGCGTTTCCTCGTCTCTTTTTTTGCTTTTATCCTGTTTTTCTCGTTTTTGATGCTTTATTCCCTCTTTGTATCTTTTTAAGAACATCTGACGCCTCTTTATCCGCGCTGGTTCTTTGTTTTGTCGCCTCCTGCCAGCTGCTTCGCTTTACTTATTTAAAAAAACACCAAAATACCCTCCTTGATGTTGCCGCACGCGTCCCGCGTCCCGCGTCCCGCGCGCACCTGGCCAAAAAACAAACCTGAAAAAGTAAAAATAAAAGCCGTGGCGGAAGAATTCTGTAAGAAACGCGTTGGAGAATTCTTTGATGCTTCACGATGCGAAACGCGCCCAGAAAGACTTTATTCAGCGGATCGAAATATCTGAGCTGTGAACCGTGTGCATCTGGTCTTGGGGCTTATCCGCTAAGCGGTGATCGGCGTATCGCCTCATCTCCATTTTGGACTTAAATTTGCACATCTCTGCCAGCTCACTGCTTAGTTGATAATCCCCTAGAAATGTCTGACTTTTAAAAGTTCTTTACGTGCCTCAGAGTAAACTGGCAACTTAAAGGGACACTCAGTCTCACCACTTTAGTGTTTTAAAGGACTTCCCAGCAGCCCGCGTTCCATACATGCGCCCGCAGAAACACGGTAACAGGGCGGTGCGTTTTGATCTTTTTAAAGCGGTCAGGATGTGAGGAGTGCCCCCCCCCGCTGCCCCCGATCTGGAGAAAATGCTGGGTGAAGTGTAGAAGTTTCCTCCTCTCCACCCAGTGTCACCAACAGCCGGGATTTTGAATTTCCCGGCTGCCAGTCAACAGATGATGTCACACACAGAGTGCGGGTGACGTCACCATGTGAGTCCAATCGCTGTAGCGAGCGTTCTCAGAGAGGCAGCGATGAATCAGATCTGTGCATGCGCGTGCGGCTCCGACCCATCACTCTGCGCAGGCGCCACGGAACTTGTGTACGTAAAGTGTGTGAGTCCCGTAGCGCTGCACAATGTGCGGTTCCTAAACTACACAAGTTGTATAGGAGCACAAACTGCGCAGAAAAGCTTCAGGGACTTCCAGGTCCGGGAGATGCAGAGCCGAAGCGGAGGAGCAGCACACGGTGAGGGGGAAAAGAGGAGGAGCAGCCTAAAAAAATAAATAAATAAATAATAGTGCCGAGGCCGCCAGCAGGATCTATCGAATTATTTAACCCCTTAAGGACCAAGGGTCTTTAAAGTTAACGCATTTATGATGTAACAGTTACGTCATTTGTCCTTAAGGGGTTAAGGGTGAAAAAAGGATCTCTGTGTTTTTTAGTATACAGGTTCCCTTTATCGTGATTGGTTTGAAGGTCGTCGCTCAGCGTGAACTGAAAACAGCAATAACGTCCGTAAACCTTCACGCCGCGCAAACCACGAGAGCGACGAGTGCAGAAAATATGAATTATTTATGGCGGCCACTTAGGGTGAAGCATTGAGTTTTCGTAGTAAATCTAATGAGATTATAGCCGCGTTATTTGCAGCGAGACGCGCGGAATCCAGGAGATTAATCCCAGCGCCGATGGCATTTTCACATCGTGTTCGATCTCCTTTATGATTGGGCAATAAATTCATCCAATAGATAATGTTCTCAGGTGATAATCACTTTTTACTCCTCCCATAAATATAATTTCCCTGTAGTCCTGGGGGGCTGGGGGGGGGGGCGCTTTATTTCCTTCTCAATAAAATTTGTATATTATTCTGACGATCTGATTGACGAGCGATCACAGTATCAATAATTATACAATTACCTCGGTGATTACATGTATTAAAAACAGAATTCTCTTTTTTCCTTTAAATAAATGGTTAGATCCTGCTGACGTCTCTGCACAATTATTATTTTTATTTATTTTAGGTGATTTTACTCCGCTTTACCCCCCCCTGAGAGGAGGTAAAACCACGTCAGGGCAACGAGTGGCTCTCACAGCCAAGTGGATTTAAACCTGGCGGCGCCGTGTCATCATGTCGCGCCCTGCCACCTGGCATCCCAAGTGACCGCTTATTACTCTGCGCCCGGCCAGCAAGTAACAAGGACGGCAAAGCTGGGCGTTAGGTTGAATTACCAGCATGGGACGTGACAGTACCCCACCTCTACAGGAGGTCATTGTATGACCACCAGGCACATGAGGGTGAGTAGCATGGAAAGCCAGGACCTGTCTGGATCTGGTCTATACCCTTCCCAATCCACCAGATACTGGAGGGCACCCCTGGAAAGTCTGAAGTCAAGAATAGCCCTAACCTCATACTCCACCTCCCCATCTACCGCAACGGAAGGAGGAGGCGCAGTGACTCGGGTATACCTGTCGCATAGCAAGGGTTTGAGCAGGCTCACATGAAATACATTATAGGGGTAATTCAGAGAGGTCCGAAATGTCACCGAAATGTAACCAGACACTGAATTTCATTATGTCATTATGTTACATGTTTACAGGTGCATTCTGTATATAGTCACTAGGTTACATGTTTACAGGCGCATTCTGTATATAGTCACTATGTTACATGTTTACAGGTGCATTCTGTATATAGTCACTGTGTTACATGTTTACAGGTGCATTCTGTATATAGTCACTGTGTTACATGTTTACAGGTGCATTCTGTATATAGTCACTGTGTTACATGTTTACAGGTGCATTCTGTATATAGTCACTATGTTACATGTTTACAGGTGCATTCTGTATATAGTCACTGTGTTACATGTTTACAGGTGCATTCTGTATATAGTCACTATGTTACATGTTTACAGGTGCATTCTGTATATAGTCACTGTGTTACATGTTTAAAGGTGCATTCTGTATATAGTCACTGTGTTACATGTTTACAGGTGCATTCTGTATATAGTCACTGTGTTACGTGTTTACAGGCTCATTCTGTATATAGTCACTGTGTTACATGTTTAAAGGTGCATTCTGTATATAGTCACTGTTACATGTTTACAGGTGCATTCTGTATATAGTCACTGTGTTACATGTTTACAGGTGCATTCTGTATTGAGGTATGTTAATGTGGAGCTCTTAAGGGACTTTAGACTGGGGGAAGATTTGATGGCGTCTGGAAGGTTATTCCATAATTGCGGTGCTCTGTAGGAAAATGAGGATCGAGCCACTTTCTTTATGTATTGTGGTATTGCAAGTAAGGTGCTGGTCCTGGATCTGAGGTTATAGGATGAGGGAACTGCTGGAGGAAGCAGTCTATTCAGATAGGGTGGCAGCTTCCCAGGTATAATTGGAGTAAGCGCAGATGACATTTATTTTCTTTGTTATGTTCTACACATGTTGTTGGGCTGGATGCATTTGGTGGTTGCAGCCAACCCTTCAGGGAATAGGCGCGACCCCACCCCTCCTGCACTATGTATGTTTCAATGTACTTCCAGCCGGGTCATCCCTGCAGCAAGACTCCGCTCCGTGTTTTTGTTTTGATCCCAAAGTGGATTTTGTTTCTGGGGGAGCATAAATAAAGGCCCACCAGTCTACCTCATGTTTGACAAGCAGCATGAGCAGGTATGGTTTGCTATGTAGCAGCCTGTGGTTTCATTTTGGTTAGGACTCGCCCTTATAGAGGTGCCGTGACGTTGGCGGGCGAGCTAGTCTTATAATGGCCATTAATAAGAAACCAAACCTCTAATTGTGTTTAGTTTCACACGGTATAATTGGAGTAAGCGCAGATGACATTTTTTTTCTTTATGTTCTACACATGTTGTTGGGCTGGATGCATTTGGTGGTTGCAGCCAACCCTTTGGGGAATAGGCGCGACCCCACCCCTCCTGCGCTTTATAAATAAAGGTTAATAATAAAAATAATAATTTATTGACTTTTTTTTTAGGATCTTTTAGCCATTTTTCAGGTTTTTTTTCAGCAAAATTCGTTTTTCTGGGGGTTTTTCAAGTGTTTTTTCTTTTTTTCTGTAACAGACCATTTTCTTATCATTCATAGGGTCTTATATGTAAATTTCAGACATTTTCGTCCACTAGTTGAACTTTGAAGCCTATGGGATTCGCCTGACTAAACCTGCCGAATGAAACCACTGAACATCAGGGCATTTCACTGACATTTCTCTGCTGTTCAATGTGAATAGATTAACCATTGCTTCTCTATGGGGGATTTCACTGCCGCCGAACAGGCACTGTACCCGCAGGCAGTTCACCAAAATTGGCAAACTGCCTGCTATCTGAATAGTCGAATGGCCCCAAAATGTCACCGTACGGGGAAACTCCCTGTTCGGTGCCATTTCGGGGCAAGATCGGCTCTCTATGAATAACCCCTTTGATGTGTGTGTGTGCGTATAAGTGTGTCTGTACTCTTTTCCTCTGTATCTGTTAATCTCTCTGCTGTGTGTGTGTGTGTGTCTCTCTCTCTGTCTCTTTTCCTCTGTACCTGTGTCTCTGTGCAGAGGCGTAACTAGAAACCTCAGGTCCCAGGTGCAGGAACCATGATGGGCCCCCCCCCCAAGGCAAAAACATATTTTGTCCCCCCTCCCGTCAACATGTATTGGTTCCCTCCAGGTCCACAATGTTGACTCCAGACAATCAGTGTCCCATTTTTTCCAGGTCCACTATGATCTCTTCAGTCCATCCCATATTTAATGTAATGTGCTCCATGTGTATCTCAGAGCTCCACAGCAATAAACCTCACAGCAGTGTGCAGTGTATATGAGCGTATGACAGAGCTCCACAGCAATAAAACTCACAGTAATGTGCAGTGTGTATGAGCATATCACAGAGCTCCACAGCAGTAAAATTCACAATAATGTGCGGTGTGTATGAACGCAGAGCTCCACAGCAATAAAATTCACAGTATTATGCAGTGTGTAGCAGTGTAAATCATAGAGCTCCACAGAAACAAAACTCACAGAAATATGTGTTGAGTGTGAGCGGATCACAGAGCTCCAAAGTAAAACTCACATATAATTATAAAATAAATTTAAAAAAATATATATATATAAAATATAGGCAAGCCCCCAGGCCCAGGCAGGGGCCCCCCCACTCAAGGGCCCGGGTGCGGTGGCACCCTCTGCACCCCTGGTAGTAACGCCTCTGTCTCTGTGTATGTGTGTTTGCCTCTGCCTCTGCGTATCTGCCTCTCTCTGAATCCTTCTCTTATTATTCCTGTGTGTATGTTTCTCTGTTGCTGTGTCTCTGTCTCTCTCTATGTATCCCTTTCTGTCTCTTTCTCTCTCTGTATCTCTTTATCTCTTTCCGTTTGTGTGCCAGTCTCTTTGCGCACAAATCGTATTCTGGTATAAATGTCAGATTTTGATACTTTATTGCTGATTTGTTTGTATCTTTATTTGTGACCAGTGAATCTGTTCATCCATCCCGCACGCTCCTTTAAACCTGCAGTGTTTCTCCATGACGTATGAATCAGCGGCATCAGTACGCGGCGCGCCACACGTCTCCGTCATATCATACTCTTGCTCTTGAAGGCAATCGCTGAGGATTCCCGTGATTATTCCTCGCGCTTTGCATAATAAAAGCGTGATTTATTGTTGTGAGCCGCCAGCCATAACCGCCAAATAAACAGATTGATAAAGTTATAATTATTTCTTGAGTAGCGGTGCAGCGCAGCACAGCGAGACGCGTTTCGCCTCATACAATCAGCGCTGAATACAGGGTATGGATACTTTTCAGGAGACGCTCAGACACTGAGATCCTGGTGGATCTATCTCGGCTCTGGAAGGAAAGACGTTTTATGGAAAGGAAATGGGATTCTTTTTCACAAACGCTAAGTTTCCATCATTCTTCCCGTTGGTTTTGCTGAGTGTCTCCAGTTCTCCGGGACGCGTGTTAATGGTTGCGCTCAGTAATCGACTTTGCAGTTGCTTTTTATTGCTGTCCCATGTAATGGTTACTTTAGTTTTGGTCATGAGGTTCCCTTTGCCCAAAAACCTCAAATAACACCAGAGCTGCCATCAGGGGGTGACAGCTTGAGATACGTTAAGGGGCCCAGTGGCTCCAGGGGGTCCCGGTCAGTGCCCATCCCCGTGCAGCTTGTCTAAAGAGGTTATTCACTAAACTCCGAATTGCACCGGACGGGGAGATTCATCGTATCTGCAGTTTCATCTATTCATTAAGCTGTCAATTCATCAAATACAGGGGAATTAACAGCAAAATACGATGCAATTCACCAAATCGCCGACACCGGAATTTGTCCCATAGAAGACTATCGTGTCATCTATTCAAAGAATGCTGAACTGCACCGAAATTCCAGCGACATGCCCTGATTACCAGTGTCTTGATTCGACAGGTTTAAACACTCGAATCCCAATGGCTTCACTGTCAAAAAAATATATATTTTAATAAGGGTCTTTAAAAGTCAATGCATTTATGACGCAACAGTTACGTCATTGGTCTTTAAGGGGGTTAAATTTAAGTATATTTTTTTTTCATTTAATACCGCTTATTCTTTTAATTTTTTGCAAATCCCTTTTAATTTCTTTTAGTAATTTTTAGGTTTTTTTTGTAATTTTTTGTATTTTTAGACGCCATTTTTGTTTTTTACCTTTTTTTTAAAGTACTTTTTTATTATTGTGCAGCAGATCTTTTTATTATTTTTTAAAGGACTTTTTTTTCATTTAGACACATTTATGTCTTATTATACATTTATTGTATTATTTACACTCCTAGGGGAATAGGATACTTCCTTTTTTTCTTTTCTTCCCAGTTCGATGGAATTCGCAGTGTGTTTATTGGGGCAATTTGTCGCTTTTTGCCCATGTTCGATAACTGCTTCGTCGAGCCCAATTTCCGCAACATATGGTGATCATCTGCTAAATAGTGAGTTCACTGTATTTTCAGTGAAATGGAATAGCCAAAATGTGGCAAAATTGCACGAAATGTCAGTGCTTAGTGAATAGACCCTTAAATGCCACAGATGTAAGGGCCCCTCCAACCACCCAAAAGCCTCTCACCAACAAATTTCCCAGTGATTTTCAGAGTGCAATGTTTTTTTTTTCACATTTATGAATAAAATATAATAAATTAACTCCAAGTCACTATTTAATGAGTAAAATCCGCAGAATATTAATCTGTTGCAGACCAGGTCATTGTAATGATCACATATTCCTAATTTTCCTGCACACAGAACACGTGTATCACGTAAGATACAAAGATCAATTTCCAGCCTCAAAATCAATTATGTGAGCGATATAATTAACTTTGTGACCTTTATCACAGGGACTTGTGGACAGGACCAGCTCTGAGCAGCAAAGCGCGATTTATCAAATAATTTTGCGCCTAATAGAAATATAATTAATGTCGTTGGTGAAGCGCGAGGCTGAGGGACCGATCCATGACGTGTTTCAGCAAGAACTTCAACATGTACTCAGCAACGACCTGGAAATATCCAGGGAACGTGCGAGAGGTTTATATTATGACGGTGCAGAAACACGTCAGTGGCTCCATCCTGCGGGATCTGGTATCTGTGACTGAGCAAGGCCAGGACCACGACGCCGTGTGAGAAACGTGACCTGACGCATTTCACATACAGGAAACAGCGCAGCATGCTTTCATAAAGGGGTCGGGTTATATCTCTGATTTGTGTCAGGGAGGGGTCGGGTTATATCTGTGTGATTTGTGTCAGGGAGGGGTCGGGTTATATCTGTGTGATTTGTGTCAGGGAGGGGTCGGGTTATATCTGATTTGTGTCGGAGGGGTTGGGTTATACCTGTGTGATTTGTGTCAGGAGGGGTCGGGTTATATCTGTGTGATTTGTGTCGGAGGGGTCGGGTTATATCTGTGTGATTTGTGTCGGGGAGGGGTCGGGTTATATCTGTGATTTATGTCGGGGAGGGGTCGGGTTATATCTGTGTGATTTGTGTCAGGGAGGGGTCGGGTTATATCTGTGTGATTTGTGTCAGGGAGGGGTCGGGTTATATCTGTGTGATTTGTGTCAGGGAGGGGTCGGGTTATATCTGTGTGATTTGTGTCAGGGAGGGGTCGGGTTATATCTGTGTGATGTGTGTCGGGGAGGGGTCGGGTTATATCAGTGTGATTTGTGTCGGAGAGGGGTCGGGTTATATCTGTGTGATTTGTGTCGGGGAGGGGTCGGGTTATATCCGTGTGATTTGTGTCGGGGAGGGGTCGGGTTATATCCGTGTGATTTGTGTCGGGGAGGGGTCGAGTTATATCTGTGTGATGTGTGTCGGGAGGGGTCGGGTTATATCTGTGTGATGTGTGTCGGGGAGGGGTCGGGTTATATCTGTGTGATGTGTGTCAGGGGGGGGTCGGGTTATATCTGTGTGATGTGTGTCGGGAGGGGTCGGGTTATATCTGTGTGATGTGTGTCGGGGAGGGGTCGGGTTATATCTGTGTGATGTGTGTCGGGGAGGGGTCGGGTTATATCTGTGTGATGTGTGTCGGGGAGGGGTCGGTTATATCTGTGTGATGTGTGTCGGGAGGGGTCGGGTTATATCTGTGTGATTTGTGTCGGGGAGGGGTCGGGTTATATCCGTGTGATTTGTGTCGGGGAGGGGTCGGGTTATATCTGTGTGATTAGTGTCAGGGAGGGGTCGGGTTATATCTGTGTGATTAGTGTCAGGGAGGGGTCGGGTTATATCTGTGTGATTTGTGTCAGGGAGGGGTCGGGTTATATCTGTGTGATTTGTGTCAGGGAGGGGTCGGGTTATATCTGTGTGATTTATGTCGGGGAGGGGTCGGGTTATATCTGTGTGATTTGTGTCGGGGAGGGGTCGGGTTATATCTGTGTGATTTGTGTCAGGGAGGGGTCGGGTTATATCTGTGATTTGTGTCGGGGAGGGGTCGGGTTACATAGTTACATAGTTACATAGTTATATAGGCTGAAAAAAGACATGCGTCCATCGGGTTCAGCCTCTCCCACATAACCTACTGCTGTTGATCCAAAAGAAGGCAAAAAACCCAGTCTGAAGCGCTCGCCAATATGCAACATACTGGGAAAAAAATCCTTCTTGACCCCAGAATGGCAGTCAGATTTCTCCTTGGATCAATAAGCTTTTATATCTGTGTGATTTGTGTCAGGGAGGGGTCGGGTTATATCTGTGTGATTTGTGTCGGGGAGGGGTCGGGTTATATCTGTGTGATTTGTGTCGGGGAGGGGTCGGGTTATATCTGTGTGATTTGTGTCGGGGAGGGGTCGGGTTATATCTGTGTGATTTGTGTCGGGGAGGGGTCGGGTTATATCTGTGTGATTTGTGTCAGGGAGGGGTCGGGTTATATCTGTGTGATTAGTGTCGGGGAAGGGTCGGGTTATATCTGTGTGATTTGTGTCAGGGAGGGGTCGGGTTATATCTGTGATTTGTGTCGGGGAGGGGTCGGGTTACATAGTTACATAGTTACATAGTTATATAGGCTGAAAAAAGACATGCGTCCATCGGGTTCAGCCTCTCCCACATAACCTACTGCTGTTGATCCAAAAGAAGGCAAAAAACCCAGTCTGAAGCGCTCGCCAATATGCAACATACTGGGAAAAAATTCCTTCTTGACCCCAGAATGGCAGTCAGATTTCTCCTTGGATCAATAAGCTTTTATATCTGTGTGATTTGTGTCAGGGAGGGGTCGGGTTATATCTGTGTGATTTGTGTCAGCGAGGGGTCGGGTTATATCTGTGTGATTTGTGTCGGGGAGGGGTCGGGTTATATCTGTGTGATTTGTGTCAGCGAGGGGTCGGGTTATATCTGTGTGATTTGTGTCAGCGAGGGGTCGGGTTATATCTGTGTGATTTGTGTCAGGGAGGGGCCGGGTTAGATCTGTGTGATGTGTGTCAGGGAGGGGTCGGGTTATATCTGTGTGATTTGTGTCAGCGAGGGGTCGGGTTATATCTGTGTGATTTGTGTCGGGGAGGGGTCGGGTTATATCTGTGTGATTTGTGTCAGCGAGGGGTCGGGTTATATCTGTGTGATTTGTGTCAGCGAGGGGTCGGGTTATATCTGTGTGATTTGTGTCAGGGAGGGGCCGGGTTAGATCTGTGTTTTGTGTCAGGGAGGGGCCGGGTTATATCTGTGTGATTTATGTCGGGGAGGGGTCGGGTTATATCTGTGTGATTTGTGTCAGCGAGGGGTCGGGTTATATCTGTGTGATTTGTGTCAGGGAGGGGCCGGGTTATATCTGTGTTTTGTGTCAGGGAGGGGCCGGGTTATATCTGTGTGATTATGTCGGGGAGGGGTCGGGTTATATCTGTGTGATTTGTGTCAGCGAGGGGTCGGGTTATATCTGTGTGATTTGTGTCAGGGAGGGGCCTGGTTATATCTGTGATTTGTGTCAGGGAGGGGCCGGGTTATATCTGTGTGTTTTGTGTCAGGGAGGGGCCGGGTTATATCTGTGACTTGTGTCAGGGAGGGGCCGGGTTATATCTGTGTGATTTATGTCGGGGAGGGGTCGGGTTATAGAAACATAGAAAAATGTCGGCAGATAAGAACCTTTCGGCCCATCTAGTCTGCCCAATTACATGGATACTTTACCTGTATTTATCTTTTGTTTAGGATAGCCTTATGCCTATCCCATGCTTGCTTAAATTCAATTACTGTTTTGGCCTCTACCACTTCTACTGGAAGTAGATGTGTGATTTGTGTCAGGGAGGGGTCGGGTTATATCTGTGATTTGTGTTGGGGAGTGGTCGGGTTATATCTGTGGGATTTGTGTCGGGGAGGGGACAGGTTATATCTGTGATTTGTGTCAGGGAGGGGCCGGGTTATACCTGTGTGTTTTGTGTCAGGGAGGGGCCGGGTTATATCTGTGACTTGTGTCAGGGAGGGGCCGGGTTATATCTGTGTGTTTTGTGTCAGGGAGGGGCCGGGTTATATCTGTGTGATGTGTGTCAGGGAGGGGCCGGGTTATATCTGTGTGTTTTGTGTCAGGGAGGGGCCGGGTTATATCTGTGTGATTTATGTCGGGGAGGGGTCGGGTTATATCTGTGTGATAGGTGTCGGGGAGGGGTCGGGTTATATCTGTGTGATTTGTGTCGGGGAGGGGTCGGGTTATATCTGTGTGATTTGTGTCAGCGAGGGGTCGGGTTATATCTGTGTGATTTGTGTCAGGGAGGGGCCTGGTTATATCTGTGATTTGTGTCAGGGAGGGGCCGGGTTATATCTGTGACTTGTGTCAGGGAGGGGCCGGGTTATATCTGTGTGTTTTGTGTCAGGGAGGGGCCGGGTTATATCTGTGTGATTTATGTCGGGGAGGGGTCGGGTTATAGAAACATAGAAACATAGAAAAATGTCGGCAGATAAGAACCTTTCGGCCCATCTAGTCTGCCCAATTACATGGATACTTTACCTGTATTTATCTTTTGTTTAGGATAGCCTTATGCCTATCCCATGCTTGCTTAAATTCAATTACTGTTTTGGCCTCTACCACTTCTACTGGAAGTAGATGTGTGATTTGTGTCAGGGAGGGGTCGGGTTATATCTGTGATTTGTGTTGGGGAGTGGTCGGGTTATATCTGTGGGATTTGTGTCGGGGAGGGGACAGGTTATATCTGTGATTTGTGTCAGGGAGGGGTCGGGTTATATCTGTGTGATTTGTGTCGGGGAGGGGTCGGGTTATATCTGTGATTTGTGTCGGGTAGGGATGAGCTGTTCGGTTCGATCAGTTCGGAGTTCGATTTGAACTTTGGCCGTTCACAAGTTAGCGAACTTCGAACTTTTTGGCGTGTTCGGTTCGAGTTCGAAAAAAATATATTTGAAAAAAGTATAAAAAATGCTTAAAAAAATACTAAAAAATCTAAAAATAAAGAGACTCTTTACTGCAGATTATTATAAGCAACGGTTTATTAGAAATTGAATTAAAAAACTACCTAATGTCATTGTCTAGGTGCAAAGATTCTCACCTCTAAATGACTTGTGCTCTCAAACGGCGTAAACAGGTGTTTAATTAGTGTTTGGAAATAACATGTGTTTCTAATTAGCAATTAGAATTTGATACATTGCTTGCAGACTGGGCCGGGGCTCCTCACTGGGTGGGGGCTCCTGCACATGTATGAACAAACAATGTGCTTGTTTTGAATTCTAAGAAGTCTTCATTTCTACTATATGATCCTCTCTGATATGCGGTTTAATCCCTTAAGGACCAGGGCTCTGTAAAGCCAATCATTAATGATGTAGATGTTACGTCATTTGTCATCAAGGGCTTAATAAAATCTTTATCACACTCCTTAGATTTAAACGTAATATTCCAGTATTTGTATGTCATGTAGCTCTAGGGTTGCCACCTTTTCATCAAGCCAAACCCGAACACTCTAGTGTTGGGTTCGAGCGGACCTTTTTTTTTTGTAGAGTATAAATTATGGCACATGGTATGCATGGCAGACTGGTATTATGCATGGCACTCTGGTACGGATGGCAGACTGGAAAGGCTGGCACACACTGGTATTATACATGGCAGACTGGAAAGGCTGGCACACTTATGGCAGACTGGTATGGCTGGCAAACTGGTATAGCACACACACTGGTATTATACATGGCAGACTGGAAAGGCTGGCACACTGTTATGGCACAAACTGGTATGCTGCATGGCAGACTGGAAAGGCTGGCACACTGTTATGACAGACTGAAAAGGCTGGCACACTTATGGCACACACTGGTATTATACATGGCAGACTGGAAAGGCTGGCACACTGTTATGGCACACACTGTATTATGCTGCATGGCAGACTGGAAAGGCTGGCACACTGTTATGGCACACACTGGTATTATACATGGCAGACTGAAAAGGCTGGCACACTGTTATGGCACACACTGGTATTATATTTGGTAGACTGGAAGGCTGGCACACTGTATGGCACACACTGTATTATGCTGCATGGCAGACTGGAAAGGCTGGCACACTGTTATGGCACACACTGGTATTATACATGGCAGACTGAAAAGGCTGGCACACTGTTATGGCACACACTGGTATTATATTTGGTAGACTGGAAAGGCTGGCACACTGTATGGCACACACTGGTTTACATGGCAGACTGGAAAGGCTGGCACACTGTTATGGCAGACTAGTATGGCTGGCAAACTGGTATGGCACACACTGGTGTTATACATGGCAGACTGGAAAGGCTGGCACACTGTATGGCACACACTGGTATTATATTTGGCAGACTGGAAAGGCTGGCACACTGGCACACACTGGTATACATGTCAGACTGGTAAGGCTGGCAAACTTTATGGCACACACTGGTATTTATTATGCTGCAGCAGACTGGAAACAAAGGCTGGCACACTCACTGTCTGCGAGCCTCCCTTGAGTTGACCGGCAGGCGGTGGCGTCAGAGTGGATGGAGTGGAGAGCTGCTGGCTGGTCTGACAAGATCGACCGCATCCGCGTTCCAGGTCCGCAATCCAGATGAAGACATCACAGAGCACGTCCTCTCCTTAGCTGCTCGCTCTGCACACTGCCCGGCTGGGAGGCCTAGGAAGGGAGCAGCCCGCAGGCGCACGAGCAACCACGTGAAACAACGTCATGAGAGTGAGCCCGTTGCGCCTGCGCGACCATAACAGCGGCTCAGAGGACGACACGTGACGCAGACCAGCCAATCCCTATTCAGCCTGGAAAAAATGGAAGGAGAAAAAGACCGTGGAGCTGGGGGAATGCAGGAAATGTAAGTATAACCTTGGATTCATGTGTCCGGGTGGCAGAGGGTGTCAAACCCGGACACATGACTCCAAACCCGTACAGTCCGGGTCAAAAACGGACAGGTGGGAATCCTATGTATCTCTCCCGAAGGCCCTATATGAGCATACAATTATTATTGTGTTAGAAATGTCTATCATAAAGCGTACAAGCTGAGTCCCTAGAGTCTGACTATCCATTGTCATATATACCTTGCTTTATACATATAATACATTCCCTCATCTAACAGGATAGTAGCCAGGCCCTGTGCATTTTAACCCCTTAAGGGTGGCTAGGTGTCGTGTGTGGGTCTCTGATGGCGATGTTTCTATACATCCTACAAATCCGCCACTTCACGGGCAGGTTATGGGGACCTCCTAGGCACGATATTTGAAGGAATTTTTCGTTTTTATTTTTAACCCTTATTTCATGGAAAACTCACTGTCCCTTAAAAACGTCTTTTTTTTAACTTTTTGTCCTTGATTCCTGTCCCCCAGGGCACTACCCGGACCCCCATACACCTTTTATGGCAAATATGTAGCATATATGCCCTCTTGGAGGGCACTCTAAAAATCAAACTTTCGAGTCCCATTGACTTGCATTGAGTTCGGATCGTGTTCGAACTCGAACTTTTGAAATTGTTCGAGTTCGAATGCGAACCGAACATGGGGGCGTTCGGCTCATCCCTAGTGTCGGGGAGGGGCCGGGTTATATCTAAGATGTAAAATGTTTTCCTTGTGGTTGATGGGAGTTTTGTATGGGCTGGCTGACTTTTAGGGTTGTGTACCCGGGGGCTCCGTCTCATTGTGTATGCTGGATCCGTCACGTCTCTGGGTAATAAGCGCCTGCAGTTGTTTGGGTCCCTGAGGCCTCGGTCTCTCTTTGTATGAGAATAAACCATATTTAATGACCTTTACGGATGAGACGTGCAGAGGCTCTGAGCAGCCATAAAGGGGGACCCTTAGGGGGTCATACCGAGTGAAATGACCATCACAGCCATGAATCTCACGAAGGGGTGAATAGACTGTCAGCTCTTTGCAGAAGACAAGGTCATGTGACCCTGAGCTCAGATGGCAAAAAGAAAACAGAAAATACAAGTTTATATAAATCCACAAATCCCATGTTTGTTAATTGTTGTCGTGAAATGCAGAGACTGAGTGATCGTGTAATGACGAGGGCGATAATCACAGGTCCCTAGAGGTTTGTGACATATAAAGGGAATCAGATAAAATACAGATATATCATTATTTAGTTATAAAATATCCCAAAAATAACTGATACCGAGGCGTCGTACAGTGGCTGTAAACCTTCCAGCATCAGCAACAACTCAGAGCTTTATTATAACATGTATCTGTGTGTGTAACTATGTATTACCATGTATGTATGTAACTGTATCTGTGTGTAACTATGTATTACCATGTATGTATGTAACTGGATCTGTGTGTAACTATGTATCACCGTGTATGTATGTCACTGTATCTGTGTGTAACTATGTATTAGCGTGTATGTATGTATGTAACTGTATCTGTGTGTGTAACTATGTATTACCATGTATGTATGTAACTGTATCTGTGTGTAACTATGTATTAGCGTGTATGTATGTAACTGTATCTGTGTGTAACTATGTATTACCATGTATGTATGTATGTAACTGTATCTGTGTAACTATGTATTAGTTCGTGTATGTATGTCACCTATGTACCCCGTATGTATGTAACTGTATCTGTGTGTAACTATGTATTACCATGTATGTATGTAACTGTATCTGTGTGTAACTATGTATTACCATGTATGTATGTAACTGTATCTGTGTGTAACTATGTATTACCATGTATGTATGTCACTGTATCTGTGTGTAACTATGTATTACCATGTATGTATGTAACTGTATCTGTGTGTAACTATGTATTACCATGTATGTATGTAACTGTATCTGTGTGTAACTATGTATTACCATGTATGTATGTATGTAACTGTATCTGAGTGTAACTATGTATTAGCGTGTATGTATGTATGTCACTGTATCTGTGTGTAACTATGTATTAGCGTGTATGTATGTAACTGTATCTGTGTGTAACTATTATGTATGTATGTAACTGTATCTGTGTGTAACTATGTATTACGGGGTATGTATGTCACTGTATCTGTGTGTAACTATGTTTCAGCGTGTATGTATGTCACTGTATCTCTGTGTGTAACTATGTATAGCGTGTATGTATGTAACTGTATCTGTGTGTAACTATGTATTACCATGTATGTATGTAACTGTATCTGTGTGTAACTATGTATTAGCGGGTATGTATGTAACTGTATCTGTGTGTAACTATGTATTAGCGTGTATGTATGTAACTGTATCTGTGTGTAACTATGTATTACCATGTATGTATGTCACTGTATCTGTGTGTAACTATGTATCACCGTGTATGTATGTCACTGTATCTGTGTGTAACTATGTATCACCGTGTATGTATGTCACTGTATCTGTGTGTAACTATGTTTCAGCGTGTATGTATGTCACTGTATCTGTGTGTAACTATGTATTAGCGTGTATGTATGTAACTGTATCTGTGTGTAACTATGTATTAGCGTGTATGTATGTAACTGTATCTGTGTGTAACTATGTATTAGCGGGTATGTATGTCACTGTATCTGTGTGTAACTATGTTTCAGCGTGTATGTATGTCACTGTATCTGTGTGTAACTATGTATTAGCGTGTATGTATGTAACTGTATCTGTGTGTAACTATGTATTACCATGTATGTATGTAACTGTATCTGTGTAACTATATTATTAGCGGGTATGTATGTCACTGTATCTGTGTGTAACTATGTATCACCGTGTATGTATGTCACTGTATCTGTGTGTAACTATGTATCACCGTGTATGTATGTCACTGTATCTGTGTGTAACTATGTTTCAGCGTGTATGTATGTCACTGTATCTGTGTGTAACTATGTATTAGCGTGTATGTATGTAACTGTATCTGTGTGTAACTATGTATTACCATGTATGTATGTAACTGTATCTGTGTGTAACTATGTATTAGCGGGTATGTATGTCCACACGAAGGTCAGGACCCACCAACAGTGCAAAGACCCCGTAACCCAGACCTATCAGTTTTAGGCCTGTGCCTGTCAGTGCCATCACTAAACTTCTCCGTAACCAAAAAAATGAATACCAGTCTGGACCTGATCAAATCCCAGCAATGCTGCTGAAAATCAGTGCACCAGCAATTGCAATAAACCTGTCGCAACCCTGATTAATGAACACTGGCGACTGGATACATACCCAAACTCTGGAAGACTGCGAGAGTGGTACCTATCCATAAAAGTGGAGACAATACTTTGGTATCCAACTACCGCCCAATATCACTGCTCCCTGTAATGTCAAAAATTCTGGAAAAATGTGTCTACACTCAATTACGCGATTATTATCAGTATCAGAACTATTTAACCCCAGATCAATCAGGCTTTCGTCCAAACCATTCAACTACAACCGCCCTTTTAAAAGTTTGTAATGATATCCAAGCTGGGATGGAACAAGGGGACCTAACTGGAGCATCTTCCTTGACTTTGCCAAGGCTTTTGACACCGTAGACCATGGCATCCTATTACAAAAACTTAAAAACTCTGGTATTGGTGATCACACGCTAACCTGGTTTCAATAATATGTGTCTGATAGGTCTCAATTTGTGTCCATTTCTGACAGCACTTCCCTTCCCCTCCCAGTCACGTGCGGTGTACCCCAAGTCTCAATACTCGGCCCCCTGCTATTCACAATATTCATAAACTATCTGCCCAATGTCTGCAAAGCCTCAACTGTACACATGTACGCAGACGACACGGTAATCTATACCAGCAAACCAAATCTCCCGCAGCTGGAGGCCGTGCTGCAAGAAGAATTCACAGGGGTAGAAAAGTGGATCGCAAATAACAAACTTTTTCTAAATACTGACAAAACGGTTACAATGCTCTTTGGAACAAAACCTAAACTACACAAATTGCAAACACCCCATCTATGTGTTGGGACAAAATCAAACGGCACACTGACCACAGTCACTTCTCTCAAATACCTAGGTATGTGGTTAGACCCTAATCTATCCTTTGGCCCCCACATCGAAAAACTCTCATCTAAACTTTACCCCAAACTAGGTGCTCTGTACAGAAACAAATCCTGCCTGAGCCCCGCGGTAAGAAAGCAGATTGTACAACAAATGCTTATGCCAGCCATTGAATACTGAGATGTAGTGTATGCAGCCGCCCCGCAAACACACACCTCCAGAAACTTACTACATTGTATAACTCATTCTGTCGCTTTGTGCTACAATGTAACTACATGACCCACCATTGTGACATGTTAAAAGAACTAAACTGGCCATCGCTGGACTCTAGACACACCCTTCACCTTTCCAACCTGGTGTTAAGAGCTTTTCTGGAAGCTACCACCCTACCTGAATATGCTGCTTCCCCCAGCAGTTCCCTCATCCTATAACCTCAGATCCAGGACCAGCACCTTACTTGCAATACCGCAATACAAAAAGAAAATGGCTCGATCCGCATTTTCCTACAGAGCACCGCAAATATGGAATAACCTCCCAGACGCCGTCAAATCTTCCCCCAGTCTAAAGTCCCTTAAGAGCTCCCTATTAGCATACCTCAATACAAAATGCACCTGTAAACATGTAACATAATGACTACATTTCCTCCATATTTATTTTTCTGTTAATCTGTATATTTGGTCCTGTGTTAATATCTTGCATTTTACTATTTTGTATTTCTGTAACCACTCAATGTTCTCGAACCCAGGACATACTTGAAAATGAGAGAAATCTCAATGTATCCTTCCTGGTAAAATCCTTTTATAAATAAAATAAATAAATAAATAAATGTCACTATCTGTGTGTAACTATGTATTAGCGTGTATGTATGTCACTGTATCTGTGTGTAACTATGTATCACCGTGTATGTATGTAACTGTATCTGTGTGTAACTATGTATTAGCGTGTATGTATGTCACTGTATCTGTGTGTAACTATGTATCACCGTGTATGTATGTAACTGTATCTGTGTGTAACTATGTATTAGCGTGTATGTATGTCACTGTATCTGTGTGTAACTATGTATTAGCGTGTATGTATGTCACTGTATCTGTGTGTAACTATGTATTAGCGTGTATGTATGTCACTGTATCTGTGTGTAACTATGTATCACCGTGTATGTATGTCACTGTATCTGTGTGTAACTATGTATCAGCGTGTATGTATGTCACTGTATCTGTGTGTAACTATGTATTAGCGTGTATGTATGTCACTGTATCTGTGTGTAACTATGTATTAGCGTGTATGTATGTCACTGTATCTGTGTGTAACTATGTATTAGCGTGTATGTATGTCACTGTATCTGTGTGTAACTATGTATCACCGTATGTATGTCACTGTATCTGTGTGTAACTATGTATCAGCGTGTATGTATGTCACTGTATCTGTGTGTAACTATGTATCAGCGTGTATGTATGTCACTGTATCTGTGTGTAACTATGTATTAGCGTGTATGTATGTCACTGTATCTGTGTGTAACTATGTATCAGCGTGTATGTATGTCACTGTATCTGTGTGTAACTATGTATTAGCGTGTATGTATGTCACTGTATCTGTGTGTAACTATGTATCACCGTGTATGTATGTCACTGTATCTGTGTGTAACTATGTATCAGCGTGTATGTATGTCACTGTATCTGTGTGTAACTATGTATTACCGTGTATGTATGTCACTGTATCTGTGTGTAACTATGTATGTATGTCACTGTATCTGTGTGTAACTATGTATTAGCGGGTATGTATGTAACTGTATCTGTGTGTAACTATGTATTAGCGGGTATGTATGTAACTGTATCTGTGTAATATCAATATGCATTTATATGTTGTATAAGCAATTTCGTAACCGTATGTAACTATATAACGGCTCAAAATTTCCACTCGCCTACTCGCATTTGGTGAGTGGCAATTAAGTGACGGCGAGTGGAAATGCACACAGAGGCAGCACAATAAATTATTTTGCGCTGTGTATTCCAGTGGTGCCACTGTGCAGCCCCCCTTTCCCAGGCTGCACGGTCGCAGGGAACAGCTGCCTTAACTGACCCAGCTCGTCTCTGTTACTGGCAGGGGGATGGAGAGGAGCTTCTCTGCCTCCTCACTCTGCTCACACTGGGGTCTGATGACTGGGTATACATGTATCTGGGGGTCTGATGTCTGGGCATTAATGTTATTTTTGTGACTTTATTCTAAATAAAACCTTTAACAGTGTAATTTCATAACATAATTTAAGGGGGGTGTTTAGGGGCGGAGTTGAGGGCTGGGTTGGGGTTAGGTGGAGCAACTGGTGGTGAGTAACTCTTATGGCCTGGTTAGTAGCTTGGGACTTGAAATTTTGAGTCCTGACTATATTATCCATAACTGTGCGTAGCTATATAACCGCATTACATATAACTGTATGTAACCATATAACTGTATGTAACCATATAACCATATAACACGTAATGGTATGTAACCATGTAACCATATTAAATGTAATTATCAGATTCGATAATTTTGACGGTTTTGCAGTGTTTTGTTAAAACAAATGTACAGAAAATATTGCGTTCGATCTGATAATCTGCCGCAAACCCGCCAAACCCTTTCGGAAAAAGCTGTCAATCTGCCGAACACAGCGATGACCAGCCACCAGAAAAAGGAGCCAAGCTGACGAACAGGGTAAAAAAAAACGATTGTGTCTAAATTGAAACGCTGTTTGCAGAAAAACTACTGAATGAAATTGCCTGGAATTTACATATAAAATCCAATGAATGATAATAAAAAGGTCTGTTAAAGAAAAAAGAAAAACGCTATTAAGGAAAAAAGAAAAATAAATGCAGAAAAGTGCCTAAAAGAGCTTAAAAAATCTGTAAATAAAGAGACTTTTTGCTGCAGATTAAAATAATAAACAGTTTATTAGATATTGAATAAAACAAGAATATTTGTAACATTGAAGCTTATGGGATTCACCTGAATATACCTGTCGAATGAAACCACCGAATGGCAGGGCAATTCACTGACATTTCTCTGCTGTTCAATGTGAATAGATTAACCATTGCTTCTCTATTGGGGATTTCACTGCCGCCGAACAGGCATTGTACTGGCTGGCAAAAGTTGGCGAACTACCTGCTCTCTAAATAGCTGAATGGCCCCAAACTGTCACTGTACGGGGAAATTCACTGTTTGATGACATTTCAGGGCCAGATCCGCTCTCTCTGAATTCAGGGAATTGGATTCCCCGAAGTGTGGGGAACGAGAGAGCACCAAAATGTCACGCTCTCTAAATATCCCCTTAAATCCAAAATCTAAACTAATGCCTAAAACTAAACTCAATCCAAAAACTAAACTAATGCCTAAAACTAAACTAAATACGAAACATAAACTAATGCCTAAAACTAAATACGAAACATAAACTAATGCCTAAAACTAAATACGAAACATAAACTAATGCCTAAAACTAAATACGAAACATAAACTAATGCCTAAAACTAAATACGAAACATAAACTAATGCCTAAAACTAGACTAAATACGAAACATAAACTAATGCCTAAAACTAGACTAAATACGAAACATAAACTAATGCCTAAAACTAGACTAAATACGAAACATAAACTAATCCCTAAAACTAAACTAAATACGAAACATAAACTAATCCCTAAAACTAGACTAAATACGAAACATAAACTAATCCCTAAAACTAAATGCGAAACATAAACTAATCCCTAAAACTAAACTAAATACGAAACATAAACTAATGCCTAAAACTAAATACGAAACATAAACTAATGCCTAAAACTAGACTAAATACGAAACAAACTAATCCCTAAAACTAAACTAAATACAAAACATAAACTAATCCCTAAAACTAGACTAAATACAAAACATAAACTAATCCCTAAAACTAGACTAAATAGAAAACATAAACTAATCCCTAAAACTAAACTAAATACGAAACATAAACTAATCCCTAAAACTAAACTAAATACGAAACATAAACTAATCCCTAAAGGTAGTGTATTGCCTAAAATGAAACTAGATCAAAATATAAACAAAAACAAAAGCTTCAACAAAACAAAATACGCCTTCTGGAGTGGCCCAGTCAGAGTCATGACCTCAACCCGATTGAAATGCTGTGGCATGACCTTAAGAGAGCGATTCACACCAGACATCCCAAGAATATTGCTACACTGAAACAGTTTTGTGAAGAGGAGTGGTCCAAAAGTACTCCAGATCGTTGTGCAGGTCTGATCTGCAACTACAGGAAACGTTTGGTTGAGGTTATTGCTGCCAAAGGAGGGTCAACCAGTTATTAAGTCCAAAGGTTCACATACTTTTTCCACCCTGCACTGTGAATGTTTACATGTTGTGTTCAATAAACACATGAAAACATATAATGTTTGTGTTGTATTATTTTAAGCAGACTGTGTTTTTCAAATTGTTGTGACTTAGATGAAGATCAGAGCACATTTTATGACCAATTCATGCAAACCTCCACGTAATCCTAAAGGGTTCACATACTTCTTCTTGCCACTGTAACTCTTTACTACATGTAGCTGCACGTTACGGGTTTAAGTTGGGTTAAGGTGGGGCCATGGTGACCCTTTGTCTTTTTTAGCCCCTTGGAGGGTTTGCTGGGAAACTTCACTAGGCATGATGCTTGGTATAAATTTGGGAGGATTGCAGCTGGAGACTGCATGGTCACAGGCCTTTCCATGGGGAGGGATTTGCTGCACCTGCCCAAACCTTGGAGAAAGGAGGACAAAAGTCAATGAATTTCTAATAAAGCCCCCCGGCCGGGGAAATGGATCGCTGCGGGCAGAGGCCAGGGCTTTTATCTCTCCACAAGGAATTCACAACATTTATCTCCCTATTGTCTCTATCTTACCAGAAACTGCAACTTTATGTCACTGGTGCTGAGAGGGTTAATCTCAGCCCTGCCAGTCTGTAACAGTAGCCTAATACAGGGAGAGAGAGAGCTGCTAATACGGAGAAGGATTAGGACTTGGGCACACCAGACACACCCTGTGCGTACGCCTAATGTATATAGCAATGTGCATTAACCAGGTGGACGCGAAGGATGTGCAGGGACCGTCCTTCCATTTCACTCCCATGCGCAGAGGACACTCCCCGCACATCTTCACATTGCCCCAGTTCGGCACCTATTTGACATATTGCTATTTACATAGGCGTACGCACAGGGTGTGCATGGTGTGCCCAGGCACACCCTAATGTTGTGTGAAAGGTTCGTTTAAACCCCCTTCATTGATATTTGAATTTCCCACCTCCCGGGGACCAACTCAGGGATGTCAGCGCACCAAATACATACTGATGTCTTGTACTTTGCATCTCCAATTTGGCTGCAGTCAATTTCGGAGCATCCAAACCGGGCCGCGGCCGAATCAGAGCACCCAGTTGATTGGTCCTGAATGTAGGAGCGGCGCATGTCCTGTTTGCATGCAAAAAGGTTCCCGGGGCTTCCAATTTCCGGAATCCGGAAGCGGAGCACAGGGCGGACCCAGAAACAAAAAAAAGGCTACAGAAAAGTACGTTTTCTAAAGAAAAAAATTGCGGTTAAAAAAAAAAAAAAAGGCCAGCTGCAATGGGCAGCACCTGGAGAATTTATAAAGGCTGGAAGAAAAGGGGGTAGTTTTTTGCAGAATGTTCATTTTTAGCTGGGTGTCAGAAGCCTCAGCCCTCCAGATGTTTTGGAACTACATTTCCTACGAGGCTTAGCCAACCTAACAATTAGCTAAGCCTGCTGGGAGATGTAGTTCAAAAACACCTGGAGGACCACTGTTGCTGGCCCTTGATTTAAACTATTGGCTCGAGCCATTAAACACGACAGCTCCAGTCACTATCAGAACCAGCTCTGCTCGCGGCTCGGAGGTTGCAGCAGGTCATTGTAAGTTAGCGGCTCCTATACTTTGTATCCTTTGTATCGGAGCCCTGAAGCTTTTCTGCGCAGTTTGTGCTCCTATACAACTTGTGTAGTGTAGGAGCCGCACATTGCGCAGCGCTTCGGGACTCGCACACTTTACGTACACAAGTTCCATAGCGCCTGCGCAGAGCGATGGATCGGAGCTGCACGGGCATGCACAGATCTCTGAGAATGCTCGCTACAGCGATTGGTCTCAGAGGGTGACGTCGGCCGCTCTCTGTGTGTGACATCACTAATGACCGATCTGGTGACCGACAGCCGGGAAATTCAAAAACTGCGGGTGCTGGTGATGCTGGGTGGTGTGGAGGAAACTCCTCTGCTTCACCCAGCGATTTCTCCAGATCAGGGGAGCTGGGAAAGGGAAGGGGGGGCACTCTTCACACTCTGACCACTTTATAAAGAAAAAATGGCCAGGAATCAGGATGAGTTGAGCGTCCATTTGCAGTTTCCCATTACCGGCTGGACTGGAATTGGGCCCCAAATGGTTTGAGTCATATGGACAAATTACTTCAACACAGAATAATCTGCCGGGCGGCTTTAAAACGCAGCCAAAGCGATACAACTTGTGACACAGCTACATGTCACGAGCGGACTACAGACAGCGCCCAGAGGATTTACCCGGCCTGTTATTTGCTTGGAAAGTCCCGTGACTGGTATTCTGATATTCAGAGCATGGACGCCTCTCACCTGGAAGTGACGACACTCACCAATTAACCATTAATTAAAAAAAAAATTAAGAAGGAGGAATGAGAAGAGGGTGGGAGCGAGTTTTAACGTCAGAATTAGGCGCCGACTCAAAGAGTTAAACTTCTGGGCATGACATGATCTGGCACTGCGCCCTTTGGAATGCCACTGCCCTCTTCCATTAACCATTCAAGCTCACTCCTTCGCTCCCTGTCCCTTCTTCTACTATGTCTTCCTTTCTCCAGTCTCAGAGGACATTTCTGTAGTTGTTATGTCCTCCTGCCTGACTACCTGTCTACTCAATCCCATCCCCTCCCACCTTATTCGGTCTGTCCTACCGGTTAGTGACCCCCCCCCCCCCCTCTGATTCATACAGGGTAATTCAAAGAGATTCGAAAAGTCACCGCACGTTCGGTGACTTTTCGTTCTCTTCAATTTGGTTCCTTTTGCCGATCCCATTTCGGCGACTCTGCGGTGTATTCAGCAAACACCACAGGGTCCCCGAATTGCAGGGAAAAGCTGCCGCAAACCTGACGAAAACTAACTGCAAAACCCGGCGAATGCACGCCAAAAACCCTCAAATACATCTGGATTAACCTGCCGAAAACCACGGAAAAACCCGAGCAGGAGCCGATCACACGCAGCGAAGCCGCCGGAAAAAGCCGACACCGCAGACAGAGTGAAGTGAATAAATTTGAAAAACAGTTTGTATGAACGATTGAAAAGTGAAACACTGTTTGCAAAGAAACTACTGAGCGAAAATGTCTGAAATTTACCTATAAAATCCAATGAATGATAATAAAAAGGGCTGTTACAGAAAAAATAAAAACTTAAAAAAATATATAAAAATCGGACTTTTAAAAAAAAAAAAAAAAAAAATCTGAAAAATGCTTAAAATATCCTAAAAAAATCGATAAATAGATTCTTTACTGGAGAATTTTATAATGAACGGTTTATTAGATATTGAATTAAAACGGGAATATTTTTAACATTGAAGTCTATGGGATTCTCCTGAATAAACTTGCCGAATGAAACCACCAAATGGCAGGGTATTAGGGGAACCTTTCACTGCTGGTTTGTGTTCTCTGAATAGACGAAGCATTGCTTTTTCATGGGGATTTCACTGCCCTCGAACAGGCACCGAACAGGCACCGTATGTTCAGGCAATTCGCCAGGATTTGGCGAATTGCCTGCTCTCTGGATAGCCGAATGGCCAAGAAAGGTAACCGAACGCTGATTTTCAGCATTCGGTTACCTTTCTCAAGCAATTCGGATCTCTTTGAATAACCCTCATATTTTCAACCTCTCCACTGGAGCATTTAATCACCCCCAATCTCAAGAAGTCATCTCTGTGACCCCACCTCCCTCTTGAACTACTGTCCCATCTCTCTGCTCCCCTTTGCCTCCAAAATCTTAGAACGCCTGGTCCATAACCAGCTCACTGGTTTACTGCTAACTCTCTACTCGATCCGCACCAGTCCGGCTTTCGCTCCCAGCGTCCACTGAGACGGCTCTGACCAAGGTGACTAACGATTTTGTTGGTACTAAAACCAAAGGTCAGTTTTCCCTCCTTATTCTTCTCAATCTTTCTGCTGTATTTGACACTGTTGATCACCCTCTCCTGCTCCTCACGCTGCATCAACTTGGCCTCGGTGGCATCACTCTCTCCTGGTCCTCTTCCTAGCTCTCTCTTCCCTCCTTCAGTGTCTCCTTTGCAGGTGTCTCTTCACCACCGCTTCCTGTTTCAGTTGGGGTGCCTCAAGGCTCTGTTCTGGGTTCCCTACTCTTCTCGATCTATACCGTCTCTCTGGGTAACCTCATCTCTTCCTATGAATTCCAATATCATCTCTATGCTGACGACACCCAAATCTACCTTTTCGCCCCTGATCTCTATTGTCACGGTTCCCGGATCCCACCACGCAGCCCTTAAAGCCCAACACTCCACAGAGTCATAAAGCTACCAACAGAGTAGCCGTAGAAGAATCCCTAACTGTCTGGTCCTTAAAAATTGGTCAGGTATAAGTATACTAGCTAGACAGAAAGGGTTAAGCAAAGACAATATTGTAATACAAAACCAGGTCAGCAACACGGGAGTAGTCAGACAAACCAGAGTCAGGAATACAGAGAATAGAATAGTCAAATGGAATAGCCGGGTCGATATCAGTGCAGTAGCGTAGTACAAGGAAAATAGTCTAGGGCAACGGAAGGCAGAATGGTCAGAAAACCAGCAGAGGTCAATAACAGGTTAAATCACGAGAGAATTCAGGTACAGGGAGCTCAGGTATGGATAACCACGATCTGGCACTGCTTAGAAGGAACTGTGGGTTTTTAAAGACCTTCACCAGACCGCGCCCCCCTCTCAAGCCGCACCTCATGCAGCCACCTCCCTGCCTGTCTCTATTTAAACCGGGTGTTGGTCAGCGAGCAGCATTAGACATGCTGCCTTCAAGCACACTGGAGAGGCTGGAAGCCCCCAACGTTACATCTATCGGCGTTGGACTATGTTACTGCCGGCCTATCAGCTGTCTCGGACTGGATGACTTTCTGTTTCCTAAAGCTTAATCTCCCTAAAACTAAACTTCTCATCTTCCCTCCCTCTAAAACCAACATTTCTGCACCCATTTCCCTTCAAGTGAATGGGGCCACCATTACTTCTCTCAGGCTCGCCGCCTCGGGTCCTCTTAGACTCTGATCTCTCCTTCGCTCCTCACATTCAGTCACTCACCAAATCCTGCTACTTCTACCTAAAAAACATTGCATCCGTCCCTTTCTTAAATCAGGATTCTGCTAAAATGCTCATCCAAGCTCTTATTATTTCCCATCTTAACTACTGTAACCTCCTTCTCTATGGCCTTAAGAGATCCCAGATTCTCCCTCTGCAGTCTGTTATGAACGCCTGTGACCGGCTCATACACCTCACCTCCTGCACCTCTCACACGTCACATCCAGTACCTCTCACACGTCACATCCAGTACCTCTCACACGTCACATCCCGTACCTCTCACACCTCACCTCCCGCACCTCTCACACCTCGCTCCTTTGTCAATCTTGTACCCGCACCCCCAACTCCCGTTTTCAATGACTTCTCCAAAGCTGTCTCCTTTTTATGGAACTCCCTCCCCATAACAGACTCTCCCCGTCTCTCCAGTCCTTCAAGAAGTCTCTGAAAACACATTAATTTAGAGAAGCCTATCAGCTCACTCCATGATTCCCCACTGTCATTTCTTGCGCCATCTTCCCATCCAGCCCACATGCACCACCGCTACCTCAGGTTCTCTGTTTACCCTCACCTAGCGTGCCACTCCTCTCCTCTTAGATTGTAAACTCTGGAGCAGGGTCCCCTCTCCTACTGTACTGTGTGTTGAACCTGTGTGTATATTTGTTATTCTGTCTCACCCATTGTACAGCGCTACAGAACTTGTTAGTGCTTTATAAATAACTGTAACTGAAAGAGAGCGGCTCCTTCGGTACCGTGTGTATTGTTAGTGGGTAAGGTGCCCGCGTTTCAGTAGAAGTCGAAAGTGCGGCGCATGAAATGAGGCGAGTGTATGGCCATTCCACGCCGCGCGCATTCCTATTCAGATCCTCGCCGCTGCTGATGTTTATTCAAAAGCGGATCTCCGATCCCGCCCGCTGGTTGCAGGAATGCGTCGCGCAGTTTTGCGGTTTCGCTGCTGGCTACGCGCTGCAAAAAGCCAAGCACTGCGATTAAAAAATAAATAATCATCCACAATCTCCGCCGGCGCGGGCAAGGTCTAACTTCATAAAAGACCGGACCTTGAGGAACGATGACGCATCTGGGAGGAAGAATCGGCGCAGGGTGGAGGACGCTGCGAATAAAAAGAGGGAAAATGAGAGTTAATGAATCTTTTTCACCATTGAGCCATGAAATGCAAAATAGGAAAAAATGATGGGGAGGGGAGCAGCGTCTCCGGAGCTACCAGAGCCAAGGTTACAGCGGGGGAGGGGTAAGCACTCAAACTTACTGGGGATTCCAAAAAAAATTCAGTAATATATACAGCTATTTATAAAAATAATAATACGTGTTTTTTCAGTTTTTCTTTCACTTTTTTTTTTTATTTTAGCCAAACGGAAATCATTTATCAAACTGCAAAGTCACAGCTTCGCTGCGAGAGCTTTTCAGATTTTTTTTTTCTGCCCCTCTTTAATAAAAAAAAAAGAAAAAAAAAAAAAAGAGTGAAAAAGACCATCCAATCAGAGACAAGCATTCTCATCCCCCCTCCACCCCCCAGAGATTTGGGACATTTTATATAGCCCCCTTTCACCCCCCCCTCCTCATCACTGCAGCTGATTCCTCTGTAAGAATAAATTAGCAAAGGGTTAGGGCATTGTATTCACAGGGTTAATAGACTCGGGCAAAAAAGGCAAAAAAAAAAAAAGATAAAATAGTTTCAGTTTTAGGATTAAAAAAAAATAGATGAAGGGACAAGCAGCAAACACACTTCTTTCCCATTTAATTTAACTTTTTTGTATTTATTACAAATATTAAAATACATATTAAAACTAGTGTAAAGTAAAGCGTATTAATTTAAAAATAGAGAAAAATAGATATATGGGCTCAAAAGAATTAAAATAAAATCAAACCAAGTTGGTGTTTTTCTGTCCTTTTACTTTATTTTTTTGTATTCATTACAAATATTTAAAATATTTTTTTAAAAATTGCAGTTTGATTTTAAAAATAGAAAAAATAGGTTATATGAATTAAAAAAAAAAATAGTAAAACAAAAGCCAACCGGTGTTTTTCTGTCCCTTTCCATCTTGCTTTTTTTGAGTATTTATTTATAAAAAAAAAAAAATATTAGCATAAATTAAAAAAATAGAAAAAAAATAGAAATACAGATTAAAAAAAAAATAACAAAATAAATGAAAAGCATGTCAGTTTTTCAGCCCCTTTTAATTTTTCTTTTTTTGTTTATCAATATAAGGTATTAAAAAAAATCCTAGCATAAATTAAAAAATAAAAAAAAAACACATACAGTATATGGATTTTTTTTAAAAAAAAGAATTTAATAAATAAAAAGAAAAAATTCAGTAATATATACAGCTATTTATAAAAATAATAATACGTGTTTTTTCAGTTTTTCTTTCACTTTTTTTTTTTATTTTAGCCAAACGGAAATCATTTATCAAACTGCAAAGTCACAGCTTCGCTGCGAGAGCTTTTCTGATTTTTTTTTTCTGCCCCTCTTTAATAAAAAAGAGGGGGCATATTGCTTTTTTTTTTTGTATTTATTACAAATATTTAAAAGAAATCAAACAGAGCTTTGTTCGGCACGAATGTAAAAATAGAACAAAAATAATAATGATTAAAATAAACCATAAGCAAGTCTGGTGAGAATCCGATCTGTGCTGCTCCTCGCTGGTTCCTCTGAATGGATTGTGAAGTAATGCGCGGTTTTGTGTACGTTTTAATGTATGCGTGATGTCCCAGCATGCATTGTGAAGCAGCTGCGTTTATCTGCGTGTTGGTTGAAGCCTGTTCTGTAGGTTTCACCGGGGAAGCGTATTTCGGATGCTCAGCCATTCATGAGTTGCTCCTGCCGCGTGGTGGGGCCGGGCGACCAACACTTGGCTGCTCTTTGTTCCAGGATCCTCTGGCGGAGACCGGAGAATATCATTTCCCAGCAGCCCGTTCTTCCACACGCTGGAGACCGGCTGAATGAACGCCGCGCCATGTGAAGCACACGTAGTTGTTTTTACTTACTGCCACGGGATTGGCCCGTGATCCGCCGCCCCGCGTCACAATTAACAGTACGCCCGGTGATAAGCCCGCGCACCGCTTCATCGCCTCATTACTTTTCGCACATTTTATAGACTCGCCACAAACGCCATCGCAGGTCAGCGGATAAACCTCTATAGACAAGATAACGGCAGAGAACGCGGCAAACCCCGAGTATTCACACGGCAAGAAGACAAAACCAACAAATACCGAAGCCCAGAAGGGACAAATGGTTTTTGTACACACACACACACACACACACATCTGTAACGTCACCGCTACATTGAAAGCTTGAGAATATATTGTTTCAAGAAGCTCCAGGCGTATCGGTTAGATTGTCAGCTCTTGCGCAGGCTCCTCATTTCCAGTTATTCTCCATTTGTCGGATTTATTTGTTAATTTTATGTTTTTCTTGTACAGCACTGCAGAATATGTTGGCGCTGTATAAATCTTTGTAATTGTTCTTCAATACACGGTTAATATAACCAAATACAGTATATACGCTTTTTCATTACTATGTGCTTTTTGCTGAAAAAAAAAGGAAAAATAATTTTTGACACATGGGAAGCGTCGGTAACAATTAAAGGGATCCTCTACTTTTAAAACGGGAGGAAAGGGAAATGGAGGGGTTAAATAGGAGTCACAGGGAGATAAAGAGACAGACATGGGACACTGGGATAGAGAGGGACAGACAGGAGTCACAAGGAGATAAAGAGACAGACATAGGACACTGGGATAGAGAGGGACAGACAGGAGTCACAAGGAGATAAAGAGACAGACATGGGACACCGGGATAGAAACAGACGTGGGACACTGGGATAGAGAGGGACAGACAGGAGTCACAAGGAGATAAAGAGACAGACATAGGACACTGGGATAGAGAGGGACAGACAGGAGTCACAAGGAGATAAAGAGACAGACATGGGACACTGGGATAGAAACAGACATGGGACACTGGGATAGAGAGGGACAGACAGGAGTCACAAGGAGATAAAGAGACAGACATGGGACACCGGGATAGAGACAGACATGGGACACTGGATAGAGAGGGACAGACAGGAGTCACAAGGAGATAAAGAGACAGACATAGGACACTGGGATAGAGAGGGACAGACAGGAGTCACAAGGAGATAAAGAGACAGACATGGGACACTGGGATAGAGACAGACATGGGACACTGGGATAGAGAGGGACAGACAGGAGTCAAACGAAGATAAAGAGACAGACATCGGACACCAGGATAGAGAGAGACAGACATGACTCATGATACACAGGGACAGAAAGAGACAGCCGTGAGACACTGGGATAGAGTGGGACAGACATGAGTCACAAGGAGGGAGCGGACGTGGGGCAGAGATAGAAGAATCATCAGGGCTGGATTTATAACAAGGCAGAGTAGGCATGTGCATACAGGCGCCTGCCACAAAGGGGCGCCTTGCTCAGTGAATTTTTTTTTTCTTTTAAACAATATATAATCATTTAGCGGTGGATCGGACCATTGTTCTCTCTGCAGGGTGAGAGGTGAGTATCGGATTTATTGGGGGTGTTAAATGATTTGCATTTGCAGAACCATTTAGCGCCAGCTTTTAGAAGGTGGTAACTTTAGGCCCTCCTCGTCGCTGCGGTAATTAGCGCTCGCACTTTGTAATACCGCACATGTCTTAACGCTGTTACTGATTGCGCAGCGCTCCCATGCTAAGTATAGGATGCGCAAAGTACAATAAGCTTGTGCAATCACTGATGCACTAACGAGTTTAGCATCAGGAATGTAATGGGGGCACGCGTTAAACTCATTTATTCTGGCGATAACGCTTACATATCCAGTCGCTAATGTCAGCGCCAACTAGAAAAAATCTAAAATGTCTTTTAAAAAAATACAAAAACTGCAAAAGGGTTTTAAAAATGTAAAAATAACAATGGATTTTGTAAAAATTTAAAATATTGAACGGTTTAAAAAAAATAAATTGTAAGTGATATAATGTTATTACATAGAACCCTAATGGACTCGCCCGTTTAAACCTGTCAAACGGAAACAGAAAATCAGGTCATTTCGCCAAATTTTGGTGCAGTTCTGTGAATAGACAAATCATATACCTGTTACATGAAATACATTATAAGGGTTATCCAAAGAGAGTCGACATGTCACCGGAATGTAACCGGACACTGAAATTCAGCGTTCGGTTACCTTTCCTGGCCATTCGGCCATTCAGAGAGCTGGCAGTTCATAGAAACATAGAAAAATGTCGGCAGATAAGAACCTTTCGGCCCATCTAGTCGCCCAATTACATGGATACTTTACCTGGATTTATCTTTTGTTTAGGATAGCCTTATGCCTATCCCATGCTTGCTTAAATTCAATTACTGTTTTGGCCTCAACCACTTCTACTGGAAGACTGTTCCATGTATCCACCACCCTCTCAGTAAAATAATGCTTCCTTATGTTACTTTTAAACCTTTGCCCCTCTAATCTAAGACTATGTCCTCTTGTTTTGCTACTTTGTTTCCTTTTAAATATACTCCCTTCCTCTACCTTGTGGATTCCCTTTACGTATTTAAATGTTTCTATCATATCTCCTCTGTCTCGTCTTTTTTCCAAGCTGTACATGTTAAGATCATTAAGCCTTTCCTGGTAACTTTTCTCCTTCGAGCCGTACACCATTTTAGTAGTTCGTCAAATCCTGGCGAATTGCCTGCACATACGGTGCCTGTTCGGTGCCTGTTCGAGGGCAGTGAAATCCCCATAGAGAAGCAATGCTTTGTCTATTCAGAGAACAAAAAACAGCAGTGAAAAGTTGCCGAATTGCCCTGCTGTTCGGCGTTTTCATTCGGCAGGTTTATTCAGGCGAATCCCATAGGCTTCAATGTTAAAAATATTCCCGTTTTAATTCAATATCTAATAAACCGTTTATTATTTTAATTTGCAGCAAAAAGTCTCTTTATTTAACCCTTTCGCTGCTGAGGCATTTCCTGCCCGTGTGCTGAGCTCATTTTTACCGTTTTGTGCTCATCATGTCTAAATGCGATTTGAAGTCAAGTTTTCTTATATGACCAAGACAAATTATATATCCTTTTTTTCAGCAGACTCCACAGATTCAAAATTTATCATTATTATGTGTATAAGTAAAGAGTTAAAAAAAAAAAGAAAAAAAAAGGGGGAAAAAAAGTAAAATTTTGTTAAAATTCAGAAGAACAACATTGCATATTTTTTTCTATCTACACTTTATGACCAGAACTATTGTGGTCATATATTGATACATTAGGTGCCTTTTTAAAAATGGTGTAATGGAGAATATTTCATGTTTTTTTTGTACAAAAATATGCAGTTTTCTAAAAATCAAAAAAATCTGCTTTTTTCTTATGTCATGACTCATTGTATGTAATACATAAAATTAGTATATCTAAACCAATTGAAATGGAAAAGCTATATATTTTCTGAAACTAGACAAAATTCCGCAAAAAAAGAGACCTTTATGACACATTTTTAAATTTATTTTGTTATTCATAACTTTATTCAAAAAACATCATATTTAATGTAAAAAAAAAAATCATAATAGGTCAAGATTTATATTGCATAATTTCATATTAATTTTTGGGGTAAAATATTTTTGTTTTGCTTAACTATATAAATATATCCCTCCTATAAAATAATAGATCCAATTTGATTGCACAGATCAAGTTTAGGCAGCGTTGGAGGTGCTAATTTGCGCCATGCGCAAAATAAATTTAGAGAAGCTTTTTATGCCGGGTTTTGAAAGGAGGCATACCTGCAATTAAATGGCTCTAGCTCAACAGGGATCTAAAATATGCCAAATAAAGTATATATCCGGACAAAGTAGACTTCCAGATGAATCAAACGTGGGGTTACTTATTATTCTATCATAAATATTGAGCCCGCAACAACTTGTGGAATTTGGATTTGTGCGCAAAAAAAAAAAAAAAAAAATAATTTCAATCACTTCAGACATGATAAAATCTTTGAAAACTAGGCCTTTCTCTAGCTCAACGCAAAGCCCCAACCCTTGTGATAAAAATGAGACCCAGGTTTAGTGGTCCGGGTCCCCCTAGATGGAGCACGAGGCGCTAATTTGCGCCATGCGCAAAATAAATTTAGAGAAGCTTTTTATGCCGGTTTTTGAAAGGAGGCATACCTGCAATTAAATGGCTCTAGCTCAACAGGGATCTAAAATATGCCAAATAAAGTATATATCCGGACAAAGTAGACTTCCAGATGAATCAAACGTGGGGTTACTTATTATTCTATCATAAATATTGAGCCCGCAACAACTTGTGGAATTTGGATTTGTGCGCAAAAAAAAAAAAAAAATTATTTCAATCACTTCAGACATGATAAAATCTTTGAAAACTAGGCCTTTCTCTAGCTCAACGCAAAGCCCCAACCCTTGTGATAAAAATGAGACCCAGGTTTAGTGGTCCGGGTCCCCCTAGATGGAGCACGAGGCGCTAATTTGCGCCATGCGCAAAATAAATTTAGAGAAGCTTTTTATGCCGGTTTTTGAAAGGAGGCATACCTGCAATTAAATGGCTCTAGCTCAACAGGGATCTAAAATATGCCAAATAAAGTATATATCCGGACAAAGTAGACTTCCAGATGAATCAAACGTGGGGTTACTTATTATTCTATCATAAATATTGAGCCCGCAACAACTTGTGGAATTTGGATTTGTGCGCAAAAAAAAAAAAAAATTATTTCAATCACTTCAGACATGATAAAATCTTTGAAAACTAGGCCTTTCTCTAGCTCAACGCAAAGCCCCAACCCTTGTGATAAAAATGAGACCCAGGTTTAGTGGTCCGGGTCCCCCTAGATGGAGCACGAGGCGCTAATTTGCGCCATGCGCAAAATAAATTTAGAGAAGCTTTTTATGCCGGTTTTTGAAAGGAGGCATACCTGCAATTAAATGGCTCTAGCTCAACAGGGATCTAAAATATGCCAAATAAAGTATATATCCGGACAAAGTAGACTTCCAGATGAATCAAACGTGGGGTTACTTATTATTCTATCATAAATATTGAGCCCGCAACAACTTGTGGAATTTGGATTTGTGCGCAAAAAAATAAATAAATGGAAATTCCACATGCTGTTGCGCCCTCTATTTTTATGATAGAATTTTATTTAACCCCTCATTTGATTCATCTGGGTGTCTAGTTTCTCCTAATATATACTTTATGTGGTCTGTTTTAATTTTCTGTTGGGCTAGAGACATTTAAATGCAGGTATGCCTTCTTAAAAAAAAAAAAAAAAACATTCACAAAATTTTCCCCATGAATTTTGATCAACAATTATGTAGTCTATCAACAATTGTATAGTGACTCAAAATGCTACACAAACACACAACAAGCCCGCCACACATTTTACATTCACTCAATCAGTTGGATTGGCACATGGGGCATCCATGTGAGCAGTAACGCCACGTCAAGGCCCCAACCAGGTTACTGACCATTCACACATCTTTCACATCTGTTTCACTCACCGAATCACACACCTTTCATGCAAGAAGCTAGTAAAAGTGGAGTGAGTGACGTTAAGGGGGCAAAGAAGGGAAAAGTGCAGAAACACGGAAGGGGAAAAGAGAAAGATAATGAGGATTAGAGGGGGTGGAATAGAAACACCCCCCCATTCACATCTGTTTCACTCACTGAATCACACACCATTCATGAAAGAAGATAGGTAAGGGAAGTGGGTGAAGGGAAGGGGCAAAGAAAAGGGCAGAGACAAAGAAGTTGAAGACACACCATTAACACCGCAGTTCAATCTGTCTTCAGAGGCTTCTTTCTACATCTGACGTACGGAGGACATCAGATTGTTGGGGATGGGGCAACCTATTTTATTGTATGTGGGGTGAATTACATTATAACTGGGGGTGGGTAGTGAACTGTAGGTGGGTAGTGAAACGTGGTGGGTATTGAACCGGAGTGGGTAGTGAAACGTGGTGGGTAGTTTTTTTATTAACACTGCTATAAAATAATGGGGATGGTTTTGGTTTGTTTTTTTATTTGGGAAAATTTAGAGGAATAGCACTATCCAGGAATAAATGCCAGCATGATCCGGGCAAGCTCTGTCCAGATTACACTGCACTGTGTCCATCAGAATGTCATCAAGATCTGCAAAGATCTTAACGGTGCTATAGCCAGATTTATCAAGCAGCACAAAATCAGTGGCATACCTCAACCTGAAATCTGTTTGTTCTCAGCCGAGAAACAATTCGGTCCCTGTATGCCACTAGTAATGTGTCACTGTATGATAAATCTTGAAGCAATCGGGCACACAAAGACCTGGTTTGGAGGGGCAGTCAGGGCAGTGAAGGCGGCTTTCCTTACGCCGCCCTTGGCGCGCGCAAACCCGACACCTTTTACATGGGGTCACTCTTTTTTCAGTTGGAGGAATGTAGCCAGGAAAGTGGCGGTCACGCAACCTAATTACATCCTCCACCTCTTCAACAATGGGAGCATTCTCTTCTGGACAGAGAAGGGACTCGATAACAGATTCCTGAAATTTTAGGAATGTTATCCGTCGGGCATGAGTGGCCTGATACAAGATCAATGCGTTAAGCATTGACATCTGTATCAGATGGACTGCCAGCTTTTTGTACCATACATATGCCTTGCGAGAAGCGAGATATGGTACAAGCATCTGGTCAGACTTGTCCACTCCCCCATGTACCGATTATAATCCTGTACACATAGGGGTTTCATGATAGGGGAATCTCTCCATCTGACGTGAACTGCAGATGTGCATTCGTTATGTATCGTTGTAAGTAAATGCACATCCTTTTTGTCTGTGTATTTCACAGCCAGCAGTTCACCGCAGCGCAAGGCAGATGTTTCTCCTCTCTTTTGCTTCCCAAACTGTTTTGTTGGAAAGCCTTTCCTATTCGAACGGATGGTGCCACAGGCTCCAGTACCATTGCTGTACAAAAATTTGTACAACGGCACACCCGTGTAAAAGTTATCTGTATAAATACAGTAACCTTTACCGAATAGTGGATAAGCGAGGTCCCACACTATTTTTTCAGTGGTGGAGAGGGCAGGGGGCAGTCAGGGGGGCCAGCTGCGAGTCCTTTCCAGTGTATACACGAAAGCGATACATGTATCCACTGGAGCTTTCGCACAGCTTATAAAGTTTTATCCCATACCGAGCTCGCTTCGAAGGGAGGTACTGCTTGAAAACAAGACGTCCCTTATAAAGCAGCAAGGACTCGTCGACTGACAAGTTTTGGCCTGGAGTGTATAACTCTTCAAATCTTGCCATCAGATGGTCAAGAAGTGGCCGCAACTTGTACAGTCGGTCGTGATCTGGGTGGTCACGGGGCAAAGCATTTGCATTATCATTATAATGCAAATACCGCAGGAGCAATAAATATCTGTCCCTGCTCATAGTAGCAGGGAAGATAGGGGTGGTTTGGGTACTCTTTTTTGACCAGTATGAGGCTATGCTGGGTTTTTGCACAATCCCCATCTGCAGAGTGAGGCCCCAGAACTTCCTCATCTCTGGCAAACTGGTTGGGGTCCATTTACGCGCCCTCGCACTTGGCAACAATTCTGCCCCTAGACCTTGAAAATATTGTTCGGCATACAGATTGCTCTGCTGAACAATAAATTCCAAGAACCCATCATCTATAAATAGCTGAAAAAAGTTGATGGGTTCAAAATTAGTGGTGTCCACTAGTATACCAGGATTGCCAGAAAATTGTGGCAATACTGGCTGGACCATATTAGGGGAGGTCCAGTCAGATCCTGGTTCAGGCATCGCCACAGCCTGTGTTGCAGATACCCCTGCAATAGGCCTTTGGGCCGGTGCAGGATCAGGTAGTGCAACTACAGACCGTGCGGTCCCTGCATTACCACGGGAGCACCCTGGTAACTCCATGCGGCCACGCCGTGGCTCATCATGTAGTTCTTCGTCACTGGAACCGTCACTATCTGATGATGCTCCAGGGACAAAGTCACTGCCTGAATCTTCAAAAGATTCATCAGCGCTGAGATCAGAGTCTGACATCATAAGGACGTCAGCTGCTTCCTCAGCGCTTAGAAACCTTTTAGCCATAATTTGCTTTCTGAAAATGTATTTTCAAAAGAAAATTACGCCGTTTGATAGTATCTATATATATATATGTGTGTATATATATATATGCACGTGTGTGTGCGTATATAATATATTCTATATATATATATATAAGCGTGCGCGTGTGTGCGTGCGTGCGTGTGTGTGCACGTGTGTGTGCGCGTGTGTGCGTGCGCGTGTGTGCGTGCGCGTGTGTGCGTGCGCGTGTGTGCGTGTACGCGTGTGTGCGTGCGCGTGTGTGCGTGTACGCGTGTACGCGTGTGTGCGCGTGTGCGTGCGTAAATATGTGTATATATATGTGTGTGTGCGTATATATGTATATATATGTGTGTGTGTGTATATATATATATATATATAATGTGTGTATTAGGAATTTATCACCTATTTTATGGAGACAGTCTCTGCGACACTAACACCTCTCAATCCACATGCAGACTGAGGATAGAAATGAAAAATTATCAAGATTTGAAAAATTCATTCCCCGTGATTGGCTGGAGGGTCAATCGCTAGGTTACGGGGTCATTTTAGGGTTATATTTCTATCCTCAGCGGCCATGTTGGAGGTGGCAGTGATAATTGTGACAGCTAAGTGATCATTGTTACTACAGTGATCACATAGCTGTAACAATAAAAAGTGAAATAAAATAATAAAAAGGGGATTGTATTTTTATTAAATGTGGGGTTTGGGGGCATCTGGGCAGTTTTGATTTTTTTTACTGCCCTTAGAGACCCTGTGTGTAGTGTTTTTTACTTTATGTTTTTTTTTTAACATTTTTTTTACATTTTACATTATAATGAGGCACACCGTTGGAAAGCTCAGGCTCTGGGCTTTCCATCGGTGCCTCATTTATTACTGCAGCCCTTACGGATGAGGAGATAGAGAGGTCCTAAGGACCTCTCCCCCCTCCTCCTAAGGGCTGTCTATGCGGCTGTTGAAGGTGACGTCATCACGCCAGGCGTGATGACGTCACCGCGACTCCCATGATCCCACAGTGAGGGCCGACATCCCGGATGTCGGTCCCTCACTGTTTGCCGCCGGGGATCTCATTCACACCGCCGCTTCGCTGCCGGGAGGATCGGACGCGCTGAGCGCGTCCTCCGCACAGCAGCGGGAACTTCCTGGACGCGCTCAGCGCGTCCGTAGCAGCGAAGTGGTTAAAGATTCTTTTAGGATCTATTAGGCTTTTTTTGGGATTTTTTCAGCAATTTTCTTTTCGGATTTTTTTTAATCGTTTTTTGTTTTTTCTGTAACAGCCTTCTTATTATCATTCATTGGATTTTATATGTAAATTTCAGACATTTTCGCTCAGTAGTTTTTTTGCAAACAGCGTTTCACTTTTCAAACATTCAAGCATACTGTTTTTTTCCTTTTATTTTTACCCCGTTCGTCTGCTAGTCGGCTTTTTCCAGCAGCTGCTCTGCGCTGTGATTCGGCGGCTGCTCTGAGCTGTGATCGGCGGCTCATTGGAGTTTTCCGTTGTGTTCAGCGTGGTTTTTGGAGCGGTTTCTGCGGGTTTCCGGTGAATGTTCGGCTAGTGTTCGATGGGTTTGCGACGGGTTTTCACTGCACTCCGGGGACCCTGCGATTGTACTTGAATACACCGCAGGGTTGGCGAACTAGAATCGCCGAATCGCCCTGAAGTGCGGGGAACGAAAGCTTTCTGAATAACCTTGTGTGGGTCAATTTCGTTGCCGCCTAATCGCACCGTATTTCACCGTCAGTTCGCCTGTATTTGGTGAATTGACAGCTTTGTGAATAGACGAATCTCCCCTAATTCACCGATATGGTGAAATTCACCGTTCGGTGCAATTTGGTGGCGTATTCAGCGTTAGCGAATAACCCCTTAAGATCTGTGACTTAAAAGTGCGCTTTAATAAAACCATCGTGTTTTTTTCCCTTAAATAATTGGACAGATTATTTTTTTAAGGTGTAAATACTCTATTGCTCCTCCCCTTCAATGTAAGGCTTCCAAAATGTGGAAGTCCCTGCTGCTTCTATCGCAATATGTGTAGCACAACGCAAATTGTGTTTCACTCGGAACTTGCAGACTTTTGTACGCAGATTTCACAGCGCCAGAACGATGACCCTGGCCGATAGATTTATCTCATGGACGGGAACCGTCGCCTACTTGACGTATGAGGGACCAACGCGTCCACTTCACCTCCTCATCCACCCCAGAAAATCCCCCCGAATCGCCCGGCAGCTGGCTCTGTCATTGAAGCGGTTACACAATAACATCATTATTAATTTCCATTCGTGGTGAGATGGAGACAAGATGGATTCCCTGGAAACCCTCCTAAGAAGCAATTTACGGCGGAATCACTTTGCGCGCCGGCCGATCTCTCCCGTCTCCAAACTGGATTTTAATAACGCGTAAAGCGGTGACTTTTTTTTAATCAAAATGACATTTCACAATGAAATTACACACGAGTTTGCTCTATTCCCATGTAATTATTGAGAGACGCCGGCACATCTCATGAGTTTTCCGCCTCGACAGATAAAAGGAGAGACAAGTCGGCGGAGAAAATGAACTGACTTAATGACGTCTTCAATCGCGCAGTCACAGCATACAAAACATATATATATATATATATATAAATTATGATTAACTAAAGAGATAAGTAAACGGCAGATTATAAACACTGAAAAACCTACATATTAACTCAGCAAGGGGAGAAAGAGGGAATAATCAGCGTGACGTGAAAAGCGAGAAATAAAAGGAGAATTGTCACAGATCTGATGCACAAACTGAGCATCTTCTCTATCTGTAAAACATGGCGGAAAAAGGTACAGATTTATCACTATTTATTGTATCTTGTAGAAAAACTAACAACGTTATTACACAAGGACCCAGAGTCCCTGTATTGTGCCGTCTCTGTGTATTGTGTAACGCAGACATACAGTATGAGTAAATCCCAGACTCTGTGTCCTCTGTGAATTATGTATAACGCAGCATATCAATAAATCCCAGACTCCCTGTATTGTGTCCTCTCTGTGTATTATGTATAATGCAGCATATCAATAAATCCCAGACTCACTGTATTGTGTCCTCTCTGTGTATCTATGTGTCAGGACAAAATCAAATGGCACGCTGACCACAGACACTTCTCTCAAATATCTAGGTACAGTATTATTATTATTATTATTATTATTCTTTATTTATAAAGCGCCAGCATATTCCGCAGCGCTGTACAATAAGCACAGTATAGACAGGGTTACAATACATTGAACAACATTTGACAAACAGTACAGGAGGAGATGAGGGCCCTATTCCCGTAGGAACTCACAATCTGGGAGGGTTGGGGTTGGAAACAGGAGGAGAGGACTGTAAGGCTAGGGTCAGACGAACGCAGCTTTAACGTGCGTTTAGCCGCACAAAATCACGGCCGTGCTAGCAGCAAATGACGTCCAATGCCGGGGAACACACGAAGTACGGCCGCACGAAAGTTCGTCCGCGCAACGCAAGTGGCAAACGAACGCATTTTTTCGAGAACGTCAAACCGCTACTACTGACGTACAGAGTGCGCTGCGGCCGCATAGCGGCGTGTGTGTGTGATTGGGAGACATCAGACGCTGCTAATGTCCGGCCAACATAACGTCCAGACACAAAAAGTGTTTTATTGATGATCCGTACAAAATCACGGACGAAAAGGCGCATCGTATGACCGCTACCGCGTATTCCGTGAAAAAATATGTCCGTTCGTTCGACCGCACTTTTCCACGGTCGACGCGAAAAATGCGTTCGTCTGACCCTAGCCTAAGGTGAGAGTGATTGATGATTGCGTCAGTAAGTTGGGTGGTAGGCTTCCCTAAATAGGAATGTTTTAAGGGAGCGTTTGAAGGAAGAGAAGTTAGGGGAAAGTCTGACAGTACGAGGGAGAGCGTTCCAGAGAGTATGTGGTTGGACCCAAATCTATCTTTTGGCCCCACATCGAAAAACTCTCATCTAAACTCTACCCCAAACTAGGCGCCCTGTACAGAAACAAATCCTGCCTGAGTCCCGCGGTAAGAAAGCAGATTGTACAACAAATGCCTATGCCGGCTATTGAATACGGAGATGTAGTGTATGCAGCCGCCCCGCAAACACACCTTCATAAACTTACTACATTGTATAACTCATTCTGTCGCTTTGTGCTACAATGTAACTACATGACCCACCATTGTGACATGTTAAAAGAACTAAACTGGCCGTCGCTGGAATCCAGACGCACCCTTCACCTTTCCAACCTGGTGTTTAAGAGCTTTTCTGGGAAGCTACCACCCTACCTGAATAGGCTGCTTCCTCCAGCAGTTCTCTCATCCTATAACCTCCGATCCAGGACCAGCACCTTACTTGCAATACCACAATACAAAAAGAAAGTGGCTCCATCCTCATTTTCCTACAGAGCACCACAAATATGGAATAACCTCCCAGACGCCATCAAATCCTCCCCCAGTCTAAAGTCCCTTAAGAGCTCCCTATTACCATACCTCAATACGAAATGCACCTGTAAACATGTAACATAGTGACTATATACAGAATGCACCTGTAAACATGTAACACAGTGACTATATACAGAATGCACCTGTAAACATGTAACACAGTGACTATATACAGAATGCTCCTGTAAACATGTAACACAGTGACTAAATACAGAATCGCCTGTAAACATGTAATACAGTGACTATATACAGAATGCACCTGTAAACCTGTAACACAGTGACTATATACAGAATGCACCTGTAAACATGTAACATAGTGACTATATACAGAATGCGCCTGTAAACATGTAACACAGTGACTATATACAGAATGCACCTGTAAACATGTAACACAGTGACTATATACAGAATGCACCTGTAAACATGTAACACAGTGACTATATACAGAATGCGCCTGTAAACATGTAACACAGTGACTATATACAGAATGCACCTGTAAACCTGTAACACAGTGACTATATACAGAATGCACCTGTAAACATGTAACACAGTGACTATATACAGAATGCGCCTGTAAACCTGTAACACAGTGACCATATACAGAATGCACCCGTAAACATGTAACATAGTGACTATATACAGAATGCACCTGTAAACATGTAACGCAGTGACTATATACAGAATGCACCTGTAAACATGTAACACAGTGACTATATACAGAATGCACCTGTAAACATGTAACAGTGACTATATACAGAATGCACCTGTAAACATGTAACATAGTGACTATATACAGAATGCACCTGTAAACATGTAACATAGTGACTATATACAGAATGCCCCTGTAAACATGTAACATAGTGACTATATACAGAATGCCCCTGTAAACATGTAACATAGTGACTATATACAGAATGCACCTGTAAACATGTAACGCAGTGACTATATACAGAATGCACCTGTATACATGTAACATAGTGACTTTATTTCCTACATATTTATTTTTCTGTCAATCTGTATATTTGGTCTTGTGTTAATTTCTTGCATTTTACTATTTTGTATTTCTGTAACCAATCAATGTTCTCGAACCCAGAACATACTTGAAAACGAGAGAAATCTCAATGTATCCTTCCTGGTAAAATCCTTTATAAATAAATAAATTAATTATGTGCAATACAGACATATCAGTGAATCCCAGGCTCTCTGTATTGTGTTCTCTCTGTGTATTCTGTGTAACGCAGACATATCAGTGAATCCCAGACTCCCTGTATTGTGTCCTCTCTGTGTATTATGTGTATCACATACATATCAGTGAATCCCAGACTCCCTGTATTGCGTCCTCTCTGTGTATTATGTGTTTTGCAGACATGTCAGTAAATCCCAGACTCTCTGTATTGTGTCCTCTCTGGGTATTACATACATATCAGTGAATCCCAGACTCCCTGTATTGTGTCCTCTCTGTGTATTATGTGTATCACATACATATCAGTGAATCCCAGACTCCCTGTATTGCGTCCTCTCTGTGTATTATGTGTTTTGCAGACATGTCAGTAAATCCCAGACTCTCTGTATTGTGTCCTCTCTGTGTATTACATACATATCAGTGAATCCCAGACTCCCTGTATTGTGTCCTCTCTGTGTATTATGTGTAACACAGACATATCAGTGAATCCCAGACTCCCCGTATTGTGTCCTCTCTGTGTATTATGAGTAACACAGACATGTCAGTGAATCCCAGACTCCCTGTATTGTGTCCTCTCTGTGTATTATGTGTAATGCAGACATGTCAGTAAATCCCAGACTCTCTGTATTGTGCCTGCTCAGAGGTAGGTAATAAATAATGGATATAATTTAGGAAAAAGCCGGTTTTAATACGAGGAGTTGATTTAGGGAGAGTCGAAAACCCGCTGGAAAGTCTCTTTCAGTTCTGTAGCTGTTATTCCATGCACTGCGCCCTCCCCTGTATCATATTAAATGGGAGTAGGCGCGCACGCACACAGGAACCGCAGCTTCGACAAATCTTTTTTGGGATGAACAATGTTACAAGACACAAAATGCTGTAAATCCCATTGGTTAAAGACAAGAACATCACGAGATGATTGTCCCGCGAGGTGATTCAGTACCCGGCTCCGAGCATCAAATTAGGAAGAGATTAAGGATTAAAGGAAAATTTTCTAAACTCAACAGAAAATAAGTAAAATAAAGCAATTTGCAGGTTAAAACACTTTAAAAAAATGTAGATTACATCTCAGAGCGAGATTTATTCTAGGATTATATTTTGAGATTTAATCTAGGATTGTTATTCTATTAATGTATTATTCTGAGGATTCACACTGAGCGAGGGGAAAATATTCACACCCGGGGCTGCTTTTATAACCGAAGCCAGTCAGCGCTATATACCAGCAACCCTTTTATCTTAAAAAATGTATAAAACGGGGAAAATACAGCATTTCTGTGTGTTACGTTTTTGTTGAATTTGCCTGGATATAAATATTTACATTAAGTCTGTTTGGCAAAATATTATTCATTTTATTAATAAGTTTAACTCTCACGTGTAGAGTAACAGAATCCCCGGTGATTATATATATATATATACAGTGAGGTCCAGAAATATTGGGACATGGACACAATTGTAACATCTTTGGCTCTATACACCACCACAATGGAGTTGGAATGAAACAAACACAATGTTCTTTAACTGCAGACTGTCAGCTTTAATTTGAGGGTATGTACATCCAACTCAGGTGAACCGTGTAGGATTTACAGCAGTTTGCAGATGTGCCTCTCACTGCCCCCTGTATCGCTGTATCAGTGTCAGGGAGAACGCTGGATCAGTGCCACGTCTCACACGGGATGTTCTGCTGGCATGTGTCAAAAACTGATTTTTTTCCCCCTTTTTTTTACTGGAACTGGAACTATACATCGCGCCATGAGCCAGATCTGACACCGGATTGAAGGACTAGGCTGTAATCTCACAGCCACATCCTGGTGTTCCTACTCTATGGTTCAATCATAACTGCATCGCGAAACGTAAACTGAATATCCCACCTCTTCTGTTATAAAGGGACAGGCATCCCATCCTGACCACTTTATAGTGGACATAACGTGGTCAGGATGTGAGGAGTGCAGCCCCCGTTAACCTGATCTGGTAAAATCGAAGGGTTAAATGGAGGAGTTTTCTCCACTTCACCTAATGTCACCAGCAGTCGGGATTTTTAATTTCCTGGCTGCAAGCCACCAGCTCAGTCACTAGTGATGTCACACACAGAGAGCGGGTGACGTCACCCTGTGAGACCAATCTCCGTAGCGAGCGTTCTCAGAGGCAGCGATGGATCAGATCTGTGCATGCGCGTGCAGCTCCGATCCATCACTCTGCGCAGGCGCTACGGAACTTGTGTACGTAAAGTGTGCGAGTCCCGCAGCGCTGCACAATTTGTGACTCCTACACTACACAAGTTGTATAGGAGCACAAACTGCGCAGAAAAGCTTCAGGGACTTCTGGGTTCAGGAGACACTGAAACGAAGAGTAGGAGCAGCGCGAGATGATGGGTGAAAAGGGGAGACAATCACCCAAAAATAACAACATTTATATAAAAAAATAATTGTACAGAGTCCGTCAGCAGGATCTGCCCAATTATTTAAGAGAAAAAAAAAGGTACTCTGGTCTTAATACAGTATCCCTTTAAATCTAGTATTGCAGGTCACTTATCCCAAGACCTGTCAGCGCACAGCGAAGAAAGACACGAATTCCTGCGATATCAGACAATTGTTTCCAAAGGAAGAGTGAAATAAGTTCATTATTAAAATGTATAAGAAGGCCTTTTTTATTTTTAGAGGTGAGAAAGTGTTCCAGGAAAAGATCCAGTTCTGTTCTTTTCACAATAATCTCTATATAGAAAAGGAAAAGTCCTGACTGATTGACTCATCAATGCCCAGCTCAAGCCAATTAACCTAGGAATGTGAAATGTTTAAGGTACATTGTTTTTATGATGTAGGCACCAACTATGGAAGGAATTTTGAAAATTCTGCCCCTAAGGGGGTGAAAAAGGGGCGGTTGAATATTTTAAACAGGATCCCTATATCTTAAAAACCGAAGATGTTACAGGCGTGAAAATTGGTATTTACAATCTTCTTGAAAAATAAAAAAACAACTGTTTTACCGTCTTCCAAAAATCAAAGTGGGGGTGTGAAAAAAGGCGGGTGTATATTTTAGACAAGTTAACTATGGGGGTTATTCAAAGAGATCCGAATTGTAGCCGAAAAGTAACTGAACAGTGAAATTCAGGGTACAGTTACCTTTGCTGGCCATTCGGCTATTCAGAGAGCAGGCAGTTCGCCAAATGTTGGTGAATTACCTGCACATATGGTGCCTGTTCGGTGCCTGTACGAGGGCAGTGAAATCCCCATAGAGAAGCAATGCTTCGTCTATTCAGAGAACAAAAACCAGCAGGGAAAAGTTGCCGAAATGCTGTTCGGTGGTTTCATTCGTCACGTTAATTCAGGCGAATCCCACAGGCTTCAATGTTAAAAATATTCCCGTTGTAATTCAATATCTAATAAACCGTTGATTATAATATTCTGCAGTAAAAAGTCTCTTTATTTATAGATTTTGAGGATCTAGGGTTGGCGAATTGGGATCACTGAATCGTGCCGAATTGCAGGGATAGAAGAGTCACCAGACGTGCGGTGACTTTTCGATTCTCTTTGAATAACCCTGTATATCTCAAAAACAGAAGATGTTACAGATGTGAAAATCGGTATTTAGATTTGTCTTGAAAAATAAAAAAAAATGTATTTTATCATTTTCCAGAAATCCAGTGAGGGGTGGTGAATACTTTTATCACAATACCTATATTTCAAAAACCAAAGATGTTACAGACGTGAAAAATGGTATTTACAATCTTTGTGAAAAAACAAACATGTGTTTTACCATTTTCCAAAAATCCAGTTGGGGTGGTGAAAAAGGGGTGTGAATATTTTTTATCAGTATACCTATATTTAAATAACCAAAGATGTTACAGGCGTGAAAAATGGTATTTACAATCTTTGTGAAAAAACAAACATGTGTTTTCCCTTTTTCCAAAACTCCAGTGAGGTTGGTGAAAGATGGGGTGAATACTTTTATCAGTATACCTATATTTCCAAAAACCAAAGATGTTATAGGTGTGAAAATTGGTATTTAGATTCTTTTGTGGAAAAAAACCATGTGTTTTACCATTTTCCAAAAATTCAGTTAAGGGGGGATGAAAAAGGGATGTGAAAACTTTTATCAGTATACCGATATTTCAAAAGCCAAAGATTTTAGCGTTAGATGTTTCACAGGTGTGAAAATTGGTATTTAAAATCTTCTTGAAAAATAAAAAAAACACATATATTAAAATTTTCCAAAAATCCAGTGACGGGGTTAATACTTTTATCAGTATACCTATATTTATTTTATTTATTTTATTTATAAAGTATTTTACCAGGAAGGATACATTGAGATTTCTCTCGTTTTCAAGTATGTCCTGGGTTCAAGAACATGGTTACAGAAATACAAAGTAGTAAAATGCAAGAAATTAACACAAAACAAATATACAGATTAACAGAAAATAAATATGTAGGAAATATAGTCACTATGTTACATGTTTACAGGTGCATTCCTTATTGAGGTATGTTAATATGGAGCTCTTAAGGGACTTTAGACTGGGGGAAGATTTGATGGCGTCTGGGAGGTTATTCCATAATTGCGGTGCTCTGTAGGAAAACGAGGATCGAGCCACTTTCTTTTTGTATTGTGGTATTGCAAGTAAGTTGAAAACCAAAGATGTTACGGGTGTGAAAACTGGTATTTACAATTTTCTTGAAAAATAAAAAAAACACGCGTTTTAACATTTCCCAAAAATCCAAGTGTGGGGGGGGGGTGGTGGAAAAAGGGGGTGAATATTTTAAACAGGATACCTATAACTGAGAACTAGAAGATGTTACAGATGTGAAAATTGGTGCACCCTCACTGCACCAGAATGTCTGCTTCCCTCTCACAGCCAGGCCTCAACACATGACTGCTTAAGCCTGAGGCCTTCCCAACCCATACCCCAATAACCCCTTCCCAACCCATACCCCAATAACCTGAATAAACACAAACACGTATATGTCAGTTGGAATGTGCATGGGCCACAGCTTTATTAAACCATATATATATAACCATATATATATAACCATCCCTTGCAGTGCTTACTCAAACTGCCCTATCGCTCCATGCAATAGGCATTACCAAACCATTGAGCTCGTCCCCGCAAGCGAGGTCCGTCTCCCCAGGCCTCACCGATGGCGGCTCAAACCCTCCATTAAGCACTGCTGTCCAGGGAAACCGCCAACGCCAGGGGCCGCCTCAGCGTCCGCCCCTGCGCCCCCCCGCAGACAGCGCCTCCTCTACGCCAGACTGCAGACCCACCAGGAAAATATCCAACCCAATATCCGTGAGATGGACCCCATCCCCTCTAATGACATTCCTATTGTCCCCCTCCAGCTCCGTATGTCTAACTGACACTCCACCCAGATCACCCACAAACCTCGATATCTCCCTGTTAACCCGCTTCCGAGCCTTGTCCAGAGCCCTGGGAGCCGCAAATTCCTCCCAACTGGGGCGAGAGACTATCTCTGAAAACACCAGTGATAAACCCCGGAAAATGGTGAAACAACTGGCTAAGTCCCGTTTCATCCTCCTAACCAAGTCTACCGATCGGACCACCCCAAGATCGTTTTCCCCTGCATGTACCACTAACACCACATCCCTAGCCGCTTGGACTAGCCAACATCCTGCATTGTCCAGCCACCTGGGCCAACGCAAACCTCTGATGCCAATCCACCGAATCGTAGCCAAGTCCAATCGTAGCCAAGTCCTTTGGAAAACTCAGGTTCCAGCCAAGCGGCCGTTGTGCAGCCCGCTTGGCCACCCAGTGTATATACGAGTGTCCGATGATCCAAACAGTCGTCGGGGATGAAACTGTAATCATAAGAGGTTAGGGCGCACATAGGAATGGCAACAATCCGATCGCCATCTACCCACACCCTAATCATGTCGTCTGACGCACCCGCCTCCACCGCCATTGTCGCTGCGCCTATACGAAAAGAATGCGGCGCGAACTGCTTCGGGACGTGACCCAAAGATGCAATACAACGCTTAAAATTAGGTCGATATCCGCAAACAATACAACCCTGCGCTTCGGGAATCGCTCGCACCCGATAGCACAAGAAGCCAAGAAACCCTGTAGCCCATTCCCAAAATTGGTAGGAAGCGTTTTCTTCAGCTTCTCCTTCTTTTCCATGAACAGGTCAGGCCGTTTGGGACGGTCCACCGTCTCCCTATCCCCAGAAAGTAGTGTAAGCCCATCCACATATTCGTTCTCCAAACCCTCTCCATAACCCGCAGTGACCCGCAAACCCATTGGGGACAACTCGCCGGACCCATAAGAGATGCCCCACCCCAACGGGAGGCACCTCCCCAGCACCACCGCTGAGACCCCAATTAACTTGCAGGCCCAGTCATTCCCCCTGACCCCGAAACCAAAACTGCGCCAGCCTCGGAAATCCCCCGCTGACCCGACCTGTGCCAAAACCGGCGCGGGCGCTGCCCCAGATGTGCACGCAGACGCGGGAACCCCAACAGCAGCAGAGCTAGGCGCAAGAACCGCCGCCGGTACCGCGCTCCCCGAAATGTCGTGTCCCGCCACACTCAGCGAAGACTTCCCCTTAGCCGCGTCCTCCGACCCATCCTGCCAGCGCCTAAGAGCAGCAACCAGGGTTTCTAGCAACCCCGTCGTTACACCACCAGCACCACCCGACGCATTAACCCCCGAAAGGCCGAGCGATCCAAACGCTGCACCCCCAAAATCCGACTCACGTGCAGCCAGCAGGGGGATCCTCCCGGAGCCCCAGCATCACAGCCAAAGGTGATCCCAGCGATGGTCGCCCAGGAATAGCACCTCCACTGGTAACCGGCACCCTTCACCGACCTCCATCTCCTGCCACCAAGACACTCCTCGGCTGAGAGCGTTGAGAATGTCCATTCCGAATTGAAATACGCCATCCGATATCCCCTGCACCAGTACCGGTACGTCCCCAGCCACCGGGCTCCCTGCAACTGCTGCCGACATGATCCTCCTCCAATGTCCAGCCGCACGACGGGCGCCGTCATGTTGCGGGCGGGCCGAACGCGCCGCCCGAGACGCTGCATGCCTGCAACGAGTGGGAGGGAGCCTGGAGGCAGCCGCTGCCACTCTCGCACTCTCCCCCCGGCCGCCGGAAGTGAAGGACCTCCACGCGGGCTCCTCGAGAGCGACCTCCGTCGGCCATCTTACCTGGTCCGGGGGGGGGGGTGGTTCCTTCCAAACCCCCCTAAGTCCTTCCATCCCAGTCCCCTCGACCAACTCCTCCAGACTCCACACGTAAAGACAGGGAAGAAAAAAGGCACCTGCACCATGTTCGCCCTCCTCCGCACACTCGACACGCACCGAACGCAGGTCCCTGGGTGGCGTGTCCATGACTACCGTCCTTCCCCGATTGGGAACCGGCTGCATCCACTTCCTTCTATTGATATTAAACCGGGCTCCCCTATGCCCGGGGGGGGGGGCTCGGGAGGGGCATTCTACCAATTTAGGCTAGACAGGGCCCTGGGAATGGCAAATCCGCAAGGACCCCACCTGGAACCAAAAACCCTTAAGGACCAAGAGAAAGTGGCTCGAATCACATCCACCCACAGAGCACCGCACCCACGGAACAACCCTCCAGACACCACCAAACCCCCCAGTCCAAAGCCACTCAAGAGCCCCCCACCAGCACACCCAACACAGAATGCACCTGCCAACATGCAACCCAATGACCATATCCGAATGCACCTGCAAACATTATCCAATGACCATATACTGACTGCACCTGCAAACATGCAACACCGTGACCACACCGACTGGACTTGCGAACATGCAACACAGTGGCCCCACACAGAATGCGCCTGTAACATGCAACACAGCGACCATACCCGGAATGCACATGCAAACATGCAACAGCGACCCCACACAGATTGCACACGCAAACCTGCAACACCGTGACCTCACCCGGAATGCACACGCAAACCTTCAACACCGTGGCCACATACAGAAAGAGCCTGCACGCATGCAACCCAGTGACCATACACCGAATGCATCTGCAAGTATGCAACATCGTGACCACGCACAGCACGCACGCGCAAAATTCAACACAGTGACCATACCCGGAATGCACCCGCAAGCCTGCAACACAGTGGCCACACACAGAATGAGCCTGCAAACATGCAACACCGTGACCATACCCGGAATGCACATGCAACATAGTGACCACACACAGAATGCACACGCAAACATGCAACACCGTGACCACACCCGGAATGCACACGCAAACCTGCAACACAGTGGCCATACAGCATGAGCCTGCAAACATGCAACACAGCGACCATACACTGAATGCATCTGCCAACATGCAACGCCGTGACCCCGCACAGAACTCTTAAAACCCTCGGTTCCTAAGGGGTCAATGGGGTATTATGCTGCAGTAACCCTTATCGAAACCGCTAGTAAATTAAGCATTTTAGCAATTGAAACTGTTTACTACAATTATGTATTCAAACGTTTCCTGCACCATATCTCCCTTGTTCCCCCGAAGTGATAAGAGTTTTCTCTCTCTCCAGTGCCGGACCTCAGGGTACCGGACCCCAGGGTGCAGGAGCTCAGGACCTCAGGGTGCAGAACCCCAGGGTGCAGGACCTCAGGGCACCGGACCCCAGGGTGCAGGAGCTCAGGACCCAGGTGCAGCAGAACCCAGCAGGAGCTCAGGACCTCAAGTTACAGGACCTCAGGGTGCACTCGCTAAAGGACACTGAAATTTCATTCATGCATTGAATTGTGAAGTATTTGTCCGCCGGCACCTGCTGGGTAAAGCACTGAACAGAAGATGCAGAGGAACAATTCCCATGTGACTCACGTGCAGCCATCAATGATCCTCCAGATGCCATCCGAACCGCAGCCAAAGGTGAGCCCAGCGCTGGACACCCAGGATCAACACCTCCACTGTTAACCGGTATTTCTCTCCGACCTCCATCTCCAGCCTCCGCGATGCTCCGTGGCCGAGAGTTTCGTGAATGACCGCTTCCAATATGCCGGCTGCCCTCCGCCGCCTCCTGCACCGGCGCCGTCTTGCCACCAGCCACCGGGCCTCTCCTCGCAGCCGCTGGAATGTTTCCCCTCCGTTCCTGTGCAGCCGGATGGGCGCCGCCATCTTGTGGGCGGGCCAAACGCACAGCCCGTGACGCTGTCCGTCTGCGACGAGTGGGCGGGGCCCTGGAAGCCGCCGACGCTGCCCTCGTCGCTCTCCCCCTGGCTGCCGGAAGCGCCTGATCGTTGCGCGGGCTCCTAGAACTCGGCATCCGCCGGACATTCTGCCTCGCACGAGGGGGGGGGGGCGGTCCTCCGAACCCCCCCAGCCCGATCTTCACCATCCCTGCGATCCAGGCCTTCCCCAGTGGCACCTAAACCGGGAGAGAACGTTGCAGGCGCACGTACTATGCTCACCCTCCTTGTACCGGAACGCAGCTCCCTGGCCGGTGTGTCCATCACCACGGACCCTTCCGATGAATAGGCACAGGCCGCATCCTCTTCTCCCCCGCCGCTCCTTCTGGATCCTCGAAGTCTCGGGGGACTCGGGCTGAGACGACTCGGTGGCCGGGAACGCCGTTCTCTTCGCCACTGGCGGGGCTCCTCGCTCGACCCTGGCGTCTGTTCACCAGGAGTAGCTAAGGCCTCCGCCATTAACTCTGCAACGATGCTCCCCGCCGCAGCGTGTTCCCTCAACTGCTCCAGCAGCCCTTCCAGCGAAGAAGAAGCCATCCCAGCCAATTCACTTTTTTCTCTTTCTCACCAGAACCTGAAAAAACGCCTGGAAACCTAGTCTCACCTTGATGCACTTCTCACGTTGGCAGGAACAGAGGAAGAACCCTGCACCCATCACCAGCATATATAGTCCAGGTAAGCAACACTGTTGCAACTCCCAAATAACACCGTAGCTTTCCTTGACTGACAGGCCCATGCTTCCAACCGACCCCCCCCCTCCCCTCCCTGAGGGGCCCCAGGGATTCTAAACCCTTCCAGATCTTTCCTTAACCTACAGGCCCAGGCCATCAGTCATGTCCCCCTTCCTGAAGGTCCAGGGGGTTCTTACCTTCAATGCTCCATTGTGGGAGAACCTGTAATATTTTTGCGGAATCTCATTCTCATTTCTCAACCCACTTAAGCACTGTAATGGCACCAGATTGCAAGTAATGGCACCAGATTGCAAGTAATGGCACCAGATTGCACTCCACAGAAATGGGATTGAGGCTAAGGTGCTAACCGATTCTGGTCGGGGGAGTTGGTGTTCATACCACGAATACCTCTTATACCTTCAGAATATCCGTTTCAATTCAAAAGATTTAATTTCACCCTAAGGTTTGTTTTGCAATGACCATTGACAAGTCTCAGGGACAGACTTTAAAGGTAACAGGGATTGACCTAAGTGAAGTCTGCTTCTCACATGGGCCGTGTTACGTTGCCTGTTCCAGACTGAGCTCACCTAACTCTCCGCTGATCCGAGCAACTGAAAAAAGAACCACTATTGTAGTTTACAAAGAAGTACTCAAATAGTTTTTTTTGCTATGTTCCAGATGCTAAAAAACAAATTTTTTTTTTTTTTCTGTCTCATTGTACACTATATTGCCAAAAGTATTCGCTCACCCATCCAAATCAGGAGCTGGGCAGATGAGCAAATACTTTTGGCAATATAGTGTATGTTAGTATTTACAACATAAAAAAAATTCGTGGCCGCATATGAATGAGATAACTTTGATTTGTAGCCGATACGCCAATCACGCTATACTCGAGTATCTACGGTATTACTTTAAGACAACAACCTGTAAATTATATTTCAAACAGTTTGGACAAAAAAACTCATGTTTCTTTTAAAAACAATTGTAACAAATCCCAAAATCCATTCGAGCGAAACCGCGTGCTAAAGCTATAGTATCATTATAAATCAGACTACGAGCGCTGGGAATGCGTGCGCGTCACAGGAGAGACATTATGAAAGTGGTCAAACATTAAGATTAATTTAAACAACCGCAAGCTATTCTGAAAGGAAAAGAAAATCATAATATTTTCATAATGATGATAAGAGTGCATTGTCTTGCACCAAAAATGACCATCATTGATTCTCAGGATGATCAGAAAGGTCTTAACCCCATCACTTCTAAAAATGTGCATTTATATTTTTGAGTTGAAAAACATTATGAACCCCCACCAAAACAAAATAACCCATGAAACCCCATGGACATATCCTTTTACAGCAGGATTGATTTTGAAATTACCATTTAGCCCATACTCCTGCCCTCCTGTTTTACTGTAAAGAAGCTTCAAGGAGCTTCTCCCATCCTCACTGTAACAAAAAGCTCAACAAACCATACTGCAGCATTCCAGCAGCCAGGGATTTGGCAGAATACATGGAGAGCTGTGGAGTCACTCCTGCCCTCCTGTTTTACTGTAAAGAAGCTTCAAGGAGCTTCTCCCATCCTCACTGTTACAAAAAGCTCAACAAACCATACTGCAGCATTCCAGCAGCCAGGGATTTGGCAGAATACAGGGATAAGATTCAGGGGGGTTATAATGAATGTAAATCCCTACAGTACAGATACAAGGTGCTGCTGTAACTGCTATACACAGGCAATATGCAGCATTATGTGTTTTAGTAGGTCTCATGTATGCATTCCCCCATTGTACAGTGCTGCGGAATATGTTGGCGCTTTATAAATACAGAATAATAAAAAATAAAAAAGGTGTTGCTGTAATTGTCATACACAGGCATTATGCGGCACATACAGATACAAGGTGTTGCTGTAATTGCCATACACAGGCATTATGCAGCACATACAGATACAAGGTGTTGCTGTAATTGCCATACACAGGCATTATGCGGCACATACAGATACAAGGTGTTGCTGTAATTGCCATACACAGGCATTATGCGGCACATACAGATACAAGGTGTTGCTGTAATTGCCATACACAGGCATTATGCAGCACATACAGATACAAGGTGTCACTGTAATTGCCATACACAGGCATTATGCGGCACATACAGATACAAGGTGTTGCTGTAATTGCCTTACACAGGCATTATGCGGCACATACAGATACAGGTGTTGCTGTAATTGCCTTACACAGGCATTATGCAGCACATACAGATACAAGGTGTTGCTGTAATTGCCATACACAGACATTATACAGCACATACAGATACAAGGTGTGCTGTAATAGCCATACACAGGCATTATGCGGCACATACAGATACAAGGTGTGCTGTAATTGCCATACACAGGCATTATGCGGCACATACAGATACAAGGTGTTGCTGTAATAGCCATACACAGGCATTATGCGGCACATACAGATACAAGGTGTTGCTGTAATTGCCATATACAGGCATTATGCAGCACATACAGATACAAGGTGTTGCTGTAATTGCCATATACAGGCATTATGCAGCAATACAGATACAAGGTGTCACTGTAATTGCCATACACAGGCATTATGCGGCACATACAGATACAAGGTGTTGCTGTAATTGCCTTACACAGGCATTATGCGGCACATACAGATACAAGGTGTTGCTGTAATTGCCTTACACAGGCATTATGCAGCACATACAGATACAAGGTGTTGCTGTAATTGCCATACACAGACATTATACAGCACATACAGATACAAGGTGTTGCTGTAATAGCCATACACAGGCATTATGCGGCACATACAGATACAAGGTGTTGCTGTAATTGCCATACACAGGCATTATGCGGCACATACAGATACAAGGTGTTGCTGTAATAGCCATACACAGGCATTATGCGGCACATACAGATACAAGGTGTTGCTGTAATTGCCATATACAGGCATTATGCAGCACATACAGATACAAGGTGTTGCTGTAATTGCCATATACAGGCATTATGCAGCACATACAGATACAAGGTGTTGCTGTAATTGCCATACACAGGCATTATGCGGCACATACAGATACAAGGTGTTGCTGTAATTGCCTTACACAGGCATTATGCAGCACATACAGATACAAGGTGTTGCTGTAATTGCCATACACAGACATTATACAGCACATACAGATACAAAGTGTTGCTGTAATTGTCATACACAGGCATTATGCGGCACATACAGATACAAGGTGTTGCTGTAATTGCCATACACAGGCATTATGCGGCACATACAGATACAAGGTGTTGCTGTAATTGCCATACACAGGCATTATGCAGCACATACAGATACAAGGTGTCACTGTAATTGCCATACACAGGCATTATGCGGCACATACAGATACAAGGTGTTGCTGTAAAAGCCATACACAGAGATTATGCAGCACATACAGATACAAGGTGTTGCTGTAATTGCCTTACACAGGCATTATGCGGCACATACAGATACAAGGTGTTGCTGTAATTGCCTTACACAGGCATTATGCAGCACATACAGATACAAGGTGTTGCTGTAATTGCCATACACAGACATTATACAGCACATACAGATACAAGGTGTTGCTGTAATAGCCATACACAGGCATTATGCGCACATACAGATACAAGGTGTTGCTGTAATTGCCATACACAGGCATTATGCGGCACATACAGATACAAGGTGTTGCTGTAATAGCCATACACAGGCATTATGCGGCACATACAGATACAAGGTGTTGCTGTAATTGCCATATACAGGCATTATGCAGCACATACAGATACAAGGTGTTGCTGTAATTGCCATATACAGGCATTATGCAGCACATACAGATACAAGGTGTTGCTGTAATTGCCATACACAGGCATTATGCGGCACATACAGATACAAGGTGTTGCTGTAATTGCCTTACACAGGCATTATGCAGCACATACAGATACAAGGTGTTGCTGTAATTGCCATACACAGACATTATACAGCACATACAGATACAAAGTGTTGCTGTAATTGTCATACACAGGCATTATGCGGCACATACAGATACAAGGTGTTGCTGTAATAGCCATACACAGGCATTATGCGGCACATACAGATACAAGGTGTTGCTGTAATTGCCATACACAGGCATTATGCGGCACATACAGATACAAGGTGTTGCTGTAATAGCCATACACAGGCATTATGCGGCACATACAGATACAAGGTGTTGCTGTAATTGCCATATACAGGCATTATGCAGCACATACAGATACAAGGTGTTGCTGTAATTGCCATACACAGGCATTATGCAGAACATATAGATACAAGGTGTTGCTTTAATTGCCATACACAGGCATTATGCGGCACATACAGATACAAGGTGCTGCTGTAATTGCCATATACAGGCATTATGCAGCACATACAGATACAAGGTGTTGCTGTAATTGCCATACACAGGCATTATGCAGCACATACAGATACCCGGTGTTGCTGTAATTGCCATACACAGGCATTATGCGGCACATACAGATACAAGGTGTTGCTGTAATTTCCATACACAGGCATTATGCAGCACATACAGATACAAGGTGTTGCTGTAATTGCCATACACAGGCATTATGCAGCACATACAGATACAAGGTGTTGCTGTAATTGCCATACACAGGCATTATGCGGCACATACAGATACAAGGTGTTGCTGTAATTGCCATACACAGGCATTATGCAGCACATACAGATACAAGGTGTTGCTGTAATTGCTATACAGAGGCATTATGCAGCACATACAGATACAAGGTGTTGCTGTAATTGCTATACAGAGGCATTATGCAGCACATACAGATATTGCATTGCTAATAATCTCATTCTGATCACTATAAATCCCCGTAAACAGGAGATCCCCCCCATTTTATTAGCTGTCTGCAGCACATTTACTGCATCTGCCTGTATGCTGATAATGCAGACCACGTCGTGCCAGATAAGGGACGCTGTCTAGAGTTCACAACCTTTCACTCCAGTGATATTCTGTGAAGTAGAGGTCAGCAACCTTGGACCTTCAGGTGTTTTGGGACTATAACTCCCATGATGCTCAGCTACACATTTGGCTGACTGAGTAATGTAATTCCAAGTGTAGTTGGAGGGCTAAGGTTGCTGAACCCTGCTGCGAAGGGTAAATAAATACATGCAAAAATGTAAAAAATGTTTACATGAGCAAACCAAAAACGCAAACTTCCTTAGCCAGTACCAGTACCTGACACCTGCATCATTTCTGGGGAACGCTATAACCGCTCTTTCATTGTACCTGTCCTGAAGCTTCGGCTAAGGACTCGAGAAGGCATGAAAGTTCGCTGGTGGGAAAATAGATGTCCGGCAAGGGAGCGGCTTTAGCAGATGTGACCCCGTTGGGATGTTGAGGTCTGTTACACCTGTCAGGAAGAATTCAGTAAAGAAATAAGACATATCATATAATACACATATCTGATACGTTGTAACAGTGTAATGTATGGAACCCTTTCTTGTGTAAACCATTGGATCTTATCCCCCCCCCCAGTTCCTTTGCCCCTGGCCCTCCTCCACGTTGTGATCCAAACAGTAAGACTTCATAAACAACAACAAAAGAAAAAAACACCTTGTGTCTAATCGTAACTAATTCTGAGATAGGGGGTTTGCAGTGAAGTGAATAAAGCAAATAATGCTGCTTCTAAGTATCCCGGCCGCCAAGAAAACAACTTCACATTCATCAAGGGAACATAATCAACTGTGCAATAGGGATGTGCGAAACAATTTTCGGAATTTCGGAATTTTCACGAAATTTCCCGATTCGTGTCTTTGGATTCGACCGATTTTCCGAATCGGATCGGACCCGAAAACCGATAGATCCAAAAAGTTTTCCGAGCTGAAATGAAAAATTTTCGGAGTTTTCGAATGGACTTAAAATGTGTCAAATCGAAATTTATTTTCGCTCTATTCATGATTTCGGTTCCATTCGTGATTTCGGTTCCATTTCGGTAATTCTGGAAATCGTATATTTAACTATTATCGGTTATATCGCTGATTCTGTAAATTTTGTATTTGTAAATGTGTATTTTTGATCAACTATTTTTCCGTTTTAAAACCTTTTGTTCTGGTTTTTATTTTTAAAGTCAGACCATTCGGGTCAGTTTAGCGTTTTTTAAATCGTTTTGTTCATTTTTTTTGTTCCTAGACTTTCATACCATTTTAATATGATTAAATAAAGTTGTGAAATGTATATTCAAAAGAAAAAAAAGGATCTTTATTTAATAAAAAAAAACACGATAGAATCGCCAGAATTATCGTATCGACAGAATGAATTATCGGATCCGTAAAACAAACCAAAAATTTATTATAAAAAAATATATAAAGTATAAAAAAAGTAAACCATAGCAGTTTACGTCAAAACGAATAGAGTTAGACACTTTGAAACGAGGAGAACAGACGTTCCGAAAAAACGAAAATTTCCGAAATCACGAAAAGTCGATACAAAAAACGAGCAAAGTGACCCGAAAACACGAAAAATGGTCGATATTCTGAAAAAAAAATGTACACGAAAAACGAGCCGAACCGAATCGAAACAGAAATCGGTCGAAACGAGCCGAATCGAAAAATTTTAAACATCCGAACGAATCGAACCGAATCGAACCGAAAAAAAAATTGGTGCACAAGTCTACTGTGCAATGCGCCAACAACAGGCTGCGAAGAACAATTCTTTTTTTCCAGATATTTCTTTCTCCCTAGATTTAATTTAATTGAATTTATTTAATGATCTCCACAGCCTCATCGAAGGCATTCGCCGTGCTTTCCTGACCGAATTCCCTTCCAGCAATAACATAACGTAGAAAGGTTAAACAGCTCGTTCCCTCTAATCCTTCCAGTGAAAACAAACCTGAGCGTAACCCATCAAACAATAATTACTATAAACTATAAGGTTCTCTCTGTGCCGTGTTTCTGCGTGTCCTCCTCGCAGTGGTTCAGGGGATGGAAGCACCACGTGTATGGAGGAATTAGCCAACAAGGTCTTTGGCAGCAACGCTAAACAATCCTGACACTTACAGGGTTATTCAGAGAGAGGTGAAAAGTAGGAGAATGACTGGAGAATGAAAAATTCTAGGTCAATATAGCCGATTTGGAAAGTGAGATGAAAGGGAGAATTTTTCTGGTTTGGCTATTTTGACCTAGAATTTTCCATTCTCCAGTCATTCTCCTGCTTTTCACCGCTCTCTGAATAACCCAGGTAGTGTTTTTCAGTATCACTGACAACAGTGACAAACAGTATAGATCACAGCAGGAAGCCTGACCGAGACACACACAGAGTAAAGACACACGCAGACACTGGCAGAGACAATAATACACAGAAAACTCACACACAATGACAGAGACAGAGGCACAGACAGTGATAGACACACAGACACACTTTCAAAGACACTTACACTGAAAGACACACATACAGACACTGACAAAGACATACAGGGTTATTCAAAGAGATCCGAATTGTGTCTGAAAGGGAACCGAACAGTGAAATTCAGGGTACGTTACCTTTCTTGACCATTCGGCTATCCAGAGAGCAGGCAATTCGCCAAATCCTGGCGAATTGCCTGCACATACGGTGCCTGTTCGGTGCCTGTTCGAGGGCAGTGAAATCCCCATAGAGAAGCAACGCTTCATCTATTCAGAGAACACAAACCAGCAGTGAAAGGTTCCCGAAATGCCCTGCTGTTCGGTGGTTTCATTCGGCAGGTTTATTCAGACGAATCCCATAGGCTTTAATGTTAAAAATATTCCCGTTTTAATTCAATATCTAATAAACCGTATATTATTTTACTCTGCAGCAAAAAGTCTCTTTATTTATAGATTATTTTAGGATCTTTTAGGTATTTTTTGCAAACTTTTTCTGGTTTTTTTAAATAGTTTTTCTTTTTCTGTAACAGCCCTTTTTATTATGATTCATAGGATTTTATATGTAAATTCCAGGCATTTTCGTTCAGTAGCTTTTTTGCAAACAGCGTTTCAATTTTCAAACTTTCGGACGTACGTTTTCTTTTTTTTTTTCACCTTGCTCGTCTGCGGTGTCAGGTTTTTCCGGCGGCTGCTCTGCGCTGTGATCGGCAGCTAGTCGGGTTTCTCCGGCGTGTTCGATCTAGCTGTTTCGGTGAGTGTTCGGTAGGTTTGCGGTGAGTGTTCGGTGTGTTTGCAGCGAGTTTTCCCTGCACTACAGGGGCCCTGCGGTGTTTGCTGAATACACCACAGGGTCGGCGAATTAGGATCGCGGAATCGCCCCTTTAGTGCGGGGAACGAAAAGTTACCGAACGTGCAGTGACATTTCGAATCTCTTTGAATAACCCTTTTAGTATGTGTTATGAAGTATCACCGACATAGGCGTCTCTACAGGGGGGCAATTGCCCCCCTAGGTTATTCCTTGCCCCCCATGTGCCCCCCCACCAGAAATCAGCATCCAGCTTCCAACACTTTTTTTGGTAATATATATAGTCTGGCCATTAACCCTGTCACTGCTGAGCATGTTGGGTATCATTGGGAAGGCCAGACTCTGCCCTTTCCAATGACACCTAAACTGATCACATGACATATGATGCACAGAGCCGGAGATACAGCGGTCCAAAATCTGGGGGAAGCTGGATGCTGATTCTTGGTGGGGGGGGGGGCAAGGAATAACCTAGGGGGAGGGGGGAAATTGCCCCCCTGGCCCTTCCCTAGAGACGCCTATGCCTAGCATAGACACTGAGCGAAACACACAAAGACATTGACAGAGATACAGATGCTGAAAGAAAATTACAAAACCTGACATTGGCGTCCTGTGAATAGGCGAATCAATAGTTCTCAATGGGAGAATTTGTGCCGCTGAATTGTGGCGACATGCACCGTATTTCATGCCTGAATTTGGTGAATTGACAGCTTTGTGAATAGATATTGCACGATATTACACCAACGGTGAGAATCACTATTCGTTGCAATTCGGTGGCAAATTCAGAGATTAGTGAACAACCCTCTCTGTTTATGCTTTTTTATTACGAATGTAAACAACATGTTTTATAACGGGCTTTTTTCTGCAGAGACAGCGTAAACCAAAGGCTCATTAGTGCAACTGTCTTCCTCCTAAAAGAGTGAGATTTAGGGACCTCATTCAGTTTATAGTGACACGCGGCACAGTGACAAGCGAGACATAAAACGTGAACTACCAAATAACCGCAACATAAAAAAAGAAGCAACAAATATCACCGCGAATCCTTCCAGCCGGGCTGATTTGGCTTCTAATTAGGAAACCGTCCAAAAACGCTTTATTTTGATACAGCCGCCAGATAAAACAGGAACTTTATATACAAAGAAAAAAAAAAGAGATAATAAAGAGTAAGGCACGGCATGGTGTGTCATGAACATCAGCACAATATAAATCTAAAAAAGTGCTGCAACATTGTGTCAGTGAGTTTATTGACTGACAAGAAGCCATGTTGTGAATATGCGCTGCGGAATATGCTGGCGCTTTATAAATAAAGAATAATAATAATTTAAGTTGCTCTGGCACGAATAGCTTAATCCATCCTGTGTGCGATCTATAATTATCAACGGACACGGTAAGTACTGCAAAGTGCAACGTATTCCCACACCTCCAGCCGGGCGTCGTGTCTGACACACCATAAAGCAGCCAGGCTTTATCTTCGTGCAGCAATTCCCCTTTCACTGCTCCGAGGACGTGTTCGATTAACGATTGTGTCGGAGTAATTACACACATCGCGCTTTGCGCTGTTTATTTCCCTGTACACAAAGTATCATTTGGAAATATTCACCCTAACGTCTGTAAACAGACACGCATCACGGGTTCCTGGCTTATGAATATGGTGAGGGCTCCTGCCATGCGAAGCAACACACTGGCAGTGGCACGGTATTTTCTCGTACGTTGTGGGGGGGGGCGAAGGGGAGATTATTTAGATGTCTGTCAAATAGAAACTGACACATTGGACCAGATTGAGAGAAAGTCTTCACAGAGGACGAAGCGCACGTGAAAGTCATTAAAACACACACAGGGTTATCCAAAGAGATCCGAATGGCTGGCCATTCGGCTATCCAGAGAGCAGGCAATTCGCCAAATCCTGGCGAATTGCCTGCCCATACGGTGCCTGTTCGGCGCCTGTTCGAGGGCAGTGAAATCCCCATAGAGAAGCTATTCAGAGAACACAAACCAGCAGTGAAAGGTTCCCCCTAATGCCCTGCCATTCGGTGGTTTAATTCGGCAGGTTTAATCAGGAGAATCCCATAGGCTTCAATGTTAAAAATATTCCCGTTTTAATTCAATATCTAACAAACCGTTCATTATAAAATTCTGCAGTAAAAAGTCTATTTATTTATAGATTTTTTAGGATATTTTAAGCATTTTTCTGGATTTTTATTTTTTTTAAAACAATTCAGATTTTTTTTAAGTTTACTTCTTTTTTCTGTATCAGCCCTTTTTATTATCATTCATTGGATTTTATATGTAAATTTCAGACATTTTCGCTCAGTAGTTTCTTTGCAAACAGCGTTTCACTTTTCTTTTTTTTCCCATTCTTTATTTTTGAAATTGCACAGACAGAAACAGCAGGCAAATAGCCAGAAAGTGGCCTCGCAGGGCCAAGACATGTCATCCCAAAAACATATATAATAATGACAATGGGCAGCAGGGTAGGCATCAAGAAAAATAAAAAGAACAGTCCGGGTGTATAACACAAATGAGCCGGGTGGAGTCGCAGGAGGGCTTCAGGGAAAAACCAGGAGAGGTAAAGAGGGAGAAATAAGGGGGAAACAGAAGAGAAAAAAAAAAGGACGGGTGGGGACTGTCCAGGAAAAAGGCATTCCTGGCGCACCCCGGCAACCCAATAAGGGACCAAGGGCCACGGAAGAGGCCAGAGGACCGGTAGACCTGGGGTCAAGAGATACGACCAGAGCCATGGTTGCCGCACAGGTGGCGCACCCAGGGCAACCCATTGTCCCACACTCACATAAATTAAAATAAATTAAAAAAAAAAAAAAAAAAAGAGATGGGTGGGTCTGGAGAATCCCGGCGCCCCAATAACTTCAAGAAAATCACATAAACCGGCAAAACAGTCCGCTAGAAAGTTGAGTGCCCGAACAGGGGGTACAACAGTGATCCATCGATGGGGGTCTACGCAGTAAAGGGGTGTAGGGCACAGGTCCTGGGTCAGCAATAAGGGAAAACGGCAGAAGTCAGCAGGGATGGTACATTTCTCAACCAGTGTCCAGAGGTAAAAAAGCACATATGACACCGACCCCGCAAACCCCGCAACCAGGGCCGCAGTAGAAGGGAGACCCACCCAGATTCTTTTCTTTCAGGAATCGTACCAGAGGATTGGAGAAAAGCTGACGTGGTCCCTATATTTAAGAAAGGTTTAAAATTTGTGCCTGGGAATTATAGACCTGTGAGCTTAACATCTGTGGCTGGGAAAGTATTTGAGGGGTTACTAAGGATAATATTCAGGAATTTATTGGGAGGTATAATGTAATTGGCAAAAATCAGCATGGTTTCATGAAACACAGATCATGTCAGACTAACCTAATTACGTTCTATGAGGAAGTAAGTAGAAGTATAGATCAGGGGGTCGCAGTGGATGTGATTTACTTAGATTTTGCCAAAGCTTTCGACACAGTTCCACACAAAAGGTTACTATTTAAATTAAGAAAAAATGGTCTAGATGAAAATACTTGTTCTTGGATAGAAAACTGGCTAAAAGATAGGGTACAGAGAGTGGTCATAAATGGTACATTTTCAAGATGGACACCAGTGGTAAGTGGTGTCCCTCAGGGGTCTGTATAGGACCAATACTATTCAATTTATTTATAAATGACCTTGAGATAGGCATTGAAAGTCATGTATCAGTGTTTGCAGATGACACAAAGCTAGGAAAAGTAATACAATGTGAGCAGGATGTGACTTCGCTGCAGAGGGATTTAGATAGATTGGGGGACTGGGCACTTAAATGGCAGATGAAATTTAATGTAGATAAATGCAAAGTTATGCACTTTGGAGTGAAGAACACACAAGCAATTTATACCCTAAATGGTACGGAGTTAGGGAAATCCAAGCAGGAGAAGGATTTGGGAATAATCATAGACTTCAAACTAAGTAACAATGTGCAATGTCAAACAGCAGCCGCCAAGGCCAGCAAAGTACTGGCATGCATTAAAAGGGGAGTTCACTCACGGGATGAAAACATAATTTTGCCTCTGTATAAATCAATGGTCAGGCCGCACCTTGAATATGCCGTGCAATTTTGGGTACCTGTCTTAAAAAAAGATATTATATCGCTAGAAAAGTGCAGAGACGGGCAACTAAATTAATAAGCGGAATGGAAGGGTTAAGTTATGAGGAAAGACTAACAAGCTTAAACCTGTTTAGTTTAGAGAAAAGGCGCCTTAGAGGGGATCTGATAACCTTATATAAATATATACGGGGCCATTATCAACCATTGTCTGATAACCTATTCATTAACAGGACTATACATAGGACAAGGGGTCATCCATTTAGACTGGAAGAAAGAAAATTTAGCTTAAAGCATAGGAAGGGTTATTTTACGGTGAGAACAATAAAGCTGTGGAATTCTCTGCCTGTTGAGGTGGTTGGGTCAGAGTCTGTACAGACTTTTAAAAAACGACTGGATGACTTCCTGCAGACACAGAATATTAAGGGTTATAATATTTAATATGTGGGTAAAAGCTTCTTGATCCAAGGAGAAATCTGACGCCATCTGGGGTCAAGAAGGAATTTTTTCCCAGTATGTTGCATATTGGCGAGCATTTCAGACTGGGTTTTTTGCCTTCTTTTGGATCAACAGCAGTAGGTTATGTGGGAGAGGCTGAACCCGATGGACACATGTCTTTTTTCAGCCTATACAACTATGTAACTATGTAACTATGTAACTATGTAACCCACGTGACGTTGAGCCCGCAGCAAAGCCGCAGCAGCAGCAGGACAACTGCCATCATCACACCACCCCAGGGCCTGAGAGGAAGGCAGGACGTCCACAGGCCCCATCGAACTCCAGCAGTCGGGGGACTGGACTCCGGTCCCAGGTGAGTCAGCAGGTGAATCCGCATCGCCCTCGGTTGGGGGGTGATGCTATCCAAGTCGCCAGAGTCATCATTAGGAGTGCCGCAGGGCTCCACATCCATCGGTTCCACCTCGGGCCACACAGCAGCCACCAGCGGGACCACCTCAGAACACCAGCCAGCCTCACGTCTGTCCAGCAACCAGGCCTCATGGAACTCCGCCATGAGTAGGATCAGATCCGGGTTAGTCATCCGTTCTGACAAGCAGGGCAGCCTCCGGGGTAAAGGGGTGGTCGGTGATGCGCACGAGGACCTGTGACAGGGTAGCAGTCCAAATCGAGACAGCAGGCTCCAGAAATGGCCGCCAGGAGCAGGCTGCAACTAGGCCCGAAACCCAGGTCGGTCCCCAACTGCGTCAGGGAACCCCACAAGTCAGCTCAGCACTAGCACCCCAACCTCGGAAGGCTAGGCACCGCAGAAAAGGTCTCAAACCAAACGGGGGACGCAAAAAAGGTGCAAAAACAAGAGGTCAGCCACAGAGCTCAGCAGAATGCGTCCTGTCCCGTTGGTAGTCGGCTCCGCCCCCCCGCGTTTCACTTTTCAATCATTCAAGCAAACTGTTTTTCTAATTTATTCACTGCCTTCGACGTCTTTTTCCGGCGGCTTCGCTGCGTGTGATCGGCTCCTGCTTGGGTTTTTTTGGCGTTTTCGGACGGTTAATCCAGATGTTTTTGCGGGTTTTCTGCGTGCATTCGCCGGGTTTTGCGGTTAGTTTTCGTCGGGTTTGCGCCGGCTTTTCCCTGCACTACGACGGCCCTGTGGTGCTTGCTGAATACACCGCAGGGTCGCCAAAATGGGATTGGCAAAACAAAGCGAATTGAAGAGAACGAAAAGTTCACCAGGTACTAGAAAACAATATCGTTACTATTGGAACTGCTGGGTCACTTGGTGTTTGGGCAAACAGGTTGATTCCTTTTCAGCTCCTATAGAAGATATTCTTCAGCTTCTCACCTCAGGCTAAGGTCAGACGAGCGAATATCAACGTGCGTTTAACCGCACTAAATCACGGCCGCGCTAGCAGCAAATTATGTCCAATGCCGGGCAGCATACGAAGAACGGCCGCACAAAAGTGGCAAAGGAACGCATTTTTTTGAGAACGTCAAACCGCTAGTACTGACGTACAGAGTGCGCTGCGGCCGCATAGCGGCGTGTGTGCGTGATTAGGAGACGTCAGACGCTGCTAATGTCCGGCCAACATAACGTCCAGACGCAAAAAGTGTTTTATTGATGATCCGTACGAAATCACGGACGAAAACGCTCATCGTATGACCGCTATCGCGTATTCCGTGAAAAAATACGTCCATTCGTTCGAACGCACTTTTTCACGGACAAAGCGACAAATGCGTTAGTCTGACCCTAGCCTCATTGTTTGAAGAAGGCAGGGCCCATCGTACAATCAATTATTTCAGGTCTGCTATCTCAGCTTATCATCCCAGTATCGATGGTATCCCTGTGGGTCAACATAGATTGGTCTGCAGATTACTTAAGGGTAGGGATGTGCGTTTCGGGTTTCGGAATTTCGGAATTTTCACGAAATTTCCCGATTCGTGTTTTCAGATGCGGCCGATTTTCCGCAAATTTTTAGATCCGAAAACGGCAGATCCGAAAAGTTTTCCGAGCCGAAACGAAATATTTTCGGAATTTTCGAATGGACTTGAAATGTGTCAAATCGAAATTTATTGCTTTGAAACGAGGAGAACAGACGTTCCGAAAAAACGAAAATTTCCGAAATCACGAAAAGTCGATACAAAAAACGAGCAAAGTGACACGAAAATACGAAAAATGGTCGATATTCCGAAAACATCTATAATTCTGAAAAACGAAAATTTCCGAAATCACGAAAAGTCGATACAAAAAACGAGCTAAGTGACACGAAAATACGAAAAATGGTCGATATTCCGAAAAAAAAATGTACACGAAAAACGAGTCGAGCCGAACCGAATCGAAACAGAAATCGGTCGAAACGAGCCGAATCGAAAAGTTTGAAAATCCGAAAAATCTAATCGAACCGAAAAAAAAATCGGTGCACAAGCCTACTTAAGGGTATTGGTTTAAAACGTCCTCCTCGTTCACGTTACACTTTCACATGGGACGTAAATGTAATGTTGGATTTTCTGGACCAATGGCCTCCCAACACAGGATTATCAAACAATTGTCAGGTAAATTAGCCGTGCTCTTATGCCTAATCTCATGTAAGAGGGTCTCTGACGTCCGTGCTCTGGATCTGTCAGGACGTTCCTTTACCCCAGCTGGGGTAGCTTTTGCCATTTCTAGACGCACAAAAACTGCCATTTCTCTCGTTTTTTATCCAGCTTTTCCCCAAAGACCAAATTTATGTCCTGTATCATGTTTACAAGACTACGAGAGGGTTACAGCCCCTTATCGTCTTTCGATCGCTTATTTCATACTATGACTAAACCTTACCATCCGGTTTCTTCCACTACCTTGGCTAGATTATGGGTTAAGTGGATTATGGCAGAAGCTGGTATTGACGTCTCTGTGTTTGGGGCTCATTCCTCTCGGAGTGCGGTAGCCTCTACGGCAATGGCTCAAGGTTGCAGATTAGAAGATATCATAAAAACTGCGAATTGGTCAAATGATTCGACTTTTAAAGAGTTTTATTTTAAACCCATTATTCACTTAGCACATTATTTTATTAATTAAGCTTTCAAGAAGCATAATATGAAGCCTCCGTGTCTTGCTGTATAATCCCTAGATTGCCCTATACGTTTGACGGGGAATCAAGATTATAAAGACACGGAGGCGAATATTATCCCACCCATATTTGGGTATTACACCACAAACATTCACCCTACCCAGGATAAGCTATATTTCAGGTTATGGTCATGTTAATCATATTAAATCTGTGTCTCATGACTTCCAAATGAATTTCTGATTCTTTCATGGTATTAATCTTCAGATTCTTTTTCCTCCTGTTCCAGGTACATAATACAAAGGTCCAAATCACCTTCTGCTTCCTCCGCTCGTTTTCCTTTCTACTAGACATGTGCATTCGTTTTAGTACTAAAACGATTTAGTCCGAATTTTGGGATAATTTAGTTTTAGTATGACTCCAGAGAAACGAAACTGCTCAGTACAAAAAACGAAAGAAACTAAAATAAAATGCACTACATTTTAGTTTCAGTCCTTTTTGTGATATTACATTGATGAGTGAAGGAGACCAGCAATGAAGAGTGCAACATCCGAAGTTCTGCACCCTCCACATGCCAATGCAGTAGGATGTTCTATACAGATAGGGGCATTAATTAATGCAGGAGGATGTTCTATACATCTATACATTATACAGAGAGGGGTATTAATGCAGGAGGATGTTATATACATTATACAGAGAAAGGTATAAATTGAAGAGGATGTTCTATACAGAGAGGGACATAAATTAATTCAGGAGGATGTTCTATATATTATACAGAGAGGGGTATTAATTAATGCAGGTGGATGTTGTATACATTATACAGACAGGGGTATTAATGTAGGAGGATGTTCTAAACATTATACAGACAGGGGTATTAATGTAGGAGGATGTTCTAAACATTATACAGAGAGGATCCTTTTTTTCAGCCCTTTAAATCCTGTGGCTGTGAGCGCTGAGATCGGCTGCTTGTTACATTATCTCTCAGTACAATGTATCAGGCTCAGTTGTTACAGTAACTGACTGTAACAGCGCTCAGAGTTTCAGTAAAACAAGGAAATAATATTGTTCTAACCTCTTATATATAAAAATATTATTTACTAGTTTTACTGAAACTCTGAGCGCTGTGATGAGCAGCGAACAGTCAGTAATTGTAACAGCTTTGCCTGACACGGGGCAGTATTACAATGTTGGTGCTAACTTAACCAGAGCTGTTGTAAACTGAAAACCTCCATAGGCTCGAATGGCTCTGGGAAGTTTACAACAGCTCTGGTTAAGTTAGCACCAACTATGTAATATGGCCCACATTGTGCTGAGAGTGAGCGATACTGTAACGAGCAGCGATCTCAGCCCTCTGAGGAGCCACTACAATAGTAATTGTATCCACTGGTTTTCGGATGAATGAAATTAGTTTTCATACTAAAGAACTGAAAACGAATTTCTTTAGTAACTAAATAAATTGCATTTTAGGACTAATCCATTAGTTCAAAACGAAATTTTGTGCTGTGCACATGTCTAGTTTCTACTATTCAAAGGATCTTCGTGATGGCTACATCCAAGAAAAGAGGGCGCGGTTAGCGCAGTCTTGGAATTTATGCCCGCGGGTGACTGCTGATTGGCTACTGTTTGGACTGTCCTGTTATTATTGGTTCTGTACAATTTCTGTTCTGTATACAAAAAACTTTTTTTCTTTGTCCCAAATTAAAAACTTTATTGTGTTTTTCTTTGCTGCTATGGTTCAGTAAAGGAGAGTTTAAGCATAATATGAAGCCTCCGTGTCTTGGTGTATAATCCCAGACTCCCTGGATTGTGTCCTCTCTGTGTATTATGTGTAACACAGAAATATCCGTAAATCCCAGACTCCCTGTGTATTATGTGTAAAACAGACATATCAGTAAATCCTAGGTTACACACCAAGACACTGAGGCTGCATATTATGCTATTCTTTCCTTTACTGTGCAATCAACAGCAAAGAATTTAAATAAAGTTTTAATACAATTGAAGGAGAAAAAAGTGACATATAGACATATAATTAACAACTAGGGATGCACCGATACCAGTATCGGTGCCGATACCGGCATTTGCACGAGTACTTGGTACTGCATATCCTTTTGGATTACAGATTCTAATTCCTCGATTCATGTCTTCTTATCATTTCAGCTTCATAATTTATGGATTTATGTTCATCTCCATCGTATTTGACTAATGTTATTATGTTGCATCCAAGAGGACGTTGAAGACGCAGTTACCCCTATAGACCGCACCGATCGGTCACTGTTGGGCTTGTTATGTCCTAATTGATAGGGATGTGCGTTTCGGGTTTCAGAATTTCGGAATTTTCACGAAATTTCCCGATTCGTGTTTTCGGATGCGGCCGATTTTCCGAAAATTTTTAGATCCGAAAATGGCAGATCCGAAAAGTTTTCCGAGCCGAAACGAAAAATTTTCGGAATTTTCGAATGGACTTGAAATGTGTCAAATCGAAATTTATCATTTTAATATGATTAAATAAAGTTGTGAAATGTATATTCAATTATTCATAAGAAAAAAAGGATCTTTATTTAATAAAAAAAAACACGATAGAATCGCCAGAATTATCGTAGACACTTTGAAACGAGGAGAACAGACGTTCCGAAAAAACGAAAATTTCCGAAATTTCTGAAAAAGTCGATACAAAAAACGAGCAAAGTGACACGAAAATACGAAAAATGGTCGATATTCCGAAAAAAAAATGTACACGAAAAACGATCCGAATCGAACCAAATCGAAACAGAAATCGGTCGAAACGAGCCGAAACGAAAAGTTTAAACATCTGAACAAATCGAACCGAATCGAACTGAAAAAAAAATTGGTGCACAAGCCTACTAATTGGATAACAGGCTGTTTATTATATGTATATATGTAACCTTTTTCTCTTTCAATTGTATAAAGGTACAGTACAGGAAAGAGTAGCATAATATTCGCCTCCGTGTCTTTATTTATAATCTTGATTACCCGGCAAAATATAAAGGGGAATCCGGGGACTCCCAGCATTGTGTCCTTTCTGGGTATTATGTGTATATCAGCTTCTCTCTTGCGCAGTGGGTGGAGCCACTACATGCAAGTCCTCTGTGTTTGGAAGCTCCAGTTATCCAATCGCTGACTGCACAAAGTGAACATCAGGAAGAAACAGCGTGCGTTTTTAAATTAAAGACGGCAATATATGAAATATTTCACCTTTAATCATAATCAATTAGTCAAGTCTCTCTGTAACACCCCGGGGCTGCCTTACGCTGAACGATCGTGACAGCACCAATATAACGCGGCGCTCTCCTGGGTTTGGAGTCCGTCCTGGTAGTATTCGCTGGGGACATAACGGGACTGCGATGTGGGTAACAGAATGAAGGGTTCAGCATACGGCGCCTGCGATGTCACAGCTTTATCTGACTAATCTGCGGAAGTGATGAACAAACCCTTTAGTATTTTATCTCTGATCTCCTGAGATGTGAGCAAACACCATATGGTACCCGCTGCGCGCCCGAGCAAATAACATTTTATTCTTCGCTCCTAAATATACAGAAAATGGAAATTTCACATAAAATATTGCTATTGGGAAAATAAACGCAACTGGAGTTTCCTGCGAAATAATTAATCTCAGAGCGTAGCATGAGTGTGATGAGTGAGATGAGTGTGATGAGTGAGATGAGTGTGATGAGTGTGATGAGTGAGATGAGTGTGATGAGTGAGATGAGTGTGATGAGTGTGATGAGTGAGATGAGTGAGATGAGTGTGATGAGTGAGATGAGTGAGATGAGTGTGATGAGTGTGATGAGTGAGATGAGTGTGATGAGTGAGATGAGTGAGATGAGTGTGATGAGTGTGATGAGTGAGATGAGTGTGATGAGTGAGATGAGTGTGATGAGTGAGATGAGTGTGATGAGTGTGATGAGTGTGATGAGTGTGCGTATTGTTACTGGTAAATGGGTTGCGGTGTCGTGTCTATAGGTATCGGGGTCGATACCGGGGTTGTTGTTATTCTGTCTCTCACTGTTACAATAAACCATTAAAATTATAGACTGATCATTTCTTTGTCAGCAGCAAACGTACAAAGTCAGCAGCGGAACAAATCATTTTTTCTTTCATTATTATTATTGTCATCATTTATATGGCACCAACAGTTTCCGCAGCGCTTTACAATAACCAAAGGGAACAAGATACATATAAACGGACGTAGGATGGAAACACTAGGGGCTAAATTACAATCTCCACGCTGAAACGGGGGCGGTAGGGAGAAAAAACTGCACCTGCAGTTTTCCCCCACCGCCCCGTTTTAGCGTGGAATTACAATGCAGGCGCTTAAAAAGCTGCCTCCATTGCTAGCCCGCGCTACGGCCCCGCGGTGCTCGAGGCAGTGCTGAGTGCAGCCACGAGCATCCACTTGATGGAGTCCATAGGACTCCATTGAGCCAGATGCCAGCGGTCACATGACCTGCCGGATCTCGCCTCGCGAGATCCGGCTGGTCAGCGTAGTGATACTCAGGGAGAGACTGGGGGGACCTTTTCCCCCAATCTTTCCCTGCTCCTGCCGGATGGAGGCGGTCCTCGTCGCGGGACAGGAGATGAGTATAGGATTCTGTTTTTTTATTTTTAGGCTGGTGTTAACGGATTCTGCAGAAGCGGATTCCGTTAACACCAAGTCCTGGCTCTGGTTAACTTTCCGCTACCCAGAGCCGGATGTTAATCAGCGTTAACTTAGGACCAGGTTTTTTTTTGAGCTGGTACGCGCCGGTACGGCATACCGACACCTCTCGGCGCGTACCGGCACCTCTTGGCAGGGCCTAATTTGTTACCAGCGCCGTCGCGTCAGGGTGGCAGGGGCGTTCTTCGGCTGCACACGGCAGCACACAGTCAATCCGCCACGGTGGTGCTGCAGTGTGTCTCGCATGCTGCATTAACTACGCCCCCACATGCGATGCGCAGCTCAGAGTGCGCATTGGCAGAAGGACTCCAGAAGAGCGTCGGGTTCCGGGTGAGGGCTGTCATCCTCACTGGGCTCTGCCGGTAAGAGATAAAGGGCAGTGCAGGGACTGGTCTGGGGCAATTTATCCATGTGAGCTGGTCTGGGGCAATATATCCATGTGTGAGCTAGTCTGGGGGGCAATATATCCATGTGAGTTGGTCTGGGCCAATATATCCCTTGTGAGCTGGTCTGGGGCAATATATTCATGTGAGCTGGTCTGGGGGCAATTTATCCATGTGAGCTGGTCTGGGGTAATATATCTATGTGTGAGCTGGGGCGAACTATCCATGTGTGAGCTGGGGCAATATATCCATGTGTGAGCTGGGGCAATATATCCATGCTGAGCTGGGGCAATATATCCATGTGTGAGCTGGGGCAATATATCCATGCTGAGCTGGGGCAAAATATCCATGGTGAGCTGGCCTGGGGCAATATATCCATGTGTGAGCTAGTCTGGGGGGCAATATATCCCTTGTGAGCTGGTCTGGGGCAATATATTCATGTGAGCTGGTCTGGGGGCAATTTATCCATGTGAGCTGGTCTGGGGTAATATATCTATGTGTGAGCTGCTGGGGCAATATATCCATGTGAGCTGGTCTGGGCCAATATATCCCTTGTGAGCTGGTCTGGGGCAATATATCCATGTGTGAGCTGGGGCAAACTATCCATGTGTGAGCTGGGGCAATATATCCATGTGTGAGCTGGGGCAATATATCCATGCTGAGCTGGGGCAAAATATCCATGGTGAGCTGGCCTGGGGCAATATATCCATGTGAGCCTGTGGCAATATATCCAGTGTGAACTGGGGGCAATATATCCCTTGTGAGCTGGTCTGGGGCAATATATTCATGTGAGCTGGTCTGGGGGCAATTTATCCATGTGAGCTGGTCTGGGGTAATATATCTATGTGTGAGCTGCTGGGGCAATATATCCATGTGAGCTGGTCTGGGCCAATATATCCCTTGTGAGCTGGTCTGGGGCAATATATCCATGTGTGAGCTGGGGCAAACTATCCATGTGTGAGCTGGGGCAATATATCCATGTGTGAGCTGGGGCAATATATCCATGCTGAGCTGGGGCAAAATATCCATGGTGAGCTGGCCTGGGGCAATATATCCATGTGAGCCTGTGGCAATATATCCAGTGTGAACTGGGGGCAATATATCCCTTGTGAGCTGGTCTGGGGCAATATATTCATGTGAGCTGGTCTGGGGGCAATTTATCCATGTGAGCTGGTCTGGGGTAATATATCTATGTGTGAGCTGCTGGGGCAATATATCCATGTGAGCTGGTCTGGGCCAATATATCCCTTGTGAGCTGGTCTGGGGCAATATATCCATGTGTGAGCTGGGGCAAACTATCCATGTGTGAGCTGGGGCAATATATCCATGTGTGAGCTGGGGCAATATATCCATGCTGAGCTGGGGCAAAATATCCATGGTGAGCTGGCCTGGGGCAATATATCCATGTGAGCCTGTGGCAATATATCCAGTGTGAACTGGGGGCAATATATCCATGTGAGCTGGCCTCGGGCAATATATCCCCCTGGGGCTATATATAGCCTGGGGCAATATATTCAGTGTGAACTGGGGGGATATATTCAGTTTGAATAAAGGAGTATTTATTAGGACACAAAAAATCGTCATATTAAAAAAAGCACTGGTTAGGACTTTGTAATCCTAACGCTGATTAACACTTTGCGCTCCTAGTGTTAAGTATAGGGAGCGGAAAGTACAGTAGCCTCGCGCTGAAAAGCACAAGGTACCAAACGCAAATGGGTTACTTAACCCGTTTGCGTTTGGATTGTTATAAGCGGTAGACACCGCGGCTAACGTTACGCTCACGCAGGTGAGCGTTAACGTTAGCGTTAAGAGTGTAATGTGGCCCTAGGTGTAGAGGGCCCTGCTCATAGAAGCTTACAATCTAGAGGGATTGGGGTTGAGGAAGACAAGGGAAATTTTACTGGACGGCAGGATCATTAGTGCCAGTGGTTTTGGAACGGTGGGGCCATAGAAGCAGCTTCAATCCTGTGTGAGTAGGTACGTGAGCGTTAATGCCAGCTTAAGAGCTAGCGTAAGAGTACCGGCTGGGTGGAGTAGAGGCAACATCACTGCTCTGCGTGGAGAGAGCCTGTGGAGACATGGGCTTGAGTCCAGCAAGAGCACCTCTCCAGTAAGTGTCCTTGGGCGAGACACCTAACGGTACATACTCGCCACACAGGACATACCTGAAAACGAGAGAAATCTCAATGTATCCTTCTTGGTAAAGTGGCCCTAGCACAGCCCGCACCATATTACAATCCATACGCTAACGGGCTAAAAAACCCATTAGAGCTTCAGAGATCTTGCTTTTCAGCACAAGCCAGTGGCGGAAGTACCAGGGTCGCAGCGGTCGCAGTTGCGACCGGGCCCTGGCATTCCGCCACTGGAGGGGGGCCCAGCGCCGCCGCCAGATTCCGGCAAAAAGCGCCGGAATCTGGGAGCCGCGCGCTGGCTGTCCCTCTCCCTACGCGAGCGGCCGCTGACATGCAGCTTGGCCGCTTACGTGGGAGAGAAACCACCTGACCAGCGCACGAGACCTCGCGCTGATCAGGTGGTTTCCGGCGAGCGGCCAAGCTGCATGTTTCCAGCGGCCGCTCGCCAAGGAGGAGAAGACGCCGGCGGAGCCTGCCCTGGGCCTGGGGCCCCCCTGAGCAGGTAAGAGCTGGGCTGGGGGCAGTATATCCATGAGCTGGCGGGGCAGAGCTGGGGCAATATATCCATGAGCTGGGGGGCAGAGCTGGGGCAGTATATCCATGAGCTGGGGGGGCAGAGCTGGGGCAATATATCCATGAGCTGGGGGGGCAGAGCTGGGGCAGTATATCCATGAGCTGGGGGGGCAGAGCTGGGGCAGTATATCCATGAGCTGGGGGGGCAGAGCTGGGGCAGTATATCCATGAGCTGGGGGGCAGAGCTGGGGCAGTATATCCATGAGCTGGGGGGGCAGAGCTGGGGCAATATATCCATGAGCTGGGGGGCAGAGCTGGGGCAATATATCCATGAGCTGGGGGGGCAGAGCTGGGGCAATATATCCATGAGCTGGGGGGCAGAGCTGTGGCAATATATCCATGAGCTGGGGGGGCAGAGCTGGGGCAGTATATCCATGAGCTGGGGGGGCAGAGCTGGGGCAGTATATCCATGAGCTGGGGGGCAGAGTTGGGGCAGTATATCCATGAGCTGGGGGGGCAGAGCTGGGGCAATATATCCATGAGCTGGGGGCAGAGCTGGGGCAGTATATCCATGAGCTGGGGGGCAGAGCTGGGGCAGTATATCCATGAGCTGGGGGGCAGAGCTGGGGCAGTATATCCATGAGCTGGGGGGGCAGAGCTGGGGCAGTATATCCATGAGCTGGGGGCAGAGCTGGGGCAATATATCCATGAGCTGGGGGGCAGAGCTGGGGCAATATATCCATGAGCTGGGGGGCAGAGCTGGGGCAGTATATCCATGAGCTGGGGGGGCAGAGCTGGGGCAATATATCCATGAGCTGGGGGGGCAGAGCTGGGGCAGTATATCCATGAGCTGGGGGGCAGAGCTGGGGCAGTATATCCATGAGCTGGGGGGCAGAGCTGGGGCAATATATCCATGAGCTGGGGGGGCAGAGCTGGGGCAGTATATCCATGAGCTGGGGGGGCAGAGCTGGGGCAGTATATCCATGAGCTGGGGGGCAGAGCTGGGGCAGTATATCCATGAGCTGGGGGGGCAGAGCTGGGGCAGTTATATCCATGAGCTGGGGGGGCAGAGCTGGGCAGTATATCCATGAGCTGGGGGGGGCAGAGCTGGGGCAGTATATCCATGAGCTGGGGGGCAGAGCTGGGGCAATATATCCATGAGCTGGGGGGGCAGAGCTGGGGCAGTATATCCATGAGCTGGGGGGCAGAGCTGGGGCAGTATATCCATGAGCTGGGGGGGCAGAGCTGGGGCAGTATATCCATGAGCTGGGGGGCAGAGCTGGGGCAATATATCCATGAGCTGGGGGGCAGAGCTGGGGCAGTATATCCATGAGCTGGGGGCAGAGCTGGGGCAATATATCCATGAGCTGGGGGGCAGAGCTGGGGCAGTATATCCATGAGCTGGGGGGCAGAGCTGGGGCAGTATATCCATGAGCTGGGGGGCAGAGCTGGGGCAATATATCCATGAGCTGGGGGGGCAGAGCTGTGGCAATATATCCATGAGCTGGGGGGGCAGAGCTGGGGCAGTATATCCATGAGCTGGGGGGGCAGAGCTGGGGCAGTATATCCATGAGCTGGGGGGGCAGAGCTGGGGCAATATATCCATGAGCTGGGGGGCAGAGCTGGGGCAGTATATCCATGAGCTGGGGGGCAGAGCTGGGGCAGTATATCCATGAGCTGGGGGGGCAGAGCTGGGGCAATATATCCATGAGCTGGGGGGGCAGAGCTGGGGCAGTATATCCATGAGCTGGGGGGCAGAGCTGGGGCAATATATCCATGAGCTGGGGGGGCAGAGCTGGGGCAATATATCCATGAGCTGGGGGCAGAGCTGGGGCAATATATCCATGAGCTGGGGGGGGGCAGAGCTGGGGCAGTATATCCATGAGCTGGGGGGCAGAGCTGGGGCAATATATCCATGAGCTGGGGGGCAGAGCTGGGGCAGTATATCCATGAGCTGGGGGGGGGCAGAGCTGGGGCAGTATATCCATGAGCTGGGGGCAGAGCTGGGGCAGTATATCCATGAGCTGGGGCAATATATCCATGAGCTGGGGGGGCAGAGCTGGGGCAGTATATCCATGAGCTGGGGGGGCAGAGCTGGGGCAATATATCCATGAGCTGGGGGCAGAGCTGGGGCAGTATATCCATGAGCTGGGGGGGCAGAGCTGGGCAGTATATCCATGAGCTGGGGGCAGAGCTGGGGCAGTATATCCATGAGCTGGGGGGCAGAGCTGGGGCAGTATATCCATGAGCTGGGGGCAGAGCTGGGCAGTATATCCATGAGCTGGGGGGCAGAGCTGGGGCAGTATATCCATGAGCTGGGGGGCAGAGCTGGGGCAGTATATCCATGAGCTGGGGGCAGAGCTGGGGCAATATATCCATGAGCTGGGGGGCAGAGCTGGGGCAGTATATCCATGAGCTGGGGGGCAGAGCTGGGGCAGTATATCCATGAGCTGGGGGGCAGAGCTGGGGCAGTATATCCATGTGCTGGGGGGCAGAGCTGGGGCAGTATATCCATGTGCTGGGGCAGTATATCCATGAGCTGGGGCAGTATATCCATGTGCTGGGGCAGTGTATCCATGTGTTGGGGCAGTATTTCCATGAGCTGGGGGCAAAAATATCCATGTGTGGTCTTGGGGCAATACTATCTTTTTTACATTGCAGAAAAAAAAAGGTAAAAATATGGATCTTTTTTGGGGGGGGGTTGGGGGGTTGGGGGGGCCCTTCATGGATTCTTGCACCGGGGCCCTCAGGTTTCTAGTTACGCCACTGGCACAAGCTTACTGTATTTTACACTCACTATGCTTAAGGCTAATGTCAGATGAACACAGAGCGCACTCTGCGTGCGAGCATAACGGACAGACGTACTGACGGAAGATACTGTAGACACAACATGGTCCGTTATTTGACGGATGTAGAAAAAAAAGGGAAATATGGGAATCAAAGTTAATTATAATTAAAAGACAGGTACAGTCAGCCAGACCAAAAAAAATTCTGAGCGTCAACGTGATGGACGCCGCAAATGCGCTGCGTCTGACGTCGCAGCATAACGCACACAGGCCGCCGCGCGGACATGGCGCACTTTGCGCGTCAGTCTTAGTGGTTTTACGTTCTAGCCTAACTTGCGTCCGTTTGCCACGTGCGTTGTGTGTGTGCAGTTCGGTGCGCGCGTACTTCGTGTGTGGGTCTCTATTGCTCATGATTCTATGCTACGACGGATGTTAAACTGTGCGGCGACACGGACGTGATCACTGCGTTCGTCTGACACCGGCCTAACATGGGGTTAGCAATGAGTAATTAGCGTTAGGATTACAAAGTCCTGATGCTAATTACGTCCCACTGGGGTTACTGAAAAGTTAAGGAAAGCCAGGAACTGTTGCAAAATGATACGACTTCTGCAGAATCAGCTTAAAATCTCCCCAAAAATCTGATACTTGCCTCTCACCCCGAGGCGAGAACAGCAGCCCGATCCGCCTCTGGCCAACGGGAGCAGAAAGAGACTGTGAGTGAGACTGGGGAAAAGAAGTCCCCTGTCTCCCTCCGCGATCACTCCGGACCTATGGACTCCATGGAGCGGATACTCAGGGTGGAGTATTAGCGCTGCATTATGGGGCAGTCTGATGAATCAGCGCCTGCCTTGGAATATCACGCTAAAATGCGGACACTAAGGCCGGGTGCACACTAGGCAGTTTCTTCTGCGCACTAGCGTGCGTTAAAAAGGACGCACTTAATGACGGAAGAGATGGTAGACGCCAGACGATGTGTTAATTTTGACGCACGTCGTAAAAACTGAATTTGTGTCGAATGAAAAAAAAAAAGTTGGGCTTTTGACATTTGACGTTCAGCACGCGGCCAACGTCGCGTCAATCCTAGCGCAACAGCCTTGGTGTTGCCATGATGGATGTCTTCAGCGCGCGTTATGCGTTGCGTGCGTACTACATGTGTTCTTCTCTATCCGCGTAATTATATGCTACAACGCACGTCATAAAGAGCATCATAACACGCACTAGTGCGCAGAAAAAACGCCTAGTGTGCACCTGGCCTTAGGAGAAACCTGCAGGCGCACATTATCCACCTAAGGCTGGGGTCAGACGAACGCACTGACTGCGCACAGCAACGGATGCACTTTCTAACTGATGAGATTGTGGTTACATTGTATCAGTTAATTTTGACTGATGTTGAGAAAAAGAAAACCTGTATGCCGTTGTTTCTCTTCGTCCGTCTAGCTTTTTCACGTTGATGCCATTTTGGTGTCCGTTGCAACATGCGTTGTGCGCGCGTGAAAAAGTGCGCACGTGCTTTGTGTGTTGTTCTCTATTGACTCCTTTGAAAAGCTACAATGGACAGCAAACAGTGCGATCAGACGGATGCAAAAAGTGCGCTCGGCTGACACGGGCCTAAGGCCGGGTGCACATAAACGCACTCAGAGTGGAAGGAACGTCTCCCGCCTCCCCCCCTCAGCGTTGCAAAGCGCGATCCTCCTATGGAGGATCGCGCTTTGCAGCCCCGTCGACGCGCATCATAGCGCATCGACGGTGAGGATCTCTAGGTGGACGCATGCTACACTTCATGCGAGCGCACAAGCATGTGACCGGCCCCATCGCAACATCACATGGCTGCGCCGGGCGCCGGTAAGTGCATGCGCACAGGCGTACTAAGTGCACCCAGTCTAAAGTGGGGGTCACGCGAGCGCACTTTTTTCTTCCGTCTGACGCACTGTTTGCTAGGCTTGTGCACCGATTTTTTTTTCGGTTCGATTTTTCGGATTTTTAAACTTTTCGATTCGGCTCGTTTCGACCGATTTCGGTTTCGATTCGATTCGGTTCGGCCCGTTTTTCGGGTACCTTTTTTTTTCGGAATATCGACCATTTTTCCTATTTTCGTGTCACTGTGCTCGGTTTTTGTATCGACTTTTCGTGATTTCGGAAAACTTTCGTTTTTCAGAAAATTTTCGTTTTTCGGAACATCTGTTCTCCTCGTTTGACACATTTCAAGTCTATTCGAAAAATCCGAAAATATTTAGTTTCGGCTCGGAAAACGTTTTGGATCTGACATTTTCGGATCTAAAAATTTTCGGAAATTCGGCCGCATCCGAAAACACGAATCGGGAAATTTCGTGAAAATTCCGAAATTCCGAAACCCGAAACGCACATCCCTACTGTTTGCTGTCCGTCGTAGCTTTTCAAAGTAGTCAATAGAGAACACACGAAGCACGTGCGCACTTTTTCACGCGCGCACAATGCATGTTGCAACGGACGCCAAAATGGCATTGACGTGAAAAAGCTACACGGACGCAGAGAAACCCCTGCATACAGCTTATTTTTTTCTCAACATCAGTCAAAACTAACTGGTACAATGTAACCACAATCTCATCTGTTATAAAGTGCATCCGTTACTGTGCGCAGTCAGTGCGTTCGTCTGACCCCAGCCTTAGTGTCCCTGTTTTAGCGGACACTATGTAAAAGTGCCCATTGTCTTTGACCCATGCTCTCCTATCACTAAACACTTTTTCACAGACACTGACGAATAAACACAGAAAGACACTTCAGAGGCAATGACACTGACATACATCAATACAGAGACAGACAGAAGGACAAAGACACTGATAAACACATACACAGAGACCCTGACAGATACACAACCCGCAACCACACACAACCTGGGACTCCCCAAAAAGACAATACGAACACTCTGACCCTCCTTACACACACACTGACAGCATTACAACCCCACCCCCTCGATGTGCGGCTTTTGTGCAGCACATTCTGGTGTTGGTGATGGAGGCCTCTGTCTTCCACCTCATTGGGATCCCAGTGGCAACGGCAGGTTGAGGCCGGAGAGCATGCCGTGAATTTAAAATCCTGGCTATTACTCTTAGGGTTGGATTGATCCCACGTGCCGCTCAAAGGCTTTATCTGCGCTGGAAGCCACAGAAAATGTCAATGAATAAAGCGAGATGTAAAACATATTCAGTGCAGGAATACGACATGAAGGCGGCCAGGGAATTGCTGTATTGCACTTTCTGCACATTATTATTTAACTGTAGCGTATTCAGGGAGAATCTTTTGCCTCTCGACCCTGAGAGTAAAGCGCTCTATATCGCCCGGTCCGAGGAAAATCATGTAAATCACATGCTGGTAATTCCCAGTCTTACTCCTTCTGTCAACCATAAATAATTGAAAAATGAAAAGACTTCAATGGCTGCGGATCTTCATTATGTTTCACATTTGGAATGTAGTGATCTTGTCAGATTAAGAACACTTACAGGGTTATTAAGAGAGAGACGATCTGGCCCCGAAATGTCACCGAACAGTGAGTCTCCCCGTATGATGATATTTTGTGGCCATTCGGCTATTCAGAGAGCAAGCAGTTTGCCAAATTTTGCCGAACTGCCAGCAAGTACGGTGCTGTTCGACGGCAGTGAAATCCTCCATAGAGAAGCAATGGTTTGTCTATTCAGACACCGAACAGCTGTGAAAAGTTGCTGAAGTGCCCTGATGTTCAGTGGTTTCGTTCGGCAGGTTTAATCAGGCGAATCCCATAGGTTCCAATGTAAAAAATATTCCTGTTTTTCCCAATACCGAATAAACCGTTTATTATTTTATCCGCAGCAAAAAGTCTCTTTATTTATTGATTTTTTAGGATCTTTAAGGCTAAGCGTCAGACGAACGCAGTCATCACGTCCGTGTCGCCGCACAGTTTAACGTCCGTTGTAGCACTGATTTGTGATCAATAGAGACAAACACACGAAGTACGTGCGCACACACCACGCAGGTGGCAACGGACGCCATTAAGGCTAATGTCAGATGAACGCAGTTTGAGCGCACTCTGCGTGCGTGCATAACGGACAGACATACTGACAGACACCACTGTACATACTGTAGACACCACACGGTCCGTTTCTTTTATTGGATGTAGGAAAAAAAAGGGGGAAATATGGGAATCAAAATTAATTAAAATTAAATGACAGGTACAGTCAGCCAGACCCAAAAAACTTCTGAGCGTCAACTTGATGGACGTTGCAAATGCTCTGCATCTGACATAGCATCATCACGCACACAGGCCGCTACGCGGCGCACTCTGGGCGTCCGTTGTAACGCTTTTACGTTGAGGCCTAAATGGTGTCCATTGCCACCTGCGTGCTGTGTGTGCACATCGGTGCACACATACTTCGTGTGTTGGTCTCTATTGATCACAAATCAATGCTACGACTGACGTTAAACTGTGCGGCGACACGGACGTGATGACTGCGTGCGTTCGTCTGACGCTAGTCTTAGGCCTAGACGTAAAAGCGCTATGACGGACACCCGGAGTGCGCCGCGTGGCGGCCTGTGTCGTCAGACGCAGAGCATTTGCGACGTCCATCACGTTGACGCTCAGAAGTTTTTTTGGTCTGGCTGACTGGACCTGTCCTTCAATTTTAATTAATTTTGTTTCCCATAATTCCCTTTTTTCTACATCCCTCAAAAAAAAAAACCGGACCGTGCGGTGTTTACAGTATCTTCCGTCAGTATGTCTGTCCGTTATGCACGCACGCAGAGTGCGCTCAGACTGCGTTCGTCTGACATTAGCCTTAGGGATTTTTTTTTTTCTTCAAAATGTTTTCTTCGTGTTTTTTTTAATAGCGTTTTTTCTTTTTTCTGTAACAGCCCTTTTTATTATCATTCATTGGATTTTATATGTGAATTCCAGACATTTTCATTCAGTACTTTTTTTGCAAACAGCGTTTCAATTTTGAAACTTTCAGATCCTTCTTTTGACCCCGTTCGTCAGCTCGTTGGCTTTTCCCCACGTGTTCGGCGTGTATTTTGCGGTGGTTCCAGTGGGTTTTCCCTGAAAACACTGGTAACAATTACACATTGGGGTTTCACAAAAGAAAATCCACAGCGGCAGGAGAGGTTTCACAGTGAAGCCTCTGCGACTGTTTGGCTTTTACCACTTGGTGCACAATGCTTCCCCTTCACTACCGTAACTATTTCCACCTTCAAGAGCTCCTGCAGGACCTGGACATCAACTCCATGTGGTTTGATTCTGGACAGAGAAATTGCATTTTGTACTCCACCGCCAGGCACGCTTCATGCGTCTGAATTTGCACGGTATCTCTCCGCCTGCGTGCTTCATGCGTCTGAATTTGCGCGGTATCTCTCCGCCTGCGCGCTTCATGCGTCTGAATTTGCGCGGTGTCTCTCCGCCCGCGCGCTTCATGCGTCTGAATTTGCGCGGTGTCTCTCCGCCCGCGCGCTTCATGTGTCTGAATTTGCGCGGTGTCTCTCCGCCCGCGCGCTTCATGCGTCTGAATTTGCGCGGTGTCTCTCCGCCCGCGCGCTTCATGCGTCTGAATTTGCGCGGTGTCTCTCCGCCCGCGCGCTTCATGCATCTGAATTTGCGGTGTCTCTCCGCCCGCGCGCTTCATGCGTCTGAATTTGCGCGGTGTCTCTCCGCCCGCGCGCTTCATGCGTCTGAATTTGCGCGGATTCTCTCCGCCCGCGCGCTTCATGCGTCTGAATTTGCGGTGTCTCTCCGCCCGCGCGCTTCATGCGTCTGAATTTGCGCGGTGTCTCTCCGCCCGCGCGCTTCATGCGTCTGAATTTGTGCGGTTTCTCTCCGCCCGCGCGCTTCATGCGTCTGAATTTGCGCGGTGTCTCTCCGCCCGCGCACTTCATGCGTCTGAATTTGCGCGGTATCTCTCCGCCTGCGCACTTCATGCGTCTGAATTTGCGCGGTGTCTCTCCGCCCGCGCGCTTCATGAGTCTGAATTTGCGCGGTGTCTCTCCGCCAGGGCCGGTGCTCCCACTAGGCAAGCTAGGCAACCGCCTAGGGCGCACTGCCACCTAGGGGCGCAGCCGGCCCCAACCCAGATTCCATTATTGTACCCGTTCCTCATTGTGTGGCTTGTTTAGCTGCAGTGGCAGCTCTCAAAGCTGACATTGTCGGCTCGCGGACCCCCTTTAGCGGCGCAGAAGGTGGTGGACGTCTTATGGTGATGCGCCGGTGCCACCAGATGACGTGCGGGCACTACCAGAGGCAGATGAAAGAGAAAAAGAGGCAGAAGAAAGTGAGAAAAGGCACAGAAGAGAAGCACGAAAGAAAGAAAGGCACAGAAGAGAAGCACAGAAGAAAGAATGGCACAAAAGAAAAAAAGAAGCAGAGGCAAAGGAAAGTAAGAAAGATGCAGAGGAAAGTAAGAAAGAGGCAAAGGAAAGTAAGAAAGTGGCAGAGGAAAGTAAGAAAGAGGCAAAGGAAAGTAAGAAAGAGGCAGAGGAAAGTAAGAAAGAGGCAGAGGAAAGTAAGAAAGAGGCAGAGGAAAGTAAGAAAGAGGCAGAGGAAAGTAAGAAAGAGGCAAAGGAAAGTAAGAAAGAGGCAGAGGAAAGTAAGAAAGAGGCAGAGGAAAGTAAGAAAGAGGCAGAGGAAAGTAAGAAAGAGGCAAAGGAAAGTAAGAAAGTGGCAGAGGAAAGTAAGAAAGAGGCAAAGGAAAGTAAGAAAGAGGCAGAGGAAAGTAAGAAAGAGGCAGAGGAAAGTAAGAAAGAGGCAGAAGAAAGAAAAAGGCACAGAAGAAAGAGAAAGACAAAGAGGGCTAGGGAAAGAAGAAAGAGGCACAGACTGATCCCGGGCCCGACGAGCTGAAGGGTAAGATGGACACCGAAGGACCACGTGCACCCCCGTGCACAAACTGTGTGGCCCCCCTGCAGTGTGTGCCCCCGTGCACAGTATGTCTGCCGCCCCCCTGAGCCCACAGTGTGTGTGTGTGTCCCCCTGCATTTCAACAGTTAATTTATTCTGGGGGGAGCCCAAGTAGCTGGTCTTGCCTAGGACACAAAATAGTCTAGCACCGGCCCTGCTCTCCGCCCGCGCGCTTCATGCATCTGAATTTGCGCGGTTTCTCTCCGCCTGCGCGCTTCATGCGTCTGAATTTGCGCGGTATCTCTCCGCCCGCGCGCTTCATGCGTCTGAATTTGCGTGGTGTCTCTCCGCCCGCGCGCTTCATGCGTCTGAATTTGCGCGGTATCTCTCCGCCTGCGCGCTTCATGCGTCTGAATTTGCGCGGTATCTCTCCGCCTGCGCGCTTCATGCGTCTGAATTTGCACGGTTTCTCTCCGACTGCGCGCTTCATGCGTCTGAATTTGCACGGTTTCTCTCCGCCTGCGCGCTTCATGCGTCTGAATTTGCGCGGTGTCTCTCCGCCTGCGCGCTTCATGCGTCTGAATTTGCGCGGTGTCTCTCCGCCCGCGCGCTTCATGCGTCTGAATTTGCACGGTATCTCTCCGCCTGCGCGCTTCATGCGTCTGAATTTGCGCGGTGTCTCTCCGCCCGCGCGCTTCATGCGTCTGAATTTGCGGCGGTGTCTCTCCGCCCGCGCGCTTCATGCGTCTGAATTTGCACGGTATGTCTCCGCCTGCGCGCTTCATGCGTCTGAATTTGCGCGGTGTCTCTCCACCTGCGCGCTTCATGCGTCTTAATTTGCGCGGTATCTCTCCGCCCGCGCGCTTCATGCGTCTGAATTTGCGCGGTGTCTCTCCGCCTGCGCGCTTCATGCGTCTGAATTTGCGCGGTGTCTCTCCGCCCGCGCGCTTCATGCGTCTGAATTTGCGCGGTTTCTCTCCGCCCGTGCGCTTCATGCGTCTGAATTTGCGCGGTATCTCTCCGCCTGCGCGCTTCATGCGTCTGAATTTGCGCGGTATCTCTCCGCCTGCGCGCTTCATGCGTCTGAATTTGTGCGGTATCTCTCCGCCTGCGCGCTTCATGCGTCTGAATTTGCGCGGTATCTCTCCGCCTGCGCGCTTCATGCGTCTGAATTTGTGCGGTTTCTCTCCGCCCGTGCGCTTCATGCGTCTGAATTTGCGCGGTATCTCTCCGCCTGCGCGCTACATGCGTCTGAATTTGCGCGGTATCTCTCTGCCTGCGCGCTTCATGCGTCTGAATTTGCGCGGTATCTCTCCGCCTGCGCGCTTCATGCGTCTGAATTTGTGCGGTATCTCTCCGCCCACGCGCTTCATGCGTCTGAATTTGCACGGTATCTCTCCGCCTGCGCGCTTCATGCATCTGAATTTGCACGGTATCTCTCCGCCTGCGCGCTTCATGCGTCTGAATTTGCACGGTATCTCTCCGCCTGCGCGCTTCATGCGTCTGAATTTGCGCGGTATCTCTCCGCCTGCGCGCTTCATGCGTCTGAATTTGCACGGTATCTCTCCGCCTGCGCGCTTCATGCGTCTGAATTTGCGCGGTGTCTCTCCGCCTGCGCGCTTCATGCGTCTGAATTTGCGCGGTATCTCTCCGCCTGCGCGCTTCATGCGTCTGAATTTGCGCGGTGTCTCTCCGCCTGCGCGCTTCATGCGTCTGAATTTGCGCGGTGTCTTTCCGCCCGCGCGCTTCATGCGTCTGAATTTGCGCGGTATCTCTCCGCCCGCGCGCTTCATGCGTCTGAATTTGCGCGGTTTCTCTCCGCCCGCGCGCTTCATGCGTCTGAATTTGCGTGGTGTCTCTCCGCCCGCGCGCTTCATGCGTCTGAATTTGCGCGGTATCTCTCCGCCCGCGCGCTTCATGCGTCTGAATTTGCGCGGTATCTCTCCGCCTGCGCGCTTCATGCGTCTGAATTTGCACGGTTTCTCTCCGACTGCGCGCTTCATGCGTCTGAATTTGCGCGGTTTCTCTCCGCCTGCGCGCTTCATGCGTCTGAATTTGCGCGGTGTCTCTCCGCCTGCGCGCCTCATGCGTCTGAATTTGCGCGGTGTCTCTCCGCCCGCGCGCTTCATGCGTCTGAATTTGCACGGTATCTCTCCGCCTGCGCGCTTCATGCGTCTGAATTTGCGCGGTGTCTCTCCGCCCGCGCGCTTCATGCGTCTGAATTTGCGCGGTGTCTCTCCGCCCGCGCGCTTCATGCGTCTGAATTTGCACGGTATGTCTCCGCCTGCGCGCTTCATGCGTCTGAATTTGCGCGGTGTCTCTCCGCCTGCGCGCTTCATGCGTCTGAATTTGCGCGGTATCTCTCCGCCCGCGCGCTTCATGCGTCTGAATTTGCGCGCTGTCTCTCCGCCTGCGCGCTTCATGCGTCTGAATTTGCGCGGTGTCTCTCCGCCCGCGCGCTTCATGCGTCTGAATTTGCGCGGTTTCTCTCCGCCCGTGCGCTTCATGCGTCTGAATTTGCACGGTATCTCTCCGCCTGCGCGCTTCATGCGTCTGAATTTGCGCGGTATCTCTCTGCCTGCGCGCTTCATGCGTCTGAATTTGCGCGGTATCTCTCCGCCTGCGCGCTTCATGCGTCTGAATTTGCGCGGTATCTCTCTGCGTGCGCGCTTCATGCGTCTGAATTTGCACGGTATCTCTCCGCCTGCGCGCTTCATGCGTCTGAATTTGTGCGGTATCTCTCCGCCCGCGCGCTTCATGCGTCTGAATTTGCACGGTATCTCTCCGCCTGCGCGCTTCATGCGTCTGAATTTGCACGGTATCTCTTCGCCTGCGCGCTTCATGCGTCTGAATTTGCGCGGTGTCTCTCCGCCCGCCGCGCTTCATGCGTCTGAATTTGCGCGGTGTCTCTCCGCCCGCGCGCTTCATGCGTCTGAATTTGCGCGGTGTCTCTCCACCTGCGCGCTTCATGCGTCTGAATTTGCATGGTATGTCTCCGCCTGCGCGCTTCATGCGTCTGAATTTGTGCGGTGTCTCTCCCCCCGCGCGCTTCATGCGTCTGAATTTACACGGTATGTCTCCGCCTGCGCGCTTCATGCGTCTGAATTTGCGCGGTGTCTCTCCGCCTGCGCGCTTCATGCGTCTGAATTTGCGCGCTGTCTCTCCCCCCGTGCGCTTCATGCGTCTGAATTTGCACGGTATGTCTCCGCCTGCGCGCTTCATGCGTCTGAATTTGCGCGTGTCTCTCCGCCCGGCGCGCTTCATGCGTCTGAATTTGCGCGGTGTCTCTCCGCCCGCGCGCTTCATGCGTCTGAATTTGCACGGTATGTCTCCGCCTGCGCGCTTCATGCGTCTGAATTTACGCGGTGTCTCTCCGCCCGCGCGCTTCATGCGTCTGAATTTGCACGGTATGTCTCCGCCTGCGCGCTTCATGTGTCTGAATTTGCGCGCTGTCTCTCCGCCTGCGCGCTTCATGCGTCTGAATTTGCGCGGTGTCTCTCCCCCCGCACGCTTCATGCGTCTGAATTTGCACGGTATGTCTCCGCCTGCGCGCTTCATGCGTCTGAATTTGCGCGGTGTCTCTCCGCCCGCATGCTTCATGCGTCTGAATTTGCGCGGTCTCTCCCCCCGCGCGCTTCATGCGTCTGAATTTGCACGGTATGTCTCCGCCTGCGCGCTTCATGCGTCTGAATTTGCGCGGTGTCTCTCCGCCCGCGCGCTTCTTGTGTCTGAATTTGCGCGGTGTCTCTCCGCCGCGCGCGCTTCATGCGTCTGAATTTGCACGGTATGTCTCCGCCTGCGCGCTTCATGCGTCTGAATTTGCGCGCTGTCTCTCCCGCTGCGCGCTTCATGCGTCTGAATTTGCGCGGTGTCTCTCCCCCGCGCGCTTCATGCGTCTGAATTTGCACGGTATGTCTCCGCCTGCGTGCTTCATGCGTCTGAATTTGCGCGGTCTCTCCGCCCGCGTGCTTCATGCGTCTGAATTTGCGCGGTGTCTCTCCGCCCGCGCGCTTCATGCGTCTGAATTTGAGCGGTGTCTCTCCGCCTGCGCGCTTCATGCGTCTGAATTTGTGCGGTGTCTCTCCGCCCGCGCGCTTCATGCGTCTGAATTTGCACGGTTTCTCTCCGCGCGCGCTTCATGCGTCTGAATTTGCACGGTATGTCTCCGCCTGCGCGCTTCATGCGTCTGAATTTGCGCGGTATCTCTCCGCCCGCGCGCTTCATGCGTCTGAATTTGCGCGGTGTCTCTCCGCCTGCGCGCTTCATGCGTCTGAATTTGCGCGGTGTCTCTCCGCCTGCGCGCTTCATGCGTCTGAATTTGCGCGGTGTCTCTCCGCCCGCGCGCTTCATGCGTCTGAATTTGCACGGTATGTCTCCGCCTGCGCGCTTCATGCATCTGAATTTGCGCGGTGTCTCTCCGCCCGCGCGCTTCATGCGTCTGAATTTGCGCAGTGTCTCTCCGCCCGCGCGCTTCATGCGTCTGAATTTGCGCGGTATCTCTCCGCCTGCGCGCTTCATGCGTCTGAATTTGCGCGGTGTCTCTCCGCCTGCGCGCTTCATGCGTCTGAATTTGCGCAGTATCTCTCCGCCCGCGCGCTTCATGCGTCTGAATTTGCGCGGATTCTCTCCGCCCGCGCGCTTCATGCGTCTGAATTTGCGCGGTGTCTCTCCGCGTGCTTCATGCGTCTGAATTTGCGCGGTGTCTCTCCGCCCGCGCGCGCTTCATGCGTCTGAATTTGCACGGTATCTCTCCGCCCGCGCGCTTCATTGCGTCTGAATTTGCGCGGATTCTCTCCGCCCGCGCGCTTCATGCGTCTGAATTTGCGCGGTGTCTCTCCGCCCGCGTGCTTCATGCGTCTGAATTTGCGCGGTGTCTCTCCGCCCGCGCGCTTCATGCGTCTGAATTTGCACGGTATCTCTCCGCCTGCGCGCTTCATGCGTCTGAATTTGCGCGGTGTCTCTCCGCCCGCGCGCTTCATGCGTCTGAATTTGCGCGGTGTCTCTCCGCCCGCGCGCTTCATGCGTCTGAATTTGCACGGTATCTCTCCGCCCGCGCGCTTCATGCGTCTGAATTTGCGCGGTATCTCTCCGCCTGCGTGCTTCATGCGTCTGAATTTGCGCGGTATCTCTCCGCCCGCGCGCTTCATGCGTCTGAATTTGCACGGTATGTCTCCGCCCGCGCGCTTCCATGCGTCTGAATTTGCGCGGTGTCTCTCCGCCCGCGCGCTTCATGCGTCTGAATTTGCGCGGTATCTCTCCGCCGCGCGCGCTTCATGCGTCTGAATTTGCACGGTATCTCCCCCCGCGCGCTTCATGCGTCTGAATTTGCGCGGTGTCTCTCCGCCCGCGCGCTTCATGCGTCTGAATTTGCGCGGTATCTCTCCGCCCGCGCGCTTCATGCGTCTGAATTTGCGCGGTTTCTCTCCGCCCGCGCGCTTCATGCGTCTGAATTTGCGCGGATTCTCTCCGCCCGCGCGCTTCATGCGTCTGAATTTGCGCGGTGTCTCTCCGCCTGCGGGCTTCATGCGTCTGAATTTACACATAAAGTAGTCCCTCCTTTCTCCCTTCAAACCCTGCCCCCCCCCCCGAAGACACAGCGGCTTTGCTATGGCAGTGGGTGGTGCTATCGGCGCCTAAGGAGGGGTTAATAAGGGCCCTGACGTGTCCAGTGCTGCCTGCAAACACTCACGGAGTCCCCGCCCACCTCGGGACTTCTAGCGGGACTACATTTACCTCAGAGTTACCTCGCGCAGGGATACCGCGCCCTGGAGGCTGCTCCGGGTACAGGCGGCCATTGTAATGGATTCTTCCTGACAGGATTCTTCAGAATCAGTGCTGGTGGAGCTGTGAAAGTGAGCTCCATGGACCTCACCGGAGAGAGGACCCCGGGGGACAGAGAAACTAGCAGGGCCAATACCCTGCGGCCCCTGAAGAAACTACCCGGGGCTCTGTATAAAGGAAGAACACGGACAGACCCAATAATGAACCCGGGAAGTGTGTACAGTGAAACATGCCAGGGAATGTGTATAGAGAAATAACCCGGGGGGGGGGGAACGTGTATAGAGAAATAACCCGGGGGAATGTGTATAGAGAAATAACCCGGGGGAATGTGTATAGAGAAATAACCCGGCGGGGACGTGTATAGAGAGATAACCCGGGGGAATGTGTATAGAGAAATAACCCGGGGAGGACGTGTATAGAGAGATAACCCGGGGGGACGTGTATAGAGAAATAACCCGGGGGGACGTGTATAGAGAAATTACCCGGGGGGATGTGTATAGAGAAATTACCCGGGGGGACGTGTATAGAGAAATAACCCGGGGGGACGTGTATAGAGAAATAACCCGGGGGAATGTGTATAGAGAAATAACCCGGGGGGGACGTGTATAGAGAAATAACCCGGGGGAATGTGTATAGAGAAATAACCCGGGGGAATGTGTATAGAGAAATAACCCGGGGGGGACGTGTATAGAGAGATAACCCGGGGGGACGTGTATAGAGAAATAACCCGGGGGGGACGTGTATAGAGAAATAACCCGGGGGGAATGTGTATAGAGAAATTACCCGGGGGGGACGTGTATAGAGAAATAACCCGGGGGGGACGTGTATAGAGAAATAACCCGGGGGAATGTGTATAGAGAAATAACCCGGGGGGGACGTGTATAGAGAAATAACCCGGGGGAATGTGTATAGAGAAATAACCCGGGGGGATGTGTATAGAGAAATAACCCGGGGGGGACGTGTATAGAGAGATAACCCGGGGGGACGTGTATAGAGAAATAACCCGGGGGGACGTGTATAGAGAAATAACCCGGGGGGAATGTGTATAGAGAAATTACCCGGGGGGACGTGTATATTATTATTATTATTATTCTTTATTTATAAAGCGCCAGCATATTCCGCAGCGCTGTACAATAAGCACAGTATAGAC